>JAOXXN010000446.1:43382705-43434114 GCA_026770055.1 Myrmophylax atrothorax | reverse complement strand
ATACATTTACTGAATTATCATAGAGTTTCTTGGAGGCGTGTTTCATCTCACCTAAATTTAGTCACCAAAGTTATATATCTAGCATTAGCAAATAGGAGACTCTTCCCACATGTGGTCAATGGAGCTAATTGCCTCAAGAAAAATATTTAATTTAGAAATTTATTTTAAAGTGGATGAATAAGTTTCTGAATGTTAGTATTTCCCTCCTCCAATAACTGAAAGACCCTTAGCTTGCCCTGCTTACTTGGCTTTCAGTTTGTGATGTTTTATGCTACAAATCTTTGCAAGAAGGACACATTGCTCGCTAAGAAAAGATGATAAAATGACTAGGCAATGATGAGGAATTACCATAGTGAAAGATCATGGAGCTTCATCTTGTCCTTTAAACCATTTTAAGGGTGTTTTAAAGAATGACACAGATCAGTCTCATTCTCCTCTTAATATACTTAAATTTAGGACCCTGTCAGCAGTGACTTTTCTATGGTGAGATTCTTCTTGCCTCAGAACAGTGTTCAGTGAGGGGAGTCTTACCCATGCTCAGCCCTCTGCTTTGACAGATTGCATAGGCAGAGTGTCTCACGCTCCTGAGTAACAGCACAACCATACAACAAAGTAATTTAATTAAAAGGTATAGGTAAGGGATAAATCTCTTAAATACCCTAATATCCAGTGGTAAACAGCATCAGAGACCTGGCACAATGTGGATTTTCAGACTTCAGAGGACTCAACTGCTCTAATCTTTTGTGTACTCATTTTTTTCTATTATTCAGCTCTTATAAGCTAAATAGAGTAGATGTGGCATTGTAAGAAAACTTGAAAATTAAGCTACTGTTTTGAATCAAATCAGATTTCTCGGTCTGGGCAGAAGAAAGAGAAAAATGTGACAGCTGCCAAAACTGAAATTTCAATTGCACTCCCAGACCATGTGTTATAAGTAATTACTGGCTTAATATATGGGCCTGTTTTACTTTGTATTGACATTTTGACATGAAAAAAAAATCTTGTATTCATCAAGGAGTCTGGAAGATAAGTTATGATTAAGAGGAAAAAAGTATTAGCAGCCTATTCGGACACTGCAACCCTTAAAATGCAGACATCATACAAGTAATTCAGAACTCTTGCCTGAGATATTTGCTTTTTTCTATTGGCTTTGTAAGGAGTGCAGAAACTCCTACACTCCTAGATACTGCATAAGAAGATACTTAAGGCCTGGAAGTGTCTGAGCCAGAGGGTGAATTGTCTTCCTTCTGGACACCGCTATCTTTTCAGTATCCGGAAGGTTACAGCTGCTTCCAAGGTTGTATGCTTGTTATATAGAGGAGCCAGGGAACAAAATTGAATTTAGATGGTTTGGATGTGATCTGTATGGTCTTCAGAATGGAAGAGTGTCTTCCAACATAAGGGTTTGATCTGTGGCTAAAATTCCTTTCTTCCATAAATGTCAGCAATATTTAGACTGTAAATATCACCTGCATCACATGTAAAGACAAGTTTTAAAAGGACAGATTTAATGCTTCTTTCTAAAGCAGGGAGTTTGGGGTTTTTTTCATTCCTTTATACTGCAATGAAAAGGTGTGTGTAAAGCCATACTATGCCAACATCCTATACACAGCACATATAGATGAACTAAAAATAGTCGCTGGAAAATCCTTCACTTTCATATACTTTCATACACAGAATTCAAAGTTAAATCTATCTACTCACCCTTCAGATCCAAATGCCTCCAGAAAGATGTAGTCTATTGACCAGAAATTACATATGTAGGGAGGTCTCTACCCCTTAGTCTCTCAAAGGTCTTTCTCCTCATATTGTGCAAGAACTGACAGCCTTCACCTCACAAACTGCAGCTACCTATATGCTGGACAAAAAGCAACCTCAGATAAATCTGAAGCCTTACAGCTAGACTCTGCATACAAAACATACACTCTGCATGTCAGAGATATGCAGTACAACATTAATATAAATTCTGCTGCTGGTATTCAACATAGATGGCTATTACCGAAACAAATTCTTACAAAAAATTCTTTCCAGAGAGAGTAATCAGGCATTGGAATGGGCTGCCCAGAGAGGTGGTGGATTCACCATGCCTGGAGGTTTTTAAACTGAGATTGGCACTGAGTGCCATGATCTAGTAAATGGATAGGAGTTGGACCAAGGGTTGGACTTGATGATCTCAGAGGTCTTTTCCAACTCAATTGATTCTATGATTCTATGATCTCCTCCTCCTTTAATTTCCCCTAAGAGATTCAATAAAGCAACTTCACTGGAAATATATGCCATCTAGTACAACGACTAAAAATTATATAGTAAAAACAAACTACAATTGCAGTGCAGGGGCTGATGTGACCATTTAGTGCAAAGCATGAGAAGATAACTGACACATTCATTTTGAAGTGATAACAAAGCAGTCACCAGCCTATTAGTACCCACTTGATTGCCCAACTACTAAAAGAGTTAAAGACCTATCAGCTGTGAAAGAAACATTTCAATCAGATCGCCCTGACAGCGTCTTCAGAAGTGATTGATCTGAACAAAGCTCCATAACTCACATACTCAGTAGTTAAAACTAGTGATGTGAGTTTTCAAGTTATAGCTGGGGGGAGGGGAGGGGCAGAGATCAAGTCTGAATTCCTATGCCATAAAATCTAACATTAGACTTCAATGTTTATCAGGAAGCTTGATCTGTTTAGAAAAGGCTCCTACAAGATCACAACAGCTACTTTATAAGAGATCATTTTGCAAGTCCTGACTTTTAATTTCTTACAGATTTAACTGACTGCAATTGGTCATTTACCTTCTGAAGTCACCATTCTTCACTCATAATGGTATTGATATTTCCACTACACCACTCTTCACTATCACAGATTGGAATGAATAAGCAGTAGGCATTTTAAAATCAATTTTGTCACTAAGGTCATTTAAGTTCTCAAAAATAAAAGAATTACAAACTTTGCCTCTTCTGGAACACTACAAAATCATTATGTGACAATTCAAATGACACAATAACAAAAGAGAAAGGAAAAAAGTAATTAGATGCTGATTTTTGATACAATGCTAACAACCTTTTAGACTTGGAAAGCTTCTGAAATATCAGTTATCACCCTGAAAAGTGATGTTGTAATTATTCTAGTAATTTGTTGGTTGTCTAAAACACTCAACATACCCCTGAGCCCAGTAACTTTCAGGTTTCACCATCAGCAAAAACCTCAAAAGTTTAGTAACCCTGTTTTGGCAAGAGCAGGATGTTCAACAGCTGTCTCAGGTATCAAGTTAAAATGCTCCAGTGCTCATTAGAGAGGAAGATGAAATCACCAGGAAGTATTATTATGCATCCTCATGGTTAGGAGCAAAGAGGACTGGCAGTAAACCTAGGCTCCCTTTCCCTCCCTGGCAGTCTGGGTATTCTCCAAAAAAGTGAAATCTGTCAGTCTCTATCCCTCCAGGTGATAAGAGAAATTAAATACTGCCTATACTTTCTTCTGTCTTCCTGAGAAGCCTATGAACTCAAATGGAAAGAAACAATTCCCTAAAGGTCTAGGCTAAATATCTAAAGTTCTGGAGAAACACAAGGCTGAGTACTCATCTCTCCTCCTTAGCCTTTCCTATGGCTAGCCCTGAGCAGTGGCTGCAGATCCCGACCCAAGGCACTAATTCTCACCAAGCACTGTATAGGATGCCCATACCCATGGTGGTGTGCTGTACCATGCACTGGAGCATTTAGCATCTAGAAGCATTAACTTCTTATAGACCAGCAGGAAAAGACACATTAGGTTGTCTGTGAGAGACATTAAGAAAGCATTTGCCTGGCACACACAAAGGGCAAAGTCAGACTAAATGATGTAATACTCTCTCCTGGCCTCAGCCCTGTGTAGAAGAAGCTTTATCTCAGAGGGGCTGAGATGCTAATTAATTTGTGCTTTCAAAAACCCTTCAGAATCTTGGAAGAATGATGCTACTCCACTTGCAAAGCATTCATTCTTTTTCAGTTAATTTAATTCTGATTAATTTTCCCTCACCACCTATCATTGTATCCCAGTAAGCTACACTGAATAAAGCATGGAAGTTGAAGACACATTGCAGTTCAAGGCTGATGTTTGTGTCTGTTGCTTCAACACACTGGTTACATACTTTGTATATGCAAGGCTGACTGAAAAATTAAGAAATAAATTAAAAAATTAGACTGTAATGAGGCAAGCAGTTTTGCCCTTTGTTCTTCTCTGTTGTTCTCAGCATGCCAGAAGGTTGGAAACAATACATGCCTACTCATCCGTGATCACCTACAACAAAAGAGCAAACTAGGTGCATCTGGGAGGACTAACTTACTTTCACGTTATCAGGAGATCCAGGCTTGCTCTAAATTAGGGTAAAACACAAATCATACTATGCCTCCTGCTCAAAGCCAGGGTCTGCCTCCCAACAGGTACTTGAGGAAGAGTGCTAAACCCTGAAGAATAGCCATCCTGAATATGAGGATACTAACCCAGAGAGCAGGAACAAACCACCACAAAGCAGTGCTAACAAGGACCATAGCCTGCCAGCCTGGGCATCAGTGAGACACTCTCCACCAATACTTATTTGCTGAAATGAACAATACAAGAAAAATTTATCCTGCAAGATCACAAGCCTTGCACAGGAATGCAGGAACCAAAGATAGAAAGCCCACCACATCAAATACACAAGTGTGGAGCAAGCAAGGCTACCATGTTGTTCTCTGGGACAGTACTGTCATTAGAACATGGCCTGATCTACTTTTTATCTAATTTTCAAAAGATGTGATTCTCTTTGCACAGCAATTATCAAAATAGGTTCATCCACAACCAAATCATGCTGTATGTCAGAATATATACTGATATAAATACTATTTAAACAGTTATAAAAATACAGTTCTGGTAAGTTATATTATCTTCATGTTTATTTTATTAGAAAATACAAAGATAAGTTTCTACAGTGACTTCAATATATTTACACCAAGCTCAGCTTGAATGAAAGTGAGTTCTTTTTAAAAGGCACAATAAAACCCCACTGTAAAACAGTAATAATTTCCTAAATAAATTACTTTCAATGACTTGTGTACATATGAAGGAAGTTAGGTTTATTCAAAATTGCATTTTAAATTTATCAAAAGGAAACACTGCTTCAAATCAGGGAGTGGACACACTCACTTCTGGGTCCCCAATTAATCTAAGACTACAACCCTGGTAGACTAATGTATCAGAACAAAGCTTTTATTTGCAGATTGGAAGAGGCAGAACAAGTTTCTCAGTAGTTTAACTCTGTCAGTTGCTCGTTGTTCAATAAACCAGTCACTAAACTGAATCATCAAATAAACCAAAGGAGAAAATAACCTCATAAAATAACCTCATAGGTCCTGCAGCAGTGAGAAGAAAGATACAAGCAGCTAAATATAAAAAAAACGTATTTAACACATTGTAGCAAGCTTAGTTCTTTGCTGTTTCACAATAACATCAAATCCAGTTTCAGACCATTTGTTTTCACCTGTGGTTCAGAACTCACCCCAACGTACTTGTTGGAGATCTGTAGCTGTATGCTGGGATCTGCTGACAGAAGTGGAGCTGTGCTGCATGGGGTGCTGGCCCCGGAGCACATCACCAGGACAGGCTGCACTTCCCTGGCCTCTTCTCCCTTCCCCCATCACTCTTCAATCTTGTATCTTCTGTTACACACGGGGTATGAATCACAGCACCTTGAAATAAGGAGGCCTTACTGCAGGAGCACTCTTCCTTTATGCTCCTCAAGGCCTCACATCCTGATTGCAACTCCCCACCTCACCCAGTGTGAGGATTTATTTATTTGAATCGCAAGTAAATAAGGCAGAACTACAGAGTACCGGTTCTTCTAGCTGCTCCCCAGGGACACCTCTACTGCCAATATACTCAATTTGGTGTTAATAAACCATAATGAGTCAGCAGAAATCAGTCCTAACCCAGGGCACCAGCAGATGTTCAAAGGAGAGATCAGCAGCAGCACATGGCCAATCGCCTCTACATTATTTTAACCTCACTTGTCTTTTCAGCTTTTAATTATCTACGTTATGAAGAGGGGACAAGAGAAAGAAATCTTTTTGATAAAAGATTTTTGATAGTGCAGTTCACTGCTGCACTAGATAAATATCTAGAAAATCCCATTCACGCTTGCATGGAAAGACACATAAAATTGCTTTACCACCTGAAATGATACAAAGCCACTGTCATTAGAATCAGCTGGTCTCCTGTTTGCTGTACAATATAGCACAATAGAGCTCAAAGGGTTTTGTCCATATTTGCATATCCACGTGGTTCAGTGGTGGACTTGGCAGTGCTAAGTTAGCAGTTGAATCTTAAAGGTCTCTTCTAATCTAAATGATTCTATGAATTCCTGGAGCAGAGAGCTGCAAGTCTGCCTCAGCAGAGCTCTTGCACAAGCACATACAAAATACTACCTTCAGCTTTGGACACCTCATTACCAGAAAGATAACATATTAGACAGTTATTAAAGAAGTAACAAAAATGATAAGTGAAGATTGAAGAGAGTTATTATACCAAGACATTAAAAGCTAACTGTATAAAGGTTGGCTGCAGAACAACTTGCTGGGGGGCAGAGTAACAACCTATAAGTATCTGAAGGAAGGATATGAAGGATATGTATGACAATAAGGAAAATGAATTATTTAGGATGGCAAAAACTAGATACAATTAGGGATAAAAAGATGAAATTAAGAAAGGTCTGACTTGAGGAAAAAAAAGAAGGGCAATAGAAGGCAGGCTTTGAGAAGCCTATTCCTTGGATGACTTAATAGCTCTTTTGTATCTCTACCTCCTGCAACTCCATGATAATAACGATGGAGCAAAAGAAAGGACTCAAAGTATGAAATCCAATTAATTCTTTGCCAGTAGGCAAACCATCTTTATCAGATATGCTGGCTTAGCAATAAGCTTAAACTTGGCATGATAGATCCTACCTGTCAGTTATTCAGATGTAGCTTTTTGTAAAGTCTTCAGGGAAGACAAGAGTATTTTTATACTTTCATTAAAACACAGACTACATCCATCAAAGGAGGAAGTTATATTAAAAAGATCTGTGGCATCTTCAGACTAATCTGTGCATCTGACCAATGCCATATTTAGCATAATCTAATCTGTATTGTGCATCTAACAGACTGCAAACCCTTTGGGGCAGAAATCTCATCCTTCTCCTCCTTTATATCACTCAGTGCCAAGTGTGTTGAAAGTGCTCAACAAATAATAGCCAGTTCCAAGAGAGGGAAGAAGTCTGCGCTGGCACACACTGTGCAGTATTATTTTCAAGGGATGAACCCTTACATTAGTAATAACAGGAGTCTTCATGTACATTCCAGTAGAAGAGTAACTCCTGCTTCTCTCAAGAAAAAGAATTTTACAAACCCAGAGGATGCCTCAGGACACACAAAAAAATTGATCATTTGGACAAGTGCAGAAAATGGCAAAAAAGAAACACAGTATACAAATTACTGAGAAATTGAATAAATTAAATACTAAGACTAAAATTTAGCACTCATGAGGAGTGCTTTAAAGACACATACAGACAATTTGTATGCATAGTGATACCATCTTTAAAAGCACATTCATGCATCACTTCTCAAGTAACAATTCATCACTAGAGGTATATTTAAAACAACCCATATCAGTGTACATTTCTGTTTCTCATGCAAATGTTTCATTCACAGCTCTTACTGTTTATTGACACTATTTTGGCTCATGTGAAACTCTTGTAGAAGCAGGTTCCATGTGAGGAGCCAACAAGTCTGCTCTCTGTTTTAGTATCTGCCAAAGTTAATTTTTGAAAGAGCATATAGGGACATACATAGTTATACAATGATATGCTGCCCTTTATGGTGTTCTAAATTAAAATAGAAGCCACAGACTATTTATAAGATCAATGGCAGCATGTTATTGCTGGCAGCCTGCATGGCACACCTGAACACTCCTCTGACAAACTCCACTTTTTAATAATTAATATTTCACACACATATTAATATATTACAGACTTACAGTTACAAACTCCAGCTTGGAAACACATACCCCTAACAACTTTACTTCCACCATCCTGAACATTTGCTTTTAGGCAGAGATGCTGCTCTCAGATGAACTTTCTTCTAAGAAGTAATGCCAGCACCAAATGAAATACTGATAGCCAAGGAAGAGACATGTTTTACAGAGATGCTTTGTTTTTTAAATGATCCCAGTTAAGCATATGAAGCATCTGTTGTGTGCTCCCTGTGGGCAAAATGGATATCCAAGAAAGCAATTTACACTACAGTGAGGGAGATGAACACTCCTACCTCATTTTCCACAGGCTTCAAATGCTGTGTGCATTTACAGAGTTGCTAACTTCAGAAAACAGTTACACTGTAGCTTCTCTTTCCAAGGATAAATTAGCTAGAAGAATTTAAAATACATATTGAGAACACTGCATTTCTCTGGCTCAGTTTTGCAATCTTTAATAAGCAAATCAAATGAAATACAGGCTTTGATGAATAACTTAGGATTTTCTCTGTTCATAGAAATTTATTTTTCCTGTCAAATTTTCATTTATTATGAGAACTACACTTCTTTCAAAAAATTACTGCAAGACTTTACTGAGATGGAAAAATGCTTTTTTACTCACTTTTCATTAAACATTTAATGATCCAAGATTTTTTAAAAACTCTCCAGAAAGATACAGGAAGCAATACATAGAAAGTAAGATGTAAAACTTCTATTTATAGTCACTTATGTCATTAAACAGCCTAAATCCTAGTTGAAGCCAACAGGATTTCAGCACTTGGGGTAACTTAGTGCACTGGACAAGCCAAGCAAAGCGAGACACTCAAGACACACAACTGTATCCTAAGTTAGCTTGCTGCCAGCTTCACCCCCACAGATGTCAAGTAGCACTTGCAGGCACATATATTTTTTTGCAACTCCTAAAATTCAGGGGCAAAATCAACAACTACAAATAGCTTTTGTAACGCTGGTGAGAAACAAGCTCTAAATAAAGAAGGATAGGAGAATTTTTGTCATCTCAAGTGATTTTGCATTTGTCTGTATCACATTTAGCATACTGTTTTACAGCAGCAAGTAAGGGTGTAGTTCAACAAATCCCAAACAAACCAAATGGTACTGTATTGGAAAGCCTATCCTTGCAAGATTCCCATAGATTTTTTTATTCTTTCTTTAGAAATCAGTTAAAGACACAAAGAGAATCATCAGTGTCTGAATAAGTTCATTATCAGGGGAAAGAAGAGGCAAAAAACTTGCCAGTAGGGAAGGCGGGTGAAGGAAAAGAGAAATGGCCACAACTGTGCAAGGTGTTAGATGCTAAGAGTCAATATACAACTGAAAAGCTCTCCCTATGAAGGTCAACATTATTCTGTTGCTTTCAATTCCCAACTCTTTAGAATTAAACAAGTAAATGGAACATTGCTCGTGGCTCTCTGGTTTGGAGTTCAACGTACATCCCTGCGCTCCCCACACTGGAACTTTCTGAAAACCAATGTGCAACAGCTGCATGCAACATGAACTCCCGGTACAAGGATGTGGTGACCAGCAGCATGGAAAAAAGAGATGCTATCTCTTCTGTCAGGATGTACATGTTCTTGCAAAAAAATAGAAGACAATTCATAGACAAAGTGAAAACAATGAGGTCCACACAGCGCCTACAAACCCCTCCCTAACTCTACTGTTTTGACAGCCCTAGAGACCCCCTGCTCACAATTTAGCCCTTCCAAAATCTGAGCTATCACAGCATCTTCATTACTAAAATGACAAAAAGCCAAAGATTACTTAACATCTCAGTTTAGTCTTCTGGGCAAAGCCAATCAATACTAATAAGCATTTTCCATAATATTTTGCAGCCCTTTAAACTTACTGTGCGGATCAAACCATGATTTTTAGCTTAACTATAATTTTACAATTGCATGCCTTGTTTGTCACCTATGCTAAGATAATTTATAAGACAGATTTGTTATTGTGCATAATATGGCCTCTCCACAAACTCCTCCTCAAAAACATGTTAGTCATAAAATCTTTCATGGTAAGTATAATTATATTCTGAATTCCAGATATTCTGAATTCCAGATATTCTGTAATAGTTTCATAGATTTAATCTTTTCTATATCTGCCAGTGAAAGCAGCAAAACATCATTTGGAATTACTTCTATAAATCTTTACACAAGACTATCCACTTGGGCAAACTATGAACAAGTGCTGTCTTTCCATTAGCTTCATGTGAACTTTGCTTTGCATCATGGTCCTGAGGAATCAACCCGGCTGAAATGGGGACTGTAACACAGTAGTCTGCTTAAAAAGGGTTTTCATAACGGACTAACAGACTCTTCTTCTATCACCCTCTAACATTTCCAGCCCATTAACACCTAATTCCCTCATTTCATCCTGATTCTAGAAGCTCCATACAAATCTATGGCTAAGTGTTTCAGGGGGTCATACTGTAATTGAGGGCTATTTTTTTTCCCTAAGCTAAGCTTCATAAATCATTTTCAGTTGTGTTCAAAGCACAACCCTCAAAACTGCAATACAAAAATAGAAATCCTGGTTTCTATGACCCTGGTAGAAATCTTGCTGTATGTCAGAGGTCCATCAGCACACCTATAGAAACTCCTGCTAGAGACCTCTGTTTCCCTTGGGAAAGGCACATTGGAAACAGCCAAATCTGCAAAATTAGGTTCTGCGAAAAAGACCAAAAAACCAAAACAGTCCTAAACAGTTATGCAGGGTATTGCTGCATCAACCATTGCACTCTGAACAGACAGGGATGTGGATACATGCTATGAGGATTCTATGACAATGTACACTTCCCAGTAGTCACACATAACACAAATTTGGCTTCGTATTCCTATACTTGTCCAGTCTCAATGTACACTGCAGGCACTAGGGCACAGCAGGGTAGGCATTTTGGATGTGCTAGACTAACTGTATACATGTACACACAAACAAGTACACTTAGAGCAGCTTTTTAAGGATAGTCACCTAAACTAATTTCTATCCACCTAAATAACTTTTCTAGATGAAAGACAAAGATGCGTTCCAGCACACACAGACCAAACAAACCATACTGAGCAAAACACGGCTGTACTCAAAACTCAACAGAAAAAAAATGCTTGATGAGAAGTTCTTTTATTAAAGTCTTAACTCATGACACGTCATATAAATCCATGGGAAGAGAAACTGCTGACCGCAAGGCTTTGGGATCTAGAGTACACAGAATCTAGATCCTGCCTGACATTTTTAAATTCTCTTACATGATATTTCTAAGATAGCTGGGTGACAATGACTTAACTTTTGTGAACTAGTCTCATTCTTTCCCTAGCTATCATTTTTATTGTGCAAAGGTTTCTAAAACCTATGTTCATTAAAATTGTTCACATTTCATCTTACACCAAGCGTTCTTCTCCAAATTAAAAGATGAGAGACGTTCAGAGAGCAATGTAGTCCAACTGCAAGCCCAGCAGCATATTTTACCATCTTCTTTACAACAGAACTAGTAAAGTGAACTGTACCAACATTTTGGTACAGTTGACTACACAATTCAAATTTTCCTTTTATTGCTAAAAAAAATAGAAGCAGTGAAAGGAAAACAGCTGCATACCTCAACATAACAATCATTCTGAAACACTAATTCGCCTTTAACATTTGTATTGATTCTTACATGTAATAATATCTCCCCCTAAAACTTATTTCACATTACCTTCGCTCCATCGATTAGAGGTGTTATATAAATGTTTCAATCAATCCAATGAAGCTTTCAGCTACACATGCGCATCCTGCAATTTTGCTGAGCTCCAAAACACACAGGTAGTGCATGTTAAGTAAGAAGAATTCATGTTTTTCTTACAGGTTGTTTCCTTCTGCGTATCTACTCCCTTGCTAAGATAAAAATACGCTGGATTTACCAGCAACTATCAGCTGTTCTTCTACACAACAATCAGCATCTTCTACAAGAGAGGAAGTGTATTGAAAAGGAAGATTTTACCCAACACATACTTTACATGTTTGATAAATTAATGATATTTTTAGGTTCCCTGTTGATACATATCCATATACTTTTCCATCCTAGCACATTGTCACTGAGTTCTAGTTCAGATTGATGGGTAATACATTGACTAACATAGTAAGTCTGGCACTGTATCAGCATGATATGTTGCATGGGCATAACAAGAGAGAAGAACAATAACACTCGTGAAAACTGAAGATGCATTCGCAATACAGATGCTAGAATCAAAAGTTTGTATCAAGGTAAGTAGTCAAGAGACAGTCATTAAAATAATTATCAATATATGTCATCTTAATGGATTACCAAGATGTTACATCTGATAGTCTAAACTCCGTGTACATATACATTACAGCATTCCCCTAATTCCATTTCACTGCTCCAGTGAACCTAAACCCTGACTTTCACGGAGCAAGCCTATGAGAGAATTCAAGTGTCATGCTTATAATGCTGAGCTAATTCTCATACACAATTCCCATCAAGGTATAAAATACCACTGCAGGGTGAGATGTAGATGTAGGAAAGAAAAGCAGCCAATACTCATTTTATCTAGACTACCAAGCACTCAGAAATCTGACACAAGTAAATCCATCCTGAAGACAGAAATCAAGGCATGGAAGGGCCTGCCTTTCATTAGCAGGTACTTGAAGCATTGAACTGTCCTCCTGAAACTAAGCATGGTTCTTAGGAACCAAATAAACTCTCAGCAACTTCAGATTCCACAAGCAACAGGAAAATAGTACTTTCACATCTGTCAGTAAAAATTATCACAACAGAAGGCTAAATCTGTGCACACAGTGGTTACACAGAAACAAATCTACAGCAGTGTCAGTGCAACCGTTTGTTTCCCCCCATTCAAGGAAACATGTTCTTTATTAGAAAGCACTTTACATAGCTCAATCACTCATTACTCAGCAGGCATTTCAAAATTTGGCTTCATTACATGTTTCAGCATCCCAGCAGTGATCAGACACGATAATTCAGTTTCAAAGCAGCATTTTGATATTTTCAAGTTAGGTCAGACAATGCCCACACTTGTCTGGTCACTGTCTCAAGGAACATTAATTCTCTCAAGGTGTCTGTTTACAAGGGAGAAGGTGCATCCATGCATCAGAGGAAATCTGCTGCCAGCGCAAGAAGTGCTAGAGGCTCAGTGTGACATTTCTACTTCTCTACCACCTCAGTCTAAGGAAACCAGTATTCAGTATCACTATGAAACCAGCCATGCGTGGACCTGCACATAGACAGTTTCCTAGACCACTCTATTTACCATGTTGTGCACCCTTCGCTTCAGAAAGTTTTAGTCAGAAGTCTCAGCAAAACATTCTGTGATGCTCCAATAAATTTAAAAACTTAGCAAAGTTTTTTACAAAATCCATCTTCTGACCAGTCCTACTTATATAAACTGCCTGTACCATGTGCTTTTCCAGTCAGCATCTGAAAGAAAAAAATTGCCTCACACTTCTCAATACATTTTTTGAACACATACATATAGGAAATGTAGAATATCATTATTCCGTTATGCAGCAGTAGAAGCAGCACAAAATGTGTGCTGTGCTTGTATGATATTTTAAGAGTCTATTATTGATATGATTAACAAGGTTCTGCTCAGTCATATTGCTTTAGCAGCACACATGAGGTCTGCGAGCACATCTGTTTGTGACACTTTCCCGCGCAATTACGTAAGTTGGGTTTCTCTTTCAGAACTAACTCTCAGAGTGCAAGCACAACTCAAAATTTTGAGTTTGTGAAGCGTCCTCCTCCATGTGAAATAGCTCAGCTCTTCCATACTGCACCACTGCTTAAAAAAAATTACCATCAGGAAAGGTGCTGACATAAAATCCCAATTTAAATGGTTATTTTTCCCCTTGTTAAATCCTCAAGTGTTTTGAATACAGCACCAGGGTATAATAGAATGTGAATAAGTAATGAAAGATAAAGATGTGGATTTAAATAAAATATCCCCTATTATCATTCTTAATTCTTATCTATTGTTAAGACGACAGCCATCTGGAATATTACAGCAAGGTGCTCATTCAGGAAGAACCCAGACAGAATAAAATGCAATTCAAAACCCAGAATAACAGCCTTAAATCAAGTCTTAAGAGGGCAGACACCTGGCTACCAAGAAATACTTGTCGGTTTATCTTATTCCAGCCTGCGTTTTGCTGCAGGACGCAAGGCTGGTGATCCGAAGCTGCGGGCAGGATGCCGCGAGGCGCTGCCGGGGGTGTCCGGGAAGAGGGGCTCCCTCCCCTCCCATGGCATCCCATCCCATCCCATCCCGCCGCGCCTCTCCCGCGGCAATGCCGCCCCCTCGCGCTGCCCGGCCGGCAGAGAAGGCGCTCGGCCCCCGAAAGGCCATCATCGCGCTAACTGCTGATTAATTACAGCCTTTCACCAAGGTCAAAAGAAACATTCAGAGGCAGTATAAATGGTATCATGTGGAAAACACATCATATTAAAAAAGATTTTTTTTTTACCTAAAATCTGATATTTGGTGCCTTACCGAGTGCAGGGCTTGCCTCTGACAGTGTTAACACTGCAGTGAGGCACCTGTCCTGTGTATGGAAATAGTGACACTTTAACCCCACATGCCAAACAAAACACAGTGAACATGAGGCTTTTCTCCAAATTAAGAAAATACTTTCTATAGAAATTAATTTTTTCCCAAATGAGACTAGCCAATGCTGTTACGCTACCCGTAATTACATTTATGTGATATTTTTAAGAACATCAAACTTTCAAATGGATCCAATTCAGAAATAATGGAAACAGTAGTGCAGAGCGCCTGTTGAGTGCAAGCAATAAATCATATAAATTGCATAATTACAACTTCCATGACTTCAGAGACAGTCTGCACTAGGAAGAGCAATGAATGATAAAGCGGGATGAGTTTTATAACCCCTAAAAGGAGAAGGCTCTAGTACAGTAGTCAGTGCACAGGTGCTAGCACAGTCCCTCCTCCAAAGCAAGTGCAATTGCTGGGGAAACACCACCCACCTCCAGCGGGTCAGAGGTCACAGAGAGGTGGATTCAAATCCTAGAGAAGGAGAAAATAAACCCTGATACTGCACACCAAGATACTGCTGGGCCACTGTCATCCCACTTCTCATTTAAGGGTGGGGGGGGAATTGAATGCACCTGACTCTGGAGATCTGCAAGGGGAGGAGACTTAAGCTTTGCATTTGGCTGAATGAAACATTTAATGCATTACTAAATCAAGACCTTCTTCCAAACTACAACATCTCTTCAAATACATCCTTGGGTTTTGTGCCTCCTCCCTGCTGCCACTGAAGCTTTTTTTTCCTCCTTTTCTCTCAATTTTCCAGTTCATTAGATAAAATGAAAAATAAATTATTTGCAGTATCCAAATCACAGCTGCCCCCTCAGGACAAAGGAAGAACAGCCTTTTCCTTTTTGCTTTATTGCAACTGATGTGTTACCAGTCACAAGTGAGCCGAGCCAGCACTGTACCCTGCCAAGCAGGGAAGTGCCTCTCAGTGTTCTCTGATAACGCAGGCACAAAGTAAGTGGCAATGAATAAACTGGCATAAGGCTTCTCCTAGTACTTTGTTAAGCTGTCGGAGCTCATGGTGCAAGACTCCAGTGAATGCTACAACAGTTTAACTTAATCTTACTTTCTTTCTCCCAGCAAATTGCTCCTGTTTTTCAAACAATTTACTCTGCTGTTATAACTATTTACAGTAAATCAGATTTACCTGTGATTGTTGGAGCAATAACTCTCAGCAAAGGGGGCAGCATGAACATATTTCAATCTCATAAAAAAAATGATGGCAGATTAAGTTCCCTTTTAAAGAATGTCTTATCACAACCTACAGAAAGACTGTCATTTCACAGAGACAAGGGGATGGTTGCCAAAGCTGGGAAGAGTTAAAGAGCTTGCTGTCACTCACACATGGTGTGCCAAAGTAACAAAAATAATGTGTAAAGAAAGCAATCACCTAGAGTAGAAATGGGGAAAAAAGCTAAATGAGTTTTTCCTGTACTAGTGACCTTTGACTGCTAGACAGTCAGCTAACTTTTCCTACCTAACCTCTTATTCTTGGACAGCAACTCTTCTATTATTATGCCTTTGACCTATTTTATAACTTTAAAAGTTCACAATACTCAGTCTCAAACTATGCACTGAAGAATACACCATGTACTGAAGGAGAATTCTTCACTAAACAAACATGTTAGGTAGGTTATTTCCAGAATTATGCCTATTTAAAATTTACAGCTAATGTAATTCCCAGACACATCTGAGGCATACAAGTTTATTACCAGTTTTACTGTTCAGCAACAAAACACCACAGCAGCAATAAAGACAGAAAAAATAATTCCAATGCCAAGTCATCTTGGGCTCCCTGCTGCTGAACACAGGAGAAATACTCCTGTGTGAGATCATCATACTCTGCCTCGAGAGCTTTGTACTTCATCAACAGCTCAACATGGACCTTTATCTACCAGGGAACCGAAAGAACAGATGGGAACCTGGAAAACACTGCTGAAGGAAATGCACATCTGTGATATGTGATGGCACAACTAAGCCAGGGTTACCCCATCACAAACCCTTCCAACACCACATTGAACAGGCATAACAGGCTGTGTAAGAAAGATTTATGACAAAGTTTATGATAAGGAAGCTGTACAACAGTGCACATCCACCTGAGAGCTGCAGAGTGTTGTCTCTAGCCTGGTTATCACTAACGAAAGCAGACCACCTTACAGCAAGGGAGAGCAGTATTTTGACTGAAAGCACTTCATCACATCATATGCCTGTTCTGGGACAGGAAAAGAACCTGGCATTATGGAGATGGGTCTCCTGCTTGAAAACTTCAAATACACTGCCACTGGGACCGGGGAGGTGGTTAGTACCTGGTGGTTTACACCACACAAATAGTAAAATAGAGCCTAAAGAACTTTCCTAGGATAGTGAGAAGGTATATCCACAGGGGAAGAGAAAGACGCATAAATGGCTTCCCATCTGCATTACACACGTAGGCTGGAAAAAACTACTTGTTAGCAAGTATCAGCAATTTTTAGAGCAACCACTTAACTACCAAGTCACAAGTCATGCAAATGGTAAGCAACGTCTGTAACTCAGGTTTGCAAGACGTGGATTGAAACAAGGAACCAGTCACCAGTTTTTTCAGCAGAAGTAATGTTAAGCATCAAATGTAGAGAGCTCAGTTAAACTGGGGGAAAATAAAGGTAAGAAAAGTAACTCACAGAACAGAAAATTAAATGAACAACAAAGAGTACCCATGAAAGTTACTTCAGGAACCATGTGAATTAGAAAATTATTAGAAATGAGAGAGCAGCATAATAAATCAAATGAAATTATTTTGCACATACACAGATATAAAAAACTGCAGAAAACACAAAAATTTTGAAGATAAATGAGGAAAAATAAAGATAAAACATAAAGGAAAACTACACGTCAACTGGACTAAGGAATTTGAAGGCTCACAGTGAAAGTAAATATATAACAAAAGTAAGAACAACAATTAAGGGCAAAGAAAATGAAAAGACATAAACAAATTAATGCCCAGATGGCAAAACTTTGTTTTTCTGCTGCAGAGATGCCTGGCACTTACAGAGATGGAGAAGTACTGAAGTACATGCTTTGTAGAACATTTAATGCTAGAAAGAAGGTAAAACCTAAACATAGGGATGACAACGATGACTGACTCAGGGGGTTCAGAACTTTTAAAACAACTCCCCAAACCCAGGAGAATTTTAAAAGACAGGTTTTTTTCTTACTTCTTTGCATTTCTTCAAAAGGCATAAGATGATGCCTGGTATGCTACAGGGGAACACTACAAAAGCAGAACCAAGTAATAAATGTATACCCTGACAGTTCTCAGCTGCAGTTCAGCATTTTATTGCTGTCACAAAGTATTCTAACACAGGAAAAAATCCTGCTGCCCTGGTCCTTTATCCTGCAAAATTGTGAATACGTCTTCCATTTAGACCAGTGAATATTGGTCTTCAAGGTCTGGCAGTCAGCTTGTAAAATGCTCTGTGCTTTCAGAGTGTTCTGTGTTTTCCTACAATCTCCATTTCCCTATCCAATCCACTCATACACTACATAAGTAACCACAGCAGGGATCAACAAGAGCAGCAAAATGTGAGCCGCATAAGAATGAGCAAACAAATACATATTTTGTGCCTTTTGAGGAATGAAACAAGTCAGAGAACACTTGTGTATGGCATCTTCTTTTAAGAATAAATAAATCAGGTAGAGAAAAATGTGGTCTTGGTGAACTGTGCACTGCTCTGGAAAAGGTGTGAAATTGTGCTCCACGTGATTAGGAACTCAGACAAACAGAACTTTGACAAATTACTGAATTGTAAGAAAACAATTTCATATAAGCTGGAGAAGAAAATAAACCATGCAGAGACTGAAAAGTATTGGGAGCTAGTAAATTAAAGAAAAAAGCAGGAAGGAAGAGAACCAGGAATTACTGCAGAACCCAATGGACTGTAACAGTGATAGAACATGTTACCGTTCTGCATCATGCTTTATTCATCTAAGAAAATACCAAAATAGGAATAGCTTCTTTAGTTATCATTATATTGATAAAACAAAGTTCCAAGTCTAGCTGAAGTTACTGCATTTGATGATTCTGTTCATCTGGAAAACACAAGCAGTAAGATTTTTCTGAATTGATTCCAGCTGGAACTACATATGAAAAAAGCCAAAGAGTTACTGGGAATTTACAACAATCTTTTCTGAACTCTGGGAAAAGCTAATTGTCCTGTCAGATAAAAGACAAATTACTCTTATTGGTTGTTGTTTTGTTTTGGTTTTTTTTTAATCTAAAAGATGTCAAGCTTCACTTACTATCCATTAGGAAATGATCACTTCTGCTTTTGTCTGTCACCATAATGATCTTTCCACTATCAAGTTCTGGTCTCCGAGCAGGTAGTTGCAGGCCTCCATCAAGCAATCTCAGACTTGTGTTCTTTAAGCTGAACAGAGATGGCTCATTCCTGCAACTGGTTTTAACCAGCCCCCTTGGCAAAAGCTATTCAGATGCATGGACTTTATTCTTCAATTTCCTGTGGTCTATAAGCCATACTTCAGACAGGTTGCAGGCAAAATCTTTTTGAGTATTGGCCAATTTACTCATGAAGCACCTTCGGGATATGACACTGACACACCACCCATGCTTTTTCAGGCTGGCAAGAGACTAAGCTGAGTACTTGGCAGAAACTGTCAAAAACCTTGTTCAACACTACAAAGCTGCTGGAATAGTTGGGTTCCTCTCTAGATTTTTTTATTATTATTATTTTTCCCGAGACTATGATTGCTTAGCAAATAATCAGAAAAGACATGGAGAGGAAAAAAAAAAAAGAGCTAAGATAATAAATACTCACATCTATGCCTTCGCATTGCAATCTAAGGTGCTAAAAAAGACACCACCATTTTGGATATTTTAGCCAGTGTCTAAGACTTATTGAGAGGGTATCTCTCCAACTGGAATAGTGTCCTCCCACCTAGGAATATAGCTGACCACTTCATGAACTAATGAGCAATGATACGTTAAACTGGTACTCACACAGATTTTTTCACAGGTACTGAATAGAAGGAAGAAACTTTACACTGGAGTTTTAATATTTTTCTGCTGACACAAACACATTTTTATTTTGATAACTAGATCAAAGAACATTTATACATGTCAAGAGCTAGATCAAGAACATGCATATACCCACAAGATTATACACTGGAAACATGAAAACACAAGAGCAATACATTTCATTCAGGTAATTTTTTACTGCAGTAACAAGAATAAATGCTACAGGGGATTCTGTTGGAAGTGCCACATGGCAAATGCTCTGACTTGTAAAAAAATATTTTTCTCCTAACTACACTGAAGCAATATCCTAAAATAACAAATGAAGTGTAAAAGTCAAAGGGCTCTAAGTTCAATGAACTAAAATCAACAGCAATTAACATTTAGCTTAAAAACTACAAAATAAAATAACTGATTCTTCTTTAAAAGGACTACCAACTTCAAAATTTATCATTTTGTGACAAAACTGAAGGATTTTCTAGTAAAAGAATTTTTCACTGAGTTCTACTCTTTCCTATGTGGACAGCACTTTCACTAAAGTAAGAGGATCTTCATCCAAGCAGTTCAGATCAGAAAGGAATGCTGCGGCTTCAATGCAGGAGAATGCCAGAGGTGAAACCTTGACCTCTGCTGAAACTGGAGGCAAAGCTCTTACTGATCTCAATGGATCAGAATTTCTGCCTTCATGTATTTTCAAGATTCTTTCTCCAACAAAACATTCAAAAACAAGAATATGAAAGATTTACAACTACTGCTGTTTTCTGCTGGATTTAATATTTTCCAGAGGTTCTTAAAGTCAAGCCTACAGGAGACATGGCTACAGCCTTATTAGCTTTTCTCTGGCACAAAGGACAGATAATTTTTCTCTGTACAATGTTTTAGAACACAGGAACTGGGGAAAAAATTAGTAGATAAAAACATTACTATGACTTCTGATCCAGACATAGAATTGTTTATCTGCACAGAAATACACATAGTTTCAGCCTGTCATTTCCAGCTCACATTGTTAATTATGTTTCAATGCACCTCACTAGATAAGAGGAATAGTCCAGCCAAAAGCATATAAAGGTTGTAGTTCAAATTATGCAAGGTGTCTTCCAGCTGATAATTCCAACAGGTAATGAACTGTTTAATCTTATGCAGCTTGGCAAACACGCCTGTTTATCTTTACCCAAGCCTTTGACATGCACATCAAACCAAAGATATCATCCGCAAATACCATGACTGAATCTTCTTTTCAGTTAGCATTATACAAAGCTTTAATTATATTCTGTCTACTACAGTATTTTTGTATAAAGAATAAACCAGGGTTCAAACACAACAACAAAAAAAGTAGTCTTTTGAATATCCAGTCTGAAGTATTTCTTGCATCATCTTTGCCAATCAGTTGAAACCTGGCAGGCAAACAGAAATGATACTAATCACGAGCACGTGTTGCACAGGGGCCACAGATCCTTTGCAATTACAGGTGACAAAATCCCTGAGCTTTATAGTATAGCCTACTACTACCATCTCCCGTGCTTAAGTATTGAGCTTGCAACAGAAGTGCAACAACAGCAGTGGTTATCTCCAGTCCTCATACAAGGAAACGCTGGCCCAAATCAACTGAAACATCAGCCAATTCTGTTCCTGCTCTCATAAGAAGAGAAATCAAACTGAAGGACAGAGCTCCAGCTCCTAACTCCAAGCATCTTGGTCTTCTGCCTTTTACTCCAGTTTATGTCTCCAAGGACAGAGGAGGGATATTCTTGGATGAAAACTTTCAGTTCCTGAACAGGAGATAGAAGGTACTTAACTCTGCTCCAAGTCAAGATTTCCATTGCCTCCAAGTAATCAGGATTTAATGGAAGTACAGAAAAAGACTAAAAGCTTAATAGAAGAAACCCAAGAACTGTAAATAGATTTTCTCCAGGGAATCATAGTCAGAACAATAAACTCTCTTTGTTCCATTTAAATTCTCTGTATTTCTACTCTTCCATCGTGGTAAAAGGTGTCAATTGGAAGATGTTCTCTATTGTAAAGTCTTCTTTAGGAAAATACATGTAGCATTAAAATAAGTTTAGGGACAAAATCCAGCTGTTCTAGACAGGATTACAACTTCAGTGGTTTTATTCAGGGTTTATCATCAGGTATTATACTCTCCCATCTTTTGCCAAGTATTACCCATTACTCCAGATTTGGTTATACTTTTGCATATATGCGGGTATAAAGCCTGCAGCATGCTTGGAACTCTGTGGTGACTGAAGCAACATGCTATACAGCAGTCATTTCATTCACTTTAAGTAAATAATTATTAAGTGAAAAGTCAGTCAAGTCTGGTAACCTCTCTGTTTTACAATATCTTAATCACAGAAACCTTCATTTAGCTTGTATCTTTACTACTGTATTTGCAAATACCGCAAAGAAAACCTTAAACCAACTGAACAAGATAGAATGATGAAGAAATTACTCTGCATCTGACAATGAAGTGGAACAAAAACTGGAAGAAAACAAACCTGTATTTCATAAGGGACATCTTGTATTCCAAGTGGAACAGTGTCCCAAGGGTTTGTTTTGCTTAGATACGCATACTCCCAGGTGCTGTGTCTGAATATGGCCAGTCAATATCAAAGCAAAGACTAAAGGTAATGTCTCAGAAAAACAAATACCTGACTTTTTATTCAGCCACTGAGGTGAATTTACCATTGATGTAAGGAAGTACAATTCTTTACAAACTGCATGTATTTATGCAAGAATAGAATTAGACTTGTACACTATCAAAACTTCTGAATGAAAACTTTTGGGTGGAAATGTATTACTGTGCTAAGATTTTGAATCAAAATACATACATCTGAAAAGTACCTGCAAATAAAAGGTTAAACAGTATTCACACTCTGCAGTAGCATAACCCTGTTCTAGGACATCGATTTTACATCCGTGACCACAGATGACCCAAGCCAACATTTTCATGCTTATATCTAAAAAAATTAAAATAAATCTGAAGCAATAACTGAAAATAAAATGCTGTACTATTTTTATCTTCAAGCTACAAAAATTCTGAATATTTGGAAGGATAACTGCCTGAGATTGGGTTTGCTGAAGTACTACTTGAAAACAAATTGACATTATTTCTTCAATATTTAATCTCTATGCCCATCCTCAAAAGAAACTAAACAAGGCAAAGTATTCTAAAGAGCCTTTCGCACATTTCTGGGACCTGAAAATATCATGCCAACTTAACCTAACTTGAATGATGCCAAAAAAATAGATAAAAAAAAGCAAAACCATGCTGTATGACATTAACAAAACCCAAAAGGAATGTAACTTCAAGAAAGCTGTGAATGCTAGACCTGAATGTTCACTGACTTTTTCAATACAGCTTCAGGTTTCTAAGAGACCAAACACTGTTTTCGTACTTCCAACCTATTAATGTTTCAGGATCAAGTTGTCAAATATGTGCTGTAATCCCATATCCAGCAGTCCTGAGCAAATACACAGAAGCAGTACCTATATGAAATGGCAAAATGAACAGAACTACAAAACCAATTACCTGAGTGCCTCCATTACCTTGCTATGAGACAAGGAAAGCACTATTTACCTTTCTTTGAAAATTAATTTGATCCTATCTGTTAAGGGTAACTACACTGGTCATCCCTTCTCTTGGTTCTCTTCCGAGCACCTTACCCACAAGACAGAGCTTTCTGTCTACCTCTGAGCAGCTCCAGTCACATACAGGATCTTTCCACCAGAACTGGAATTCTCTTAATACAGCATGTAGAAACAGCAGCTGTAGACTATAGGAAGAGACTTAGACATTGAAACAAAACAAATTTCATAGTATGATCTGCTCAAACTCCAGAAGCAGCAAATTTGAAAGAATGTTTTTTGGTCATCACCAGGGCTACGTACATATGTATGGCTCGGCTTTGTGAATGAAGCTTTGGGCAGGGCTCTCCCCACGTGGGTGTGTCCTTCCAGCCTGCGCAGGGGATGTTTTAGGCGGGGCACAGCATGTGCAGAACTGGCCCCACCGTTTCAGTCCTGGGGTCCATTTGCCACGGCCGAGCGAGCTTGGATGGTGACAGGGAAGTCCTCAGGACTAGAACCTACCGCCGCCAGCATTGCCAGGAGGTCTCCCATCCAAGTACTAACTGGGGCTGACCCTGCTCAGCTTCCAAGATCTGACAGGATCAGATGTCAGGGAAGCATTTAACTATTTGAATTGCATGTGGGAACCTGTTTCATCTGTCCAATGAATAGAAGACACTAATTTTTTTCCTAACTTTTCTTATCCTAGTTTTCTGGCATCTTAGCACCACATTCTTTCTGAAACTAGTTATAGTCACTAAGAAAAAAAAAATTGTGAAAGTTCAGTCTGAGCCCCGTATCTCAGAAGATGTAGCTGCAGAATGACAGTCTAATGAAGAATGATTAAAATTGGTGGTCTATGTTTCCACAGTTATTCCAACTCATCTATGTTGCTTCTTCATGCTTATTCCATTGCAACACAGTCAGCTGAAGAAGTTGAACTAAAAAGCAGAGGAATGCAGAAACCTAGAGCAGAGATGGCAAACTAAGAATAATTTCATATGACACCCACCTCAAAAGTTTAATGCACTGTATATATAGCTGCCAACAGCATTTTAGATGTACAGGGACAAGTTCCCTGGCACACTACCAGAACTTTTTGTTTGCTTGTTTGTATGTACACTAGCATATTAAAGTATGCCCACTGCATTATGGGGGTGAGGTTCCCCATCCCTCATTGCAGCAGGAAGCTTTTCAGAAACACTTTTCACCACTGGATTGCACTTCCATGATTCTAACACAGCCACTCTATATTTGTGTTGCACTAAACTTACAAAACCTTGATGTCCTTATGCATAGCTTAGTTAAAGATTAAACCATCGTTTTCCCTGAAGAGAATCAGCATAAAGCTTCACACCACCCTCTGTTTCTTGCACCTGGTATATAACTACCTCTTACGACTGCAAAATCAATTTTGAGTCATTTCAAGAGTTACTATGCTGGATGTAATTACATCATACTGCTGTCTAGAAAGTACTACAGATACATAAACCATTTCAGTAAAGTTATCACCATCAGATCTCGGAAGAAAGAGATAGAAAAGCAGCTGACCTTTGAGCAACACAGAAAGGACCTAATCAAAAGATTCCTACAGATATTGGTGAGCTTTGAACCAAGTTGCTGTGTCAGTTCAAGGTGCCTGAACAAATATTTCATATTTTCTGCATTACACATATTTGCATCTAATTATACAGAATAAATTTAATACCACCACTGCATTTATACAAACTAAACCTCTATCCTCCAAGTGAAAAATCCAAGTATTTTACATATTTAAATGAACACCACCTGACAAGATGACCTTATAATCACCCTTATAAGAAATGCAATTACAAATTACTCAAGACACATGGAAAACTTAAATATGCTCAAACAGACTGGTTTCCAATCTTTTCAATCCTGACAAAAATGGACATCTGAAATAAACATGCATTTGAGATTTTAGTTACAGGAAATGCCTATCAGAACTTACTCTTTATATCTTACTAAATTCTACTGATCATATTTACCAAAAAAAAGCAGTTCCATAACACACAAACTCTTCCCCTCTTTTAACTACTTAAATATTATTTAACAGATATGATGTGGATGATTTTGTGGAAGCATGACATGGAATAGAAATCATTCATGTGAATTTGACCCGCAAAATTTGATAATAATTTGATACACAGTTACTACCATTACAGAATTATAAGACCAAAATACATATGAGGGTATATATAACCTAAAAGATCCCAAGTGCTTTAAAAATGACCCAGGAAAGCGAGACTCATGCTCACAATCAATGAAACACAAACAAGCACAGAATAAGCATAACAGTGCAAGTCCATGCAAATGCAGAAATACCAATTTTCCAAATGAGACCACAGAGAGAATATTAACAAGTGGAGGGCAGTTACTCATGCTGTATTGGTGAAGACAACACAAAAGGAACTCTGCAAGATTGGGTTTCTTGGGGGTTTTGTTCTTGTGGTGGTTTTATCCTTTTCTTTTCTTACGTGGACATGACTTTTACATGCTGCCCAACAGAAGTCTGGCAAGCGCTACTTTGGAGCGTCACTGAACATCAGTTCAAAATAACGGACCCCACCAGCTGCAGTGTCAGTCCCTTTCCTGCATCCTCACCAAGGGGGGTATACCTTCTTGAAAAGCTAAATAGAGTGAACACTGGCTAAATCTGACAGGTTTAAGCAGAGATGGCCACAGACACAAAGCAATAAGCCACTCCATTTTACCACTCACTGTAATGACAACAAGCATTTCACACAGGTATGACATGCAGAACGTAACAACCTTGCACACATTAGAAGTGGACACACAATGAGCCTCAGAGCAGTTTTTTCCTCATGGAAGCCCATCTGTTACACACTATGTGGTTCTCCTTTAATGATTTATTTAAACAGAAGCAATCAAAAGGTTCAGCTTTTCAGTCCAGAATCAGATAATCATTCAGACACAGGATGAACTTCAGAAACAATATGAAAAGCCTATTTGGTGCAGAAAAACTAGCACAAAGAAAATTAAAACCACAACCTGAAAGATCAGTAAAGTAAAACATGGAATCATTTTGGCAGATACTGAGTTGGAATTTAAAAATGGTGTAAAGTTGTTAATAAGCCTTAGACATTTTCAAAAAGCACTAGGGAAAGAAATAGAGAAGGTTTTGTATAATGGCTATTATTAAAAACAAATATTTAAACAAAAAAAACCAGTAGGTTTCCCAGTGGGAAGCACACTGCATGTGTTTCTATTGTAAGATTTTCACTGTTGAACCTATCAGAATAAAAATAAGCCTTTGAAAGAGAATGAAAATGCTTTGCAGTAAATGGTCATTACCAGTTTGATAGATCACATTCCATACAATTGTATATGGAGCACAGAACCTGCTCTTCATAAATATTTCAGTATGCAATAGCCAGTATTACTCTAAGCAGCACCACAAGTGGTTTCTGCTGTCCACACAAAATTAAGTTTTATACTAATTAATTGTATCCTCTGTAACTGTCAAGGATGCAGCTTTTGAAACAATGACTACAAAAAGATTAGTAGAATTTCTGTTATTCTTGTAAGTACATTCTGAACACATTTTTTTCTTAAGTAGCTAAGCCAAAACACAGATTTTTTTTTTTAATGAATTAAAAATAGACTAGGATAGTCTTCTGTTATGAGGACAGAAAGCTCTAACACAGTCTGTGCAAGCATGCAGACTGTATTGAAGAAAATAAATCAAAACTGAGCATGAAGGAAAATTCCAGCTTCTTAAGAAACCCCTCTGCTACATCTAGTTCATTGTTTAATAAACGTATCTATTCAATTCCAGAAAGTTTTACTGTGCAAGCAGGCTGGTAAGAGCATTAGGACTTACATAAGCAATCTCTAAGACAATAAAACTGAGGGATGTCAACAAGAGTTGAGCAGCAGAGACTGAAGTATCAGCCTTCAAACAAGAGGGTTTTTTAAAAAGAATTAAAGTTATTTTCATTTGCATGAAAACCTTTATTTTATATTTCATCTAGAAATTAATTCAGTATAGAAATTCTACTTAGCATGACTTGACAAGCACAACCCAGCAATTTGACCAGGAAACATGGTCCCTCCTAGTTTTGTGCATACACATACTACTGTCCTAGTTGTCCAGGTAGGACCAGTTTATCACTATGTGGGGGTGACCAAAGCTATGTATCCTACATCCAAGAACAATAGACCATTGGCAGCAGCTGCCCAGGGCACACCCGACTCCTTGGGTTGTGAGCTGGGTGTGAAAGACACCTGTGAGACAGGAGCTGTGATAACTCCCCTCCAGGGAGTCCTTATCACCTTCACACCCAGCCTGAGGGGTGTGTCTGCTAATGGGCCATCAACAATTCCAAAATACCCCATGACTCTCAGAGTCAGATGATCTATTGTGTAACACCACCCCCCCCGCCCTGGGGGAGGGACTGGGTGCTCCCACCTAGACCTGAGGGTACATAATCTGGGGGTTTGAAAACCTTGTGGGACCACTCATCGGATCCAGAGGAGGACCAAAACCTCAACAGAAGGAGACCACAACTTTCAACCAGACTGTGACCACCACTCTTCACCAGACTGTAACCGTCAGCTACACCAACAGGTTTTTCACTTCCTTTTACTTTGGACTTGGGGAAACCATGTGGGGTTTGTGCCCCAGGGTGCTGGGTCATACTTCTGGGTTTTGTGGGTTAAAACCAATTTCTCTCTGTGCCATTGCTTTTATTGTAATATTGTTATTAAATTCTAACTCTGACTTATAATCTCATTTGTGTTGGGTTCATTTCTCCTGCCGGTTTACCTTTAAACCAGCATAACTACTTACCAGGAGATGCTTCCCCAAAAGTGTAATGGGGCAGAAAAAGGCTGAGCGCAGCCAGAAAATGAATTCAGCCAGATGAGGCAGGAAAACTTGCCCATCACCACTGATAATGAGAAAACTGCAACAAGACAGTATGTTTCATTTCCAGACCTGGGTTACACATGCCAATCAACCCAAGCCAGGATTTACAAGTGCAATCCAACAGTTTGGCAGACAGGCAAGTAATTAAGCTTCACTTGTCTGGAACACAAGTTTGGTTGTTTCAGGCTGTAAAGCAGCTCTCTTCCTTGCCATAACAGAACCTTCTGACTTCATAAGGGAGGTGAACAATCAAGTACAAGACCTTCAGCAATTTTCCCAGATCCATTATGTCTTAGGCTGCCATCTAGAAGAATGTAAAGCTCACACCGAATCACAGTATCCCTTGATTTCACATCATTTATTGGAAGTGATTGATTCAATCAGGACTGATGCTAGACCCTCAATCCAGAAACTGTTTCACCACTATCTCAGGTAAAATTGCATGACCTCTAAGTGTCTGACTTCCCTATCTGTAAAATGGCAATCAAAATTGATCACTTTTACAGTAGTGTTTTTAATGGCTTCAGAAGAAAGTCAGTATCTAAAGGGAAAATTAGTACTATTCATCTTCAAGTGCTAATACATAGAATTACTTGTCAATGCTTCTATTATCCAGTGGGAAAAACATATTTTTGAGCATGTCTAAAAATACCAATGGATTTTTTTGTCCAATTTCCTTTATAGAGGGAACTGACAGCTCTCAGCGCAGTAAGCCAAGCCTGATTTTTGCACTACATCTGCAATATCTTTTATACTCGGGCAGCTGGCACAGAGTGAGAAAATTCATTAACATGCTAATGATGCATCCTATTTAAAATTCCAGCTCTGATTATTGTGTGATTAAGTCTCTTCCCTTGACGTCTGCTTTCTTATATCTGCATTACTGTGAGAAATCAACAATTATTAATGAAGTAAAAAATAGGTGACCAATTTATATACAAGAGAAAGACAAACATACACATATTTTAGCTTTTTTTATTATTTAATGCTTTCTATACAAAGCAGTATTATCTTCAGTTTTAAAAAAAGTTTTCAAGAAGCTCACAGGCATGAAACGTAACAATTCAAGTTGCAGATGATGTAGAAATAGACATATGTAGGAATAGTCCTGCAGAGGGGTTTAAGGTGCTATATAAAAAAAGAGGACGGGCTTCTGATGCAGGGAAAGTAGAGGATTATGCCCTGGAAACAAGTCATGAACAAGATTGAGGAGACAACAGTTCTAGTTGATCTGATTACCTCTACTGAAGAAAAATTAAGCTTCTCCTTCTAAGTGAAGGGCTTACAATCACATTGACTTAGTTAAACTAGGATAAGTCTTTAAAGATGAAAATCATAGAATGACTTGGGTTGGAAGCGACCTCAAAGATCATCTAGTTCCAAATCCCCTGCCATAGGCAGGGACACTTTTCACTAGACCAGGTTGCTCAAAGCCCTGTCCAATCTGGCCCAGAACACTTCCAGGGATGGGGCATCCAAAGCATTTCTGGGCAACCTGTTCCAGTGCCTCACCACTCCCACAGTAAAGAAAGTTTTCCTAAAAGCTAATCTAAATCCACACTCTTTCAGTTTGAAGCCATTTCCCCTTGTCCCATCACTACAAGAAGATCAAGGGACCTCTTTCTCCCATAGCTTTTAGTAGCCTACGTTTAGTTTATGGACAGACACCTATTTCATAGCAAAGCCAAAGCACAGCACAAGTGTGCCACAAGAAGGAATCATAGGTACCTCCCTACTGCACACCAAGACACAGATCAGCCAGCCTAGCCCTGATCATTTTTGCTGTTTAAGTTAGAGAGCCCATCAGGTCAAGTTAATAAATGCTGGGTAGACAAAAATTAACAAAACACAGAGGACATTAACATCTTCAGCTAGTAGAATTAGATGGAGAAAGGATTTCTCTCTCTGGTTTGTAGCTTTAAGAAGTCAAACCAACCAAGAAGCAGTGGTACAACTCACACAAATTTTACTCACAGCCCAGAGCAGCTGAACCCGTGATGCTCTACTCGCTCAAGGAACAAGCATTATAGGAGCTGTTTTCCTTCCAGACTACACTCTCCCAAAATTCACACTGTCACCAAAATCAGTGTCAATACCCCTTGCCATGAGAAGTCCCACAGCCCTGCTGTGCCCTGGTGCCATTGCTGGTGCTTCCACCACACACTGGTGGGTCCCATGGGTGTGCTAATGCCCAGCTCACATGAGGTTTGTCTACACTGACCTGGTGCATAGGATGGGTCTGAACATATGAGGTGGACGGAATGCCCAATTCTGAAAGCAAGAGCTCTCATAGTAAAGTTAAGTTTGAGGTAGATTTTAATCAGCTTCTCAAGTGCAGCTCTAATGTAACTGTAAGGACTCTGCTTGGGTTGTAGTGTCATTGTGGCACTGGGAAGGTTGGCTGCAACTACTGGAAAAGCTACTGACAAGTTATCAAAGAGTCAAATCATTCCTAGACTTCTCTTACTCTCGTCTGCAGTACTCTCTCCTGAACTTAAGCAGATAAAGCTTGCTTAACTTCAAGAGATTCTTGCTGCTTGCTTAAATGAAAAGGCTGAGTAACACTTGACTGACTACAAATGAACAGTTACTATAGTTACCTCTAAACAGCTAAGTGTAGTTCTGAGAGTTATTTTAAAGCTCTAGGGGTTTGAAATGTCCTTCATTTTTCAGGACCTTACGAGCAGTAGGTTGGTTGAAGAGAGTAAGATGCCTCTGTGTTACAAAAGTATGTGAAGTTTCTTCATAGGCACGTGGATAAGCAGAGCTATCTTAGAGACAAAAATATTTATAGGCAACTGGATACATTTAAGACTGTTTTAAAAATTAATAGAATAGTATATATAGACACACATTACTAGATACTTGCCTTTACAGAATCTAGATGAAAACTGTAAAACCAATTCCTCAAATTTAATGCATTGTGATACAAACCCACAAATGCACATCAGGCAACGTTTTCTCTTTGCTTGGATTTGCAAGAAAGTTGAAAATGGTTCTAACCTTCTAATCAGTCCATTTTGTTTGTCTTTTGTTTCTAGGACAATGAAACTTCCTATAATTCACATTCACATTTCTTCAGCAGGGTTTTAAATAAAGCCTGTACAGGACTTTTGCTGAAGGAAGAGATTTTGTAGCAGTTCAGACTCTTTTTTTCCCCCCTACTGCATTTATGTAGCAGTAAGGAGACGTCTTCTTGATCTGAACAACTGTCCCACAATTTATGACAATAAATTTCAAAATATTAGGTGTTTACTAAACATTTAGTTATATACACTAAATATGTTCCTATTGTCACAGCCAGCCACGTCTATTCCTTCAGCATACAAGACTACATGTTCCTCTGTATGCGAATACACACACAGTACCATTATCTCTATAATAAAAACAGTTTAGAAAAGAAAAGTTTGGAGAACTAGACTAAGATAGATTTTAAAAAAAACTGTATTTCGCTGGAATATCCCTTCTTCCACATGGTCTCCCTCACCTCCAGTGGAAACAGCTGAGAAGATATTGAACATATTGCTCATCTAGATCCTAGCCAAACTTTCCTCAGAACAATCAGTATGTTTTGTAAAATGCAGAACAATTCATCAAACCCAGCACGCTTCCAGGGGCTCAGGACTGAGCAAAAAGCTGTAACAACATGTCAACTACTTACCAAAGGCAATCTCTCCTTGTTCAAGTTCTTGCTTCAGTTTGGTGTATTCATCCTTAATTCTCTCTAATTTTCGGACATTTCTGGCACTCAGAACTAACAGTTCATTGAGGAGTCCTTCTAGTCCTTCCTTCTCAGAAGTTAGTGATCTTATTTCTTCTGCAAGATCCTTTGCAGTGCCGAAATTACTTCCTGCATGTTTTGTGGGGGCAGGGGGAAGAAAGAGGAAAAAGACAATGAAGCAGACACTTGCAACATCAGTAGGTTACATAGCAATCCTGGGAAATTAGGCAATTATACTTCCCAACAGCAACTGGTTTGGGGGGGAAAAAAAATCTGCTTTGCAGGGATCCATTTAATTACTATTACAAGAAAAATAATAATTGTAACTGATTTAATCTTATACACACAAAAATAATATTGTCTTTAATTACTGACACAATTCACATTTCTGCAGAAAACCTGTTCCTAAGGGTTCATGCTTCAGAAAATGTCATACTGTAATTCACTGATCACCGTGGTATGATCTGTCAGACCATTTTCTTTTGGAGCCCACCTCAACTCACAGTAATTTTGAAATAACGGCTATCAACCTGCTAGACCCTGAAGTATTTTCTTGAACAAAAGCAGCACTATGCTGTTCATAACAAGCACCAGAAGTTAGTTTATAAATAACACACTACATTTCTGAAAATGGCATGCATCTCATGCAGAGACCACTGGGAGATGTTCTTCTCAGAGAACAGATTTAGAAGTCACAACTCTCCACTTCTCGCTCTCCCTGAAGCATGAAACCCCAGTGCAGGGCAGAATACCTCAGTAGCACCACCTCCCGCTCTTTTGGAGGTTTTAAAAATGTTTGGACAGGGATACAGAGTCAGAAGTTCAACCCCTGAGTGGTTTAGAGCACAGCCTAGTAACATTTGCCCACTTAACCACTCTCTAAACCATTTTTACAAGCAGCAGGAGAGGAATGTTTCTTTACTTCACAAAGAAGTCTTCTGTAATAAACAGAAAGCGACAGCAAGATACTCAGACACTAAATTATTTTTAAATAGCAGTAAACTCTTTCAAAGCTACATTTATATAGCTGTACCTCAGCCTTTTCAACGCTTGAGATAATTGGCTGCAAAAAACCAAAAACAAGACAAGTGAACAAACAAACAAAATCCCCTACAACACTTTAATGTAAAGAATCCTTGACCAAAATAATTTCCATGCAGAATAGCTCAACCAAAGAAAAAGGATCCTTAGCACAAAAGTTAATGTCTGGCATCATCCTAACTTAGAAAAAAATTGGTGGTGTGATGTAATATATAAAGGCATCTAGTAAGTACAGGCACTTAAAAGATTTAGCCTTGAAGTAAATATTAACATAAAATACATCCAGTCACACACAACTCACCAGCTTCTAAAGTATGTGCAAAGACTTTAGACTCCTGAAATCACTTTGTAATACCACCAGCATTATTCAGATGTAGGGTTTCCTTTGGGGCTTATTTCAGCGATATAGTAAACTGTTGCTTAGACACAACAGATCAATATAAAAGTTTATTTTCAAATATTAAGACATAATCCAAACCATCCAATGCACATCAGAATATCCTTAATTGTGGCATTATGTGCTTTTGACCTGGTATATCCAAAGCATTGGTCTCAAAGTCATAAAAAGGAATAGTTTGGCTGCTGTCGAGTTTTTTCAAGACAGGGGAGAAGAAATGGGGTTCAAGTATTTACACTGGTCAGAAGATGGCAAACCACCACCAGTAGCTGCCAAGAGAGGGTCCATTCCTCCAGAATCGAAGAGCGAACAGGAGTGCTTCCAGCAAATAACTACAACCATTCTCCTGGAGGAAACTCAAGTGGCCATATGAGGGCAGGTGTGCCAAAAGGAGACTGCACTTTCCAAAATTTTGGAAAATACTGTGCCAAATAAGTCAGGTTTAAAGACTGAATATTGCTAAGTATGTTAGTCTTAATTTGTTTTTCATGTTTTGGGGTTTTAGTCCCAAGGCTATGGTAGTTTTGGTCAACCTCTCCATCACTTAAAGCTGACACTTTCTTGTTTCTCTTTAAGAGGTCAAAAGTCCCTTATTTCTAAATCCCAGCTAAAACCCTGTTTATCAGTTCTGTCTTACAAAGAACTATACAGTTAAAGAACTATAATACGGTTTACAAATAGTAGGATCTTATGGCTGACTAATGCATTTACTGGGACACAACAGCACAAATTATCTTAATCTGTCATGTTTCCAAATAGACAAAACAAAGTAGCAAGATAAGCATGAAAAAAACACTGAAAAAATAGCAGCCATTCAGAGGCTTCTAAGGCAACAAGACTTAAGTCCAGCTTTATTCACCTAAACTCACCCCAAGCATCAAAGCACAGGACCCTTAATAAAACATGAAGGCAAGAGAATCTTCATTAGAATCTGGAGCCTGCCCTTACATTTCAGAAAACAGTAAGGAAAAAGGTATGATATTGCATATGAAAGTTTTATACATACTGAATGGATCTTAATTCCCAGAGGAGAAGTTTATATCAAAACTGAGACTATAAGGAAACGGCATCAGATACATGCCCAAAAGCAAAAAAAAAAAAAATCCCCAAAAACCAAACCCTACCTGATGCAGCTTCCCATGACAACAGAGTTCTGACCTCAATCACAGCAAACAAAGTACCTGCTTTCTAAATGCTAAAAGAAGGTTGATTAAAAAATTAATACCTAATCCACAGATGCCAGTATTAAAAAGCATGCCCTCCTGGGGTTTTTTGTTGAGGGAAAGTCACATTGGATGCCACAGAAACATCCTGAAGACACAGGTCAAGGTATTTTATTCTGCTAGTATCCTGAAAATGTTAAAATTCCTATTTTTAACTATAAAATAATTCTTTTGCCTAAGTGAACACAATAACTATCACTTTGTCAACCACTCAGAGCTATGTTTTATACAGCCATACTAGTGAGAGAGTTCTGGTTGGGTGATACAAGTCAGACCTAACTCATCCCAGGAAACTCAAAAATCACTGAAGCTAATAGAACTGGTTGCTCAGAAAATTGGTACAGAGACAGCAAATTAAGGAACTAATATTCTTAAGACCAAAGCTGAGATTCTGGACTAAATCAAGACATGAGACAGGAATTCTTTAAAGGGGACTGAAGAGCAAAATGCCACTTTTCCCCATTTTTTCTCCTATCTCACAGTGAAACTTACTAGAGATGTGCAATTTTAAGCCACTGCATTTATGTTCATATAAACATACTGGGTGAAAATTAGTGTAGCAAATTTGAAGGATCCAGTACTCTAAACAGGCAGAATAACATGCTTGTAGTACACTGTCATAAGGAACTAAGTATGTACACTTCACTTTAAAAGACTGAACATTACCAGTATCTTGAAGACAGCAACAAAAATCAGCTAAAACCTTCTCCTTAATCTTGCCCTCTGGGGCTCTCTCCTCACATGCCTCCTTCATAACCCACTCCCTACAGATAGTGACATCAGGTAAGCTCCAGCGGCTTGATGTGAATGCCAAAAATACCAGCCAAGTCAAGCAAAACAACCCACACTGTAATAAAAAATCCCCAGGCAGAAAGAAGCTATATAATTGCCTTTACTTACTGTAAACATTAGTATATTTACCTTATTTCCACTCTTCCTAAAATTCTACTTGTATGACTACAGCTAAATAGTACTCTGCACATCAAATGTATTTATATATATACACATATATATATATATATACACACACACACATATATAGTTATATGCCTCAAACTCCTGCCCATTTTAACAGCTCACTGTCAGATTTTCCTGTGTTGGGCATAGTGTTGTCCATTTAGTAGCCTTGAAGAAAAATATCATTATTCTGATACCATTTTCCAGCAACAAATTGACTAAAAATACATTCTGAAATCTGTCCCATATTGTAAAAACCAATGTGTCAATAATTAAACTTTATTAAATATTCCCCCCCTCAAAATATAAGAAAAAATTAATGGCCTACAAATTTTGTGCCTGCATTTTTTCTTATATTTATGGCAGAAATTACATACACTCATAGTTACTATTATTTATGCTTAGAGCAGAGAGATAAGTCCCATCCCTTCTGAAACTGTGCTCACTGTAGTACAAACAAAGGAGCAATTTTTGTATTAATAATAACTCATACCTATTGCACACTGGCTTGAATGTAAGAAAGAAGACTGGTCATCCTTTATCATTATCTACAAATTAATTCATCATAAAAAACCAGCATTACCTTTAATAATTCATAAGAAAGTAAAGATCTACATTTTAGCTTAGGACATTTGCCACCACAGTATTTATCAATGGCACCAGAATTCAAGGCTGAAATCCTCCACCTGGCAATTAATGAGAATACAAAATGTTTCCAACACCAGAAAAGAAATTGAAGAAAAGAAGTATCATTCATCCACTCACAAGTAAAAGAGAAAAAGCTAAACACATGACAAAAAATGTAAGATTCTGGAAGCATTGCCAGTGTCTTTGCACCTCTGAAAAAATAAACAGCAAACGAGGGACAGTCTACCATCTCCTGAAACATTTTACAGAATTCCAGCATATTTGAATTGCAATTATTGCTTTTAAGCAATAACATGTGCCAACACTTTTAAGAAGCATAACACAACTGAATGATTGATGTGATCCTGAAAAGTAATTGACATCTAGACACAGGCGAGAGACCCCACAGACATATATTCAGAGGAGTAATTCTCATGTAATTCTCAGCCAGAGAGTCTTGTATATGGCCTGAATCAGTCGCCACAGAGCAAGGCAGGGAAAAAAAAAAAAAAACAACAGAAAAAGAAAAAAAATGTAATAACATTTCAAATCAGTAATAACTCCAAGGCTCAAGTGAACATTATAAATAAGGCACAAATACACTGAAGAAAAAGGCAGAAGTTTGGAAGATGGCAATTCAGCAATACTGAGACCCAACCTGTGCCAAGGAGCAACAGCTATTGGTGACAGGCCAACAGATGCTCTCAAGTGCCTGCACTCAGTGTGTAGCCCAAGAGCACATTAGTGCCACAATTTACTATGTGCATTAGCCAAAAAATGGTTATTGCAAGTCATGTATAATTTTCTTTCTTCAATTTTGAAGGATGCCCAACTGAAATGGATGCCAAGGTGCAAGAGTCACACAATAGCAGACATGTGCACATAGGCTTCCCCAAATAATTGTTTCCCTGCCTCTCATAGCTCCCACTCACCTTAGGTCCTCTTTCAATATCTGGTTCTTTCACATCTCCCCTCTTCTTATGCCTTTGCCCCCAGTCACTACCACTACCACTGGAGAGGGAGGGATTAGCTGAGAATAGGCGACAGCCCAGACCTGATCCCCACGATCCTGAGGGCTGCATGAAATCATCAATCCCTTTTTTACCAACCAGGCCAGGAAAGAAAATCAGAGAAAGACCTGGGAGAGAAATATTCATGCCACTTAGGTGTAAACCCCAAAAGTGCATGCACTGAGGTTCAGAAGGTTTGTCACCTTGCCTCTCTGGACACCTTTCCTCTCAGTGGAGAGATATCACTGTCCCCTTCCACAGGGGTTTTCTCACATCCCCTCCAGACCACAGCACAGCCTCTCCATGGGGTGACAGTACCATCCCTTCACAGCTCTCCACATCTAGAATGTCTCCTTTGAGTACATAACCCCAGAAAAGGAACTGCTAAAGAGAAAACTTGACCTTCTCTCCCTGCTCCAGGGGTAGCTGCTTAGGTAACTGGAGAGGAAGAGCCTAAGTTGCTACATGACTGACTTCTACAACAGAAGCACAGATTTTTCTGCTGTCTGGTCACATATCATGCTGGAACTTCAGCTACAACAAATTATCTTTGAAGCTCACTGAAAGCCAGTAACATCCAGTAGTCTCATTTAGAAATGGGACTAAAAAGACAAACAGCAGAGTGTCCTGGTTTTGGCTGGGATACCTTTCTTCCCAGTGGCTGGTTAAGTGCTGTGGTTTAGACTCAGGCTGAGAATAATGTTGAGAACACACTGATGTCGTTGCTCAGTAGTGCCTACCTTGAAGTCAAGGACTTTTCAGTTTCCCATGCTCTGCCAGAGAGCAGGTACACCAGAAGCTGGCAGGAAGCATGACCATGACAGCTGACCCAAGGTCAGTAAAGGGATACTCTATACCTCAGAACATCATGCCTAGTATATAAACTGGGGGGAGTTGGCTAGAAGGGGCCAATCACTCCTTGGAGACGGGAATCGGTCAGTGAGTACTGAACATTGATTTATAGGTATTGTGCATCACTTGCCTGTCTTGGGTTTTAGGTCTTTCTCACCCTCCTTTTCATTACCATTATTATTGCTATTGTTATTATACTTTATTTTGATTATTGATTTGTTTTTATCTCAACCCACAAGTTTTACTTTTTTTTTTCCATTTCTCCTCCCCACTGGGAGCAGAGAGCATTCATGCAGTACTTAATTGCTGGTGGGGGATGAACCACAACATGTAGCTGTCTGAAGTCTGAGTGACCATTTAAGAGTTGGTTTGGGGGACTAACTAGCATTATCTTTCAAATGAGTTAATAGTCATGCCAAAAAGTATAGTATATTGCTTGCACCAACATACAATGGCAAATTGTGCTTCATGGAGCATAAAGTAACTGTTGTGGGAAGACATGCCAATACACAGCATTGTATGCCGGAGCCAGACATTGCAGCTATGAAGTAGAATTAATCTCAATATGCCTCTGATCCATCAACTCAGACAGTTGTAGGAAAAAGGAATCAGAAAGTATGGAACCAGCTATGTCATCTGACAAGACATACCAAACAACAGTTCTCAGAAAAAAGTTAAAAAAAAAGAAAAAAAGGGAAAAAAACTCGACAAAGTTTAAAAAAAAAAAATAAACAACAAAAACCAGGAGCACCATTGCCTTCCAATGAAAGAGAACTTAAGCACTCTATGTGGCACGTCTGGAAAAGAACTCAACATCACACCAAGAACTGTACGTCCATGCATATTTCTGCATGAAACCACAGACTACAGCACAAGCATGAAAACAGGACATTAATATAAATCACAGATGGAAGGATGAATATGTCCTTCAGCCTGCACTAGAACCTCCCACAGCCTGATGGCTCTGCCCCCTCTCTAACAGACTCATTCCCAACAGCAGTACTTAGCACCAAAGCTGGAGGCTCGTTTTCCATTGCTTTCTGAGCCATGCCAAACTTGCCCTACAGGAGCAACGAGCAGCCAGAGAGGTGACAGTCCTAACATTAAGTTTTGTGAAAAGTGCTGTCTAGAATTTATGTCATGCTATGCGTAAACTACACTTCTACACTGACATAAAGAAAAAATCCTTATTGTTGTACTGCTAGAAGTCATCCCACAACAGCATTTCCAAGCAACTCCCACTTGCCATTATTTAATGAAACAGAGGTAATGCTAATTATAGATGATGACTTACGATCTTGCACTCGTATAGACAGTTTTAAGAAACAAAAACCATTTTTTAAACTACTTACAAGTCACCTCACTCACTTCTGTGTTTGGATCTAATTTGTATTTGCAAACACATAAGAAAAGTTAATGACATACATCTCATAGATAATATATAATGAATTCAGTATTTCATTCATGCCTCCTTAGCTCCCTGCTAAGCCACTTTCTGGCTATCTCGTCCCAGGCTACTACACATTCTCAAGAGAAAAAAGAATTCACACAGAGTCTATGAAGATATTGTAAAACATAACAACAAACTTTTATTCAAATATAGGAAACAGACAAAACAGGACTAAAATTCATTTTAGTTTTCATTCTCCCTGGTATTACCAAATTGTTATCTCACTAAGGAAAAATGAGAAACACACCATTTCTCATATATGATTTGATCTTGCCCAAAGTATGAAAATAAGTTCAAATAATATTTCTACTGTTTGTTCACACTTGCTTACACATTATTCTATTTGAATTTTCTTACCAGCTTCCAATTACTTCATCTGAAGTTTATTCCCTCCAAAAATTTCATGCTAAATAGTCACAGAATGCTAAAAGTAAGGAGTATCACGTACTGCCATGTTCTTCCCATAACTAATGACAAAATTTTTATAAGTATGTTAAGAGCTACTGTAAGAAATAACTGTTAGAATAATCACATGCAGGTTTCTAAGCACTGACATTAAGGCATTTTGTTGTAATTTAAAAAAAAAAACCAGAAAAAAACAAACAAAAACCTGCGAGATGCTAAATTATAAGATTACATCAATGAGCCTTTACAAATGTGTATGTCAATAGTAACAGCACGTGCAATCAGGAGTACTTGTTAGCTATAATTACCTAAAGCTACTGACTGAAAAACTGTGAACAATATAAGATTTGACTAATTATCTTTGGAGGAAAATTCTGGACTAGCATCTCAGGAATATTAACTGCAAGGTATTTGTCACAACAGGCCAATGGGAAGTGAGCTGTTGATATAAAATATCTGCATTTTAACTATTTACTGAAATATCTCTTGAACATATAAGTATGGGCATCTTTTCTTTTTCCCATATGAAATCTCACTGGGATTTAGTTAAACCCACTGTATTTATTTTATGGCTTTCAATAATCCAAATATTCTCAAACCGTCATCTAAAATTAATGTTATACTTCTTCTCAGAATGAAATAACAAGGAGGAGAGACATTTATGTACATAGTATTGCCTCTTATGTCTTTACAGTGTTATTTTTCATATAGGTTTAAAATCCAATGTATTGTATTGACAGGGCTAACAGAATTGTTATGCTACATTGCATTTATTGTGGTATTTTCCTCCAAAAATAAAATCAACTATATCCTTACATTTTCTGTTGCAAATGCAACAATAATTTAAGTCAATGTATTTGGATTAAAAAGTACCATCCATGTAGAAGATGAATGTGGTCTGAAGCTGTCAAAAGTAGCCATTAAAGGCTGAAGTATGTATCAATGCTTTCCAAGCCATCACATCATTAACTCACCACATGTAAACTCTGAAAGCTTATTATCACTTAACTATATTCTTAAGCTCATCTAATAACTATTGGGATACAGTTACCTTTTTGCTTTGACACTGTTCCAAAGTCACTTAACTCTTACAGGGCCCTCAAAAAAAATGCTATTTTAAACAAAAATAATGTGACGCCTTTATAGAGAAAAACAGTTGTTCTCAGTATCTACTAGTACTGTTTTTGAGGAAACTGTTTGAATTATTTACCTGCTACAGAAAAAAAGTAGAAGTAACAGACATTTATGCCTTTCTGGTGTCTCCAGACAAACTGAAAACCTCTAACTACGACCACCAAAATTTATTATTACTGCCTATTTACATATACACGCTATAATTCCTTCTGAATGTCATTCTATTCCAAGGCTGTCCTTCAATAATTGCATATTACCCAAATGAACATTCGTCCATCTTCTAATGATTCATTATATTCAGACTGCTCATTAACATTGTTAGTTTACTGACAGATCAGGGGATATGTACATACAGTATCTTGCTTAAATCTTAACCAGTATTTAGATGGTTAAGATCTACTTCTTAATTATTACTTATATAAAAGGTGCCATTCATTTACACCTAGCAGGAATACACAAAAATTGAGTAATTCAGCCTTCTTTATATTATCCACTGCTCACTGTTCTTGTCTTAAAAAAAAACCCAAACCCTTCCTTCTTCTTTCTTCTTCTGCATTTACCAAATCTTTTCTTCCTGACTTGCTTCTCTGCTAGCTGCAATTCACTCTGCATTCTGGCTTTTCTGTTTTTATTCACATCACGCTCTAAGAATGAAATATTTCTGGATTTTATTTTTTTTTTTTAAATTTCAGGTCTTTAGAGAAATCATTTTCTTTTTATTCTTGTATTTCCCCTGTATTCTCTGCATATAACTCTGCATTTAACATGAACTAATGCCAGCATATGACTAAATGTATCTGTACCTCAAACAGAGGTGAAGAAATTACAGTATGCACCATCACCAAATTACTTTTTGTCCATGATTTTCAATCAGTGCCATCTAGAATTTTGCCTTAGTAACAAGTTATGATTGTACCATTCACAGTCATTACAATTCCCTGAAGTAGAGTTTTTAAGAGCAAGAGTCAAAAAAGAAATAGCCCTTCTTATCAGTACAAAGAACTTGCACAGATACTTCTTAAAAGCATAAAAAGGCAGTCATAGTCAAAGTATTGCGAAAAGAGTTTATAGAAACAGCGGCATAAACTTGCCTTTGGAATTCATTCCTGAAACAAGCAATCTCTTTTAAGAGCTAACAAGTATAAAATACTGCTATGAATGTTTTGGAAACCATCCTGGAGTTGTCATTCAGTCTCTCAAAGTGTCAGACTGAGATACAGCTTTCCTGGCCAAATGTTTCCTACTGGCAGCATGAAACAGTTGCACGTTGTGTTCTCAAGAAAGCCATAGAAAGGCTGCGCAAAACTTTGACCCCATTTCTGAGAGTGAGAAAACTACCTACATTCCAACAGCCTATGGGTAGAGGAGGATTGCTCAGCTTACCTCTTACAGTTGGATGGAGAAATGAAGAGGATTTCCATTTCAAAAGGGTATTATGAGAAGTAAGGAAACTGAGTATGCTCAGCACCAATACAAGACCCAGACCTTAAATTCCTTTCAGATTTTGCTAAAGCCTGACATGATCCATTTCTGGCAAACAAACCATGTGACACTGCACAAGGTTTCATTTTAAAATAATTTGCATGTGTAGTATAGATTCTTGTATATAATTGAAGAGATAAATCACCTACGGAGAGCTACAATATCTCACCTCAACAGGTAAAAAAACCCTTTAGCCTTTCTTTACGTGGTGTAACACTGGAAAACTCCTTGTATGCCAATCTACAGTCCCTTCTACTCAGCTTCCTTTCTCAGGCATGTATACATACAGCAAAGAGACACCTACTTAAACATTTGCAAACCAGTTGCTGAATTAGAAAACCCACCTCTTCCAAATTAAGAGAAAGAACTGTGCTTCATCTTTTTTCCTTGGCAAACAGCGCAGTAATCCCAAGTAAGGGGCATGTAAAGCTGGTATGTATCAGACTCCATAACCACATTTCAATGTTTTACTGGTTGTAAATAACATGCATGAGTGATCCAAGGACAAAATTGCTCCTTTGCTGCCAACATTAGTTGTTTAATGATCTGAACAGCAGAAGCTGCCAATTATTGTATTCTGGTTTAAAGTGTCATTTAAAGCCACACTTGTAATTATGATACCTTAGTCCTAAATTTATAACTTAGCTAGAGAGCTCTAAGCAAGTAACTTGTACAGTCCAGGAACAGCTATTGATAATTATATAGCAATTTCACCTATAAAAACGCCATATGTTTGGCATGTTTACTGCCTACCACACAGCATCCCTTCTGCCAGTAGTTCCAAACTACAGAGAGGGGCCTGAAATACTTTAGACAAGACATGACACAGCCTCATTCTGCTGAACTTGCCATGAATGTAAAGGCATCTACACAATCACATCAACATTTCCTAAGAAATCTGTTATGAAGAGGTTAGTAACTGCTCTAATACATGCCCTATCAATATTAATCCTTCTCATCACTTAAAACTTACCTGAAACAGCAAGCATTTTGGCTTCAAGTAGAGCTGGTAGTTGAGTCTCGATATCACTCACTTTCCTCCTCAAAGTACTGCAAAGTTTCTGACTTGTGCAAACCTAAATTGAGGCAGACAGCCATGATATAGAATTCATTCATGTAAAAGTATAAGGCAGTTGAAATGGGGCTTCAAAGGTTCTTGGTTTACAGACATGACATAACATCCTGCAGTAAGGCATAAAAGCTTAATAAAAAGTGATGTCTTTACAGAAATATCCGACATGAATCAAAATTTCCAGGCTTTTGTGCACATTTTATTACAAAAACAGGGAAAGGTATTAGAATGAGCTCCTGCATGAGAGAGGACATATTTCACCACTAGATACTGAGGCTGCATCTTAAAAATTCTGTACAATTTCAGTATTAACAGTGATGCTCAGAGTGGAGCATAAATAAACCAACATTTGGAGATTAAAATACCATAACACAATGTACAGCAATTTTTAATACAAGATAAACCATGCTTGATATCTTAACTGGAAAAAAGGCAAAGCAGCCTTATTTTTGCAGAGGCAATAAATAAGGTTATACCAGCTTGATGCTGTACTTCGTTTCCCAATGGGGAGACACAGTTGACTGGGATTCAGGTTTCAGACTTTCCCTCTATCTTTTTTTTACCTTTTTATCTGGAGGTCCTTCAGCAATGAATCAGGACTGGTATTAAAAACATGGAGAGAGGAGAGAAAAAAATATAAAGGAAGTTCACCTGCTTCTGTACTTTACATTTTAGTGTACATTGCCACCTCAGAAGTATCATATGCAGCATCACAATTCATACAACTCCCACATATTCAGAAATGTTGGCATTTACGCCATATTGCATCATTTGGGAAGGAAAGCAAAATGAACAAATAGAAAAATCTTTCATTGAAATAAGGCAAAATGCTGGTTCTGAAGGCAGATGTCAAACACTTGCGTAAAATTGTAGCTGACACTCAAGAAAACATTGTATTCATTGGAACGAAGGGTAAAAAAAATAGTCAAGACAGGCACTGGCCAGTTCTGAAAAGATGTGAAATGAAATCTCCAGAGAGAAGTTTCCCTGCCTTCCTTCACTTTTTTTTCCTCCTGAAAAACAAGTGCCATGCTTATTAGCAGAAGCACATCTCTCACTTAACTTTTTAAGAGCAAAAGCCTTGTAGTTCTAATGGATTATCCATTTGTGCAATTAAAGTATAGTAATTCAGATATGGCACTAACTGTAAATCCTGCAAAATTAATAATACCCTCTTGATTTAGCTCAGGTTATCTCTTAATCATAAACAGCTTGTATTTTTTTTCTTGAGTCAACAGAACTATCCTCCAAGCAGTAATTGTTACTAAAGACTTCAGAGTCATTCTACTAATTTAAAAACACATATCTCATCAATTCTGAACCTAGTATAATTTTTCAATTCCATGATATCTCACTTTGTTTCAGTATCCTCTTATAAGTGACTCACCAACTAATTCAGTTAAAATGTTTTTAAAACCCCAAACCTGACAGAGGTGAATAAATGTGCCCAAAGAACCCAAAAGCCATTTCTGTCTCTAATCTCCAAAATAAATCTGAAAGTTCTTAATGACTTCTTTCTAAGCAGTGCTCTCTCTTTAGGGGCACTGAATGGCTCAGTGAATTGCAATTAGATGGGGAATCTTTCAGCTCCAGGAAAACTGCATGAATATATCCCATGCTGCTAGTAACTCAAAGTCATTATGACTAGACAGCTGTTTGGCAATTATGCAAAATAAGCTGGGAGGTTTAATCAGTTTCTAGTGAACACTGTCCACCTTGTAAGCACTAATGTCAGAGCAAAGCTTGCTGGTGCCCTTTATTAATGGACCAAATGAAGGGACCAGAGGCTGAAAAGCAGTTCCTCCAACTCAGAGATGATTCTTCTGGAACATGAGATAAGTACAAGCCGAGCCTCTGCTTTTATCTGTGTCACATGTATGCTGCAGATAAATGAACAACATTAATCTTCAGGCCTATCATATGGCATAGTTCAATGGAACTAAATGAGCAACTGGAAAAGGCATAGTAATATCCCCTAAACTAATAGCATTGCTCCTGTGTTACATCAGATCTACTCTACAAGTTCCAATTCTTGCCATTTTTTCTAATTATTTTATCTTAATAACAGGTACTATTATTCATTACAATAGCTTATTCAGCCACTAAGGAAAGATTATTCTTTAGCTAATAAAGATGGTGAACATTCCCAATGCCAGTGTCCTTTGCTCCCAGTGGACATGCCCTCCTCCTCTAACCAGTCTGACTGCAGGTGCCTGTGGCCCCAGCAGTGACCTTTCTCTGTTTCTCAGAGACCAGCTTTGCTGTGTCCCACACACCAACAAGCTCAAAGTCTGAAAAACTCTCAGTTTCAGGGAAGTTTTTTTACAGCCAAGTATTACTGAATCTATTTTAAAATCCTCTTTGGGGGTTGTGAGATTTTTTTAAAGCAGATTAAAAAAAAAGTAAAAAAAAAGAAAGCTCTTGTTTCGGAATGTACCTTACAAATCTGTGTTCAGACACAAATACTACTCAAAAAAGCAGTCTATCTGAAACCAGTAGGAAGCTGGTTAGAAAAGATGTGTGGAATCAAGATGATAAGCAGAAAAATATCAAAAGCAAATTTGCCCACTGTCATCCTTTTCCATCTTTCCAGCGTATGATGTTAATTTAATGCAGCAAAAACAGGGACAAGGACAGCAACTAAAGCACTGGAATTTACTCTTCCTCCAATCATCTGGGGAAAAAAAGAAGTTTTTAGTAACCTTCACATTTCTTTACAACAGCACCTTGGAAAAGATAAAGAAATACTGTTAACACTGCCGGAAGAAAGGAACAGTCCACCTGGCTTCCCGCACAGCATAATCTTGCCATCAGTGAAAGCAGATATTAATTTCTGAAGGAAGGTGGTGAATAAGGGACACGGTTCCCTTCATTAGCAGGCAAAACTTAGCTTTTGCAGCCACAGCTGAAAACAACACAGATGAAGCAGAAAAGGCCATAGAAATGCCAGTGGCACAGGGGGAAAGAAAAGACTTTTGACAAATGAGTGTTTTCTCCATACAATAAAAAGGTTTAAAAGACCAGCTCTATTTATTTTGAGATGAAAATAAAAGGATGAGATGATCTGAATAAACTAAACAGTAAATTATTTGGACAAGTCTCATTATATGCTTCCTGTTTATCTTCTCTAATAAATAAAAGCCATCACATAGGAATAGAAAGAAATTAAAATAATATTTTATCCATTGAAAACTTAAAGAAATAAGCAAGCTGTGAAATTCTACCTCACAGACTTCTCTATTGTTACCCAATGCTTCAGCTGTTATTGAAAAAGTCTCTAGATATGGTTGTAAAATAGAACCTCAAGAGGCATATTTTCTGGGGAGAAGGCAAATTCTGTAACTTATGTTTTAGTTTGCAAATACCTTGAAACAAATCACTCTGAGATACTGAATAAATTGTTCATTTTAGCAGATGAGCTGTAGGTCAGTTACAATAATTTCCTTGATACTTTATTCATACTCATTTAAAAAATACAGGAGGAAGCAGAATGTTATAATGGTCTATACTAATTTTCCCAAGATGCAGGCATAAGCAAGCAATAGAGAAGATGAGCTCAAAATAAAGCAGAAGAGAAGGAAGGAATGGTATTGACGTGCAGTCTTCGAACAATCTTTTTAACAGTGCATATTGAGAGTGTTAGTCAAGACGATTAGGAAGAACAGGTTATAAAGAACAAAACTTTTACTGATTTAGGTGAGAGCTACTAGAGAAAGAACATGAAAAATAAGTTTATTTCAGAGCACAAATTTGTTATTGATCAAAACCCAGAAATATTTTCCACTTCCTGTTTCATACAGAGCTATATGAATTAGCTAGAGGAAAAGGATCTTTTTTTCTAGAGCACTCATGGAGTAAAGATGCTCTGTGGCTCACTGAGCCACTCTGAAAGAAAAAGAAAACTTTAGTATTCTCCTTCTTGAAAGAAGGCAAAGAGAAGTAAAAACATTAAAGGAAAAGTACTGCATTTCACTTAGAAACAAAAGTCATGCCAAATATGCTACATCACTTTTCTTTGTGAGTGTGAGAATGCGATTGCTACCTAGATTATTCGCAAAAGCACAGGGAAACGAGATACTTAGCTTATGCTTTTGCCTTCACACCAACAAAGCCAGTTGGGTAGGAAAGTAAGACGCTCTCTATTAAGACTGAAAACATTCAGCTACAACCAGAGCTCACTTTTATTTCCTGAAGCCAAGGGCTCTGTTCCTGAACAGAGACCTGAGCAAATGGACCGAACACTAGCAAAAAAGCCAAGAAAGAAGAGAATACTCCATCTGCTTCCTTAAGTATTATATAGTGGCTTGTCTAGATAAAAAGTTGGGGAGGGCTTTCCAGTGTATGTTTAAAAATAATTGCATGCAAAATCTTTTTAGAAGGGACTCCACAAAACAAACTTTCTAAAACATAGATAATTAATATTAAGATGCAACCTGTGATCTGCCTCTGTAAATATTCTGAAGAACTGAAAACATGTACTTACTTTGGCAGTAGTTTCTTTAATGGACATGCTGAACAATCGTTCCTTTTCCTGAAGGCTAGAAGGGATTAAAATAAAATAAAGTTGACCTCTGTTCAACACAGTCTACTACACAAGACACATTTTCATACAGAGATAAGGCTTTAAGACAACTCATGCTACCACATCAGAGCCAATACCAAGACAAAAACTACCTCTGTTCTCAGTGTTGCTAGTGACTAACCAACACCACCTTTACAGTTCTTTATTTATGAATATATGGATTTTACTTACCATCTGAGACACAATTATGATTATTTGTCTAATCATGTCTTAGAAGTCCCTGGCAGTGTCCAGGACCGGTGCTTTGCTAGACTGACATCCAAACACCTAATACGATGGCATTTCTGACACAGTTTGCAGCTGACTATCCCTCTTACAATCCAGTTTTCAGCTCTGCCAGGAAAAGTTCAACTACAGTCACTTGTTCTCACAGTAATTTTATGTGTAATACTACTACTCAGTTTCTTTAGATCCATAAAAACCTACCAAATATTTACTAAATTGATTCAACAGTGGGCTGAAAATGAGGCATCACACCTACACTTGTATGAATAAATTCAAGGTTGTCTTCTACATATGATAAAAAATTAAGTTTACTACTTTTATATTACCAAATTTGATGTAAACCTGCACCTTTGGTTCTTGTAAATAAATTCATGATTTAAATTTTTAACATAAAGTTCGAAAAAATCCAAGTAAAATCAAGCACCAGAAGTTAGGATAGAGATTAATTTTGCAACTTTAATGTCTCCCTCCCTCTTACTTAGGAGGCTTACACTTTCATACAATGTTCAATTACTTTATCACATGCTATTTTCTTTTCTCTCAGACACCTCAATTCTCTGTACATGACAGCACTCCCCATCAACAGCATTTCAATTTTTCTTTCTACCTGTGTTATAAAAAATGCACTTCTCTCACAACCTACTGTTATTATTCTTCTGAATAAGAACTATTCATTTATTTCTGAGCTTTTCTTTAGTGTTCGGTACTGAAACATCCAAACATTTCAGAAACATCACTGGATTTATTTCAGTGATACTCTTGCACGGTAAGGCAGTGTTATATTTGTTTTACAGGTGGAAGAAACAAGTCACTGTTATTTAGAAGGCAGTTAAAACTGAGTGCCTGTTTTGACATGCACACAGTTCCTGCTGCCTACCTCTAAGTTTCATTTCTCTTTTGGGGACCTTCTCCTTATTCTCCAAGCACAGCATTTACTGAGCCCTAGTTCAAGAGTCAGCATTTACATGAGTCTGAATCCCAAAGCACACGAAGTTGGACTTGCACTCAGTTAGTGATCACCTACAGAAACACTGGACCATCTTGCCCAGCTGCACACAGGACTGGAACAGCCTCAGAGGCAGAATTCAGCATATCATTTAATCACATTAATGAGACAGCGATTTGCATTGCTCTCCCTAACACTCTGCTTTATGGAGCACACACCTTTTGGATCTACAGCCCAGCAAGGCCAGTCAACTCAGTCCCACCCCAGCACAGGGGGGGTCCCTCCAGCTTCAGATGAGGCAGCCCCCTCAGAAACAGCTCATGACAGTGTAAGTCAACACCCGTGCATGGCAACAAACAGAAATGCAGGTGGCTAGCTATGTAGAAGTAGTTTAATGACGTTTCCCACACAGCAGTCTCAAATTTCTCTCTTTTCTACAGCAATATATGTGCAAACCAAAAAGTATTACATGTGTAATGATGCCATTATCAACTTCCTGCTTGCCTCTGGGCATGCCAGAGGGAATGAACTATTTAGCCACTTCTGTTATCGTGCTTTGGGGCTCCCAGTCACTTTCAGCATTTCCCACAATTTGCATCTGAGCTGGTCAGGTTATGTAAAAAAAAGCTGGGCTTTGTGTACAGATGTCAAGGGGGAGCAGCAAGGCTGCAGTGCGTAATTGAATGAATAATGGGTGACTGACCCAATTGTGCTGAAACTGCCTTATGAAATTCAACTCTAAAGATCCAGGCCATAATAAAAAGTAAAGTGCAGTTATAGCCAGAAGAACAACAGTATATAGATGGCAACTCTATTTAACAAATCTCTTCCATGAGCTTTTCTTCTTATCTGTTTACTTCCCTCAAAGAAAGCCCCTCCAGGTTCATACAATGTTTCGCCGTTCCACAGAACTCACACAGGTAACAGGAAGAGAGATCAATTTTTAACTTATTTTGAAACAATACATCCAAAACATCATTATAAACTAAGATCCAGTTGTCAGGTCTGTACAGCTAACAAGGATGCATGATCCCATGCAGACTTTCAGGACGAGCTGCTGAGTGGGAAAGAACACCCTCTTTATACCCAGATTTCTTTTTTATGAGTCTCTATCAAGTCACTGAAAAGTAAATAAGGAATCAAATGCTGCCATTTCAATGAAAGCAGAACTATAATTTTATGAGAATTTTTTATTAAACTGACATATCAAAAAAGGATGTCATTACTATGTAATTAATTTGACCCAAACTAGTGATAGCTGCATTAACCATAGACTTGAACCTAAAGAATCCTTTTGTTACAGTTACAGCATTCACACAGACTCTTAAAAGTGTATTTCTATTATTTATGGTACGAATTTCTCAGTGGTATCCTTTTTTGAACCCTTGTTAGCCTTCAGAGCAATACCACAGAAATCCCTTATCCCTTTTAGAGATCAGCCCATCACACAGTACACACACAGCAATCAAACCCATGTACAAACCAGCCATAGTTACCAACCGCAAACAGCTTTTAACTACGTTTATTCCCAGGTTGTTTTCTTCTACCACAAAACCACCACAGAGAAGCCCCTCACAAGCTTTCCAATTAACTGACAAGCTAATGACCCGCAAGAGAAACCAGGCAGTCAATACTGATTCACTCTACTGACAAAGAGCTTTAATAGCCATGATATGTTACATGTGACTTGAACCAGAAAGAGTGTTTTCTTTACAAGCACCCTGGAGCATCATATTTCATTTTAAGAGGGGTATTCTGTCTGCTTAAAAGCTGCTTTAGGTATTACTACAAGGGTAAATGGCTTTAGAAAGAGCTCCTTGGAATAACATTAAATTCTTGCCTGGGAAGACGTCCACAGTTTTGACTCATTGCTATTCTTCTCTGACGGAACAGCTAATCAAGAATTTGACAGCTTGTCCTCACAATCTTAGCAATCCATTCTAAGGACCATTTAGAACTTACTTCTAAAATTCAATATAAGCTAACTCAATCACAGAGAATGCAAAGTTCTTGACCCAGCTGATGGAAGGACTAGAATAAGACAGGAATTCAATTAACACAAATTTAACTGACTACAAATGCAGGAAAAGTTTTTAACACTTGCAGAACCTACAGCAATCTATACACCATGTGCAATTTCTTCATTCATGCAGATGCCACGTAGGCCTTTCATTTAAATGACTTGCAGTGGACTTA
>JAOXXN010000446.1:43345302-43382484 GCA_026770055.1 Myrmophylax atrothorax | reverse complement strand
GAATTATGTAATTCCTGGATGATGAACGAAGTAACACTTTGACAAAACATGGACTTCGCTGGAGACCTGCAGGAATTCTGTGGGAATTCTGCATGTTCAGGAACAGAGGCTGATCTGGCACGTAACAACAGACTATGGGAAAAATCTTAAGATCCAAATACTTCAGGTAAGCCAGTGCCCTTTACTTTACTGACCTTAAATAAAAATAGCTACTGAGTACGCTGAGTTGTAATAACACAATTAGAAGCTATAAAGATTACAATGTTCCTAACTGGGAACAGTATACAAGCAAAATCAAGGAAGCCAATTCAATGCAACAGGAGACAGATGGAAGACTAGGAATCAAGTGGTCTGGTTCACACACTCCTCACACTATCACAGGCCCACATGACTGCAGAGAAGGTTAAATGTCATGATAGTATTTAAAATCCCTTTTAAAGAATATTCTGAGAAGTTATGATTTGCATGCAGGAATTTCAGATACTATGGAAGTGGCTTTGTTCAGAGGAAGGCTGACTACCACAATACTGGGAAGAATGGCTTTCTACTAAAGGAAGGCATGTTTCTGAATGTCTTTCCTTTCACTTTGCTAGTATACTTCCCTTTGCATACCAGGCTATTATGTATTTATGCTTTGCTTCCTAAGGAAAAAAAAATTCAAAGAATGCAAATGAGGAAAAGGCAAGTCATGCTATTCTACACATTCAAGATATATAAATAAACACACTGCTTAAACAGTAACAGTTCCTGTATTAATAATAAAACATACATACAGCATGAAAAAATGTAGTCAGAATGTAGTTTTCACATCTGCACAATAGAACATGCTATACACATGGTACCAGTGTAAAAGAAATAAATCCTGTACTGAAAATTCTTGTTTTTCATAGAGAAACTAAGCTGCCATCTCTGGTCCCTGCCTGAAGATACTGAAACACAGGAGTCCTTTAACAGTAAATATTCTCTTTTACATTACTGTCACCCAAAAAACTGTTATAGATCTCGTTATTTCACTCCCTATCTCCCCACCACAATATAGTGCTTAAGCAAAAAGCTTTTTCATTTCTTTAAAACTAAGCACAAGACAGAACAATTTAAAATTACCCACATTTGAATTTCTAATTCAAGAGCAATGGCCTAGAAGCCTACACTCAGATTGTATGCATATGAGAAAGCATGATGGGCTGAACTCTCAATTTATATGAATATGTATTCCCTCCTAGATAAAATCAGCAGACTTAAAGTTTACAGTTTGAATTTGACCCAGAGTAAAGAGACTCTCTGCAAAGAACAACCTTACTCTAATGATCACAGCCTGCACAGAGCATGGCTTTTACAACTTTATGTCTTCTAACATGATTCCTTCCCTGATTCTGAAGTCACAAGAAGCTGTACTGTCTTAGAAGATGAAAATACCTAAACCAAGCCCTACGCTTGTAATCTTGCTTTCAACAGCAAACAGAAGCTGACCTTCAAAAAAGCTTTTGTCCAGTCCTTTGCAAAAGAAACCAGAAGTGCTACTTTAGGAACATTTGGTGTAAACATCTGTGAGTCTACATGAAGGCAAAAATCCACCAAAACCCTTAGGTGTGTAAGAAGTTCACTGGGCTGTTGGGGAAGAAATCCACAATAAAAAAAAAAATCAAATAAATCGATAGCTTCTTTGTATTTTTACAGTTCCCTCAATGGATATATCTCAGAAAGTTTTGAAGAAAAATCAGAAAAAAAAGCTTTAGAACAAAACTATACTTAACAAGAGGCAGCTTTAAGCTAGACATGCACAACTAGGACCAAAGGAAAAAAAACAACCAAGGAAACATACCTATACCCGAAGTTATCTTAAGTGAAAATCAACAGATTCATTATTTACAGATACCATGTGCAGATTTTTACCAGGACAAGACCAACAGGGTGTTGCTGATCCTATACCTCTGCTCAATTAGGAACATTCAGTGCTAGATTGCATGAAATGCACTAAGGTAAACCAGCACTTTTTGTTTTCTTCTGAAATTCTCTACCATGAAGTTTGATTCTATCCAATCAAGGTACACATTGGATAACAAGATTTTTGTCCTATGTGATCTGTTCATAAGCCTATCTGGGCTACATATCCGAGTATCACCATACCAGGAAAGCAATTTTTCAGTCAAGCACACAAGTTCCTTTTTATTTCTGTGCAATGATCCATGGGACTTCAAACAATGAGATTTTCACAGGAGCATATCTCTGTAATGGGAAGCAAAATCGTTCTTTAAACATAGTTCAGGGTTTTCTAAACAAACTCTGATTTTTTCCTTGGATAATGCAGCCCACAGAAAACTACTATATTATGAGAAAGCTAGTTAAACAATGATAAAAACACAGAATGTCTGAACTGATGTGCTGAAAATCCAATTTCTCTGTCCAAACCCAACAGTGCTCTTGAGGCATGGACTTCTGACACTACATAGAAGAAGAATTGTGTTTAGCTCATACAGAAAATGAAAATTCTGTCAGTCGCAAGGACTAGTCACCTGAATTAGAAGTAAAATGCAAAGTCTCACCTTGGAAAGCTGCCAACTTCAAAAATTAATCCAATCTGAGACAAAAAATATCAAGAGATGTATTTTAAGGTACAGACTCATTGGACCTTCTGCATATTTCAATCTACAGAGTTCTCCAAGGAATACAAATGAGAACTCAGAATTATGCATCAAGCTCTGAACCACCAGAGAGCACATTTTGCTCCAGCAATTTGCTCTCCTTCTAGCTATCATTTGCAGGACCAACATTTCTTCACTGTTGCTTTATGTTAAGGATTGCTTCAATATATGTGCTTCGCCCTCCTCAGAATTTATCACGAGTCAGACTGGCAGCACATTTTACCAATGTTTGTATAACCTCAGCTCACCAATAACATTTCTCACTGACTCATTGGTTGCTGGATGACTGCACTTGTCTTTGTTGACTCTGAAAGAGTTACAACTACATGACTATAAAAACCTCACCATCCTGCCCAGCTCTTATGCACACCAAGAATTCCAAACTGAGATGACTCTTATTTGCTGTGGTGCTGCCAGACACGAGCCCCAGTTAGGAGTCATGCAGAAAAATCAGAACATTAGATGAGACTTCACAATTTTTTATAAGAATAATGAATAAGTTTTTCTTTTTAACACCACAGCCACTTGGGAATGCTGATGGCATCTCTAATGATTCCAAGCTCAATTTTCATTGCCATGTATTGGGAAATCCAGTCCTGTAACACATCATTCAGACAGCCATACTAGCTGTCTGTTCCAACCAACCACTCACATCTTGCCATATTTCCCACCACTCCTGTGCCAGCTGATGCTCCAGGGCAGTTGCGGCAGTTGTTGCTTCAGCTGCTACCTGAAACAGGAGCATCAGACTGAAAACAAAGGCACAGTCAAACAGCTATCTGCAGGAGCAGTTCATCACATCCCATCTAATATGTTCCCCAAATCTTCTGATGTATCAATAGATCCCCATTCTTCTGCTACATCTGTCTGGTGTGCACAAAAATTAGAGCATGCCCACAGCAGCTGCAATTATTCTCCTAAGAATAACACCCACTTTACTTCACTGACTGAAAGAGTATTCCTGGATGTTGTTGCTAGCTGTTTCTCTTCATCATATACAAACTAATTCAATATCATACATTGACAGGGGCAGCTGGTCATTTTTATCTAAAGAGAAATAAATCTCATTTTGTGTATACCCGGAGGAATCAGGACATATGTGGCCTGGGCTTTATAAGCTGCTATGTCCCACTGGATGCTGTTCAAGCAAGCAGAGGGAACCAGATGCTCAGCAGGGAAAACCAGATTCGTCATTACACTGCTCACATGGGTATTCAAGCAAGTGAACCCATCCTTCTGCTGGGACTTTTTCCCTTCTTGTAACACTGTTTGGAAGGACAAAAAAAACCAGCCTCTAAAATTGCTCCAAAATGTTTCAGGTTGCCAGCAGTGGCTCTGTCCTCCAAGTTGGTAGACTTGCTTTCTCCTTTCCCTGCTGTGTTTTTAACCCCTTCTGTTCTTCCCAGGGAAGGCCAGTGCCTACAGTGTGGTAGCAGACTTTGCAGAAGCCCTTTTTCCTCCCTCCAGCAGAGGTCCCAAACAGCCCCAGTGGGATCAGTCACTATGAACTTCTGAGTCACATTCACACCTTCACAAAAGCCAATTCACTTCATGTGCTGAAGCACAGGCATTGAATGTCATGCCAAGCTTTCAGGACACAGTTCCTCCTAGAGTTGCTGCCACAAGTGAGAAAAAAAGAAACAAAGCCACTTGCCCATGGAGTCTACCTCTTCAATCCTAGGCAGAGAAAAAAGGAATGAAATTAATCCTAGGCAGACAAAATGGAGCAGAACACATTTATCTATGTATAAAAAGAAAGCTGAGCGTCCTAAACAGTCAAATAAAAGGTGAGGCAGATTCTCTTCTTTCACCTATGACTCGTCTCAGCCTCTCACAAAAGACTATAGCCAACTTCTTTGAGAAAACTGAGATGATGACCTCATCAAAATACAAACCCAGCTGTGAGAGTAGCTAAAAACAAGGCAATCCTATTATCAAGGCTCGAGTTTGGTTATGACATTTGATAAGAACTATGGAGTTTCCCTTCAAAAGCCCCTTGTGGCAGAGGAAGCTGGCTGTGAGGAGGGTTCCCCTGAGGGCTGGAGGTCTTTCCAGGACACAGTCCTCCTCAGATGCCAGGGAACATCCTCTCTAGTTCTGCTCCTCAGCTGCAAGTCCACTACTGCATGTTCTGTGGAGCTGTAGCACACAGAACAAAATGGATAAAATAAACAAGAGAACTACAATTTAAAAACAAACAAACAAAAAACCACCAAATGTCTATGCCATCTTCATTATATCTAGCTATAATATCAGCAGTGGTATCTGCTGTATTTTAAGAACCCTGTAATCATATTTTGGCTCATCTCACATAGCATAGTCAGACAGGTTTCCTACCACAGAGAACAGTGTTAAAATTCTGTGTTAAGCTCTCAAAAAAATAAAATCAGAGCAGCATAAAAGGGCCCTAAGTAAGGCAGTAAGGCACATATTCAAAATTACCTGTGCACTGTCCTCACATCATAGAACATGATCTGTCATCGACTGAAATTAAGTCAACCCAACAGACCTTAGGGGGCAACTGAAACTGCCATAAGGTTCCAAAGCCCAGAGTTTATGACTGGGATAGAAACTAACAACATGGAGCGCAGTTTCTGGTGCTGTGCAAGACTTCTTCATCTGGAGCAAACAGTTTTACAATTCCTGCAGACCTGCAAAGATAAAATAACTGAACTTGGGAGGTGTCTGAGAGCTCTCTCTTCTTCACCCCTATTACTTGATGATGAAGCTCTAGCGGTGGTGAGTGTTACACAAATTACCTGTCTTGGTTGCATATCCAGTAACTCAAGACAGTCATTTCCTCATGCATAGCCATAAAAAGGAAACAAAGGAGGGAAAGTTCTCATCTCTCATTTATCTGTTTTACTCACTCACATTCCTTTTTAATATTTGCCTTTCCCTAGACTTTTGATATATTAGAGGACAGATAGTGTGGTGCAGTTGTGACAGAAAGGTATTTTTTAAGAAAGCGAAAAAAAAGAAAATTTGCCATACAAAGCAGGGAACAATACAAAGGAAAGAGCCCAGAAGCTTTATCCTCTCACACAGCACAGAAGCAAGTCTTACAGAGATTAGACGCATATGCACACAAACACATGCTTACATCACCATCAGTGAAATATAACAACATCTGGAAAGGCAAGTGGCTGTTGGGTAGGGACAAGTGACAGCAGGAGGAGGAAAGTCAGGACAAAAGGGCAGAAAGTCTTTCTGCCAAGGGAGCAACACAGGATTGCTGACATCCTCCCAGGGCAGAGATTTGATGATGCAGCACAGGACTATCACCCATCAAGTGAAAGATCCAGAAGTAAATAAAGTTGCAGGAGAAGGACAAAGCAACATCGACTTGCTGAAATTGGCTCCATGCAAAGCCAGTCCCAGGACCAGCCAAAACCTCCCCAACACCAAATGAGGCCAGAAGTTAGATAACCATACACTGTGTTTAGAGGTCTACTAAACCATCAGCATCTTCGTAGACCAAACTCATAACACAGCATAGGAGTCTCTCCTGAAAAAAAAATGGAATATCTTAAAAAAACCAAAAAGTTTAGATTATTTTTGCTTCTAGCCTACTTACTAACATCACTTTTTACTTGTAATTCAGCACTACTATAGTTGTAGTATCAAGAAAAAGTGAAGACAACAAAAAAACTTCAAACAACTCAAGAAGTACTTCAAGAATCGAAAACCCCACGAGTATCTGGCATTAAAAGTACAATTCAGTTCTCTGCTGTTCCACACACAAGCCCAGTAAAGAGTCAGATTACCAGCCTGTGCACTGTAATATGAACTTTTTGATACCATAAAGCCATTTCATCCCTCTGCTCTTTGTATTTGCACTACTCTTCTATTCTCAAAGGATGTTTTTGATATGTACACATTGTCATCGAAATAGTCAAAGAAAATTCAAACCACATAGTTAGAAAGTATTTTTCTGGATAAGATTGCATGTTATCTAGTAAACAACAGATAACCTTTTGAAAGGATGGATTGCAATTTGGTGGCTACTTTAAAGCTAAATTTTTTTTTGAAAGGCTGATGTCAATACACATGGCTACATTCAGACTTACTCAGTAATTTCACACAGCTTGCCAACCTCTAATTTGATCGGAAATTTCATATGGACATAGATTTTGAAGATCAACAAAACTTGTACAAAGCAGTCTCTCCTAATGACAAAATATGACAGCCCATACTAAATGCTACTTTTCCAAATTTTTATGTGAAACTACCTGATGCCTTTTCCACAACTTTTTCCAGGTAAACCAAGATCGTTAAAAAAAACCCCAACACCTTTTTTTGCCTTTATCAGGCTTTGCCCTCAACTGACATTGCTGAACCTTTTGAGTATATGCCAACTAAAAAGGTTTACACCCTCCAGAGCATTTGTATTTCACTTTGAATTGATCCTTCTCAAATGAGCTCCAGGCATCACAAAAGCAAGAGTGAACTGGCTCATAAACTTTCAAGTTTAGTTCCTTGCACACCTGGTCATACCATAATAACTAAAACACATAAATAGAAAATTTCCGTATCTGCAGAAATCCCACAAGCCCACTGTAGGACAATTTCCCACTAATTAAAAATTGTTTCATGAAAAAGGTGGAAGAGGTGAAGCATTCAAATATTTTGAAAGGTTTTTAATTGAATTTCTTTCAACCAGCAATCAGTGCCCAGACAATAGTCCAGATGGAACTTTGCAATTTAAGGGCGACATGCTGTACAGACATATGCATCTGCAGATATTGATAAAGCAAAGAAAGTGCTAAATAAAACTAAATATGAACTGAAGTATAACAGGTTTCCCCAGTTTTTATTGTGAAATAAAAAATAAAGGAAACAACAGGCACTGAAGTAAGTCAAATAATTAACATGGTCTTATTTTACAATTAGAAAACTCAACTTACACAAGTTAAAAATATGTATTTTGAAATGGTGTCTACTTCAGTAGCGAATAAGGAAATGATATATTTTCATACCTTTTGCAATCTTCAGGAGAACGTACCTCACGTTGAAACACTCAGACCTATTTTCTTCCAATTTCAGTATGCTGCCTTTGGTTAAAACATGTGTCACAGTGCACACAACACGAGCTGCTCCTACCTTTTAAACACATCTCAACACAACCCCATGCAAGTGAACCAAGCTTTTGCCCTGCAATTTCCTCATTTTATAATAATGATTACATCCTTTAGCATACCAAGAGCAATTAAGCCTGTCTGGATAAGCAAAATGACAACACACAGTGGTCTCAACCTCAATGATAATTCCCTGTCAAAACACATTTCTTTGCCCATTAACCTGTAGGTTTTATCCTCATCTTCCAACAGCCTTCAAGAAAGGTCCCAGGCTAACGTGCCTAACATTTCTCAATTCTTCAAACGCAAAGCTTGCTACAGTTATTAACAAATCACTATGGTGAACTATAGGATGATGCCTAGCAAGGCTGCAAAATCTCCATCCTTGAAGATATGCAAAACTTGGACAGGTGAAGTCCTGAGCGGCCTGATCTTACATGGAATTGTAGTCCTGCTTTGAGCAGAAGTTTAACAAGATGACCTCCCAAATTATTCTATAATTGCATGACAGTGTAGGGAATGCCCACAGGCACACAGAAAATACCCAAACCAAACATCTTACTATCTGCATGCTGCTTTTTCATATTATAGAAAGAGAGAACAGAACATGACTGGATGCAGATATAAGATCACTGTACCTGAGGTATGATGGACTGCACAGCTTTAAAAGTCACTCATTGCTTAAGCTCACTGTTAAACTGAACAAACTCTCACTGTTAAAGAACTGTAACCATTGCAAGAACACTTTCTTCTCCTCAGCCCTTCTGAATATATAGCCTGCCCTGAAAGAAAGAAATAGCAGAGAACCCACGCTGGAAATGTGGCTGCTGACCACCAAGCCAGGATGCTTTCAGCTACCTAAAGGAGTAAGCGGTTTGGGGAAAGAGATTTGAGAACCAAAAGACAAAGAAGTGGTGAAGTGATAAAGTCAAGTGATTGAGTCTCACAGCTGGACTGAAGATTTCAGTTTATGCTACCAATAAAGCTTGTGCACTTTCCAGTAGAGCAGAAAACACAGCATATATGCAACACTCAGGCAGACTTCAATTCAGAGACAGTCACCATCTTCTGCAAAGAGGAGAGGAGCTCCTGAATAGACAGTAAGTGGTATCTTTGAAAGGCTGCATCAGCCAGATTATGACATATTCCTAGCAGCTCACTTTCCTTATAAATTGTGAAGAAGGAAAAAAGCAAAAAAAAAAAACAAACTCAAACCATTAGCACTTAATTGATGGACTGTTGCAAACTCCCTCAAAACTACAATTACCTGGTCTCTCTCAGCTAGCTGAGTGCTCTAACCATTAAGCTTTTTCACTTTCCCAGAGTCAGTCTCCTCTTGCCTGTCAGCCTTCTAGCCTTTCATTAGATTTCTGCTTTTGCATTCCTGGATACAGTAAGGTCCAGCCTAGGAACTGTGATGGAGCACACTCCCTGCCAGGATACTGAAATCCTTGGCAGGTAAGAGCTCGCTCTGAGTCTGTAGGTCCAGATCCAGTCAAGCGACAGAGGACCTCAAATGCAAAGCTTCCACATTCTGAACCAAGGACTCTGTCCATGCTATACAAGAGCATCTACACAATGCCATTAGTTCTGGTCAGAAAAGGTTTTGGGGCTTAACACAAACAGCCAACTATAACCTGACATGGAAGACTTAAAAACTGTTCCTAAAGGCTGTGACAGATGCCTAAGTATGCTTACTTTGCAGCCCAAACCAGCAATTTTGCACCCTGTATCTGGCCTAGCTGAGATAGAGTTAACTGAGCAGCCCTCACAGTGCTGTATTGATAACACAGTAGTGTTTTGGCTACTGCTGAGCAGTGCTGGCACAGCATCAGCACTGTCTGTCCAAGATTCAGCCCTCCCCCACATCAGCAGATAGGGGGTGGGCAAAATTTTGGGAGGGGACACACTCAGGCCAGCTGACTCAAACTACCAAAGGGATAATCCATACCATAGGATGTCTGCTCAGATATAAAAGCTCTCAACAGGAGGAGGAAGTGGAGGGATTCATTATTTACATTTGTTCATCTTCCAGAGCAACCACTACATGTGCTGAAGCCCTGCTTTCTGAAAAATGGCCAGACATCACCTAATGATGAAAAGCAGACAATAAATCTTTGCGGTTTATCCCTTTATTAAAGCAAATGTGAGAGATCTCACACACGCACACAATCTGCCTTATCTCAACCTCTGAGTTGTTTTCCATCTTACTTTCAATCCCCTGTCCAGTTGAGAAGGAGTGATAGAGTGACTTGGTGGACACCTGATGTCCACCACAGTCTCCACTTGCAATAACCACGCATAGCTCCAGATATGGTAATGAGACCAGAAGCACCTCACCACTGGCCCTGGTGACTCAAAGTCAATCAACAAACAAAACTAAACTATAAAAGTTACATTTTTGGAATCTTTTAAAAATGAACAGAAAGCAAAGAAATTAATTCTAAACTTTCATTAAAGTTATGAACCCACTTTGAATAATAAACGCCTGTTTTTCCTCAAGTGACTGTGTTATTCATGGTGCTAGTAAGTGAAAAACTCAGAGCAAATTCCTCCTGAACCAGTACTAATTTAACTCATCTTTAAGTAATTTAAAAGAGGTAGGTGCAACCCAAATGAAAAAAACTGAAACAAACGAATATTCTTCCATAGGCAAATCCAAAACTAAGAAAACTTGGATCAAAGAATGGTTTCTCAGATAGATTGCTTGAGACCCTTTATTCTTCAATCTTCGAAACACAAGTATAATATTATATATTAAAACAACCTAAACTTAACTCAAGAAACTATTTCCCATAACCTAATTTAAAATTTTAAACAAATGTCAAAAGAGAGGAATATGTCCTCTACAAAATGTTCTGCTGACTTTAAAAAAAATTCTGTATAAATTAGCACATGTGAGCAGCAATTTCTCATGAATGTTAATATCATAAAACTAAACCAAATAAACACGAAGGGAGAAAAGAAATTGCAAGCAACATAGTTATTGCTTATCTGGGAGAAATGCAAGTTAGGATTAACAAGAATTTTATTTTCTCAGCAGCAGTATCATTTTCAAAGTCCCATCACCAGTCTCCAACACAGTCTAGGTCCCAAATGCTTCTATTGCTTTTGTAAATAATAATGAGGTTATTTTCAAAATGTTACCAAGAGTAGCTACTTCTCCACTTAAGGAACCACATACAGTGCCTGTAACTGTAGTTGTCCCAAAAGTATTCACCCTGCTACCTTGACTCCACTGTCTGAGCTTAAGACTCATCATATCGGACTTTATTATAAGTTCACTGAAGCAAGAAGCATCTCTAATATTTATTTGAATGGTGCCTAGTACACATTTTCAGATTGTGAGATACATTTTAATTACTGCATTACCAACTGGGGGGAAAATCCACCAGTTAGTAAGAAGAAATACTGCAAACTGATGATAGGTGTTGACAGTCATAGATACATATGCTTTCTATAGGTGGCTCTTTATCCTAAAAAAACATTAAGCACAAGACCTTCAAATAACTACAAACTCTTCCTTCCTGAGGAAGTACATCAATATTAGAACCTCAACATCTCCTCTTAGAAAATTTTAAAGTGTCTGAATGCAGCTAATTAGCTGGCACAATGCTGAAGAAAGCAACTCGCAGCCAATTAAACAGAACACTGAGGAAGATACAAGACTACATGTAGAATGAAATTTAGATACCTTTTTATTGTTCCTGGAAGATCTAGACTGAATGGAATTTGATAGGAGGTTCCTAAAGTGTCATCCACAGCCTTGCTTATTTCCTGCAGTTCTCTCAAAGAAATGCAGCCAAGTAAAGCAGCGAGTTCACAGTCCTGTGACTGAATAAGTCTATCTTGTTCTTCAATTTCTCTTCTTAGCTGTTGATCTTTTGCTTCTAATACAGTCAGCCTTGTTCGGAGGTCTTCAATTTCTTTCTGCATAGAACAGAAACCAGAGTTTATTATATGAACTGTGTTAAAGAAACCCATCTGCCCCTAAAATCCTCAGTAAAAGTCTTCAGAGTTAGCAGGAATTAAGCTTGTCCAATTTAGCACAACATTAAACGAGAAAACATCCTTTTGCTGACACACAAAATTGTTATGTTGGTTGACACACCACCTCCATCTCAACATCAAATTTCAGGTTTCTCTCCTGACACCCCCTGTCAGTCACCCTTTACTTCTAGCACACAAGGGTATTTCCCAAGTTAAAAACTTACCAAAAACACTCAAATTTCAGTTCGACCATGACAACAGAACCTTGCTCTACAGACTGGCAGCTGAAGTGATCAACTATCTATCTGTCCTCCTGCAGAATATGCCTGCAATGGTTCCTCCAGGCTTCCAGTCCAACATCAGGCACAGGCTGTAAGTGGAGAATCACTCACTACCCGGACAGCCCTTTTAATAATTAACATTTCACTTTAAATAAGTGCACAAAATCCCTCTCTTGACTTAAAACAGCCAGAACTTCAATCTCAGTTGCACCCATCTTGCTAGAAGTTTGAACGTCATGCATTATGACACTTGCAAGAACACATTATAATTTTTAGAATCATAGACTTGTAGAATATTAATGTTGGAAAAGACCTCCAAGATCACCCTGTCCAGCCTCTTACTGAACACCACCTTGTCAACTAAACCATAGCACTAAGTGCCATATCCAGTCGTGTCTTGAAGAATTTCAGGGAAAGTAACTCCACCACCTGAGTCTCCTCTGGTACAGCTACAGGTCATTTCCTCTTGTCCTGTCACTAGTTACCTCGGAGAAGAGGCTGACCCCCACCTGGCTACAACCTCCTTTCAGGTAGTTGTAGAGAGTGCTAAGAACTCCCCTGAGCCTTCTCTTCTCCAGGCTAAACAAATCAAGCTCCTTCAACTGCTCCTCATATGACTTACTCTAGACCCTTCACCAACTTCATTGCCCTTTTCTGGACATGTTCCAGCACTTCAAGGTCTTCCTTGAAGGGAGGGGCTCCCCAGAAAAAAGCTTCACAAATTTGCATGTCATCCTTGAAGAGTTTTTTTCCTTGAAAACCCAACAGATAACTCACATTGAGGGAATGAACACTTCTTCAAAAGACTCTGGGTTGCTGAGTAAAAAGTATTTAATATTAAGACTTTGTTTCATTCCCAGAATCTGAGAAGTGAGTAGGAAACAAAATTAATAAAATAAGAAGAAGTACTTGTCAAACTATTTGAATGCCATACTGGAGAATCTGCTTCTATTTCTACATTTCTTATGGTCTCTGCCACTTAAACTATTATCTTCACATGCAGCCACAGACTATGTTCACCATTTTCTATACAACCTGCAAGAGAGGTCTCTGACATGCCATCTATAGACTCTCAATAGAAATCAAAGCTCCATTCCATGCTCTGATCACATTCTGTCCAATTAAAAATAAAAATTAAAAATAAAAACAAAGCCACAAACCCAAAACTAAAGCTTTAACAGGTAAATAATAGGCATTGCAAAACTGACATTAGAAACAATCTTGACTTTTTATGGCAATTCACTTCTTCACTTGCCATTTGTAAAATGGCAATGTCTCTTCACTTAAAGTGGTGTTACAGAGATAAAATTGTTTTGAATTAAGATGGCATGTTGATTAATTCCGCAAAAAGAGTCCGCTCGCAAATTAATAAATTTGTATCCAAAACAAGGTTTGAGTGGCATAGAGTAAAAGGGTTCTGGGACCAAATACTGAGTAATGAAGATAAAATAGTATTCTGAATATCTGAACAGTTACTTTCCATCTTCAGCAATGTATGAGGCATACAATGCCTCAGTCTTACATAATCATATAGTCTTATATAATCAAAGACTCATAAAAACCTGTATACTATACTCAGATAACTGACATCGGCATTTTTCTGCTTTCTTGAGAGCTTCACTTTGAAACCTTAACATTATTTGAATGTTTTCAATGTAATTTATGTGAAGTTTAGTCCACTCATGCTCATTTTGTCAATAAACATACATTCAGGTTTGCTGCACTGTAACTAGCTTCTCCTGTACCACTTAAAACAAGAAGAAACAGTCCTTGAATGTTTAAAGGTTAGCTGGCTCAAAAATTTCAACTTATAGTGTTGTGAAGTAAATTCATCAATTATTTTCCTCTTTTTTTTTTATTTCAGATTTAGCAAGAAGAGAATGGTGTGGCCCATGTTTCAACCCAGAGGCATTTGTAGAGGACAGAAAGGTCAGCAGATCAAAAACATCAGTTTTGTTTCTTTCAGTCTCAAATTAGGCTTTTAGGATGCACAAAGGACAATTCTGTCTGTGTTACTGGTTTAGGAATACTGCCAAAATCTTACTAGGCCCTACTTAATACAAAGACCTTCATATTCTGTGAAAATGTAGTAACTGCAATCACTGCAATAAGCAGCCTACATGGGAACAGAAAGGAAGATGAACTGAATCTGGTTTTACAAACACACTTTTAGTACCACGCATTTTTTGCAAGATAAATAGATATCATAAGCACACAGTCTGCACTTACAGAGAGAAAGCTGCTTTGCTTGGGAATAGTTCACAGGCATTCTTGGAAGCCTGGAAATTTTAGTCCGCAAACTGGAATTCTCCCACATTATCTTTTCTAGAAATGCCAAGAAGCCTTTAATGTACTCTTGGTCAGCCTTGAGGGGCAGATAAAAAGGACTAAAGTCTCAGCATGGAGCAGCAGACAATATTCATCCTACTAAACATAAGCTGAAGTTTTATTTTGTGGATTTGAGCTTAAACCAGTATTTCTAACACGACAGCTAATCAGTACTGATGGGAAACCTGCAGCTTCACTTACAGGCTACGGTTTTCCATGAAGTACAGATTGCAGTAGAAACATTAATATATAAGTTTCAGATGCTGTCACAGGTTTTCAAATCCCAAAAGACAAATGCAGAAGCAAAAGGAGAGGAAGGCAGAAGGGAAAGTAAAGAAACATGGGGCTGAGGAGACAAAAAAAACCCAAAACAAATATTATTTCTGATCATCAAAATTTTGGACAGGAGCAATCCTTAAGGGATGCTAGAAGCAACCAATCATGAGAGGTTAGCCTTCTCCAGAACCTTGAATCCCTAATAATTTTTATTAAATGCTAATAAATAGCATGCCTGTACAATGATGAGGCTAATTTTTCCCTAATACCAACACAGAAATAAAGATTCAGCTGGAACAAGTATAAAACATTAGCTATTGTGAAGTTTTAAGTAAAGCATTTTCCAGTTCAACATCTTGAGGTGGCTGCTGGATGCTCAGATTAAAAATAGTTTTCTGCATACCAATACTGTTGAATTACACTATGTATTCTCTTATATGTTGACAAAATAAATCTAAACAATACAAAGGTGATGACGAGGATAGAAAAGACATTTCTTCATGTAAGACTTGGCAATGACCACCTAAGATGCTTTTCTCTATTTCTTTCTGGGTTTTACATATATACGTATGTATGTATGCATATATTTGTGAGTATGCAAACACAGATTATAATACTACTGGATTCACCAAAGGAAGAAAAGTATCCCAAAAAATTAGATTTTGAGATAAGACACCAGAAAAAAAAAGAAAAACTAGGTCTACTCGCTCTCTAAAGTGACACATTGCTGAATAGGAGCACCATGGTCTGAAAGACACACAAGTAGACTGCAAACTGATATTTTTGAAGAACAGTGAAAAAAAAGAGCTAAATTTTGCTTAAAAGGCTTGCAGGTTTAAAACTGGACAGAAGCCATCTTAAATACATTCCATTTGCCAAGCTACCACGTTGTGACATCACATGTCAGTGTAAAGCTATTGTTAGCAAATGCTGACTGGTTCGTGATGATTCCTTCATCCTTATGAAAAGCATCAATCACCTTTCAGGAATAAAAGCAAGTAAATCATGTATTTATAGTAAATTCTAACCAGAAGCAGATGAAAACTTCTTGCCTTCAAATAAAAACTTCTGAAGACCAGTTTAATATTAAAATGGCAAATTATAACATAAAGAGCGCACTTAAAAAGATAATGAGGAAAGTTTAAGCACGTACAGAAGCCACCAAGCCTTCCAGCTCTGCTTCTCTGTAATGAAATTAACACAACTCCTGTGGCTGCCATCTCCAACCATCACTTAGATTATCAACTGGACTACAGCCAAGGCTCTAATTGCAACACAGAAGCAAAGTTCCTACCATAATAAATTTATTTAATTCTGTGTGACAGCTTACAAGCTTTTCCCCGCACAGCACTTGTTATTACAGACAACTCTGCAGTCCAGTTACCTGTAACCATTTCCTTTCTTCAGAAAGCTGGTTTCGTTTTGTGGCTGAAACCTGCATCCTCTCCTGATAAGTTGATCTCAAAAGTTTATGTTCTTTTTCATGACAAAGGTCGTTTTCTTCATGTCTAACCCTTTGAAAAAAGCATGACGAAAGCTAAAAATTAGTGTTATCAACAAGTACCAATGTCTCAAAGATTAAACAGATTAGAATGCTACATGGTACCTTTAGAGTCATAACGCTCCATCACCAGAATGATTACATCTTAAACAGATACAGTTAGAGAACAAGAGATTTTTCCTTGGCATATCTTCCTTTGTTATCTCAAACATTTACACTGTTTTTACAACATGCTGAAGAAAGAAAATGGAAAACTTGTATAGCTTCAGGCTTCCCTCAGCTTTTACATACTTCAAAAATTTATCCATCACTGCTTTGAAAGAGACAAAACTAAGGCATCTAGTTTCTATCAATACAGAAAAATATCTCTTAGACAGAAGTTTAGAAATTTGCCAAAGACATTTTTGCAGCTTCTGTCAGCTTTTGGAGACTACATTAGAGATCATCTGGAGTGTTCGCTCCACGATGCCAAATTTTACTTCTCTCTTGCACAGTGAGTTCTTTCAAAATCACAGTCAGTGGGTTTCCTCACAGTGGTCCTATATAACCCTCAGTTCAAAAGCATTGCATGACTGGATCCCAAGGAAATCAGTGAATTATGTTAAGTATCAATTTTATAATCAGCCTCTCAAAATGCACCTGCAAACAATGCAAACCTATCTTGCCTTGCATGTTCCTGCATAAGGGCATGTGTACCTGCAAGGTCAATTGCCTTTCTGTATCCATCTTTAGAGACAAGTGTGTGCATTTCCACCTAAAAGGTACAGGTATCTTTCAATATCTTGTTTAAAAAATACTATGTCTCAAACAAAGAATGTTTTTGAAGCATGATTTCCCACTGTAATCTTGCAAAGCAAATACATCCATGCTACATACAAAACATGCATCATAAGTCTGTTTTAAGCATGATTAATCACATAATTATCATCTCCATGCACAGCTGTTTAACAACTGTGTAGAACAAGAGGTTCTCATCTATTCTGTGGGACCATCAAAAGACACACATGCTTTACTCCCTCTCAATATGGCTGAAGAAGGTACTGAAGAAACAAAATAAAACCTTGCAATTATAACAAATATCATTAAGCAAAATAGACATAACGACAGTGTAACTGTATTTCTGTAATAACAGTCCAGATCAAACACATCTGTATTAGGATGTACTAGGCCATCACTGTGCCTTACAGTCACTTCAAGTTCCTGTGTCCTAACAGCTCTGAAACCACCTTCTTTAAGCTGGAGCTGCATCTTTCCTAGAAAAATATGTAATAAATTTCCAAGGGTCTGCTCAAAGTTCAGGAAAAATTTCATGATAAACATAGATTATTATCAGAACCTTCTTGGAAATCCCACAAGTATCTGCCTACTTGGAAGTGATGGAAGGTAACATCTCACTGATCTCATCAAACCTGGGTGATTGCACGGACACAGCGTTGTCCATAAACTAAACATAACCAAATCTGGCTCCTACCACCTGCCCCTCCTCTGTCAACATCAAATGCATTCACTGAAAAAACTCATCTCCTAATTTAATCAAGTAAAACAAAACCGAGGCATGATTTTCAGCTTTATATATTAAACAAATAACCTGCCATACACACTTTTCATTTTAGAATATTGCAAGAAGATGTGACTGGCTTAATGACACTAAAACTGCAATTATCTAGTCTTCTTGGGCTAGTCTGATCACCTTTCCAATGTTCATGGTTTAAAAAAAAAAATCAAACAAGAAGTTTTGGTATACTGGTTTTGTTCCAATTCAAAATGAAAAGAAAAACCAAAGGCTACAGATTTTCCTTGAAGTCATGTTTTCCATGTTCTTTCTAAAAATACTGTTGGAAAACACTTAAAACCCTTTACAGAAGACAAAGTGTATACTTGCTATATCAACAAGAGAATCTGACCACAGAAAAAGCAGTATAAAAAGCTACAAGAATCAAGCAAGGGAAAAAAAGGATGTCACAACAATAGTCAATCTCAAGCTCAAAGAAAGTGTGCGCAAAAGACAGAAAAGAAGATATTCATCTGACCATGAAGAATGGCACTGTTCAGACCTGTGCAAAGAGAAGAGTTACAGATCCAATCACACAAAGGACAGGAACACTTTCATAAATATAACATCTATTTTATATTAAAAAATATTGTACAAACATTATATAGGGACAAAAATAAGCAGCCAGTGTATCTGAAGGATGCTTTAGTGACTCAATTTCTGTGATACCACAGACGAAACCACCTCTAAAGCCAAAAGCATTACTGCAAATTAATGCACAGACTGAACACATCTTAATGACAAAATACAGAATGTCAAGGAAGGGTAAAATAGCCTCTTAGAGCCTTAGAAGGTAGAAGGAAACAGCTCTGAAGAGTGCAGTTTGTTTTAAACCTCCCTTATTATTAGATGCTATAGAGGCTAAAAATATCTTCAAACTCTCAAATTTCACAAGAAAAAACCTATTATCTATACTTATTTTATCTAATTTTCATGTCTATTGAAAATTACACTCAAAATGTATTGACTAGCACACTGCAGCTTTTATAAGTACAAGCCGCCAGAAAACAAATGGCTTTTCTTCCTTCATTTGTGCTATTGCATTTGAGAATAGCTTTCAAAACCTATAAAGCATCCTCTTACTTGTAACAGTAACTAGGAGCATAGATAAAGGCAGGCAGAGAAACAGAGACAACTTTTTTTTCCTAAGCTAACTACCCCCCTTGGGTTATCCAACACATCTCGCGTTCCCTCAGCCTTTGAAGCTGTTATTCCTCCAAGACAAGACTGAGAATCTATTTTTGTGACTTTGTTCAGTTCTGAGCACAATACTGCCACCTAACAAGTGGCACACAAAAGGAAGCTCCCAAAGATCTACTTCCATCAAAAAATAATCTGGTTTTACTTTATATTTAAATATCCTTTCATTGCCTGAAAGGGAGCATCAGAATTAACTCCATGGGGAGCCGTTGCTCAAGCTGCGTTGCTGTTGTACGCTCAAGCTGCCGTGTCAAGGATTCAATCCCATTCCCACTCAACATCAATGAAAAACATTCCATTTAATTTGCCAATTCATCATGATCAATGTTTTTCAGGGCAATTCTGAGAGAATTGCAGCAAGAACAAAAGAGGAGGCAGGGTGGGATTTTCATAAACAAGCTCCATATCGATATGTTAAAGGTCATTAAAACTCTTTATTAAAATTATTCATAAAGCGTTTTCTGCATTTTGAGAAAACCAGAAGCATCATTTTACATGATAATGAATGAACAAACTTACCGATGATCAGCAGCCCAGTGCAACGCTGCCTGAACTTGGGTAATGAACCTATCCAAAAAACTGCTAACTGAAGGATGCCTTGAAGGAAGCTGAAATTTTAAAGAATTTTTCTCTTTCTCCAGTTCTTCCAATTTTCGTCTAAATTTATCAGCTAAAAATTAAATAATAAAAAAGAAGATTAAACAATGACAAAACAGTTGCATTTTACCTGAAGAAAAATGTGTCTCCACAAAACGTAAAATCCACCTCACAGACAGTTCTTCTTCTTCCCCTTTTGATAAAATATATCAGTCTGTTTTGCTCAAGGAAAACATCAAATAACCAAGATGCTGAGCTACTCTACTCCAGAACAAGGACAAAACTGCAGGCTACCCAGCACCTTCACAGAGTTTTAATTTGATAGGGCTCCAAAGAACTGTCTCAAAGTTATCATCCATGCTCTTCTCCTAGAGTAACAGTTGAATATTCAATTCAAGAAAAACCACAATTCTTCTCTGCTTTGGTTTGCCTTAAAACTTAGATGGCAGTCACACATTTAAATTCTGACCTATTAAACCCCTGTGTTCTTATTAGGTCAAGAACTGAAGAATCACGTATGATATTGCAGCAATATATTTCAGCACAGGACATACATGCAATTGTAGCAATAAACAATTATCACATTCCAGTCTCTCCTGAATTATGCTTAGTTTATGACCCAACAAAAAGTTTTACTTTCAACTTTACACAATAAGTGGTCCCTAAGAGATTGCTTTGATTCTGCCATAACTCTAGACATTTCCTAGAGTAACTCTATGTAAGTTACTTATTTGTTTTCTGTTCCTGTGTAGACAACAAAGGAACATTGTTCCAACTGCTCATTATTATTTCCAGTACATATATGTATCATATATATATATACAGTATATCATATATATACACAGTATATATATCTTCTATGCCAGTAAACTATCAAAATCACATATATGAGAAGTAACAAGACTGCCTGGTCCAAGACAGAGTATCTTTGAGGATATATTAGTAAAATCAGAGAGCTTTGAGCTGACAAATGGAAAACCTTTACAGTTCAGTACTTTCCTCATGACCTTGCTGCCTACAACTTTGTGCAATTAGCAATCCTTCTAACATTTTCAATACAGTACTTTCAGACTAACATCCATGTATGCTTTTTATTGCTTATTTTCTTTCTTTATCCTCAAAGGGGATTTAAGAATGTTTTAAGAATTTAAGAATATTTGCTGGTTTAGTGAAATGATGCATTTTTACAGTAATCTATTGTTAGTATTGATCTCCATTCTGCTTCTGTGTCAACGGGGTGAAACAAAGACACAGACCTTACTAATGAGACTTTATCTTCTGGGCCAGCAGACTATTCCAGGGTAAACTCACTTTGTTGTTATCACAGGAGTGCAAAATGTTTGCAGAAGGCTCTTGCTGAAACGGGCACCCCACCCCAAGTTACCATCACGCGTACCCATGTGAATATTACTCCTGCAAAGGAGAAACACCTTTTCAGCGGTGGAGGTGAAACACATCTGTGGTGCATTTCTCAGGGACCACAGCTGGACAGATTCATCTTATCCCTATCACCACAAGGAAACTGAAATCTGGGTTAAGATGAGACTCCCAATCCCGTATTTTGACCAGAAAAATGTATCAGCATTTGCATGCTGATTTGTCACTTGGCATTTCAAGCTCAGCCATCAAAAATACCACTGCTGCAAATAGAAGAGTGAGAGTTGAAAGGGCTGGATTATGACCAATGACCACTGAATGCCAAACCCCATGGAAACACCCCTTTTTACTCACTCAATTCACCACTTGGCTTGCTGCGAGTTGTGGCAACCCTTTACAGCCATTTAACAATGTCATCATTGTTCTTCAACATAGTTATGTTCATAGTGTTTGCATGTCCAGTTGTTTCATCGTTCTACTCCTACCCATCCTGGCCCTAGAAACAGGCTATTTTGGGAAGGACAACAGATGAGGGGATCCACATGCCAATTCATTCTCTCTCTCATTAATTCTTGGCTGCATTCTGGTTTATATATTCCAATCTACACAGTATTCAATTAGTTTCTAGTAACAGACGTTTCTAAGTAATTTGTTCCACTGGCATTTTATAAGTAATATGGCTGGTCCTATCCACCTATCTCTCTGCACTAAATGATTTTTTTTAATCCTTTCAGCACTGCAGTTAAGGGTCATGTCTCAAGAATCTCCAGCACCACTGAGCCGAACACTGCAACATTCAGTTTGTAGGATCCTCTCCTGGAAAAGAGACCCTCATTGTTTGACCTGGCTGGTATCTTCATTGCACGGACAGACCGAAGAACTTCAGTGCCAGCTGCAGAGCAGGGAACCATGCAAATAAGGCTTAACTTAATCCAGCTTTCAATATTGCAGCTCAACAGAAATTTGAATCAAGCAGAAGTAATGGAAATGATCAGAAGTCTAGCAAACAGGGTGGGAAAAAGAGCAAATAATCTGAATCACCTAATCTGAACTAAAAATGCTATTCGGGCCATAGTCCATGGAATACTTCCAGCAGTCAGTGGAAAAAGCAGATTCTGGGAAGGCCAGTAAGCAGAGGCTAAAACTTTCTAGACAAGGCTATAAACTCCTAGGGTACCACAGCTAAACATTCACATTTAGCTCATAAAAGGCTAAAGAAAAACACACATGAAATTATGCTGCTTACCCATCACTTAAAACTTTTTCCATTCCAATCAAAAAGGCAACTTTGTGAAATTTCACACTTTACGTGTTCTCCTGAACTATCAAAACTACCCTGAGGAACAGCAGAGCAATCCAAACTCCTGGCTGCTGTACATCCATTGGAGGCAGAAGCTACTGACACAAAACTCACCCTAAAGCAGCAGGGACACAGCACTCTGGAGTTTCTAATTCCCTGGTTTGTGCATATTCCTCAGTTTTGTCACTCTTAGTACAGACAACAAACCCTTCTAATTCCTGCTGAGATGCTAGATAGATGTTTGCCTCCAATTCTAGTCCTACTTAAATTTGAAAGAGTACAAGAAAATAGTCTCCTACATTCCCTGACTGACTCAAGGCATCACAATAGCCAAAACACACAGCAATGTGCTGATGTAGCATTTGATGCCTCAAGCTTCCCCTGGCTGCAGTCAACATCAGCTTTCTATCCTCTCTCTAATTCCTTTTCATTCCTGGCAATGAGACACCACTATACAAAAATCAGATGGGGAAGGAAAGGGAAGGAAACATGGTACTCAAAGCAGTCACTTCAAGAGAAGCAACAGAAACCAGCATCTAAGAGACTTCTTAAAACTACTTCTCAAGCCTGTTCTCTGCCTCCCAGCAAGACCTGCATTTTCCACCCATTAGTTCATACCAATTACAAGTCAGGAAATTTCTGTCTCCTTAAAACATATAAAGTTTCAGAATTTAATGTACTGAACATCAGTGTTGCATCAGAGTTGGGAAGTCAGAGCTTCAAAAAATAAAAGAACAGGCATTTTAGCTGTTATTACATAAAAAAGCCTGGCACATTGGCAGATAATAATTTCCCTCCTCTAATTCCTATTGCATTTAGGAGCCTTCATTTAGCTTTGAACTAAAAGCTAATTTCTCAGAAGTTTCACAGATACTTCCTCTAAAGCACAACATCACGTTTTCCACCTACAGTTTACATCTTAAAGTTGAAAAGTCTATGCTGTACATGAAACTTCTTCCCAGAAGGGCACGAGTGCAAAGCCTAGGGTAGACTTTCAGCAAAAATTCTGACCAGTGCCCCTACTTCATAGAACATTCACAGCAGGAGTATCACTGACAGATTGTCACTCAGACCTATAATGTGTTCTCCGACTCTTAATAACAACAGTTAAATGGATTTATTGCAACAAGTTGTAGAACTCTGTGGGTTTTGAGGTGTTGGTACAGTTACTTTCAACATCAGTAGGAACATAAGCAAGAAACCACAAAGCCAGAAAGGTTCTTCTAGCACACCTCTGGGAAATATGAGGGGTGAGAGCACAGCAAGAAAATGTCAGTCCTGACATGGACAATTAAATTACTTGGCCAAGGTTAGAAAAATTTTGCTTTCCAAGTTACTTTCTCCTCAACTGGAAATGATACAGGCTGAACTATGCTATAACAGCTGTTCTTTCTGCGCTGAGTTTAAGGACACGAGGACTACCTGGATAAACTTACATTACAGTTTCCTGTAACATCACTATCCTGCAATCAAAGTAGTTACTATTTGTCACTATCATCTCACAGAGGAGCCTTTAATGGTACTAAGCTCAGATAACAGGTGTTAAAAAAAACAACAACAAACAAACAAAAAACCCCTACTCCAATAAATTTACAATCCTCAAATTACAGACAAAAAGACAAATGGAGAGGACAGTGCATTAGACTACACTCTAGGTGAAAATTAGGGGCAATAATTTTCATGTGCTAGAAGCAGCTTAACCTTCATTGCCTTTAATCTGACACTTCTGAAAACCATTCAGTTCTTATAGTATTTTTAATAGCAAAGTTTTTAATATTAAGAGCTTCAAAAGTATTTCACATAAGAGCATAAAATATCTACTTCCATAACTTTCTAAATACTTCAGTAATCACATTTTTTAAGTGTCTGACATGCCTAAGAGTTACTGATATAGTGGGCAGTTTTTCATACATAGGAACCGGTGTAATTCATCCTTGTAACTGCACTAAAAGTACAGTTCCATACAGTGTCTATCCCATATAGTCATTCTCTTCAGATTTGCTGCATTTGTAAATTCCTTCAAACACCACAAGAGTTCACATATAGGCATGATTTGGAGACATCATTTCTCCTTTAGTCAATTCACGATACAAAATAAACAATGCCCCACTGACTGTTTGCTTTTCATAGTCTTTCATAAACATCAAGCCTCCAATGAAACCACCAAGATGCCTACATTTCCAACATGACATTCAAATAGAAATAATTTACAGTAACATCAAAAGGTACATTAAAGGGGAAAAGAAAGCTGATGGCTGGTGCACTTTATTTGATCCCAACATTACGCTGTAAGCAGTGCTGACAGTACTGTCACTACATATGAGAACTTACAGAAATAAAGAAAAACATGCACTGCTGATTCCAGGCAAAATCTGTGTCTTTGAAAAAGTCAGGCTATGCAGCACAATGGCACAGACAACTATTGTGAATTAAATTCTACTCTGAAAAAGATCTCTCAAGACAAGGAAGCTGGCAGAAATCAATGCGAAGCTCCTTGGCTTGCAATACAGCTCCTTCTTTTATTTGCGATGGTAGAGGAAAAGCTTTGGTAGAGGTCTCCAATCAGTGCAGTTCACACACATGAACTGTAAGCTGTATACAAATGTCAGCTGTGGAGGATTCCATCCCAGTTCACTATGTCTGTTTCCTTCCTCCAAGAATCTCTAAGCCAACAGCTGTCTTTCTTTGCTGCCTCTGAATAAACGCCATGGGTTGATTAGAACACAGGTGAGTCAATTAACAGTGAAACAATGCAATACTCTACAACTAATTGCATTATATTGTGAGGTACCTGTCATTTTTCTAAAGCAAGTTCTAAACACTCTAAAAAGAAATTTAAAAATCTGATGGTCTATATCTGGGGTTTTATATCAAGGATTTTGTGACTAGAGATAGTCAGCTTATGTTGGGACTTTTTTTGTACCAGGCTCTATCTAAGCACATACTGTGAATATAAAGTGCTTTGTTCCAGCTGTCAAACAAAGAAAAGCATCCTTTATTATTGCCTAACTTGAACATACTGCGAATACCATCCTGAAGCACACCATTTGAAAGACTTTTTGGTGATAGAAGTCACAAACTAGTATAGATAACATTAAGCAGTGTTCCACAAAGATTTATCTTCATAGTTTGAAAAGCCATTTTGCAAAAAACACACAATAATGCAGGACAAAGTCTAAGCTAAGAAACACCAGTGAGTAGATGCAGAGTTGCTTTAAGCTGAAGTTTGAAAGAAAATAGTACATATTTTGAAGTGTGGTATATTAAATATTTTATATTATTGCACAATGTTTCCTGAGGACCATTATATGTGAAAAAAAATCAGATTATAGTTCTGCTTATTTCATCAGCTACAGATCAATACCACCAAAACCAAAATGCAATTAGACAGCATTATCTTCCTTCTGTGCCAAGGCACACTGATGAAAAGGTATAAAATATTATTTCTTATGGAATGACTATTACGCACAGAGAACTATAAAGAGAATATAAATGCATGGCATGCATGCAACCCCAAAGCAACTGCTCTGAAAACTGCAGTGGGTAACTCTACATGGATACTTGAAGCTTCTAGAAACAAAAGGGGAGAGAGAAGATAAAGTCTTTATGGTAACAAAGCTGACAACAATACATCCATTCATTATGGATGAGTACCTGGATGTCAGAATTTTACATCTGGTTAAAGCAAATCTTTCTTTCTGCCTCTCTTGCTCCCTGCATTCTCCTTTATAATTTTCCACAATACTGCTCAATGTTTGCTCGCATTCCAGGTCTCCACTCTCGCATTTAGTAGTCTATGTAATCTCAAATACCTAAATCTAATTTTATTGCTTCTTCCTTATCCCCAGTGCTCTTCAAGAATTAAAATTTGCCATCAAATGAAGCTGATCCCCTTTCCCAAGCACTCTGAATCAGTAGCTGCAAAATCAAAAACTGTTTAAAAACTATTAACCTTGGTTCAGCCTAGCCACTTTTCCCATTTCTACAATTTATCACTGTTCTAGCACCCAAAGTTACACTGTTCTGCTTTATCCAGAAAAGGCCATATTCTAAGAAAGCAAGTAGTGAGAGAACAGTTTACAAAATTGACTATTTGATCTTGGACTATTTTGCCTGTCATAATCAAAACCCAGATTCATGCATTTTAAATTTCATAGAATCATACCATGGTTTAAGTTGGAAGGGACCTTTAAGGTCATCTAGTCCAACACCCCTGCAATGAGCAGGGACATCTTCAACTAGATCAGGTTGCTCAGAGCCCCATCCAGCCCGACCTTGAATGTTTCCAAGAGATGGGACATCCACCACCTCTCTGTGCAACCTGTCCCAGTGTTTCAATCACCCTCATCATAAAAAAATTTCTGTCATGTATCTAGTCAGGTAAGGTAATTTCCACAGCTCCAGAAATTTGAACTCAATGGCAAAGAAAATCATTTAAGCACAGAATAGCTTCTGACTGTTAGTATCTGGTGACTTATTTCCTGCCGTTCCTTTTCAACTTGGCCTTACTAATCAATTTACTCTCCTCAGCAATTCACAGACATTCTTACACCCCAGTTTCTCCCCCTTCATCCTCTTCCCTTCCCACATCCTTCCCACCTCAGCTAGCATCTGCTCCTCTGGTCTCCTTTCTTTTCCAAAAACAGACAAAATAAAGCTTTTTAGCTATTTCACTTATACCTGCAGTTCACCTGGCTTACATATGCACAAATACTGACCTCTTGCCTGTTTCCTGACTATAATCTTCAATACTGCTTTCCCAAGTCTGGTTTTGGTACCAAGGCACATAAGCAAAACAATTTAAGTAACTTTGGGCAGTGACAACTGTAATTGGATCCTGCAATTTCCTATGGAAGAAAAAAAAATATGAAATATCAAATGTAAAATCTGCAAACCCTTTTTTTTATTTTTTCCCCTATTTCCCGCACACTTTGTCCTATTGATTCCGAATTTCAATACATCCTATATTTGCTGACATTCCCCAAACGGCACCAAATTCTGGTTAAAAAAAAAAATCATAACATTTGTGAGGCTCAGAGTACTGCACAAAGTAAACTTCTCTACAGAAAGAGGTTCCCACACTGAACTGGATCAAAGCCACATCTCCCTGCAATAACCTCAGAGGAGGTACTGACTGATACCAAGTCATACTGGCAGCCTTGCAGCAGTGTAACATTTTGGACTGCAAGTCACCACTTTCCGACAGAGCACTGCCCTGAAACAAAGACCTCTCCTGCTCCCTACACGTGTTACAGTCCTCCCACTACAGACTTACTGCTGTGAATTGTTCCACTGTGTGAAAATTAGAGGACCTTCCCTAAACTGACACAAACTGCCTACAAGCAAAGGTGTCAGGTATCCCTCTCAGGATCTGGAAGTGATACACATTCAGACATACACAGGCAAGCTTATTTAGATCCATCTAAAAACTAAAAAAAAAACCCCAAACCAAACTGAACAAAAAACCCCAACCGAGCAGGCTCTTATTCTAGTAATTACTTTGGTTTTGTTGAGCTATTTGCCCTTTCATGGCCTGCAAGACTGTTACTGAGAATGAGCAGATAGAACACACTTCCCTCAAAACAGCAGCCATGTCTTCTGCATGTGAAGAACCAAGTCTTGAAATACCAAGATCTCCACAAGAACACTAATTTATAAATGATCCACAGTGGGGCAATCGGGTGCAAATGGAGCTGACAACTCAGAGGAATCACTTCTGAAACAGACCTGTACCAACACATCATAGCAGCCAGAGTCAATGCACCCACCACATTCAACCTGTTATGGAGGTTTCCAGACACAACAAAGGTGGCAATTTTGACAGATGCTTAAATTCCATCACCAGAGAAAAAGAATAAAACTACTAAATGCCAGGCAGGAGACCATGCCACACTATGTGGGGTATGGTTAAAAGACGATGAAAAGTTTAGATGACTTGCTCAAATATCCAATGTTCTATAAACCAAGCAGTGTAGGATTATCTCAAAATTCCCTGTTTCCCCATCCTCATCCATCCACCAACACTTTTACAGAAATTTTTTTTGCAAAATTATCAACAGCTCAGGAGTACTACAGGAAGAAAAACAACAATTAAGACTTGTTTGATTTCCCTATAGAAGCTGACAAAACAATCTGTCTGCTATGTATTGAAAAGATTTACATGAACACGTGAAAGGAATTTATACAAAAACATCACCAACATCAGTATATTTTCCTTATTGCTGGTTCCCATAAGCCTCTCAAAACACTGAATACTAACAAAAATATCACAGGAACTCAGAAATCACAAGCATATCATTAGAAAAAACAAAAATGGAAGGAAGAACCCAGAACTAGTTAAAGGCGTAATCAAGATGGCTCATTTAGAAAGAGCAACTTTTCTTAGTCCACAGTTTCTTTTTATGCATCTACACATACCTAGACTTTCAGGCAAAAAAAAGAAAAAACAAAAACAAAAACACCACACCAAACCCAAAACCACACACACACCAAAAAAAAAAAAAAAACACAAAAGAAACGAACAAAACCACCACACAACTGCAGAAATATACAGCATGGCTTCATGGAAAGGGTTCTGCCATGGCTGCAGCAGATGGCTTGAAGTCAAACTGTATTCTCCCATGAACACCAATCCTACAGTGCACACATTACAGGATCTCAAGCCAGTAACCCAGTTTCTTTAAGCTTCTATGTCCTCTGTAAAAACATAGATAGTAACAATTGCTCCGTAGGGGCCTCATTAGGCTTAATTAACACCTGTGTGAGATCCTCAGAGGAAAAGACTGCTGTAATTACACAATTTGAACTGCTTCTGCGTAAGAAACCTTGTATTAACCCTTTCATAATCTGACCTTTTTTAGATGCTCTTCTGTATAAAAGACTATCACCTGCTGGAGTCACCTCTTCAATTTCAAAAGCAGATGAAGCCCATCATCTTTCCTATTTGAATGGAATACTGGAATCCCTTTTTTTTTTTTTTAAATCATTATTCCCCACCTTCTTTCCTTTCACATATGCACTTCAGTTTTTTCACACATACAAAACTCCTTTCATCCTGGCTCTGAGCTCCTGAAAGTGTTTCAAGTGTAAGAATTACTCCTCAAGCACACAGGACAGTGGGTAGAGCTGCACAGGAGGGTGCTGGCAGAGGTCAGTAGGGAGAAGACCAAAGGCTCTCTAAGGAGGTTCCACAGCCCTTGAATTCTACTTTGATGTCCCCTTCTGCAAAGCAGTTATGAATGAGAAAACATCCTATCAACCACCAAATGCATCTGGAGGCCTGGCTGGATTGCATTCACATGGGAACAGCAGCAACCACCCAATGGCAGCCACTGCAAAGAAGTCTGACCTCCTCCAGCATGCAGATCCAGAGAAGAGCCTCCTGCATGTCCAACGTGAGTGGAAAGCAGCAGTGCCAAAGGCACCTTCACCAGTCCTCTTACTTGAGGCTAAGAGACTTTAAAATTTTACATACAGGCTCACTGCCTTAACCAGCCTGAGCCCATGAAATTTCATCACCTCCAGCAGCCTCTCCTGCTCTGTTCATCAGAGCCTTCTCAGGCTGGAAATTAAAGCTGCCAGACCAGTATTTGTGTTGACTACAAGCCTGGTGGGAAGTGGGAGGAGAAGGAGGAGCAGAGTGGGACTCTGATGGCAGCATCTGCTAGAAAACAAGCTCAGGGAGAGGTCTGGCTGTTGCCATGCTCTCCAGAAGGGGTTCAGAAAAGCAGGTACTCCAGGAAGGATTAGGGAGTTGCCATTTTAATATGAATCCACATACAAAAGACAGAACATCTTTCAAGTGTGATCGTGTTGTAGGCCCCAGAATTGCAGATCACCAGATGCAGGTTCTGCTTCCAGCTCCTGCAGCTGAGCTTGCTACACATCTCCTGCAAGCATGTAAAATCAGTGCATTAAAGCCCACTATCTTCTGTAGCATGTACTAACTACAAATGAAAACATTGCAAGAAAACACTTTTTATTAGCAGTCAGCTTCACAATAACTAATCTTTATTTTTTTCATGAGTTACAAATAGTATTGCTGCAGTAGTGAATCTTGCTATGAATTTTACTCCACGTCAGTACACCCACATGACTTATTTTACCATAGCAAAATAAGCATTTCTATTCAGCTTCCCACATTGATTCTGTCCAGCAGCATCCCCTGTTGCTGAAATTGAGCAGATTGTCTGTAATGTAGTACTTACTTGTTATTTCAATGTATGTAAACAGCAACCTTTACAAACACCTTTTTTTCTCCCTTACAAATACCTCCTGCAAATGCAACAGAAAATAGCTGAGCTGCTTTTCCCTCCCACACCCTATTCAGCTCCTTTTTACTTTACCTCAACTGGACAGCTTGAGAAGAATTGTGGTAAAATATGTAGATCAAACAGATGGCATTTGCTGCTCTTTTATCAGTCCTGCTGCTCAATGGTTTTAAAAAGCCATGATAATTCACTACTTGAATAGTCTCAGATAGATCCTAGCTTCCACTACAACTTTTTCCTAGCCATTTTGGAAATGGAATTATTTGATTCACAGGAAATATCAAAACCTTCCACTAGAGCAGAGATACTGTATTATAACAAGATACCTGAAATAACTAGTTTTTATTCTTTGCTTTCTCCTCAACAAGTACAATCCTCTTCCTACTTCATTTCAACAGATCTGAAAAGCAGCTGACCTCTGCACTTCCATTCTGGAGCAGTGGGGCAGGATGGTTTGGTTCTTCTTTTACAGTTCTCTTTACACTATATACTCTCACTCTAGAGTGTGCTTACAACTCCTCCCCATAACTAAAACTTCTCTCTTCCCAGAATACCTGACCATTATTTCCTTAATATATCAATAAATAACAGAAAAAGCTGTTTAGATATATATATTTATATCCATCTTTGGGTGACATGCATAAACATACATGTACACACACATCCTGCCATCCTCTTGAAAGATATGTCCTTTCTTGCCACACACTGAAAATTGTTTATCTGACTTTTATTCCTCTTCCTTTTATAAGGCAAGTAGCAAGGTTAAAATATAGAAAACTACTGCTATTTGGTTACAAAGCGATACAACATTAAAATAAAAAATTAAACCATCAGATTTTACTTTGAAATATCACTATTTGATAAGGTTTTACTAGAATCTCAGTTAGCCAGTGTTCAAATTGCAATTTCGGCAGCGATCATTTCTAAGCAAGCTGTTCCTTAATGATGGAAGATATGCAAATAACTTTCATCACATTATTTACTAGATGGTCCATATTTCAACACACATCTATTTCCAAACAATAAACTCCCACCAAGTGTTCCATCACATCTGTCAATTGGAACTCATTTGGTGCTACAGGACAAGCTGACACACTGCATAAAGGTCAAGTGGAAAAATGTCCCTTCCGCTACATCAGTGTCTAAATTGGTAAAGGTCACTCCATCCCAATAATTGCTACTACAGAAAATAACTTTGTTGTAATCTACATGATAGAGGAAAAAAAAGCAGTTCAGGTACTACATTTTTTTCCCAGACATGACAAACCAACATTACTGTCGTTTCATGATTGGAATTCAAGGGGCTTCAGAGTCTTTAATTAAAACTCCAAGGACTGTAGTAACACAAGTGATGATACAGCCACTTTATGGACAGGCTCACCCGAAGCAGACAGAAGAAAGTAGCCTAAAGTTAAAAGAACAAAAAGCAAATATGATCATGTAGCCAAAAAAAAAAACAAACAACCAAAACCAAAGAAATGGAAATCTGTTTTGCATTTGGTGTTGTTCTGTTGTTTGGGTTTTTTTTCTTTTAGCTCCCTATTCCTGTTTAAAAATTCATTCTCTGTCATCAGACCTTTCTTCTTTTTCTTCACATAGTATCGCTCTATCATTTGTAACAACACAGTGTGCTGTAAAATATAAAATAAACGTATACAAATACAGAAGTTAACACTAGGCCACTTAAATGCTAGAGCTGAAATCCTAAAGCAACAGCCCAACCTACACAGATACATGAGCCTTGTCCCCCAAGGAAGCCTGGGGTTGTGTTGTGCAATGATAGAAGAGAAGGGAAAGGAAGACGTTCAGGTTCATCTCATCTCACTACATCAATCCAAGTGCAATTCATACAACTCTGTATTCTTAGCTTTCGTTACTAACAAAAGATTAGCACATGAGATTCAGATCCTGTATCATGAAGACTAGTTTGGAAGAAATTTTGCAGTGACTGGAAGAGTGATAGAAATATTTTACACACTGGACTCTAAAATCATTCTGTCTTTAAGTACACACTGGACTCTAAAATCATCCTGTCTTTAAGTACTCTAAGAGATACAGTACCAGGTAACTGAAGTCACATACCTCTCATTTAAATCATTATTGCTCCATAAAGAGAAATCTGGCATAGGACAGTAACATACACCTCTTTCATAGGTTTTCACTTCCACAGGGAAGAGGAGGCCTGGAAGCCGGCCAAGGGACAGAGTAGCATTCTTCAGACCTCTTCACTTCCATTTCAGCTGCCACATGCAAGAATGGGAGTGGTTTGTTTTACCTTCTGGCAGGTTTCAGTTGTGCAGTAGCAGGCAGGAAATATAATTTTTAAAGCACCTGTGTCTGAGAAATGTCCCTCAAGATGTGGATGCTTTAACTGTAACTTCACTGACACAGTACAATATTCTGGGAAATAACCCTCTCCATTCTGGAAAATGTTACTTGTTTACTTGGAAGCTTCATCAAATACACACCTTACTGTGTAAATAAAATTTGCCCTTGGCCAGTTGTCTCCTGCTGGAAGAGGTGCAAGCTTAAAGTTACAAAATCTAAATAAAAATAAGCTGATATCCACTGAGGTCAGTAAGATTCTCAGGTGTGAGGTCTATTGGCAGGCTGGAGTTGTTACATGATCCGAAGTTGTGGAACAAAAAATATTTTGTTTTATAAAGGACTAGAAAGAAAAGTTTATAAATGTTACCTTATACCTTTCCCAGCACAAGTAGCACATAAAACACGGGCATATTTACATCAGCAGAAGAAACAAACACAGTCTTGAAGTGACAAGAATTGCCAGACTAGATCAGATCCAGGTCCATCGAGCACAGGATCCTGCCTGCAGCAGTGGCAACTGGATGTTTCAACACTTGAAAGGACAGAGAGAAAGGGCTACTGGGGCAGCCTTCCATCCTCTGAATGCTGCACACACCTCTGGTGCTGGGAAATCCTGCTGATCTCTTCAGTAGGCTCCAGCAAATACCACACTTTCTATTTAATACCATTATGTTATGATGAACATTAAGAAATAAACCTTCAGACAAAATTCCCTCATTCTAACTTTCAAAAAATTTTCAAGAAATACTTTTTTAAACAGATTTAAGCAGAAGGCAAAATCAGGTACCTTAGGCAATGTGTCAAATACATGAAAGAATATAATAAAAAAATGCAAAAATGTATTTGCATAGAGTTTCAAAGAAAGTAGAAGTCTGAAAGTTATCCTTTCAGAACACTCCTATGGAATATTTCCCTGTGTACAACTGCTTTGTCTCCTACATTATACTCTAGTTACTAAATTTCACTGATGATCAAAAGCCTGCATTATTTTTTCAAACAAATTCTACAGAAGTTCTCCCAGATGCCACAAAATTTACACTGTCATCACTCTAACTTATATTCACTTTCTTCCTCCACTGTTATTAAACAAGAGAATAAGCATAAAATTTAAAAAAAAAAACCAATGAAAAACAAATTTACAAGCAGCACAATATCTCTTGTTCAATTCAGGCATTCCTGGTCACTCCATTCAGTTTCATAAATCTTCTTTGGGAACCAAACAAACCATTATTTGTCCTTGTACTTAACCCAACTCTTTATTTATTTTCCAAGGAAAGGATTAAGATATTCTCTAGCACTACAGCAGCTTCTCCTTTCCTAGCTTGGCTGGATTCTCTTCACAAACTTCGGCTTATTTACCTCAGTCCATTAACAATTAGTCCTAGTTGTGAAGCGATACAGATATCCTCAAATTTTGGCAAAAAGGATTGAAACAGGATTACAATCTTGTTGGTGGCTGGTCAGGAGGTTCTCATCAGGGTGGAGTGTGTAGTTCACCCAAGATGGTAAGGTATGACTCCTGCTGAACCCCTAGACCTGCAGCCTGCCAGCAGTCATACAGGACTAGGGAAGCTTTAGCTCCAGGCAGCAACTTGGAAAAAAGACACAAGATATGCATTTGCAATACTAAAGGTAGCCTGGGAATTTCCTAGAGATACTGGGGGCAGCAAGACTCACTGCAATGGACTAATACAGAGAGAGAAGAAAAAGGGAAATACAGAACAGTGATGCAAACAATTAAGGTGCAAATACTGACAGCTGCAGCAGAGAGTCTGGCAGAAACCATAAAAGAAGTCGACTGCAGGCAGTGGGCAGAGAAGTCTCAAGGAATGTGCTCCGTGATGTGAGGTGAGACTGGGAAATAACAGAAAGCAGCAAGAAAGATAGAAGCAGCGTAGAGTATTTGAGGCCAGGCAATTAACGCGTCCTCCATCATCTCTTGGAAAAAAGAGAAAGCAAAATGTATATGACTGAATGTAAATATTTTGCTAAAAAACCAAACAAACAAAAAACAAAACCAAACCAAATGAACAAAAACACAAACCAAAACTAAATCACAAAAACACAATCCCACCATTCTTCCAAAATCGGAAGCTCTTGCAAACCAAGACAAAAGGTATAGGCAGAGAGCAAGCCAGAAATACAGTCCAGTTCTCTCACTCCCAACAGACCAGGACAGCAAAGGGTAAGTCTAACCCACTCTCCTCCTGTTACACCTTTTTACCAGAATTCTGCTGCAATCCCACATTGAGGCCTGAAGCCTGAGGAAGGGACAACTTTGTTAGGAGCAGAGGGTGGCCTTCCAAAATCTAACCAAAACCACTCACAGCCAGCAGAAAAAACAACACATAGAAACACACACCACCATCTCCCAAATCCTTTTTACTGGTTTCCAGAAAGCAGACATTCAAACCACCAGCATCTAATTTTGATACAACTCGATATACTGTGTGAGGCTCCCTCCCACACTAAAGAGCACACTGCCTTGAACTCCAGCTTCTTTCATACATGCACTTTTGTTCCTCAGGCTCCTGGGGGACTACTGCAAATAGAGCAGTGCAGGAAAACACCACCTGCTAAGAAAAGTCATTAGCTTTCTAGTCTGGTAAAAACTCATTGAGACAAAGGGACAAGAAAAATGCAACTAGTTATCATGCCCCAGTCTTGATTTCCAATTACAGGGAGGCAGCAGAGTGACTATACTGCACCAGGCTGGAGCCTGCAGCCCAGCGGACAGATACAACCACAAAAATGCATCAAAACAGCAGGCTGATAATATCCACTACCATGCCCAGAAGACCACATTTAGCAGGTGAGGAGCAAATTCAGCCCTGCTCACCAGGTGACAAGCAGAAACAGCAGAAGCACAGGCTAATGAAACCTGCTGGCTGAGTAAGTATGTAAGAAGGGCACAGGAAAGGAAGAACCTGTAACTCAGGGGAGGAGACAAGAGACATTTGCTGAGCATCTTCCTAAAACATGAAGCATAGGGAAACAAAGTTATGCTACAGATTTCCTAATGTTGTAAAATGAGGGCATGGGAACAGATGACGTCAGAGTGGGAGACATAGGAAAGCAAGCTTCTTGTTTTACAGTCACTGAAGTTGCTCATATAGTCCTGTGGAAGCAGGATGCACTCTTCTTTGTGTGCAATTTCCAGACTTGAAAGACTATAAATCTTCATTTCTAAAACAGCATCTGCTGGGGCTGAATTTGCACAGTAGAAGCCCTGGCAACTCCTCATGACCAAGGTCAAGGCAGTAAAGAAATAGTTGTTTAATAGTCCTTTTGCTAGAAGAAGCCCCAAGCAGAGCATTTGTGAATAAGTGCAAAACACCAGAGTATAAAATCCGCTCAGAGACAACAGCTCTGACAGATCTGTATTTCCTGCTGAGGTCACCCTGTAAATTAGCACTTCCTCCTTCACTATGGCCATTCCCACAAATGTCAGTAACAAGCAGCTGCCTATGCTTGGAAGCAGATGAGCAATAAAGGAAGAGGATATTTAAATACTTATCAGAAAACCAAATATAGAGCATCATCTGCACAAGACTATGCACAGGCAATATAGCACTGAACACATATTAATACTGCTAAACATATCCCAAATCCAAAGGATGTTTCTTAAACAGGTATTTGAGGCCAAATTGGCCTCCTTACCCATAGAAGGAAGCAGAATCAGTAACACAATACCAGGTTGGAAGGTACCTCCAGCATCACCTTGCCAGCCTCTCTTGGTGATGCACAGTCTAGACAAGATGGCCCAGCACCCTGCCTAGCTGAATCTTAAAGGTATCCAACATTGCAAAATCCACCACTTGCCTAAGGAGATTATTCCAATGACTACTGGTCTCATTCTGAAAAATTTTCCTGCTGTGTTCAATAAATCTCTCCAAGGCTAACTAGTGCCCACTACCCTTTGTCTTCTCACATGACTCCTTGCAAAAAGGGAGCCTCCATCTTCTTTGTAGCCACCTTTCAAATACAGAAATATAGTGACAAGGTCCCCCCCTAAACTTTCTTTTCTCAAGACTATACAAACACAGTTCTCTCAGCCTTCCCAGTCCTTTGGTCATCTTTGAGGCCCTTGCCTGGACCCTCTCCAGCCTGTCCACATCTTTTTTGTATAGCAGGGACCAAAACTGAACACAGTATTCCACATGTGCTGAGTGGAGTGATAAAGCAGGACAAAAAAGAGTTCTAAAGCAGGACAGTCATGAACTTCATGAGAGCTGGAAATGCTGAAACATTAATTCAACTTTTTGTCCCTATCCTGAGTTCACAAGAACGCTCTTTGACTAGAAATAAGCATTGTACCAGTTTCATCATAACATTCAAAAGAAGTCTCCAACAGTTAAATCATAGCTGAGCAGAACATTAACATCAAGGAGGATCCTACCTCTCTTTATCTCTCTATCACAAGTTTGTTTGGATTGCTGCTTTAAACCTCTTTGCATAGAAG
>JAOXXN010000446.1:43334017-43345202 GCA_026770055.1 Myrmophylax atrothorax | reverse complement strand
GCTTTGGTAAATGTAGCCTTTGTGGTTGCCTGTGTGGGCTCTAGAAGTGCTTTCTTTGCTTTCCCAAGGGTACTGGGAAATTCTGCAGCACAGGTAACATTTAGCAGTATTTGTTTTATGTAGGCATTGGAGATATTAGAAACAACGTGTGCTGTTGCATTACATGACCGAGAAATCTTGGATATTAAAATGGACATTAGTAATTACAGGTAGACATGAAGTGCAACTTGGTAGCAGATGGGGAAAATAAGATTGTATAAAAACACATGAAAAGGAAGACATTCCTTAGAACTAGTAAGCATCAGCTATACATACCGCAACAACCAACCATCCAAACAAGTCTTTAGATCTTCCTACAAACAAAGCAATGTGAACCCTACAGGCACCTCCCTTACATGAAAGGCATTTTAAAAACCCTCATTTATCTCGGCTAAGAACATGCCAGCTTCTGGGATCCCTGCTCCAGTAGTGGGAAAGGCACACAAACCACTGACCTACACACAACTGTTACAGAAAGAACAAACTTAGAAAAGCATAGAGAAGGGCAGGCAGCACACTGAACTCCAGAGAGGGAAGGGGGAGCACAGACGTTCACCTTCCTAACAGAAGTAGAGGAAAGGTTGCCTCTTCGGAAAGGGAGAGCCAGTAAAGTGTTTAGAAGCAAGGAGGGTACGCTTCCCTGAAGAACTAGTTTTCCAGCCCTCCTAACTTCTGAAATCAAAACTGATTTTGTAAGCAAATATTCAGTTCATTATTAGTTGCTCTTCTCTAAACAATAATTAGAGGCATTCACAAGGAAGTTTCTATTAAGGAATTAGAGGCAATAAAATTAAAGCAGAGAAAAGAAGGGCTTCTAGACAAATTAAAAGCAGATGTAGCATGCAAGGCAGACTTGCCCCCTAACTCCAGAGAGGCAGGAGAAACTACACTGTTGCTTGTACATAAGGGAGACCAGAAATGCGGCTGACACCACTAACAGCACAGTCCCTACAGGAGTATACATGGAGGTACAAGAAACCTCTCAACACAGGCCTGTTAAAGTTTGCTTTCTTAAAGCTACCACCCAGGGGACGCTTGTCTGGCAGAACCAGAGGCCTGCTGCATTATCCCTCTGAATGACTCCAGCCCTCACATGACCTACATCTCCCGCAGCCACTGCGTTAAGTGAGCTCTGGCTTGAAGGAGAACTGAATTCATCTGAGTATTTTAATCTGAGCTAAAGCAGCATTTTTCAGGACACTTCAACAAGCCAGAAAAGCTTGGTTTCACATTCTTTGACATAACAAATAATTTTTTTCCTGCATTCAACAAACAAGTGTGTCACAAGTAAGTAAAGAAAGTCAAATACAGCTCAGCTGCTTTGCTGCCCACACTGTTCCCAAGTAACTCCCATCTGTTTGCACTGGGGAGGCATTAGCCATTCACACACAGACATGCATCTTGCCTTCTCCTGGCTTGATTTCCTTTCTTTTTGTTTTTCAGAGAACACCAACAGAATAGTTCTACTGAGCATGTAAAGCTGCCCCTACATAGGCAGCCTGAATGGGTCAGTCAATACACCTCTAAGTAAGAGGAGCCTAAGTATTTGGAAAGCAAGAGAAGGGCACAGAGAAATACCCCTCATACACAGTAACAGGCAGATTCACTCAACAAGCAAAGTGGCACCAGTGCCTGACATGGGGAGTGAAGATTATTTGTTTCTCAACAGATTTCTTTCCTCCTCCTTATTTGGAACTGCATGATCATTTTCAAAAATGTCCAAAAGAAGAAATGTAAGAGTCATTTAAATGAAATAAGAGAATCCTACTGAATCCTGTGTATTGCTCCTTATATGCCCTGGGAGTTACAGGTAAGAAAAAGCACCTGAGATGGGAAATATAAAACTGCACCAAACTCAGACCTATCTACTGGCAGACATGAACAGAGCTGTGATGGCAGAATAATTATATCAGAAAGCTATTCTAGTAGCAGTGCTTCTGCAGGCACAGTGTTCTGAAGCAGAACTAAATTTTAATTCTAGAGTTATTCTACTTTGGATTTTCATCTTCCTTTCCCCAAATATTTCTTCTTTTTCTCCTCCTCAGCATCTTCAGCTTTTCTTTCCCTGGAAGATTTTGTCATTTTATACAATATTATGAAAAAAAATCTTGCTTGGGTTTTGGTTTGGGTGTTTTTGTTTTGTTTTACACACTTATACATCTTGAGTCTTCTTACCCTAGGTTCTGCAAGGCAGGTGATGGATGACATAGCATGACCAGAACCTTTTTGTTCAGAACACTAGAATAATGAGCCTATCTCCTGTGTGTTCTCACTCAGTGTAACTCAAGCACACCAGCTTTTCAGAATACATAAGTTAGTACCTCCTTGCAACATGCCCTTTGAAAGTTTCTTCAGGCAACAGGCAGAAACAGAAATGTCTGCCATTTGGATACTACAATTCTAGATCTTAGACAGGCATCTATTCCAAGTTTAGAGTTGGATATTAGGAGACCATAAAAACATTATAGGTACAGCACATCATGAAAAAAATAAATCAGATAGAAACACACATTTATAAGCAGGTTTTATTGTTGAGACCATTATTCCAAGTGCTTCAAGATACAACTCGCTCCCTGACATTTTGGTGCAATACAACAGATTCTTCATGTGGTGCCACAGCACACATAAACACAAAATGGTTTTGATCTTTACTCACTAACTTTCTCAAGAAGCTGAATGAACCCTGGAGAGCTTCTAGCCATCCCAATGTTAAAGCCTTTTCTCCAAGATGTTATTTCTCCATTGAGTTGTCATTAGCAGGGAGGCATGCCAAGGGGCACTTGGCAATGCCAGAGGAATACATGAATGAACACCCACAAGTAAATCAGATCAATAGTACATTCTGCAACTACCTAGACAAAGAAAGTCTGTACATCTTTATTTGTATTTGGTTCCAACATCATGTCTAAGTTATGCCTTCAGCTCACAGCACCTCACCTTGCTTTCTGTTCAACTTTGCCACACATAAAACCAATTCAACTCAATAATTTCATCTACTTTTTCATGCTTTAAAAGAAAAAAACCTCAGTGAGCAGGAAGATATCCCAGTCACTTGCCATTCTTCAAATCAAAACCTACCAGGAATCCTGAATAGTATTAGAGTGGTAGGATGATATCAACAGCAGAAGTTCAAAACTCACATTACTTGACATCAGTTTGGATGTTCCCACAGTCAGCATTTGCTATAGACTCACTAAATCTTTGTCCAACACATGTTATTGTACAGGAATATGCGGAATTTGAAATTTCCCCACTTTGCCTTTTTGATTAACACTCATTGCCACAACCCTATCACTGTAGTAAGAGCACTAAAGATGTCCATCAAACAGCATAATTACTACTTTTACCTTCCATAGGCTAATGATAAAAAAGAAATGCACAAAAGCTTGCCCACACCAAAGGTAGGACAGTGAAGCATTGGAGAGCACAGACACACCTGCAGCGCTATGAGCACACCCAGCCTGGACATGTGGACATGGAAGAGAGGAGGGAAATCTGAGAGAAAAGAGAAGTTAATTGACTTAAGGCAAACCCACTTTGCAGAGGAATTTGGAAGACAATGGAAGGGCTGCAGAGATCTCCAATAAAAACACCCTAGTAAAGAATTTGACCAGCCACCATCCAAAAACCAGTAAGAAGCATTACCAGTTTTCCACAGAGGACTCTCACTAGAAGACTTTTGTATCTGCTTTCAAATGCTAGTCACATGCATTGAGCATCTTTTTAATCCCCAATTACAAAAAGTGTGCATTACTGTGACACCAAGAAGTTTCTACTCCTGTTCAGTCATTATTAAGCAGATAATAATTGAAAAGAGCAGGTGTCCCACTTCCCTTAAAATTTTTATATCCTAATTGTAAGACAAGGGCAGTAAAATCAATTTCTAGTTGTTGGTTGAATTAATAGCCATGCTATCTCTAGTGGTCATATTGCAAATGAAATGCAATTTTCTTATCTGGAGTTAATATTTCTAAAGAGCAAAGGAACGATAAGTCTGTCCTGAATATAAAATTTGTTTTCAAGCAAAGTAAGCAGATGGGCTGGCTGGGTATCAGGAGAGCCATGTCACTCACTCTCTCAGTGGGTACTGTCCAGATAACACATCAACACTTCTCCCAAGTTACACCCATCAGATCCCTATGCTTCAAATAGCAATTCAGCAAGTAAGATCTTAAATTACCCATAATTGCTTATTTTGCTCATATTTCTTCATTGCTTGTTTGTTTGTAAAAGACTAGCCAGGCTGTCTGGGAACAGCTTGGCTGCATCATGGACTGAGAAACAGGGCCCAGCTATCATAGGAGGGGTGGCCAGCAGCGTCAGTTTTAGACAGCAGATGGCCAGGAGCAGAGAAAGCTTCCAAGGACTCAGTATGCCAAAGCTTCAGCGATTTTCTTTCTGTCAAGCAGCTTCCAGAAACACTAAATGTAGCTGAACCTCTTCACACTGGCCAAGATTAAAATACGAGAGCCTAGTAGAATCCCACAAAATACTACCACTTCCTAAAAATACTTAGGCTGCATAGTTTAAGCAAGATACTGCATGACTACAGCAGTTTCCTCTTCAATCGTGGCTAAGGAATTAGAGATGTAAAACACAGGACTGCATTTTCAATGTGAGGGCATAAGCAGACCAACAGCAAGGTCCTGTTCTACCTCAAAGAGACACCGTGATGTGATGGAAACTGAAAAACTGGGCTACAATGAGAATTCACATCAAGATCGTTTCAAGAAGCTGCTGAAGATGTATGTGCTTCATATGCAATGAGTAAACTCAAGTCATAGTACCCAGAAAAGCATACCAGAAATCCCTTTCCCAAGCATTGGTCATTACTATATTATTTTAGTATTAAAACAAGTTTTTCCAATTGTCTGACAGCAATGTAAGAAAATCCATACCTTTAAATTGTGACTCCTGATCAGTTTTGTGATTTTTTTAAAAAAAGAAAGAAAAACACAATAGCAACTCAATAAGCCTAAGATTGCATAAAAAGAAACAGTGATATCATTATTGCTGCTAGTAGACAGAAGACAAAGCATTTAAACAACAGCATCTGGGTCCACAGTTTCAGCTAGTACCAAACAATAAATGGATATGTACAAAAAAGACTTCTAACTTTTCATTTCAGCCTGGTATCTTAGGGAAACACAGACAAGGTGTAAGAGTTGCAGGGCTTGTGCTACCTCTGTTTTGTTGCAAGGTAAATTAAGTCTAATTTAAACTTCACATAAGCATTTACAATCCTTAACCACATAAACTCTCTTGTGGAGGTTATCTGAATTTGGCAAAGTAAGACAAGATAAACAAGTTCCATGCAATGAAGATTTGGCTTTGGGAATTTGTACAGGCCCTTTTCCCCATCCTCTTAAAAGCTTTACTGGAAAGTTGTAAAGATGAAAATGAAACACAAAAATAGTTACCCACAGATTTCAGGAAGCTTCTACAAGCTCGTGATGAAAAAAAGCACTGACAGTATGGCATAACAGAAAGTCCTATTTCTTCCATCAACCCCCTAACCCACTGCCCAGTCAATGGCCTGCAAATGCAAGTTAGGAGCTCACAGTAAGTCTGCTGTGTCACAGAAGCTCTGTTCCTCCAGCATCCATCACTTCTTCAGTCAGCAGCCTCAGATACTGAGCTTCACTCAATATACAAGCTCAGGTTTAAGGATTTCACTTCCAAAGGTATCAATCCAAAGTAACATATTCTTCCGGAGTTATTTCCAGATACAGCTCCTCTCAAATTCACTGTCCTTCCTCAGAAGGAAACGAACTTGCCTTCATTTCTGTGTCCTGTTATAGCAGCCATCTGTCAAGCAAGCATTTTACTTCAAAATAATAGAACCACAGTAAAGCAGGGATTCTATCCAACCCTTATCTACAAATAGCTCTTCCATGAAAAAACAAAATTAAAAAAAAAAACAATTAAAAAAAAGACAACAAAAGTACAACACACTGTCACTTGCCTAAATATCAAATTAGTTGAAATGTTTAAGAGTTGTGACTAAAAATAGTACTTTAAAGTGGGAAAAATATTGCTCCAGTTTAAACTGCAAAAAGAAATTTGGAAAGATCAAACAGCTATACCTCTTGCCAGGAGGCTGGAGTTTTTGGAAAATTCAGCATTTGCAAGTACCACTATATGAAGTGTCCAAGGCCTCCCTCTAAGTGCCACTTAACACAACATTTTCAACCCAGGCACTGCTTATCATGATACTCTATTGTTTTCTCTCTGCAGTTGCCTTAAAACAAACAGCTGTTTCAAGTGCGCTTATAGTATAAACCTACAGGAGAGCAACAGCCTCAAAGTCTTTCCCTTCATACCCTTGAAATTAATGGAAAATGTGCAAAATGAGACTCAAACTCCTAAATAGCCTTGCAGATCCTGAGCCATGGAAAGGACAATTGGTATTAAGAGGTTTAAAAAACAAAACAAAACAATGTGAATTTTTCTGCAAAGCACACAAGTCCATATGGCACCTTACCAATTCACATAGCTCATGCTTTGAGAACTCACCTAAAATAACTGAAGGCTCATCTGATGCTTAATGTAGCCTGAATTTTTATTGCTGAGATAGGATAAATTTTGCCATAACAGGCATAGATGATTTTGTGTTCTACCTGTCACACTGGACTGATGAGGAGTTGCCCTGATCTAATTAATGACCTTCACTGAAGAACCCTAACTCTGAATACAATCTGATTGCACAGGGAAATCTGCATTCCCAATCAGCTGCAAGGAATGAATCTGTATGCTCACATTCCTGCTTACAAGAATTTTCTTTAAAAAATAATGATTAAAAACTCCCAAACAAACAAAAAAAACCAGTAGCTCTGTAGAGACTTCTTTCTCAGTAACAAGATGGCATGTGAACCACTAGTGGAGTTCAGCAGCAAGACTCAGTCCTGACAGTTACCAATCCATCTGTCTCTTGCACCAGGCAAGGTTGAGGAGCTCAAGAAGCAAAGAATAGGAAAAAGGCTTTCAATTGTTTGGGCAGTAGATTCGTACTGAGGAAAATACACTCGCTCCCACTGCAAGCACAACTCCCATAGACACAAAATATACTGTCTTTTTCTTTTTTTTCCCCCTCCTGTATTCAGCAGTGTGTTTAACCTTGGAGCTGTCAAGCTCCATCATGAATAATGAGCCATGACAACACTCCAAGTGATCCTTGGAGAACAGACCAATTTTTCCTATACACTATGCAAGGCAAAATGGTTATATTCCCATGGCACTGTATCTGCTTGGAAAATATACAGTAATGTGGCCATCAAGAGGAGAGCAGAGGTAAATACAGAAAAAAAAATCATTTATTTCCTGCACCTAAAACAGAAAGCGCTGTAAAACAAGCAACATCCTAATGGTTCCTACTTGAAATTATACTAGGGCTGAGGAGATTTGTCTCACAGAATATGCATTTCACAGCCAAGGAACATCTGAATTTGAAAGAACCCATGACAGCTACAGTATGAAGAGAGAACACTCTGCAGGTCCCACAGCACTGTGCTTGTTGGCCTCCAGCAGAGGAGCACCAACGTGGGACAGGGGGGTGGCCTCTGCCACGAGCAGCCCCCCAGCACAATCGGAACAAACATATCCCTCACCCCATCCTGTGACACTGCCAGAACATATGGGGGGAAAATGTAACTATTTGAATGACTGGCTGAAGCTCCTCTACATCAACACCCCAACCATGACAAGGCAGGTCTTTCAGAAGGCACAGCACAGGAGTGGCCAAGCAATGGCAAGAACCATTTGTGCTGCACACCTCTCAAGCCCAAGGTGAGGAGGAAGACAAGAGCAAATAGATTCACCTAAATAAAGGAAAAATCTAAGAAGAAGCAAGCTGAAGATTTAAACAGGTATTCCCTCGCCTCAAACAACAACAGAGGGTTGTGGTTGCAAAAAGCCCTTAAAAAATCACTTGTTCAGGAAATAAATGCTAATTCATTAACATGAACCTGGAAAACACTGTTCTCCAACAGATCCCAACAGCACACATTGGTTCTGTGTTTCTGCAAAGGGGAAAAACAAATATATCCTTATTCCTGACCTGTTTCCAACAAGGTATTTGTCTCTGGCTTTGTGGTTGAAAAAAACTTGCCTTTATTCTGTCATTTCCTATTCTTGTTGCCACAACTGAAAACACAGTGGATCACTTTCCCCTCTCTGTAGGGGCACCTCTTTATCTACACTTCTGTTTCAAATGTTACCATACACTACAGGAACTTTCAAAAAGTTCTGGAGAGCAGGAAAACGACAACCTCAAACCTGGGATGCTTGCCTTTCCATAAGGCCTGAAGTCTGCAGTGTCAGACAGTAGAAACCAGTCCTGAGCACTCTGAGAAGTTTTAAGTAGTAAAACATCTCCCTCCCACCAAACTGCTGTAAAAAAACCAATGCATTTCCTGCAAGACTAGATGACTCTTAGAGATCTGAAGTCAGAAAAATCTCTAGAGTTTCTTGACTACGGTTGAAGCTGGAGAGGAGCCTCTACCACCAAACCAGTAGTTACACATGATAAGGTATTCATTGACAATTTAATTTTCCACTTGCTCTCCTACCTTCTACTCACCTCTTTCATGTACAGGGCATTTCACAGCCATTCACATCACACTAGACCTACCTTTCCCCTGCAGAACTTCCAAATGAGCAAGACCCGTGTTGTCACCACACACAGCACTATCATCATCTCCAGTTCAAAACAGTTCTGCTCTACACCAAGAACTCACTCTATACTCAAGGTCATTCCCAAAATTGCAGGGACCGTAATTTTCTTTCTAACTCCATAGTGAAAATGTCCTTAGCCCTCTGCATGTTGGTTTCTCCTATTCCCTGAAAATACACTGCCATTTAAGCTCCAAATCTCCGCTCTGCCCATTTAGCAATTCCATTCCCTGCTAGCAATATTTGGCAATAAGATCTTTATAAAGAAGGCTAATTACAGATTTCACTTGAACAGAAATTGGTACTGGGCCAATCTGTAAGCTCTTTAATAAGCTTTCAAACTTCACACCAGGGAAGACTTTGTTCTCCAGGAGGAGCAGCGAAATAGCTCTAAAAGCAAAGGTGGAAAGCTTGCCACTGCAAGATGACGAGGGAAGGTCACAGCTCTGATTCTCCTTGCCACACTGCACTCTCTCCACAGGAGTATTTCCCTGGAGATATGCTGCCCATGTTTCACAAAAGGAAAACTAAGGAATCCAGTTCAGATAACATGAAAATAATGAAAAGCAGTCACAAAAAAGCTGTGGTTGACAGTTGTATCAGAAGAGGAACAAGGACCAGTATGACAGAAAGCAGGTCAAGGACTCAAAAGCTAGGAATTGATAAAATTAAGGATGCATGGTCACATGCATGCACAAAGCATGGCATTTTCTGAGAACAACAATGTCTCAAAATGGACTCTCAGTTTCAAAGGCGTGAAGGAACTCAAGGCAAAGCCTCTCAAGCATCTCAGCATCTAGTTTCATATCAGGACAAGTGTTTTCTGCCTTTATATGCCAGATTTAGGACAGAAAACAGCAATCCCACCTGTGGATGCTCTTCACCACCTTTGTACTGCTGCCACCTTTTTTCTCGGTGCCCATAACACCTGGTGAAATAACGTTTCAGCCAGACCATTTTTCTGAAGGGAATTAATGCAAGATTCTACAAACTGGCCTTCATGCTACCTGCCTAATAACTAGCAAGGAATTGAAAAGGGCAATTCATAAAGTGTTGGTCAACAGAATGTTGGTCCTGTTTTAAGGGTACAAGACTAGCACCCAGGAAAACTACACAAAGGCTTTCTGTGCAAGATTTAAGACAAGCATCATCTTTCCCTATGGTAAATGACTATGTGACATCACACAGAGATGTCACACCTGACACACTGAAATACTGCTGTCAGAGTGGCTGACTGCCCAGAGAATCTCAGCTGGAATCTGTGGTAACCATGTGCACCAAGTACACAGCTGTTGGGAAGTCTCCAACTGTAAGCTCAACCCACAGGCACTTGAAAAACAAGGGTTATGACTGTTACACATGTAAAGCACACACATGAATAATGTCTGTTTGACAGAGATAAAGACCATGAATATCTAAAACATCCTTAGCTTTTCACATACCTAAAGGTTTTCCCCACTAAGAGATGCCACACAAAAAGTGACCTGTGACAGTAGGAGACTTTTCCTATATTCCTATACGCTTCAAGAGGCCAACAGAACCACTCTTGCAAAAAGACTCCACACCTACTCCCCATACACTATTAAAACAGATTTTCATCATTTTGGAAACATCTTTTGAGTCATGGTACAACTGCAAAGCATCACACATTCATTTTGAAAGGCAGACCACAAGTCTGACCACTGCCCACTCCCTAAAAGCCGAGAATAAAAACGTGGCAGGAAAGGAGCTATCTTTTTCCAGCCTTATTCTCTGAAGTATTCATGCAGATTTTACTGAAATGTTTGCAAGGTTTTCCAACTGATTACAGATCTAGCGGGAAAAATTTAATCTAGAATCTCAAGACTACCAAAATACGAACACAGAATACCTGAGCAGGAAACAACAACAAATCTGATATATGTGTTAATAAATGCTCTAATTATTAATGTGTGCACACACAGAGCTTAAGGGAAGTACCAAGGCACTTGAAAAGAAGAGGTCTATTCAAAGATAGCTATTTGCCAGTAACTGTATCATCACCATATTGTCTAGTTGGTTTTGATTGAATTCAGTGGACATCAACTTAATCCCACAGGACAGTATCATTCACTTTTATAATAGCTACTGACCTTATCTCCGTGTTTGAACCTTGTTACAGTGTCATGACTAAACATGGCAAGCAGCAAATCTCACTCTGTCAACAGCCAGTGCCTGTCGTTTCTCCTTTTAAAGCTTTCATTCATTTCTGCATTTTTTTTTAAAGTCATGCTGCTTCAAAACAGCTGATCCAGATGGTGGATATTTGGATTTCAACCTTCCCACATGGTGATGTGGCTCAAGAAAACAAAAACTGTTGCTACCTGCTGCTGACCTACTTTAATTTGTTTTCCTGCCATAAAACAGAATAAACAATACAGGTCATTGAACTAGTCTTCTACATCTACCCGCTGCTATGTATGAAATATAAAATAAAGAAGAAAAGAAGAAAAACAGG
>JAOXXN010000446.1:43312971-43323943 GCA_026770055.1 Myrmophylax atrothorax | reverse complement strand
TGACAGTTTCTACTCTTCATCAGAAAGCACTTCAAAGAGTTGTGCATTGTAGAAGTTAGACTGCTCCTCTTTAGACAGTGTTTAAATTACTGTATTTTTATTTGCACGCTCCCATCACCTGCATCATTGAGTTGTTACAACTAAGCCACTTATCTTCTAAATGCAACAACTCCTTTTAAGCCATTTGATGAAATTGCAGCACATCTCTCTAGAATTAGTCATATCAGCTGATACTAATATGCCTATCAGTAACAATCACCTATTTAGTCAAGGGAATAAGAGAAACAGCCCCTTATTTAATTACATATCATACTTGTGTTTGAAACTACGAAGACTATAAAACACATCTGTACCTACCAGTATTCAGTAGTGCACTGACTATGCACAAAAGTAGGTTTTTTCTTCAGTGCCTTGCTGAATCAGAGCCTAAGCACCCTGACGTGACAAAAAGAATTGAAATACGCCTTCCTGATACTTCCAGATTTTGAAATACAAGTATCCTACTTGTGAAAGCATGCAGTTGCACTGTGAAGACCTTCTTGATAACTAATCACAACCCTATGGCTGGCAGCCTCAGACCCAAGGCTTGGCTATTATAGAAAATGGCTTTCCTGCAAGCGGATTCAAAATTACACCACCCAACTTCTCCACTGAACATTACAAGGAAACTGATTTTTTGGGGTCTGAAAAAAGTGGCCAAATGGCCACCTGTGATGATTCAAGAAAGCAGGATAACATGACACTATCAAAACCCCCCAAAAAACAGAAAACACTTTTGCTGTTTTTTGTTCTCATGCAGTCAACTACTTTTACTGAAGTCCCAAGCCAAAGGAAAAAAAAAAAGGAAAAAAAAAAAATCAGGGAAGCCCAAGACCTTTGCAATACATTTCAGTGTAATCCTGTTACAGACACTCCTCACACTTCTCATTCTCCAGCTGTTATTACATCTCACTTCCCAAACTCATCTGTGGTTGATGAGCCTCAACCCAAATGACTCTCCACACCTCCTTACACAACTCACTGTGTATTTCACCCAATGCACTGATACCCACCTTGGCTGGCTGGAACTGCCAAACTCACATAACCAGCTGCCTAATGTTACAGTTCTCAGGCTCCCCAGTCACCACTTCCCCTCCACCCAGCTCAGCAATCCATCCTGTCAACCACCTAAAGGACAACAAAGCATCCTGAGGGGAAACACAAGCCGGTCTGGAAAAACAAGCCAGTACCAGCACTGGGTGCCTTCAGCACACTCGGTAACAGAAGACACTTCCCCACAAACATCCAGCCCAATTTTTTCCAAATCCATAAGTATAATTCTTTAAACTTATAATTAAATAACTGAAAATAATTTATCTCCTTTTTGAAGAGGCAGATGGACACACAAAGTTGCAAGCCTACAAAGAATATCGGCAATAGAAAAATAAATGCCTATTTCAAGAGTTGCAGTGTGCATATATATGTTTGTGTGTAAAGTTTATTGTTCTTTTCCTTGAGAAAAACCCTTTTGTTCTCAGTTTCAATGCAAATTTATGTCAAGGCAGTTCATGCAAATATCTAAAGTTGAGAGAACACCCTGTTCTTTCAGTCAAGATCTGATAAGAGCTTCAAGTGTTACACAGAAATATGGGAGCAGGAGCATTGCATAGAAATTGAAGTTTGCTTAGGTCATACATTAATTTGCAAACAACATTTAATGGGTTTGCAGTCATATCCCATAAAAGTATTTCACCAAACATGCATGAAACTATGAAATTAGTACACAGCAGTCCTTTTCAAGAATGGTCTATTTAACACAACACACTTCTCTTTCATCACTCTGTCTACAGAGTGACAGCATGGATTCCCACTACTTCTGCTCAGTCAGATCATCTACAGCAAGACTAATATAAAACTCATCAGGGGAGAGGGGAGGGAGGAATTTTAAAAAAAAAAAAAGTGAAGTGTGAGAGCACATTGACAGCAGTCAATTTCTAATTCAAGCACAGTTTGAGTGCTCCAGCTTGGAGATTTGAATTTTTAATTTCACCAAGAGAGTGAGCTCCAAATTAAGCATCTGATGCACAGTCAGTCTGAAATCAGAATTGAGCTTACTGAAATAGAAACTAATTTTCTCTTAACAGCTCAGTAGTGATCACATATAATGAAAATAAAACAATGTGGCAGTTCCTATATTGCCAAGGGTGAGGAGTCAGAATGCTTTTAGCTTTACAATTTGATATCAAAATCCCAGGACAAATACTCCGCCCTTGCTTGCAGAAAGACATGCACCTTATAGCCCCAGATAGACTGTCAGATGCAATGTCCATGCTTATCTAGGCCACAATGGAGACGGAATAGAGCTTGAGACATCAGGAAACCTGAGCACTAACTTCCCACAGAAAGCACAGCACCTCAGGTTGCAGCTTAAATACAAGCTAAGGCAAAAGCCAAGCATGTAGACAAACTGCAGTTACCGCAACACAAAGGACATAAGGCCAATCTGTCGCTAGGAGGAGGGCAAAAAAGTGGCGCTGGTCCCTCAACCTGCTCCCCTGAGAAGAAAGTCTCAGGGCTTCACATGAAGCCCTGCAACTCTTCATGCTCCAACAAAATTTTTGTATTCAGGCAGATGTGATAACCCATGAGGGGTCAACCTTTGTGCTCCAGCAAGCAGAGTGCAGTTACCCTTGGACACCTCCACTGCTAAGCAGGAAAGGCACACAAGATATCCCTTTTGAGACCTTCGCTGAGAATATGGCTTGACCTTTACAACCTTTACCCAAGGCTGTAGGCAGACAAAACATAAGTTGGAAGTTTGTTTTATTAGGCCTGAGAACAGAAAAGTGAAGACATTAACTATATTCTATTCCTCTAGCATGGAGGAAAAAAGTAGGTGGTTCAGGAAATTCTGAGATTAACTATGAACAAGCCACAGAAGAAGTACTGCAGCAGATATTGCTGCAACTGCAGCAGAACACTAACCACAGGCAGGAACACCTCTCTTCTAGCAGAAATCACAGCTCCTTCTAAATACAGTGGGACAGAAGTCACTCTGCCTAGACCAAGTCAGATATCTTTAAATTTTTTTTTTTAAATTAACATTCCAGGAAAGAATATTTTCTCTCTAGAAGACAATGGCAATGAATTACAGAATTTAGCAGATGTGGCAGCCCAGAGCAACAACAGCAGTCAATGCAGAGAATGAGAAGACCTCAAGGAAGGCACCCACCAGCATTAGACAGCTAGCTGTCCATTCTTTCCCAGGTAAGAGCCCTGGCATGAGAGGACAAACCTGGTGTTTCCAACCCACATCATCAGATACCGCAGGAACAATGAGAGCCGAGCAACTGCCTACTCAGCTCCAGGCAGGAGTTGAAAGTTATCCAATATGCTACTCATACCATGACCAGAGAATGAAGACTCAACAGGACCAAAGCATGTTCATGCACATTCAAAAGCCATGCCCACTAGAAGCAAACAAGGAACAGGGAATACAGTCAAGCAGCAGCCAGTCAGACTCTAGACTGAGGGAGGACATCACCAACACAAAAAAAATCTACTTTGACTGTCATTTACTCCTTTTTTTCTCCATCCCAACTCTCTGATACCAACACTGCACATATTTTTCACTGCTCCAATCAAACCCTGCCTTCTTTTACACCAGCTTCCACTGCATTTCAATCCTCACTGCCCAGTTACCTCTCTCAAACCAAGTGATCATTTCTCTTTCAGTAAGTGAAAAAGAGAGTTGATCCCAAAATCATTCCACTTGCTGCTCTGGATTCTTGACCAAACTGTGCATGGGTCACACTTCACAGTCTAGACTGATAACCATTCACAAAGCTCCCAAAAAGTGTTCAAAGCCACAGAGAGATACCCTCTTTCCCAATATCATTCCTCAATACCTCCTCCCTGGTCCTTTCCAGCTTATCCTTTTTGTCATGACCCTGACATGCACAAGCCTCCCCCCAGCCCCCTTATCAGCATTCTGTTCACAACAGCAAACAAACACGTCTCCACCTACCTCCAAAAATCCTCCTGATATGAGCCTTCTGGCTCTTTAGCTCCTCACACCACCCCATCCATTCCTAGGAGGAAAGCCTTCCTACTCCTCACTTCCCATTAGCAGGGCTCAGAAGTTTCTAGGCTTCTCCAGGTGCATTTAAAAGGAGCCCAACCCCACCTGAGCTGTGTGCACTGATTTCATCAATTCCCTCCAGGTGCTCAGCCTTTTAGCTACAAGGACTTCAGCCAGTTCTCAGGGCTCCTTTTACCTCTTTCACAGCACACACAAGAGTTTGTATGACAATCTAAACCAAACCTCACTCTAAAGGCACACTGACTCCATTCATCCCCTTTGAGACCATCTCAATGAAAACACTCTTGAAAAAGTTTCTTTCCCATGACTGTAAAATCACTACTATTCATGACTAGGAAATCAAGACAATTACCTGCCACAATTTACTCTGACAGTCTCCCTGGACTAACATGTATTACCTAATAATACAGGCTACACTTCACTTATTAACATATGTCTATGATGCTCAACAAAAGCACAGACTTTTGCCAGAAGTATTTTTAACATATTTCTGTCACATGCTATTTGTAATTCACTAAAGTACTACTACCTAAGTACAAAGTCATAGGATCTGCCACCTTTCACTGAATCTTACCTGTCTGCTTTTGTTACCTAAGTAAATTAAAGCCCAGTATTAACCTTCAAAGAAATTGTACCCTTATGAGAGATAGCTTGCAGATGCTTTTTGGGTGCCAAGGACTCTGTGTGATACTTTGGTGAAACAGTCTTAAGCAAAATACTTCCAAGTATAAAAGATAATGAGAAGTAAACACAAAAATCAGACTGCCCTTTCAAAAATATTCTCTGTATTAGAAGAATAAGCCAATGATACAGTTTTTCAGGTCAGCATATTCCAGATTCAGCTTAGCATTTTAAGTGGATAAAAAAGGTGCAGATTGTACCATAAGGCATTAAACGCACACACCTGAATAGATGTGCTTCAGTAACAAAAAGCTTGGCAGAAGAAACCTCTAAGTGTCATTCAAACTGTCCTCCAAAACAGATGGTTAACTCATTACTTCCAATACTTTCTTTTTTAATGTATTATTTGCTTTAGAAAACATGAATTCTGAATCCAGGATTAGCAGGGTCCTGTGCATGGCAGCTCACATGTGCCTACTCCTTCCAGGTGTATGGGACAACTACCTGGGCACTCCTAGTATAGTCAGTAGCAGCAGCGGATTTCTTCCCCTGCTTCTTTCAGGTTTACACCTCCTACTCCTGACAAGTATTATTAAGAGGTAGGAGGCAGAACTGCTGTAGGCTCCTATCAAGGAAAGCAATGCATTTTCAGAGACATTTGATCCCATCAGGTCCAAGGTAGAACGAGAGTCTGAGGAATTGCTTTGGGGTTAAAGCAGGCCATGGGAGAAGCTACACAATTTACCCCAGTTGCAAAGCATGCCCAAGACAGAACAAAGGACTAACACAGGACCCCTGAAAGACAGTTAGAAAATAAGTATTTTTACTGTTAGAATATACCTAAGGCTTTGTACCTCTAGAACTCTTGTCTTCACAGAAAAGATTGAAGATTTAAAAGCAGCATTTAGATGGAATTTTATCTTTATATTATCCAAACTATCAGACCTTGGAGCTGCAGGTCCCCCCAAAGCATATTCTGCAATAATGCTATCCTGTCCAGGGAATTTTTACTGGAAACTTCAGGTTTAACTTACATTTTCACTAGAAATTTGAAGCAAATACAAACACCATATTTAGATGACTCTTGAAATGTCTATGACAACTTTTGTCCTCCTACACTTTTGTAGTCCAAATCTAAACAAGTCTATAGCAATCCACAGACTGGAATTTATAAAATATCTGTGTTGAGTAAGTCCACTGAGATAGTCCATAGATGTAAGTAGTTAATTGACAGACTCCTTTAATTCCTGAGGACAACAGTGCTACTTTAATGCTGGAAACCTTTTGAATTTTCTCCTGTCTAGGGGCAAAGGAGAACTCACAGTATTTTGAACACACTGGCAAAAGTTTCACAACATAGAAAGCATCCTCTCTCGCCAGTCCTCTGTGATCAGGAACACCTTCCATGATTAGCTGCACAAAAACAAGGAGGTGACAATAAAACTGTGAGATACACTGAGAAGACACATGGATTTTCATTTCTGTACAATAAAAGTGTCATAGTGCTTTATGGAACAAGAACATATTAAATGTCTTAAACTTAAATTACCTTAAAGTCTGAGAAATAAGCAAGGACTCTGTACCAGAGAAAGCCATGAAGACAGAACTAAGAACATCTTTAAGGTTAGAATGCCCTCTTTGGGTATAAAGATCTATTTGCAGCAATGGTAAATTTCATTAAGTACAGTGCTATTTTATGCCATAGAAAGGAAAGTAAATCAAAGAGTGCCAAGTGTGCTACTGTAAGATTTCTAAAGATGTTAGAAGTGACCCTCTAATTACTCTCTACTAGTAACAACTTTCTGAAGATGCTACATACCAGTAGTGAGGATGAAAGCAATCCATACACAGCAGTGCACAGGGACAGGGTAAGGAAGAAGTCGGCATAATTCAAAACAAGAAGGGTTCCACCTGGATACTAAGAAAACCTTTTTCCTCCTGAGGACAGCCAAGAAATGGAGCAGGCTGCACTGTCCTTCGAGCTTTTCAAGGCCCAAGAGTACAAAGCCCTGAGCAACCTGACACAGCTTCAGAGTCAGCTCTGCACTGAACACGGAACTGGACCAGAGCCCATCTGAGGTCCCCTCCAAACCAAACTATCCTATTATACCTCTAAGACTTAAATATGTATCTCAGGATTTCAGTATTCCACTAGTTAACTATAGACACAACAAAAGTTCAAAAGTTTCATCTGTGAGGATGCATCCAGTCTTGCAAGACAGCAACTTACCTGATCTAACTCCACAAAGGAGTCACAATGAAATTAACAATCAATAGTTCCATCACATCCTGGAAGCTGAAAACAACTGACTTTCTATGAATAAAATCAAGAATAAACTTCAGTACTAGAAATAAATAAGTTCTCAAACAGCATGTAAGCATCCATCATCCACACACAGACACAGAAATCACAAGCTTTGGTGATGGTCAGGGCCTTAAGCAAGGCAGATATCGTAAGGCATAACAACATAGGAACTACAATTGTTCCACAGCAGCAGGCCTTCAGTAGTTAGCTGGTGATTAAATGATGCTCATGAGCATCACTTAAGTGTCACTTTGATCTACTGCAGTTATTTCACAAAATCTTTATTACTGAGGCTTTTTTATTGGCTGTAACAAATATTGGAGAGCATTTCTCTCAAGGCATTATTCGATTTACTATACTAAAAATCATTTTGATACCTTTTCCTAGGCTGCTTGCCAACTGGAGGACAAGATGGAGCCATCTGTGAGACTGTAACTCTCTGAAGACACTTGCCTTTCAAAAACATAATCCCTTAAATGGTGCCAAGGGTATTACGTACACAAAAAAATCTAATATCATGTCTGAACAGCTGCAACAAAACCTGGCTCTCACACAAATTTCCTAGCAAGGCATCAAGGAAGACTGTCTCTGCCCAGGGAATAGTGCTGCTACCCTATCCAATCCATAAAGTCTGACTATGGCACGAGCAGGGAAAAAGTCAAACTTGAATACTCTACCACAAAGCTATATCAGGCAGCCATAAATGTGCCAGAGGTGTATATGTTTTACATAACTGAATTAAGTGTTAACTATTTCTATATCTCTTCTCTTTCTTGGTTTGATTTAAATCCTAGGGATTTCTCAAGTTTCTCTTGTTCTTCTTCCACTACTTAGCAATGTTGGTGCTCAAAATATACATTCAGGCTGCTACTCAGAATTCCTGATGTCCTCTGCACTGTCTTTACCTGGTCTGTTTGATCTTGATTATTATTACTACAAGTATTATTCCCAACTTGCTCCCTGCATTGTAATCCTCCTTTTAAAAACTCCTCTTATTTTATATCATGATTTGCAAGTCATTACAGTTCACTTTTAGACAGCTAACATGTAGAACAGTTACTCCTAAGAGACCTAGAATAAAGATAGCAACCCCATGTACTTCTCATGGCTTGCACTGAATAGTCATATTGGCCTCTCAGCATTAAAACCACAGCCAACTTAAACTTGCCAAGGCCACACTTAATGCCTAGGCTTCCAACTTGATGCTTAGGCAAAGCACACAGAGTTTCACTAAGGGCAGCACACAAAGCATTAAAGTAAGATGTATGTGTGCATCCAGATTCAGAAGAAAGGTCTGGACTCTCCTCAAGAAATTCAGTGCCATCAGACTCTACAGAAACATAGCATAAGTGTTGCTACACACCATCACTAGTCATAAAAAAGCTAAATTAACTTAAAATTATATTAATTCAGAAAGTGAATGGCATGAACAGCCTCTTCAACACAAAGATGGACAACCTTACTAACTGCACTCTAAAGGATAAACAGAAGGCCTAAAGAACAGGGCAAGCCACCAGTTTTCACAAGGGACAATCAACACTTTTATGGATTGTTCTTCCCAAAACAGCAACACTGGCTACTAGTTCCCAGTCCTACTGCATACAAGAAAAAAAGGATGGTAACAAATGCCACTTCTGAAAAACTACACAGCGCAACTATATTAAATATGGGCAGAAAACACTTCCCTAGCTAACATGAAATGGTTCCTAGCTTGACCCTAGAACAGATGACCCCATGGAAAATTCTGTCATTGGGAAAAGCTGGCACTGTAACGGGAAAATTCTCAATCTGTTAGAAGAACAAATACCCTATGGATAATGCTTACTGCATACAAAGAAAGAAGTGGAAGCTGATCTTTTCTTACCCTAAAGCAATCAAAAACCCCCTGGCAAAACTGGATTTTCCCTTGTCTTCATTCTCACAGGAAGCAGACCTCCAGCTCTGATGTACCAATCAGAGGGAACTGAGTCTGTACGAAACCCCAGTAGGCCACAAGCATGGGAACTCTACAGCAGCTGTCTCACCGTGACCATGTTCAGGTTCCCCAGGGAAAAGGGAAACACAATACCTGTTGATTATTAACTAGTTTGGGAGAAAAACCATGCAGAGGATCAGCTGCTCTGGTGCTGCACTCAAGGCAACAGTGACCAGGCCCTTCTCACACAATTTCCATGAAGCCCTCCCTGAGATTTTCACTGCTTTAAGCAAATAAAAATGTACTGCTCTCCTAAACAAGGGCTCTGACAGGATGGGAGCAATGTTTCAACATGGTGCCCTGCCAAGAGTGCTGCCCCACTGCAGTAGGACCATCCAGGGTGTCCAGGAGCATCCCATGCTCCTGAGACTCCACACCACTGCTGACACACAGATATCAGCACCCTATCTGCATCACTCCCAGGGGGGACACAGCAACCCAAAGATGTATAATATTAAGGAAACCTTACTACAGAAGTATAAAACATCACCAAACTCAGCAGGTGTTTGTTACACTCTCCCAAGAATGGTGTGCCTACGGCTCTGCAAGAGGAGAGCTGGGAATGTAAAACAGCCAGAGCTCAGCCTGAGCTATTAGTGCAAATTCTGACAGGTTAGTGCACAACTCACTGAATGGGAACAGCCAACCACCTCCATCACTTGGGTCTCCATGGGCCATTAGCAACAGGAAGCACCTGGAACTTAGACCAGCGCAATGAAATTCAAGCTCATTCCTGCCTCAGTTACCATTCTTGTCCAAAATCCTAACAGAGAATGGAAAGGTCTTGTCCCCAAATCCATACTCTCCAATAAGAGGGGAAAACTAATTTGATACGACCAGCTTAGCCTTTGCAACACAAAGTCAGATAATTTATGGAGCTGAGGCTGCCTGGATTTACCCCACTGAACAGCCTCAGTGATGTTTCCTGCTTGGAACACCACAGTGACTCCCTGAAGTAAAACATCTCTGTGTGTGGGAAGGGGAACAACCAGACTACAAGAATTAGATAGCCATAGCATAAAGGAAAAGCCTGTGGCTATAAGCATTTGGCCTTGCAAGCGGTCTTTCCCAGTACCATTCCAGCTGCCTGCATTATCTGCAGTAGTGATAACCCATAAGACTAGGATGGTATGTCAATAGAAAGGATGCTTACCAACATACCGTTAAAGATCGGTAACAAAATAGTGTATCCCACTAAAACAGCACAAAAGCAGTTTATTAGCATGAAAAAACAATTCTTCCCCTTCCCAAGCTCTCTGGAGACTTTATAGCTTTCAACAACAAAGCAAAAAGATCCTAAGAAAGGTTTCCTTCAATGCTTAAAACATTTTTCAGACAAAAAAACCTGACTGGTGATTTAAACTGAAAGCGCTGTCAGAGGGATGAGTTGAGCTACGGACTATGCTGCTCACCCCATTAATCAGCAAAGTCACAAAGCTATTGACAAACTTTATTATCTACAGACATATTGAAAACATCACTATCATTTGATTCTAATGTTCCATTATTATTGTGATTATTCACAATTAAGCAAGTCCTGGAAAGCTACACCAATGCCACATAGCTCACCTTACACAAATCTCGAGACTTGCAAAATAATTCCAAAAATCTAATGAAACCAACTTCCAGCTCCTGCCTCTCCCACTGATACTAACCCTTCCATTCTTATTCAGCTTTGCAATACTACCAATCTCTTGACTTTTCACTCCATAGGTTGCCTCAAAGTTTCCCTACTAAGAGACATTCCTCTCTAATGGTTTCCTGCCCCACTGACCTCTCAGCCCACCAAAGGAAAACTTTCAACAAGAGCACACTAAACCCCTCCAAACATCCAACTCTTCAGCCATGGCAGAGAACAAGGAAAGTTCACATACATGACATTCATTCTGCTCTTAGTTTCAAGGAGCCACTTTTCCCACAGAGCTCTTTTCCAGGATTTTATAATCTGAACGCACAATACAGTGTGTTTGGCAAACTTCTAAAGTACTTC
>JAOXXN010000446.1:43267396-43279649 GCA_026770055.1 Myrmophylax atrothorax | reverse complement strand
AGGAGTTCACACAGCAACTCCCCAGACTTTCACACAAGAACTCTTGAAAGTTTCTCACAGGACTCTTGAGATTCACCCGGGAACCATTAGGATGTTTTATCAAAACACTGGACTTGTGAGACATGGAATATAACCAATAAGAAATGTAGCTTTATGGTGTGAAAATTCCTATAGCCAATTAGCACATAACTTTGACACTATATAAACGGCTTGTAGTGTATCAATAAATGGCACTCTACCTAAAACCATATTGGTTTGTCATGTGATGTCTTTTGAACCTCCACATTATTTTCCAGTTCCGCTATATCCTTTCTGAGATATGGGATCAGAGTCACACTCAAAAGCAGGTGACCCAGGGATTCATACAGTGACATTTATACAGCATATTCTTGTCTTTATTCCTAGTCATCATAATTCCTAACATGACTGGCTTTTTTGCTTACTGGCAAACATTGAGTTGATATTTTCTTGGGAAAAATCACAGTATTTTGAAGAGTATACACATGGATTGTTTTTCCTTGTGTTATTGCTTCATAACTACCTGCATTCAGTCTGTTTCCCCATTTTGTCCCTCTGCAGGTCTGTATTGCTCTTCTGCATTTATTTTATGCACATACTGGCTTTAGTGCAGTGAATATCTCATCATGAGCAAACTCACAAACTCAAACAAACCTCACAGCTCACCTCATTTTCCACAGCTTGATGTGTACACTCCATGTGTGTGCACAGGCAGCAGAGAGGGAGGTGTACAGGAAGTAAGGCAAAAATACAAGCATGTATTCATATACCAGTTATTCCATTTTCAGATGTTGCACCAGCAAACCCCCATGGTAACACCCTAGAGCAAAATGTGACTCTCGAGCAAAGGAGACCAGCATCAGAAAAGAAGCAGAGCCACAGGCAGGCCAAGTAATGGCTGCCAAGGTTGAGACACCTTTGGAGCTGCCTCTGTGATTTCCTGTTGCCCAGAAGGAGCATCAAGTTCAGCTCTCAGAGCTCTTGATGACCTCAGGGAGAGCTTTGAGCTTTAACTGAGGTGGGGCTGTGGGATGTAGCTGCTGAGTTTCAGCATGTTAGGGATGCCTCCAACTTTCCCACCAGAGACAGGGATTTCAAAATTGTTTTACTGAAGACACCAGATGGAATCTCACTTGAGTTTATCATAACAACTGAGAGGACTCTACTGTCTCCCACCTTTATACACAGTGCATGTTGGGTCCTGTACATTCAGAGGTTCATATGAAATCTCAGTCTTTGTTAAGCTGTGGCAGAAAAAAACAGAAATCCCTCTGAAACCTGTGATCTTCCAGAGGCAAAGGAACTGCTCTAAAACAAACCAGCATCTCCTTCCTCCCATGGCTGTAATCCAGAAAGCAGTTTACATTAATGAGTATCTGGCCCCCAGCTAATCTACATAAAGCCAAAGATGCTCAGATATGACAGTGACAATATAATGTAAAACAGGGCTAATTTTGTATTGCAGAATGCCTGGGTAGCAGCAGATGTCTGCAGCCACATGTCCAGACACATGAGCCTCACCCAACCATTTCCAGTGTGCCAGCCCATCACCCTGGAGCTGGTTACAGGAAGGGCAGAAACCCTGGGTGTGAAAACAGGACATCTATGCTTTTCTGTGGCTTTCAATCCCAGAATTGATATCCTGTGAAAGGTACCATGTAGAAGAAGGACCCTTATTAAATTACCTTTCAATGACCTTTACAAGAATAAAGACTCTCTGTGGTGACAGGGACACCATTTTTTAGGTCTGTTAATGCAGTTTTGTAACTGTTATTGCTGCCTTTCCACTGGGACAACCCAAGAGACAACTGTGGTTTTGTCATGCCCTTAACAAGCCTGCTGTGGTGTTTCACCATCACTCTGCTGTGGTGCATGCCAGGTCTCTTCTGGCCAGGGCACCCCTGAGCAGCACAGAGCAAGGGAGACACAATGGACCAGGACAACGTGAGAGATCAACACACCTTTAGCATTAACTGAACAATGTCCCAGGGCTTAAACACCAACCCCAGCCCACTTCTTTTATCCTACACACACACAGTCGGTTTGAAGGCTCTTGTGCTTTCTACCTGAAGGTTTTCTGTGGCACTTGGGGCAGGGAAGCACACAGGCACAATTCACACATGCAGAAGCATTTGATTTTATACCAGGAGTTCAACAGCTAAAAAATGCTTGTGGTTTTTTTTTTGTTTACCTAGCATGATAAGAATACAAATTAAAGAATTTAGGACTCCAGTCTATGAATCCTCATTAGCACTGGTACTCCTTAAAAGTACTAGTTCAGGTAAGAGCATTTGCTATAATTCATAAATCTGCAAAAACATTTTGAGTCAAAGTTTCTCATGGCTTTTTATTTATTTGTCTTCAAAACACCATATACACATATGATGAGAAATAAAATAAACATATGCTATTCTCTGGTATTCCCCAGACTTTCAAGTAGTAGAACACACCAAGTATAAATTATTACTATCAGAGGCCTACCAAAGTCTAAAAGTGAAGTTTATACCACACCACTAATTGTATTTAGAAGAACTTAAAGAGAAAACAACAAATAACTTGTAACTCAAAAGCAAAAGCTTGAGCATTCCAAGAGCTGGACACTAGGTGGCAGACATATTATACATGCTCTAGTAATTGGCAAATACCCTGTTACTAAGAAGGCAGGCCCAGAGAAGTTATAGTATGTATCTTAAAAAACCTGAAAGTTTATGGCTGCCCTGTGTTTCCTGTTTAGTCCTAGAAAAGCATATGCCCTGTTAAGGCTGAGTTGAAACCTTTTTATGTTCTTTACAACAAGCATTACCATTTAGTCACAAACCCAGGTCTTTTGCCACAAATTCCCATGGTTCCCCTTTCCCCATCCAGCACACTTTTAAAGTAGTGCTCAGGCAAACCCTACCCCAACATTTAAGAGATAATAAATTTTTTATAGTGAGGTAAAAATCTCAAATGAGGAGAAGTGATTTAGGAACCTCAGTGTAGCTGTGGGTTGGTAGGACAATCACAAGTAGCTCAAATTAAGAAATAAGGATCTACATTATTTGCTAATTATCACTTTGCTCCTGTAAAGCAGCATTTCTCCAGCAGCCCATCAACCATGCACCACCACAGGCAGAGGCTGAGCTGAGAAGGCTGGAAAAAGGGCTTGGGAAAGAGGCGAAGGATACGGGTGTCAGCACATGTCCAGCCTGCACCCTGCCCCCTCTTTGTGCCCTGCCAGCAAAGATACATAAAATACATATAAAACAATTAATAAATATAAAATAACAGGCTTTAGGACTTTATGAAGGCCAGAAGTAGGTTCTGCATCAGTGTTTCTGACACCACCCCCTGCTCACTGGGCATGTGTAAATGCACAGGTCACAGACCCGCATGAACAAGTGACCTTGGCATTTTGGTGGTGCAGCTTCTGGCCTTGGCTGACTCTGGGGATCAGGAGGTGAGGCTCACAGCAGTGGGAGCTGGGCTGGAGCTTAAAGAGATGCATCTAATTCCAGACTCCCGACTGATTTGCTGTACGGCCTGACACAACTCCATCTGACTCATCTTCCCTCACAGCCCTGGCACCTGCTGCCTGTCACCTTTCTCTGGAGGTGTGAGGTGCAAAGTAAAACATACCTTCCAACAGTACTTGCTGCAAGGAGAGAAACAACTCCTGCTCCCTCCTAAAACAAGAGTCCTGGGGCTTAACAATATTCCTGTGACACCCAAACTCCCAGGATTGGCTATTCAAGCCCCTCTGGTTCTAGTCCTCAAGCATGAAAAATATCCTTTTAACAAAAATCAAGACTATTTCCAGATGAGCTTTTTCAGTTGCTCTTGCTGGGGCCATCCAAGGACAGAACCTTGAGGAAGAATTAAATGCAACTAGCAGGACCCTTCCAGATTAAAAGGGACTTGCAAGCCTGCAGGAAAGTCAGGGCTGTGGGAGAAGTGCACAAAGACAGGTAATGTTCCACAAAACCTGCATGGTATCAGTAGTAAGGAAATAATTTATGATGAGCTCAAGAAGTCATCTGACCTGTGGTGTGGCACTGGAGCAGAGCACACACAACAGTGCCTTTCTTTGGGAGGAATGAACATCTGCATGACACGAAAACACTAGGGGAAAAAAAAAAGTGGATGAACCTCCATGTCACTGGTCTGCAAAATCCAATAGTGAAGGCTGAGGGTTCAGCCCCCCCGAGTGGCCAAAGGGTCACCAGAGCCAGCCTGTCCAGCCTGTGGGAGGAGTTGAGAAAGGAGCCATCACATCACTTTTGGCCAGTGTTCAGGGAGGCACCGACTGGCTCCAGAAGAAGTCATCACCAAGTCTCTTCTTCTACATTCTGCAAATAGACCTTTCAAAGGGATGATGGGTGAGGTAAAAAGAGGTAGGGTTGACAGGAAATTATACTTCTCAAAGACAACCTTCCTCAGAACTGGAGAAGAAACTTTTTTCATGTTTGTAGGTAATTTTCCTTGGCTCGTGATGATTGCAAACCTCAGAATACCTACTGTTTGCTCACCGGCAAAAGCAACATGAGGTGTGCTCACCCACCCACCCTGACACACGGCACCATGGCTGCCGCAGGACATACGCACCAGGCCTTATCCAAATGCAGGAATACCACACCGCTCCCCTCAGAGTCAGAGCACTACTTCCAAATTTGGAGGTGCAAGTAGACAAACCTACCTAAGAAACTGAGCGATTCCTCTTCCTGCATGGAAATGTTTTACCCCAGGATTCCAGCTAAACATGAAAAGGACTGAACCATGGGAAGAACATGGGCAATGGCTCAAAGAATGGTACAGACTGAGAAAGGAAAAGAAAGGGAAGAAACAGAGAGGGGGTTGAAGCAGCAATGACAGCGAAATGGACATGTAAACAGCACACAAGGGGAAAACTGTGGTCACAGTAAGCATTCCTTTATGTTAAAAACTGTATCTAACCATGTTTCTAACAACTGCAGATGACCGTCATTCACACGTCAAGGTTTGTGGCTACCAATGTGGGAGTGAAGGGAACGTGGATGGGAAATTGGGTCATATGGAAACTGAGAGCTTGTTGTTGATTTGTGACAGCATGACTGGAAGCCTGCAAAACCTGCTCAGTCCAGGACCTGCAGGTTCTCAGCTGCTCAGGAAATCAAGTTCCCCTTATTTATGGCCCAAGGCTAGAAAAATGCTTTGGGGACCTTGGGGTAATTTTAAATTCAGTTCCTATGGTCATCTCCAGGTCTTTTATAGCTGAGTCACCTGGTTTCGAAGTGTTGTTTCCAACTTCTCGCAGGGCTGTCTTCCTGTCCCACGTCCTCCCCAGTCCCACCCTAATCGCATGTGCATCCGCTGTCCTGTGGCTCTTCCTCCATGCTGTCCCACTCCTTGCCACTCTTCCCCCCTTTGTCTCTACCTCACTTCCTTCCATTTTGCCTCTCCCTTGCCTTTGCCCTTCCCAACTAACCCTTTACTGTCACACTCCAGACCTTCTGCAGTTCTGACAAGTTTCTTTTCCAAAATGGGAAGTGGTAAACCAACCTACTACCACACATGATCTTCTGGTAAAAACCCTGTGACTTTATCTTCCCTGCCTTCTAGCATCTTCCTTTTGTTTGCCTTGGCTAGCCTTTTCCCTACTCTTAAGCAGCAAACTCTTTGAGGGCAGTGCCAGAATCTGGTCTGGATTCCATAAGGCACCTAATATGCTAAATATTATAAAAGATCCTTTTTTATTATTATTTTCAATAAACTCACTGAAAATCCAAGTAAGCAGGACTTTAAGTAGGCAGACATACGTGTCTGTCAACAGGAAATTTCTCTTGCATAACTTCTCTGGCAGTTCTGGAAAGCTAAATGCGGGTGGGTTTATTTTCCTCACTGCAACTTAACAGGCAGGAAAAAGAAGTGAACCCGTAAAGAAAAACCATTTCTGAGAAAGGAGATTCTAGAAAAGCAGATGATTTTTAGCACGCAGAGCTGCCCTTGTGAAACATCTGCCATGACGTAGTCCTGTTTTGGCTGTAGACCAAGCGTATCAATAGCTCCATAGAGCAATGGGATAAGAAATGGGAAAATTGCCATTGCTTGTTTAGCAGCTTGTTTTGCTGATAAATGTCTGTCACTTTTCAAATAGCTACAGAGCAATTGTTTTTTGGGGAAAATATTTCCTTGAGCAGGAGGTTTGCAGGCCATTAGCTACTTCCCATCTGTGCTGATGTTTTAATACACTGCACATACACTTTGCTCCCTATTAGAAATTATTCACAGCTTTTGATTACGGGCAGGCAGCCCGAAGTTTAGAAATCATGCCTGTCATTAAACAGATTTCTCTTGCCTTACTGAAAATTTAAATCTCAAAATCATTAGAACCAGTATGCATTTTTTGAAAGAGCATCTACTTTTAAAGATTTCAGGGGGAAAAAAGGACTCTTTTTAGACGTGTAGTTTTAAAATAATGACTGACTGTACAAAAGCAGGAGCTGACTAAAGTGGTGGCCACTGTGTGCTCGTTCCATGGCCAGAGGCAGAATGTCACTCAGCCAAGCACTGCTATGTGCTGGAATTCATCTCATCCCTTTTCAAACTGTGCCATGAACATTTTTTAATTCCACCTGATAGCTTCTAGGACAGACAAGACACAGACCTCTGTTTAGTATCACAAGATACCTCTAATAATATCTGCTTTCGCTTCACACACCTACACTCAACAAGCAATTACTTGCAATAAATTTAGCTGTGCCAAAACCCCACAGAACTATACTCTTAGCTGCATCAACTAACTACATGGGGAGAAGACACTGCAAAACTGTTCCTGTTAGCAAGTATCCTTCCTTCTTTTCCTTCCTCCCGTCAGAGGGAAAAAAAAAGCAGAAAAAACCCAAGGAGATATGTAAAAACATGGGTACTGTTGCAGATTTACTCCAGGGATACACTTGCTTTGTCATCTGAATCCTTTGCTTTGTTTTTTTTTAATTCAAGAGGATCACATAAAGGTTCTATCCTAACTACTTTTTAGACTTCAAAGAATAAAGTTAAGGGAGAAAGAGAAAAGAGATTCAGGTTTAGAAAGTACCCACTGAAGTACAAATATAGAAATGGAGTGAAACTTCCAAGTCAGGCCCAGCACAGCAGGAAACTCACACCATAATTTAGCACTTGGACCAACAAGCAAAAGGACCAACACAGAGGCAGTGATTTCTTTTCAGAATTTATTGTAAAAATAGTATTAAACAATAGGAAAAAAGCCACTTCTTGTTCAACCCATCACATATTGCTTTATGTGGAAACAATGGAAAAATGTGACAGAAATGTATTATCAATTCCTATCCATATATCAGACGATTCCAGCTACTCAGGACATGCTCATGGGAAAAATATTGGCAGTATCACAGCATATGGAAGTGGAAATAAAAAACATGCAGAATTTTCAATTGCAGTTGGGAGGCCTATTTCCTGGAGTCTAAAGATCATGTTGTTTTATCTGTTTTCCTTTAGCATAATGTACATTATCAGCCCTTCATAAATTCAGACACCGGCATAAAGCCCTGATTTTTTGCCAACAGTGACATACCCACCTCAAAGATAAATGTGGAAGCCAGAATGTCTGCCTTACTTCTGTTTGCAATTTCCTTTCCATAGGAACATGCACATGATATAGTTCCTGCTGACATGCATTTAAAGCTTGGCTAGCCCTTCTTCACTTATACCAGCTCAACCCCACTGGAGGTCCTCAGGGCAGCACAAACAGTGGAGAACAGACTTCCAATGCTGCATCACATTAATTCTGACCAAAAACCACTTGTCCCAACATCAAATTATGTCAGATTCTGCATTAAACTGTATTACAAAAAATTTAAAACAATACATTCCACAATTATTTTTTTGTGGATTTTCCAGCTCATGTCAAAACTGTGAAGTACCGGTGTTAAACTGAACAGAGTTCAGTTTACACAGAGGCCCAAAATAACCAGTACATAGTAGTATTTATCTGGTGCAATTAGCTTCATTATCAATTGGCAAAGTTGACTTAGCTTCAGTTTCATACTTTTAAAACATTAATCAGAGAAAACTTAAGTTACGTGGCACTGTTGAGACCACCTCATTTTCAAGTCAAGGGATGCACTTACACGCAGGTGCACTGTTCTAGGTATGACATGGCTACAGAACACAAATACTCAGAAAATGGGTCAGCAGAAACCTATGGATAATGTTAAATATGAGTACCTAACCATTTTTTCCCACCACTGTGGTTGCTGAAAACTTATAATAACAACAACAGTTTGAGGTGACTCAAACGAATGACAGTCACTGGAGTAAAGTGCAGTGGAAATCTTGGTCATTCTTAAAGAAGATACAATGGAGCAATACAGGAAATTCCACACCAAAAGGCCAGAGTCAAACATTTGTTCTCTTGCACATCATAAAAAGTATTTTTGGTTACAAATTACCACTGCAAACAGTCTTCTCGTAGATTAAACTAAAACTGTCTCTACCTAAAAAACTTTGAGAAGTGACAGAACCCCACAAATAACTAAAAAGCTTTCTCTAAGTCCTCTTCCCTTTTGAGCTGTCCTTATTTTAAGGAAGACCCTCATCTTGGTCAATCAGTTCCGTTTTGGTGGAGAACACATCAGCCAGCATGTGCTTTGGGATTTCAGACCCCCGTACTTTTAATGTGTAGCAGGCATTCTCTACTTTTGCCAGACTCTGTTTCAAGGTATACAGCTTCTTAGATACCTCGTAGGGTCCAGTGTTGCCAATGAAGGTGAAACCATCATAGATCTGACGCAGGAACTGGCTCAGTTCAAAAGGTGTGTCTATGTCACCGTTTCCAACACTGCTGATGCACAGCCGCATCAGCTCTCCAGTCAGGTCAGCCACTCCCAGCAGGTAATCAACAGGTGTTACCTTCAGGCTCCAAGTATGCGGTTGTTTGTCATGGGAATCGGAGGTCTGGGGACAGAACAAAAGAAAGTTCAGCACAGCGAACTAGGAAAAAGCAGTCTGTCATGGTTCAAATACACACTGACTTACCAAAACATTCTGGAATATTAAATTGCATGGCACATCCACATGCTCTGATTTCTGAAATATTAATCTCCTTCCAGCGTACCAGGAGGTAAGAAAGCATCAATTTCTACTTGAGATATGATTTTCATTCCAGTAAGCATGATAAACATACCCTACTTCTACCATCTCTATTGGCAAACAGAAGTATTCTATCTTTGTAACAACATTTATTTGGGTCCTTTTTTCATCTGACAGATCTTGGCCTGACAGGTTTTTTTCCTAAGTGGTCTGTCCCAAGCTACCAAAGCAACCAAAAAGAGCCTGCGTTATGGAAAGAAATAATATAATTTTGTAATAGTATCTTGAATTTCAAGATATATACTGACAGCTACAGTACTCTCAGATGTTTTGTATCAACTGAACTCATTAAAATAGCTACAAAAAATCCTACACGAAGAAAACTCGTCACAGACTTACAAGTTTCCTCCTTTATCCAAGTTTCCAATACTTCTTATTGCCAAAATATTGGTAATGTAGGAGACAATGCAGGGTTTTTTCTGTTCACTTGTGCCCATAACACACTATCTACCTAAAGTCACAGATCTGGTCCGAGGCATGGATGCTGGGGTTAACAACTTCACAGTTTCTTAAAATTAAGTGTGCCATGATGGGCATACCTCTGGTAAAAACAAATTAATTCAAGCTAAAAATCTTGTTTCTTTGCAAATACCTTACCAAGACAATAAAGAAGGAATGGGAAGCGCTTTACAGCAGAATCTCTTCAACAGAAGCAGAGTCAGGAATCCTAAAGCAGCATTACTGTACACTGTGCCTCAACTGCACATGCACTTCTGTAGATTGCCACAAATCACCTGTTTTCCCCTGCCAACAATCAAACTGCACCCACTTTACCGTGGTTGGTGCCAGTAGTTTGTCCCTATGACCTGTTTAAGGCAGGGCAGTACAGCCAAGTCAAAAAAAAGCAGATTAGGGCTAACATGTAACAGGGAATCAGCTTGTCCCCTGAGAGGAATCAACTCTAGGAAAGTTACAAATGACCAAGCTGAGACATATGTGTATGCAGTGCTTTTAAGAGAAGCTGAATGCAGTGTCTCCTCTGACTAGTTCAGTACCACCAGTAAGATTTCATACAGGGAGTTCATCCAGCCTTGCATTCATTTATTTCCCTCAACTTCTGCAACATCACTATACACCAGCAGGTCTTACAGGCAGTCCCAGGCAATAAAAATCCCTCTTCTACCTTCGTTCGCTACTATTTCACTGTCCTGGATCTTTTGCCCTACCAGAAAGAGTTCAGTTTGCTCTCAATAAAAAGGATGTGAAATTTAGAAACTGGTATCCCACAGATTTAGTTTACTACTCATCAGAGTAACTAGTGTTTTGAACAAGTGAGTCAAAACCCACATGTATACCTAATCCCATTCCACTAACTGGCCTTATTTAATCAGATGCCAAAAATGTGACTAAGCCTTCTCACTGCATTTTCATCCCAGAAAGATGTTTGTCACTTGGGAAAAGAAAAACTTTTACCGTGTTTGTTGTTTCATCTCTGTCTTCTGCTGTAAATATTAGTTGTTTGTTGATCTCTTCAACACTAATCAAAGATCGTGTTTTGATAAAGTACTGAAATGAGACTGCCTCAACATACTCTTGAAGTCCTGCAAAAACAGCAGAATCAAGTTCATGATTCAAACTTTCCAGCAATATCTATCCTCACAATTATTTATTTTTAACAAGTCTTTTAAGTGAGACTATTTGAAAATTACTAGTAAAAAGTGAAAAGTAACATAATCCAGAAATAACATTGAAGTATAATCTAACATAGAACACTCCGGAAGTATGAAAGTCAGACCAAGCACACAGCAAATAAACATGTTCAAACTTTTACTCCAACTGAATTTTTCATTTAGAACCTTCTGTAATTTCAGTGTATAGTATCATAGTACTCTCAGAACATACTGAACAGCAGCTCCCCAAAGTGTATCCAGCAGTTCATACTTGGACCAATACTGTTCAGTATCTGCATCAATGACATAGACAGTGGCATCAAGTGCATCCTCAGCAAGTTTTCCGGTGACACCAAGCTAAGTGGTGTTGCTGACACACCTGAGGGATGGGATACCATCCAGGGGGACCTGGAAAAGCTTGAGAAGTGGGCCCATGGGAATATCATGAGGTTTAACAAGACCAGGTGCAAAGTGCTCAATCTGGGTCAGGACAACCACCAGTGTCAATACAGGCTGGGGGATGAACAGATGAAGAGCAGCCCTGATGAGAAGGACTTGGGGGTGCTGGTGGATGAGGCTGGACATGAGCTAATCATGTGTGCTCGCAGCCCAGAAGGCCAATTGTGTTCTGGGCTGCATCAAAAGCAGCGCGACCAGAAGGTTGAGGGAGGTCATTCTGCCCCTCTACTTTGCTCTGGTGTGACCCCCTACCTGGAGTGCCACACCCAGCTCTGGGGTATACAGATAAGAGCTAGGACCAGGTTGCAGCAGGTGTAGAGGAGGACCACCAAGATGATCAGAGGACTGCAGCACCTCTCCACAGGGGAAAGGCTGAGAGAGTTGGGGTTATTCAGCCTGGAGAAGCAAAGGCTCCAAGGAGACCTGATTGTGGCCTTCCAGTAACTAAAGGGAGACTATAAGAAAGATAGGGACAGACTAAAATTTTTAGCAAGGCCTGTCATGATAGGACAAGGGGTGACTGTTTTAAATTGTCAGAGGGCAGATCTAGACTAGATACAAGCAAGACTTTTTTTACGATGAGGGTGGCGAAGCACTGCAACAAGTTGCCCAGAGAGGTAGTGGATCCTCCATCCCTGGCAACATTCAAGGTCAGGCTGGATGGGCTTCTGAGCAAATTGATCTAGTAGAAGAGGGCCCTTCTCACTGCAGGGAGAGACTAATGGATTTTGGACTAATGAGCTTTAAGGGTCCCTTCCAACCCAAACCATTCTATGATAATGGAGCTTTTAAAATACAGCCTTTGTGTGATGGAGAGTGTAGATTACAGTTTCATGAGTTCACAAAGACACATGGCAAAAAAAAAAAAGACTGCAGGTAAATAAAAAACTAACAAAAAAGTTTCCTTTGTTTTATCTTATTGGAAACAGAACTGAATTTCCCATTTGTCTATTTTGTGGTAATCAGAATCATAGAATCAATTGGGTTGGAAAAGACCTCCGAGATCATCAAGTCCAACCCTTGGGCCAACTCCAGTCCCT
>JAOXXN010000446.1:43224185-43236311 GCA_026770055.1 Myrmophylax atrothorax | reverse complement strand
GACTTCCCTGTCACTGTCCAAGCTCGCTCGGCCGTGGCAGATGGACCTCAGGACTGAAACGGTGGGGCCAGTTCTGCACACGCAGTGCCTCACCTAAAACATCCCCTGCGCAGGCTGGAAGGGCACAGTCACATGGGGAGAGCCCTGCCCAAAGCTGCGTTCATGAAGTCTGGCCATACATACAAAATGGGTGGAATAATTTCTTTGTTTCCATGACAAGAATACATCCCATATGGAAGTCATCAGCACCAACAGTAAGCTTTCTTGTAAGCTCTTTTGAGCCACTGTTATTAAATATACATTTCACATACACCTGTACAAGTTGAAGTCTTGGAAGAACATGTCTACTCCCCAGATATCAAAGTGCTTTCAGTGCAGATGCCTGCAGGGTGACAGTGATCATAAAGCAGCCAGAGAGCCAAAGGAATGCTTAGATTTCAGAGCCTGCGTGATTACCCACAGCTGTACAAACAGTACAGTGAAGAAAACAGACTGACCTTGGCCATGTTTTGAGAGTGCCAGATAACCATGTCCTTCAGCAAACCCTGTTTCAACATGAAGAGGAAAGAAGACACAGTGAGGAACACGAGGAAACACAGTAATGACTAAAGCAGTAACATCCCAAGTGAACAACTTTAACATCTTCAGGGTTCTGGTCTGCGACAAAACTGGTTGGTGATGCAGACCTTATGTACCTGGCAGCGTGAGAAGTGGATTAGGCCAGATACATGACAGCAATATCTCAAGTACAAGTAGACAGCAAACTTCAAGACATGAATTACTGTGATTTGACCATCCCATAAATACACATGGCAGAGAAATTTTAGTCTGTTTGCAGTAATTTCAAAATGGAATTGAAAAAGCAGAGAGTTTCAGTGTATTTCTAAATCCACAGGGCCATGGCTATCTTTTCTGTCTTATTAGTGTCTGGATCTGACTGTATAGAGAGAACATTGAGGGGACCCATACTAGCAAATAACTGCAATGCTCATGTCACTGACCTCCCCTTCACCCTTGAAAACAGGCATTTTCTTTGCTGTTTCCTCACATGTCTGGGGAACACACCCTCTAACACTTGCAAAAATGCAAACACTATCACTGGGCTGGTCATCAGCATCCCCTCTAGCTCTTATCTTGGGTTGTGTCCTCCTAGGATCATAAAGTTACGTGCTTAACCTCAGAGAATCTCTCTCCCCTCCCCATGGTTGACAAAACACAGTGGATCACCTCCTGGTAGAGAGATCACTAGATGCTGGGCTCATAAATGACAGAGGTTTGATGCAGAATCAAAACTAGAAGTTAACTTCCTCCAGAGTATCCTGTAACTCAGAGCAGGCTGTGGGGATGATGCTCAGAATGGTTGTAGGTAACAGCTTGAGGATTGAAGGAAGCCTTATCTTTGCTGAGCTAGAAATGGGAGCATTGCACAATACTTGTTTTTCTTACCATGTGAGTTCTGCCCTTGCAATGTGCAAATCCTCAGGCACCCATGTGTTCACTGGCATCCAGTGTCTTCGTAACTAGAGAATAAAGAAGTATTTGGAGAGCTTGTGAAGATCACTATGAGGAACATTACTGTAGCTATGAAATTACAAGCATTCAGTAAACATGAAAACAAAACACAGCAGCAGGGAGATGGAAAGGTGAGGGTCAGAAGGTGAAGGTCAAATGAAGGTGACTAATCTGTCACTTAGTCACTGGTGGAGGACTCCCCTCCTAACACAGGCAGTATGAAAGTGTTTCCCTGTTAAGACTTCACCTGTAGCTGCTGCCAGCTTGGCAGGGAAAGCAACTCTCTGGTGAAAACAAATTCCAGTGTTCCCATGACATTGAGTTGTTCCTGCAACACTGCAGCTGTCAAAAAACTTGAGTGACTCCAAGGAGAAACACTGCCTTTATGCTGGCTGTTTTGCTCTCCCCTTTCAAACACTAATTTTATATTTTACAGTCAGCCAACCAACTCTTTACAAATTTTACAACCTGTTCTCCCAAGAGCCTGAAGGCACAAAGCAATCACACAGTGCACAATCTGAGAACCAAAGCATAAAATACATGAAAACCCATAAAGCATTTATGGAAGGTCCTGAATAAGGTCAGTGAATCTTCCTACACCTTCATGAGCAAGCACTCACCTGACTGATAAGCTAAGAGTTAAAAATAGACCGTGTTAAAAGCTGATGAAAGCACCAGCAGGCAGAGAGTATTAGTTAGATCTGTCACACAAAGATCCTGCATCTGATTTATTAGAAAGTGTATGGAACATGTCCTCACTAGATTACCTGCCAACTGTGCATCAAGAGCTTTAGAAAAAAAATGAGAGGAATGAATAACTACAAATTGTATGTAATGAGTGGCTGGAAAACAGGAAAAGATGCAAGATGGGTCTTTCAGAACTACATCATGCCAAACTAAGCAATTATCTTTCTTAGATGTAATTAAATCAGTCTTTTTGGCAGAGGAAACATAGTAGGTCTCACCTACTGGACTTCAGTAAAGCATTTGATTCAGTGCCACAACTAGGTGATTACAAGGCAAACTGGAGAAGATGGAGGTTAGTAGGCAAACTAAAGCAGTGAGGAACTGCCTTAAGGGAAAAAGATAAATTACATGTAAAGGTGCTGTGTTGGGATGAGGGGATTCCACAAAGACCAATCTTAGGACTTTCAATATTTTTACTGACAGTTTAGATACTAAGAAAACCCTGGGAGTGTTGTGAAACATTACTGATATGTGATGAAATCTGTCAACAATGCACAGCTGGAGAGTCTTGCTGGTAATGCAAAAAGTTGTGGATATCACAGGCAGAGATCCTTCAGAGATGGAATTACACAAATAGAGTCAAATAGTGTAGTAAAAATCAGATAAAAAAGAGGTGGAAATTATGCTAAAAGCATTGTGAAAAAGGCACTGGAGAAACTTCATCTGGAATATTGTATACAATTCCAGTTAGATCTATTTTCAGAAAGCACTCAAACTGGAACAGGTGCTGTGAAGACACATCCAGGAAAATTACAGGAAATAAACAGCCTGTCCTGTAAGACATTGGAAGAATTTAAGCAAAGCAAAGGATGAGAGAGCTTATGATTTCTCGCCATAAACAGCGTGGGGGGACAGGACAGAAAAAGACAAACTTGAAAGACAATCTGACTCAAAAATATTTCACTGCAAACTGGCCATTAACAGACCAAGTCCTGAAATTACAGGAAAGTTGCTAGTTACCAGAGGCATGACCTAAAAGGCTTTCCACAGAGGAAGACAGCAGCAAATGTTGCTGCTTTTCGCTATGAGATTTATTTAGTTTCCAAAGAACCTCTAGCACATGGCTGCCTGCAGCAACCCAGGCCAGGCTCAGTGCTCCAAGGGATCACTTCCCATCTCTGACCCTGCTCCTGTCCTCAGCAGCTTCTGGTAGTCCCAGGAAGGTGTTCCCGAACTCTGGTATTACACAAGAGGGTGTCTCACCAATTGCACAAACTGGGAGGCAAATCTTTGAAACTCTGTCTCCCAGCCCTCAAGGAAGGTTGCTCCTATTTCTCACAGTGGGGCAAAACACAAAATCCTCTTCTATTTCTCCAGCTGCCAGTTTTGCAGAGGCGTTCTTCATTTTGATCTTAGGCAGCAGTTAAACAGCTCATTTCTCCAGCCCAGGTGCTTCCTCCGCCGAGGCAACAGGAAACAAGCAGACTGGCAGGCACATTTCTGAGCCCCTGTGCAGCATTTCTGCCCCTGCCCCTTCACTGCTCTCTGCCCCTGCCCCAGCACTGTAGCATGCTGTGCTCTTGGCTGGGGCAGCACAAGCGTCTGTGGGAACCCACCTGCACAAGCATTAGCTCTGTCCAAAACACACATGCCTGTGCAGTTGTGAAGAAGGTGCACACAGGCTTCTGGGGAGAGGAGGAGGAAGGGGAGGCACGAAGCTACTGTTGATTATCCATGTTACAACTACACCTCCATAGAGCCTGCCACCACTCTCACTGGGGGAAAGGCGTCTATTTTAAAAGGTTTAACATTATCTTTTCTGGATCTGACTATTTTAAAAACAGTATGTAGACTGTGCAGACAAGTCAGGTGCTAAAGAACAAGAGAAGGGCTGTTTTGTATTTTTGAACTGCAAAGACTCCTTCTTGGAAGAAGGGGCAGAGGAGAGTGTAGGTCAGCCAAATAGACTGCAAGCTCTATCAATTGTGCCAACACATCTGGAGCACCTCAGACCTCCAAAGTCATCTCTTAGGTATTGGCTTTCTACGTGTGTTCACAGTGATGCACACTTTCACCTCCACTGCTTTGACATGCAGCTGTACCCGCCTTCCCAAGCTCAAGGCTGACCACCAGGAAAATGCCCTTTTTGTCACTGCTGGCCATGCCAGGTTTACTGAACCACCCATATTTTTTCTTCAGCATTGTACTGGCCTTGCAATAACTGGAACTTTTTCAAATACTTCTTGAAGCCACCCTCCCTCTGCTCTCCCTTCTTCCTGGAAATGGCTTTCTCTGGTCAGAAAGGAAGGAATGGGTACCAGTAGGGTGTCCCCTGAATCCCAGGAAAGCAGTGTCTGCTGGGAAGGTTAAAGGTAGCTTTTCCTTTGCACATGTTGGCATCAAGGAGGTGCACCAAACTTTTCCATTGGTGCAGCTCACATAAATATAAGCTCTGCTGGCACCCAGGAGTCCCCTTGGTTTTGGGAAGGGGATCTAGCCAGTTTTTACAGAAAGCATTAACAGGGAACACACTGTGAACAAACTTGTGGAAGGCAAGGGATATGGGACAAGGCTGAGTTTTAAATTCTCTTCTGGCACAGTAGAATCCTGGCCTGAGCCTGAGGATCCTCAAAACTCTCCAATACCTATTCTAATGGTGATAGCATTTAACAGAAAGTGACTGGGGGGGAATGGCTTCTCAGAGAACACACCTCACATAGCGTGGGGATGAAACCAAAAAGCCCCCATTCAGGGAGGTCTGAGGCTTTGGAACTTGGACACAACAGGGTGAAGGGAGGGGCAAAGTGGTTAACTGACAACTGAATAGCCAATGGGCAAACACCCGTCAAGTGACAGGAAAACTGACCAATAGGTGCTTGGGGATTGGGGCAGGATGGGTGGAAGAGACAGGCACGTTTCTGATGGACCGCCGGTGGCGCAGTGCAGGGACGGCGTCCCTGGCTGCCCCGGCTCGGACCTGCCAGCAGGTCCCAGATGCCGCAGTGGGGAATGAGCATGGGGGGTATAGAAACCATGCAGGGCGGGGGTGCAAAACCCAAAATTCAGACTTCCAGAGCTTCAAATCCACTGTCTATCCCAATTCCCATTGATTCTGCTTCTTCTCCGTCCTCTTCCATCCATTGTTGGCAACACTGCTCCCATTCTTCATATGTCATTTGTTTCCCTACAAGCATTTGGAGTTAAACCTGTTCCTGTGCAAAGGGGACACACAATTGTCCCAGTAAATAGTTCAGGAGTCTATCTTCACAGCAGAGCTCCAGCAGGTAGAGAGAAAAGTTGCTACTTTACCCACTCCTTTATATGTTGGTGCTGATGTCCCAGTCTGGCTTACCTTTCAGTAGTGTAAAACCTCTGAGGCATATTTTCATCCTAGTGTAAATCAGCGTAGCTGCAGAGTTGGCATCACAGGAGATTCTCACCTCATGGGGACTATCTCAGCACAACCTTCATTCAGAGCACAGCTCTGGGCAGGAGATAACAGGATCTGCTCTACATGCTGACTGCTGCTGGCTGTGGCTGTCCCCCCCACAAGAGAAATGCTGAGCCAATCACCCTTCCCTTTCTTAAGAGCGGCTCCAAACAACTGCCAGTATCTTCCCTTCAGGCAGTGTTTCTGCCACCCTGTTCCCTCACTGCAGCCAGTGAGGAGGTAAGGAGTGTAGCTCTCCGTGGTCTTCTGTGGTTGAGAGAGAGGGAGGTGCCCGCAGAAAGAAATTTATCCGTCCTAAAATCTTAACCACTTCTCTCTCTGAGGAAGTGCCAAGGACAACTGTGCCCCGGACTTCGATGCTTCATTTTGGACACCTTTTTGAGGTGGGGATAAATTCACACCCTTCTGCTTCTCAGGCATGATGTTTCACAAGAAGTGTTGTAATTCTCCTGCTTGTTGCTCTCAGCCACTAATGTTAGGTAGGATGTTAGATAAATTACATCCTCCCACATTCTGGCAGAGCTCTTTCCCCTAGTTGGCCTAAATGATAACTTTCATCTTGTTACACTAGATATTCAACATTGTGTAGTGCAAAGGGTGCATATTTTCATATCTGGCTGTGATCAATAACACAGTTCCTATCTATGGCAACAACTGCCCACAACACTGAGGGTTTGTATTTTATGTGACTGTTGTTGAAATGGCTATCTTTTGTAATCAATAGCCTGAGAGTTTTTCTCAGGAAGATTTGCATTGCATGATCAACAGCAACAGTAGTCCAAGCCAACTTGATGAAAGGGACAGTTAATCCCAAAGAGCCAAGTCATTGGAATGTGCCCTGTTCTGGGAGGGCATCACTCAGCTACGTGCATACAGCTGGGTATGGCTGGCGTAGCTGAAGCTGGTAGTTAGCCAGAGGTTTGGGGGTTGGTTGGTGGTTGTGTGTTTTTTTTCCTGTTTTTTTTTTATTCTCTCTCTTCTTTTTTTTTTAAGTAAGAAAAGCATCCACAGTTGTTCCACAAAAAACCCCAAGTAATCTATCCACATGGAATATATGTTGTTCTCCTTGTTTTCTCCGTGTTTACTTTCACCTTCTCTTAATGTAATTTGGGTGACAAGATTTTTCCAAATACCAAATTAGGATGAACAGTAGTTGGGTGCAACAGATGAAGGGGAATAACTGGCAGGCTTTTAACAAATCAGTAATATGTGCACAGGGCAGACACTGAAATGCATAAACCTTGCACTGGTTTACAAAAGCCACACAGGTAGAGTCCTACAGCTGTAGAGTGTCTGCGCTTCACTTTCCACTGCTCCCTTCCCCTGGAGGCAGCTGCTGCTGAGCTGTGACAGCTGAGCTGCATGTGAAGCAACTCCTAAACCACTGAAGTTTTCAACCTGACATGTTAAAACAAACTCCCCCTCACCCAAGCAGGAGAGTGAGAAGAAGCCCCAAGGCATGATTCTTTATGGAGGTAAAACACCTCAAGTGACACAGGCCCTGGTCCCCAAGCAGGGTCATTTCCACACATGAATGGTGGTGGTTTGCACCTGTTTTACCCAGAAGCACATGCCTACTCACTGCCCAGCGCAGTGAGGGACACACTCTGAGTCACATTCAGAGCAAAGTAATGGTCTGAGCTGACCACATGTGAAACACCTGCCAGAAGCCAGCCTGTGAAACAGGCTCTCCTCACCATTGCTCCTTTGGAGCTACACACACACTGGCAATCGAGCAGAATCTCTAAAAAGCATCCCAAACCTAAGAGGAAACAGGAATAACAGTCAAAGCTAGAACCACATGAAACTGCAGAGGTTGGCCATATCACCTCTTGTCTCTCAGCATAACTTGCCTGCAAGCAAAACTTCTGATTCACAAGTGTGAAGGCCTGAATTAAATGAGTTTTAATTTCTTACTGTTCTCTTAGGTGAGGTCCAGTCACTGACTGTGGGCCCTTTCCTAGGTAAAATGGGTCGGTGTTGATCTTGAGTGAAGGTACAAAAACATGCCAATCCCATGCATGGTACTTGGTAGAATGGACCCAGGGAATGTAGCATGTTAGGGCACCTTGTTGGGTCTGCCCAGCCAAAGCCATTTCTAGGCTCCCCAGCTGAACTGGCAAAGCTCACTTTTGCCACATCACAAGGGAAAAAGGCCAGGACTGGGACTGGCTTACACTCAAAGAGAATGTGGAAATGGCCAAGCTGTTACAGGGAGCTGGCAGAAGATCTTGGAGAGTTGGATATGCCATCCTAACACCATTGCAGGAGGGGGAAATAGCAGAGGTGGGACCAAGGGAGTAGTTTTTACCCTTCCATTCCAGCTGCTTATTCTGCCAATGGTGACAGCCAAACTTGACTCACATTAGCATCCCCTGCGTCTTGCTGCCTCAACACTCAGAAACAACTTCGTTTCTGCTGATGGAGAGAAGATGATGCTTTTATTACTCTAACAGGCTTAGAAAAGCCAGAACATAGCAGATCAGATAGGAGAGTCCAGATAAGCCTCACAAAGGGAAAAGAGCCCAGGCTGAGTTGGGGCCAGGTGCCCAGGATGTCCCCAAGCCGTCCATTCTCAGGTAACCTGGCATGCCCTTCACAAGGCCACCTGAGCCCTGGATGGAAACCAAACCGTGGGACCAGGAAGTTGTGTAGCTGAGAGGGATTTACATGGCTGTAAGCTTCCACTGCTTACGTGCTGGGAGTGAGCTCCTCCTGCCTGGCACACGGCTGCCTCAGCCCCGGGCTGCATTGCTGCCCAGCTCACACCTCGGCCCCACTTGGATTCACACATGCCACACAATGCCTTCACACAGATATATTTATCAAGCTAAAAATGTTCTGTTTAGCTGTTGCGTTGACTGTGAGGCCACTTGGAGCTGTAAAAATCTCATAAGCCTCATAAGGAGGACAGCATGCTGGTGGGAGGTTGTATACTTACTGAAGTGGCAGAATTCCTGCAGCAAGACAGAAATTACTGTGAGTGCACAGTCCCTCCCCCAACTATTAAGAATACTTTACTTTTTACATATTTCCTGGAATATGTGATATTAATAAAACAGCATTTTACACTCATATAATGAAAGCAAATCCAGTCCAGTGAGACAAAGTCATTCTCGGAATAACTTTCAATGAATTCAAGAGTTACAACTTTGGTGTAGTAAGTCCTCAGGATATTGGTGGCAGCTGCAGTCATGGTTTTGTAGGCAGTCTGGATCTCCTAGTTTGCCTAGTATAATAATTGCAGTAAGAGCTGTGATGTTTTGCAAGCAAACTCATTTGTACTGGCAAAATCCCTACTTTGGATGATAGAGAGGTGGTTACATTGCTCATTTTTTTCAAGTTTTTATCTGAAATGGCTGTTCAATTATGAAATGTCTTTATGATGTCTGCACAAAAGATGCAGATGATTACTTCTGCATTGTTTAACAGTACCCTATTCTAGCACAGACAGGCTAAAATGTCTACACTCTTTTATTTTGCATAATACAAATACTAGAATATGGTTGGGGAAGAAAGAAACTACTATCTTAAGACAAAACAGATTGATGACCTAGAACAGCCTGCAAGGCAAATTCTGTGTAACAATAAGAGACCAGAATTCACCAAAATAATCTAGAATATTTTCTTTTCTTATTTTCATCAGAGCTGGGATCCTTATTTCCCAAGCAATCTGCATAAACATATACAAGAACTCATAGCTTATATATGTCTATTTTCCTTTCTAAGATCCAAGTTAATCTTGTTTGCTGCATGCAGAGAAGCTGAGCAGTACGCAAACACCACTTAATGTCATCCCCATTTAGAAATGCAGTAGCACTGAGGTATCACTGCCTGGCCAGCTCAAGGGACAGTTGGACTCCAGCAGCCTTGCCATTGCCAGTTTGGCTGCAGATGGTCTAAGGAGCTTTCAGGAAGCAGATGTTCCCTGGTGCATCTCCTGAAAGTGAAAGGCAGTGTTGTAAAGAGCACAAAGTTGAAGGGATAAAGTTTATATGGGGCATCTCCTTGAAGGTGGGATTTCACCCTGTATTTTGTCATGGAAAGAACTGAGATAGGCTTGGAAGGCTTTAAAAGCAAAGACAAGCAGCTGCGTTTGATAGTTTAAAATTAGGGGAAACTCAATCTGAGCTTGTTGAGAGCAGCTTTACAGTATTTCCACATGTACGGCATACACCTCAGAAAAACTGCAGATCAGTACCATCCTGTTCCTGAAAATAAGCCCCAGACATAACTCACACACCGCAGAAGAGACACGAGAGCTGATGAAGGAGAGTCTAGGTAGGATCTGCCAGGGAAGAAGGGAAGGGGCTCTGGGGTACGTCAATTTGACGATTGCTTCTGAGTGGCCCATCATGGATGATATTAATTGAAATCAGGTCCTTTGTCATAGAGGCTCCCCTTGACGACCTGTTTCTTGAGGCAACTTGGTGCTTGCAGCAATCAGGCTGATGGGAGGAATTTGCTCGGGGGTGGCAGGACTATTCTGGCACCCTGCAGCTGCCTTTCCCCAGGGCTCCTAATTCTCCTGCCCATCATAAGAGTGGTGTATATGCTTGATGAGACAGCAATGGGGCCTTGGGAAACCAAGAAAGGTGGTGCTGGAAACAAACAGCCACTGCTGGTGATTCAATGGCCTGAGGCTCATTTGCAGTGAGATCTGAGGGGTGCACTCCTTCCTGCAGCAGCCTGGAGCACAGCAAAGTCACTCCACCCGCTGTCTGTGTGCAAAGAGGTCCATCTGCATCTATAGAGCACAACATAAATGGACTGGCACAAATTGGGTTGAGTACTTCTCCTACTGAGATGAGGAGGTCCGTGGAAAGGGGTGACAAAACAGCAATTAAAGAGAACCACTTTTGCAGCTGCCCTGTGAATGTGTATGCAGCCACAAGGTAAATGTGTAGGTATCTCACAACCAGAGAAATGATGTTTCAGCAGTCAAGTTATAAGAGAAGGAGAGTCTGGCAGTTTTGGCTGTGAGGCTAGCTAAAAAAAGACTGTATCTTGTAGATATTATCCAAAAATAGTCTACAAGACTAAAAATAGCATGGATATAGCAATTTTGAAAGAGATCAGAAATGAAGCCTATAAAGATTTTAAGTCGTATGAGATGCAGCTTATACGGCTTATGAAAGACAGTGATGAAAATTAAATTATGCTAATTCACACTACCTAGTTTCAATCTCCAGTCACCTGAGCTAAAACAAGCAGATAGCTTTATTTACTGTTCTTTTGTTTTTCCCGGGATGTACAAACTAAAGGTACTGCATGCCGGACCTCCCGTGTTCCTCATATACAGACCATGTTTCTTGCTTGCACAGGCCTCTCTCCTCTGCCAGCACCTCAATCATGTGCTGTGGTGGCTCTCTCAGAAAGTGCCTGGAGGACTGAAAATGGGAGAAGCAAGAAGCTCTCTGTGTCTGGAGGAGTAGGCTGTGTGTGAATGCCACTGCCTTCTGTAGGTCAGACAAGTGCCTCTGGTTTGCAGTGTTTTGCAAAGTATTTCATGTGCCACTTTCTCTTGCCAGTGGATTAGGATGCTCACCAAATGAGGCTGGTGTCCTGGTCTTGAGCAGGAAGCTGCCAAGCTACCCAGAGACCAGCAGCTCACACAGGCAACTGCCTAGCAAATATTGACACCACCACAGGTGTAGCCAGTTGCCTGAGGGCGTTTCAGACTTTAGTTGTAGACTCAGGACCCTTAGTTAAGCATATATCCTGCTAAGGTACTCTAATCTTTCATCTGATTTAACCCCCTATCCCTGCTCAGGGGTATTAAGAATTTAATTCGGCATTTGCAACAGGTCCCAGATAGATGAAGACCTTAAGGTGAAAGAACAAGGCAAGCTGAGGGGTTGCAGCAGAAGCTGATCCTTGCCCCATCTGGGGGACAGCACAGAGCCTTGTCATTTGGTCTGTGTGTTGTTGCAAGCACTGGACATGAGCCGGCTCAGCACAGTTTGGCCAGCCCTTGAATGAGCAGACAGTGCTCAGTCCTGGGAGAGACAAGGGAAGCCACAGGTGGAGCCTGCAGGCAAGCTGCTGGGGCAGCTGCAGCACCTCCTGGAGTGGCATGGTGGGAGGGAGGGAGGGAACAGCTCTTCTCAAAGCCCTGCTTGGGCAGTCATAGCCTGTACACAGCCACATGGTCACAACCAGGCTGGAGATTCAAGTCTTCTTCCAGCTGTTGTTGAAGTGTCAGTACCCCAGTCTAGTCCCACTCTGGCTGTTACCATTCTCCTCCTAACCACCAGTACCCTCTCAAGTTTGTAAGCAAAACTGCTTGTACATGCTCCCTTGGACTTCTGTAATCAAAGCAATCCACACTAGCTCAGGCAACTGAAACACAAGGTCTGCCTGTATTTACTTCAATGCTAGTAAATAGGTCAAGGAAAGCTGTGTGTGTGTGTGTGTGTGTGTGTGTGTGTGTGTGTGTGTGTGTGTGTGTGTGTGTGTGTGTGTGTGTGTGTGTG
>JAOXXN010000446.1:43194668-43205889 GCA_026770055.1 Myrmophylax atrothorax | reverse complement strand
TGCAGTACTTGGCTCCTTGATGGTACAGAAATGCATTACTTACTGTTTTCTCACCTCCTCTTGCTTATTTCCCCACAAAAAATCAGTGCTTTTAGTGCATAGAAAAGCTCAGTGCCTTAAAGTGTCAACAAAAGTAGAATGAAAACTGTCAGTCACTCTCACAGAATCACCCCAGAGTTGAATAAACTGAAGCAGATGATACCTAGAGGTATCACTTAAAATAACTTGTATTCCTGTTGGTGGTGTTGGCATTGAAGTTGCCATCACTTCTATAAAGTGTCTAGAAGCAGTATATGAAAATGAGAAAAGAAATGGGTTTGAGATGTACACTGTGCATCTCTAGGCTTGTAAACCTACCTGTCAGGGGAAAAGCTATGTTGTTTTAATAGAATGTAATTCAAACTGATTTACATTCACTGCAGCCAGTCTCTTAAGGTGAAGGACATGAAATAAGGTAAAATGTCAAGTGTGAGAAACCTGAAATTTTACAGTTGAAAGTCTCTGGTAGATGTTTTCTCTAGACTAACTGGGTTACCTGGAACTGATCTACTTAAGCTGATGTGGTTCTGCTTAGTCCTGACTGTCAGCAGATGACTCTCCAGCTGGAAAGGTATCTATATAGCAGTAGGTGTAAACTAGAGAAGTACCTCTGAGGTGTGTGGAGAGTATAGCAGCAGGTATAAGAGAGTGGCTTACCATTTACTTATCTTGGAAGTCCTGAATTACTGCATTCCTTGCTTTTGTTCTCTTCCCAGATTCTGCTTCCTTCTTTCCCCTAACAGATGGTGGTACATACTTGCATACATGAGCTGCAGTGTCTTTCTCCTGCTTCCTGTTATTTCCTAGTTTCTTCTTCTTTCATCTCTTCACAAACTCTTTTTTTCCTCTCTCTTATCACTTGCCACACTTGTATGTGCATGCATTTCTGTTTCCTGCCTGTCCTGTGGAGGTATAAATGTGTTCATCTAAGTCAGGAAAAGAAACGTCCAGAATCTCACCCAGGTGAGGAGGTTTTTTCCTCCTTCTCCACAAAGAGGCTGAGAAGGGGTTAAGGGAGGGGATAGCTTTATGACTTCTTTTGCTAAGTTTCGCTTTCCTCTCTTGTGTACTCTGCAGATTTGAAGCTTACATCCTTCACTGGTCTTGCAATAATAGTGGGACTTCTAGTCATGAACAGGATTCCTAATAATCACGGTGTAATCCGGCATCTGATCCATTCCTCTGTTACACCAGTGCCACCCATCTCCTAAACCCTACCCTATCTATGCCTTTTATTGGAAGGAGATGTAATAGACAGTTTGACAGGCCCTGTTACATCCCTTTGATTTTTTCTTCATTCCTATGCCTTGAAACATGTCAGAAGACCCACTGTTCAGATTGCTGCATTTTAATGCTCTCCTGTCTTTACTAGTAGGCCCGTGGCACCTGCTGCTTCTCAGCCACCAGTAGCTTAAAAATTTGCTTTATTTGTTACACACCATGCAAGCTTGCTTTTCTTGCTCATCTCTTACTCTCTCCCCACCTCCAATCTCAAAATAAATTGTCTTGATTGGAAGTACTTGAACTGCTGTACATAGTTCCCTCTGTGCTCATCAGTTTTCAGTGTGAGCATCCTGGAGTTTTCTGAAGACCTAGAGGACTCTGGATTCAGACTAATCTGAAGGTGCCCTTTTAAATTAGATTCTTTTGAAGGTAGTAGTGCTTTTTCAAAAAGTAATTCTTCAAGAGTAGGTGGATTTCCCACACTCTGCTGTTAGCTTTTCTATAAAGTGGAAATAAAAGGTTGTCTGCTCTTGCCGCTTACTTATATTGCATCTTTTCTACTAACATGTTGGATTAATGTTACCAAGGAAAAGCAAGATTTATGGGTGTTCTTTCTGCTGTAGCTTATTCTGCAAAGTGTAACTGTTAGCATATGTGGCAGTAAGAAGACAAATGAAAAACAAGAGATGAAGAATAAGGACTTGACAACCAAACAGGTACTGGAAAGTGATGATGATGACAATGACAAACTGCTGGTAGAAGGAAAGGAAAGTGAGCACAGGGGCAGGTGTGTGGCTGTGTTGCAGCTCAGGTGTCTTGCTGTAATTGGAGCTTAGGAATGTTTGTGAAGTGGGGAGCTCCCTCTCAATTTGCTTCTGGCATGTGCTGTTACTGAGATCCTTCTGTATCATTCTGGAAATTCATTTCGCTGCCACACCTTGAATTTATTTCTTGGAAGAAAACTTAATCATGTATTTGGTTCCTAGTGAATGACCATATGTGTGGGTTTGAATTTGCCACTGAGTTGTGGGAAGGTGTAGCCAGCTCTCTCACAGTCTTCCAGTACTAGCTTGAGTTGCTTGACCCTGATAGAGAATATGACCAGTGCTTGTCCTTATCTGTTGGTTCTTTCCCTGACAGCAATATTACTGCTGGTGATGGTGTTCTCTTCTAGATGAGTGTGTTGGTCAGCGAAGGATTGCATGGTGATTCATGGACACTCAACAGCCCACACACAGTTCTTACATCCCTGTTGGAATAGAGCCCTGACATGCAATGAGTATAGTTTTCATTTGTTGTTCCTCATGTACAAACATTTTGGGTCCCAAATGGAAGAGGTGATCAGAAGACTGGCTGGGGTCTCTCCTGCAAGGTGTGTTTTGGACAAGGTACACAGCAGCATCCAGAAAAGACTCCTGTTTACAGCCAACTTGAGCGTTGCTGAGATTCTGGCAGGTTCTGGTATTTTCCCACTGGAGAAAATTAAGAAGATACACTAGTTTCTAAGGGGCAGCTGTGTGTTTGCTGTAACTTTGAAGTGTGGTATGAATAGAGCATGTCTGAGGGTGCAGAGCACCACCTGTGACTGCCAGGAACTTCTCCATTCCCCTGTGTGTTAGGCTGTGGTTCAATGGACACTTACAACTGGCACTGCTGGAGAAGCAGTCACCCTTCTGGGCCAGCACGAGTATTTACATGGCCATCCTGTGAACTGGTTGGGGGAACTGATCCATCTGAAAAATAAACTGGCAAAAGAAGTGCTCCTGGTTCAGTGTTCGGATGTTTGTGCTGGCACAGGGGACTGGCAGATGGTGAGACTTTCTTTCAGCAGCAATGCAAATTTATGCCAGTTTAAAGTGTTTGCCAAACTACAGCCTTAGTTTTACACTTGGAGTCTGATTCCTCCAAAATTTGCCCTTGAAAATTCAAGCACAGTTTAAGAAATCTTTGCTAGCTATGTATTTTTCTTTACCTTTCTTTCCTTTATTATTATGTGTACAGTATGAGACTCAGTTCTTGCCAGCAGAAGTGCATTCTTCTGTCCTCCAAGGATCTTCCTTGTGACAGTTTTAGACAGAAACTTTGCTGGTCTACCCACCAGGTGATCCCATGTAACATGTGCAGTGGAAACCCCTTATTTTCTCCAAATTAAAACTGATTTCCCCCCACAGCTTCAGAACCAACCTGCTTGTGCCAATTGGCTGTCCCTATCTGTTATTCTAGAGTTTTATTAGCACCAAAGATGTTCTTGAATTCTCTGTTTCAAGACAAGAGCTGAACTGGCATCCTCTGCATTGAACAGTGTGCTGCAACTTTCTGCTGTTTGCTGCTGGTGAGGAAGGTCCCTGCTCAGCCCCATCTCTTCGTGCCCCGTCCACTTCTGCTTCAGGGGTTCTGTCTGAAATAGGCACTTCCCGCACTATTTCACATTTCATGTCCTGTTTCCTCTCTTTTGCCTGCCGAGTAGGATAGCTCTATGAAATTCTGGGTTAGTTTGTTGCTTGCTTTTTCCATCATTTTTGAGTGTAACTAGAGTTTGGTTTTGAGAGGAGATAAGGAACCTGTAAGATTGTAGTTTGTGCACATCAGTGATTTCAGTAAGCTGTGGGTAATTAATGTTTTCCTGTCAGTGATATCAGTGATTTACTGACTGTGTAGCTGCTTTGATGTTCAGTGCTGTCTCTCCTTCACAGAATGGGCTTGAGTCAATACTGCCCAAAAATCAAGCGGGATGCTTCTCGTGATAGCTGTACAGCTTGAGAGGAAGAGCTGACTTCCCTCCGCTGTGGCCTCTTGGACTGAAATTCCTTGGAAGTGATGTCCTGCCAAGTCATAGGACTGTCTGAACAGCAGTTCTCAGATCTCTGGGTTGGTTGTATCAGTAACCTTGACTGACTGAGAGATGTTTTCCCTTTTTCTAGATGATGCTTATTTTCTGAACAGGTTACCAGCTATTCCCTGCAAAAAAGCCAGCAGCATGTTATTCTCTTCCATTGTATTTACTGTGTTCATGATATTTGTAATTCAGTTGTGTTTAGACTGTTGTGGTTAATATCTGACAGCTTTTAGGTTGAACAGGCTGGGTTGCTATCAGAATTCTGCAGGGTGCTGTCTTTATAGTTGCCCCTGTCTTGTTCTGTACGGAGTGCTAGTGTGTATGTTTGTACCTCCAGGTACATACATAGTGTACTTGGAGTTTAAATGAAGGCTTTCTGCTGCAGCAAAAAGGAAACTTGTTCTAAAAGGGAAACGGATACTCTGTATAGGGTAAAAATTTCTTCTGGCCCATCCGGAGACTAAATCATTTTTCTTTAGGCTCCTTGGAGAGCTCTTTTACAATGACAGCACTTTTTTCACTGCAGAAATTCACTTTGGGAATGTTGTGAATGGGTGGGATAATTAATTCTTCAGTGGGACACTCACGGGGTTCTCTGGTTCTTGTGCTGCAGAAAATGTAAGGACTGTATAAATGTTTTTTGGAAATAAACTTACTCAGAATATGTCAATTCAAGATCTTTGTTCATTGACATGTTTTTCACACTGCACTAGGGCAATAATATTTTTAAAGTATTTTCAGTTAATAGAACAGTTGAAGTTATTTGACTTTGCAGCTACTGCTAAGTTTAATGGTCATTATTTATGATACCTTTTTTGTCTTGCACATTTGTGACTTCTTACTTATACCCCTCAAAAGAAGGACTAATGGTAGTCTTTGAGACCTTTTGAAAAAGTCATTTGGTGTTCATTCAGTCCTTGTAAACTCCCTACAGTTTCTGAAGATTGTTGGCTAATGATGGGTGGTCAGGCATGTTTTCAGAGCAGGCTTGTGCCAGAATTAGCTGGTAAGTGGCAGTCATAAGCTTCTGGTCCAAAACGAATCCACTCGGTGTTCCAGGGCAGTGTCTGTCAAAAATAGAGCAATGCTTTTATGCACGTAACAGCTGCTTACACTTGAAGACTTTCTTGTTCTTTGGTATTTAACTTAAAACTGCTCAAGAGTATTTTCGTTAGCATACGATGTTATAAATAGGAATCTGGTATAAATGTGCGTGCCTGCACGTCTGTGTGGACACTGTGTGTGGAGGCGGGGCGGGTACCGATACGTGTGCATAGTGCTCCAACAAAGAGATGAAGTCCATACCTGTAGGATAATTCATCAGGCCTAAAGGAAAAGGTTATTTAATACCCACGGATTAATTTTACACATTAATTTAGGGTCACACCAGCTTAGAGCACATAGTTTGACCACGAAGGCATTCTGGACTGTACAAATTATGTATGACTGACGAGATGCTGCTATGTGGCCCCAGCGTGCTGCTGTGAGAGCAGAGCCTGAGACTGCCTTGTTTCAGCAAAACCAAACATATGTTGAAAATGATACAAAGGTGAACACAGTGAGGCAGTTCAGGAAGCTGTTTTCCTTTTTGGTCCTAACACGGTGGAGGAATCATTGCATTAGTTGCCAGATGACATTGAAGTTATAAAGTGCAATCAACTGGCTGAAGACTTGAGAGGTGTATATGTATTTGCTTGGTTTGTTTTTTTTTCTGGGTTGTGTGTCTTTTTTTTATGTGAATATATTTTAAATCTGTTTACAGTAAGAGCTTGTATTATCAACTCACATCACTTTTTTATGTCGATAGCTTGAAATTCTTGGTGAAGTGGCAGTTGCTGCAGATTTCTCTGCTAGGCATAGCCTTGCTGTGGATTGCTGACCCTGGGGTGTGCCAGGGTCTGTTCTCTTCCTGCTTGCATAAGTCAGAAAGCTGCAGGTAGATAGTTTGAACAATCCTGAAGTTACTTGTCAAATTAAACAAAAAAATTACAATAATAGATTAACCTGACTGTTGTGATAATGTGGAATTTAAATTGCTATAGATTAAAAACTTGGTCCATACTAACTTTGAGTCTGGATTCCTCATATGTTTAAGTTCTCTGCACTGTGCAAAAGCCCAGGGATGTGAGAGTTTTCCAAAGCAGTTTATAGTTTGTTAATAACATATCTTTCTTGTTGCTGCTCTCTGTCTTGTTCAAGCATCTGTTCAAGCAGCTAAACCTCGCTATGGATGCCAAGATCCCTCAACAGCTTCTGCTGTATTTGAACAGTGTGTGGTCTGTGCTCTGCTGAAGACATCGGGCCCTTCCAGTTTCAGTGGTTGCTGCATTGTTTTTCAGGCAGCTGGCATGCAGCCTTGCTGCTGTGAGAAAGGAAACTGTGGCCAGTTGATAAGGGCATCTTAAACTGACTCAGTTTCAGCTGGCATAGTAGATGATGCCCAGTGAAATAGATGCTCACTTAATCGTGCCTCTGTTTGGCTTAACCTTATTTGTGTCTCCTTTTAGCCCCTATATGACAGCACATCAGCCAGTCAGTGCCACTCTTCATAGTGGTGGATTTGCCTTTTCAGGTCATAGGGCAAGAGGCTGAGAGAGCTGGGGCTATTTCTGCTGGAGGGGAGAAGGTGTGAGGGGACCGTACAGGTGTGTACAGATACCTGATGGGAGAAGTGAAGAAGAAGGAGCCAGACTCTTTTCAGCAGTGCTCAGTGACAAGGCATTGGGCACACTGAGATGCAGGACATTTAATTTAAATGTGAGAAATGCTTTTTCCGCTGTGAGGGTGATCGAATGGAGAAGCAGGTTGCCAGAGAGGTTGTGTAGTCTCTGTCCTTGGAGATATTCAAAACCTGATCACTTCTCACCCAGCCTGCTGTGGGTGACCCAGCTCTTAGCAAATGGCTGGACCACATGATCTCCAGAGGTGCCTGCCAACCTTAGCCCTCCTGTGGAAAAAAAGTGCTGCAGTTTGGAGTGGAGGAGATACAAAACAAACCAGTTTCTGCAGTCTGTTAAAATACTTTTTTCCAACAGTGGCACTGTTGGGGTAAGTCCTGCTTATTGCGTCTCTGAGTGAAGTGGCCAGAAGTCTGTCTTCTTAGTAGTGGTCATTTGCACCATAAAGGATCATTGTGGTCAAATATGTCAGTAATGTAACTGAAATATTCCTGCCTTGGATCCCTTTTGGTCATCCAGGTGGTCACTTGTACCAAGTCTGTGTTCCTTCCTCTTTCCTGATTTCTCCCAGGAAACTGTTTTTCAGTTCGTAGGTGCCTATACACATAACATGGTCCTTTCCTAGCATAGCTTGCAAAGCATGTGTGCAGTTCACAAGACTGGTTTAAGAACAAGTTTAAGAAATGAAAATCAATTATCGGGGGGGGTGGTGTGTGTGTGTTATACTTTCTCTCAAAAATTACAAAAGTATTTTAAATTCATATATGATTTTGGGACCACTTTTGTACTGAGAAGGCATAGTGCAGCAGGGATAGGTATCCTTTCTTTGCAAGACAGACAGAAAAGTGAAATAGGCTGTTTCAAAGCCACAAACTACCAACAGATGCTTTACTTTACTTTATTATTTCACATATTTTTATTTATGTAGCAAATTTGTTACAAACATCTGGACAATATTGCTTTCAGCAAATTTCAGTTTTACTTAAGAAAAATGTCACCTGCTCGTTATTGAAGAAGTTTCAGAGAATTGTGAGAAGGGAACCTTCGAACAAGTAAGAGTCAGGCTTGTATATTTTATTCAGGCTGTTGAATAAAATAAAAACCTGCAGCTCTCAAGTTACAGTCCTCACCCCCCATCTACCTTCTAGTAACTTTCTTTCATCTGTATTGCACACATAAACTTGCTATTCCTGCCCACTTCTATCCTGCCTGTGTTCCCCTGGAGACCTTATACTGCAGTGGTGGGCTCTTTTTCTGTTGAGGGAGAGGAGGTGCTGAGAGAGGTAGACTACCCCAGCAGGGGTGCAGAGACTAGGCTTGCCTGAGTTACTGTTCTCTACCAGATACTCAGCAGCTGCAGGCACCATGTCAATGGTCTGTCCCCTGCAGGGGCTGTGCTCCAAAGATAAGAGCCACGTGTCTCTCGGGAGATGCCAGTTTGATCATCTGTGCCACGCATCGAGTTGTGAATTGAAGCCAGATGGAGTTGTGCTTGTCTGAAGTGACCTTCTGTATGAACTAGATGCTAGAGCATCCCTGAATTGTAGGTTAAAGCTATGTGGTTTTGAGGACTATTCAGTCTTACTGTAAAAAAATATGAAATTAAAACCAGTTGTTGTTACTGTTCAAATGCTGAGGACCCACTCTGCTCAAAGACCCATTCTACTCACTTTTAGCACTCTGGCTAATTAGTTTCAGGTTCTATTAAGTTGCCTTCTCATGTTTGCTCTGTGGGAGTTCTTCCCTATGAGGTGTCTCCGTTTCATACAATTATTGGTCATCTGTGTTCACACCATTATGTATTTGTTGTAAATAATCAGTAATTGGTGTGTACGTAAAGCTTCAAAGTGTCTATAAACTGATGCTCTTGTATCCATACACCACCTGTCTCTATTAGTTCAGGGGCTCTGAGCCAGAGCTTCCATCTTGACCACCGTTTGTAATACGTGCAGAGAGATGGACATATTTGCCATTAATTTATGTAATCTTGTTTTAAAAGCCATTTGTACTTCTGGCCTCTGCAACATCCTGTAACAGCGAGTCCTGCAGTTTGATTAGGTGGAAAAGGAACTTCCTTTTGTTTGAAACCTACTGATGGTGATTTCAGTGTCTCCTGGACTCTGTATTGTGAAAACTCACTTCCCAGTAGTTTTACTTGTAATGTTTTTTAAAAAAGTCTGGCGTTTGCTTCCATGCATTTTTTCAGTTCCCTCCTAAACTGAAGAATTAGTGTTTTTAGTGTTTATCTAGCGGGTGCTGTTCCATGTTTCTAGTCATTCCTGCTGCCCTTCTGTGCAACTGTTCTGCTAATAACATAAGGCAAGCAGAAGCACAGTTTTTACTGTACAAGTATATCATGACTTTGTGTGCTGGCATGGTGGTATATTCTGTGTCACCTTTCCTTGTTTAGTGATATGACTCTTTAGTTGCTTCCTCTGCTGCTCTGAGGTGATGTTCTTAGGAAAACAGCCTGTATTTACTACATTTTTTTTTTCTAAAGTGATGCCATCCAGTTTAGAAGACATCACTGCATAAGGAAGCTTCCCCCCCCCGCCCAGAGGGTATGCCTTTGCACTTACTCTTTCCTGAATTTCACCTGCTATTTTGTTGTCCAAGCACTTGGTATCATTTTACACCATTCTATGTATCTTTCTGCAGCCAGAACTAGGATGGGCTATGCAGCATTTCACTGCATATAGATATTGTCGCTCTGCTGCTCAACTCCTTTTCCCAGATCACATATGAAAAGTACAGGTGTGGGGATCCTGCTGGCAGCTCCTCATTTTTCACTGAAAGGAGGTTAGTTTGCTGTAGTGAAATTGCAATTGCAATTTACCGTTTTAGTGCTCTTTGCTTTGCCTGGTCCTTTACTTTGAAGTGTCTTGGAAGTAAGGTCCCTGCTTGAAGTGCTTTGTACTTAAAAATGTCTAATGTTTGCATTAAAATTAATGCCTTGAGTAAAATTTTATTAAATCTCTATTATAGCTTGGAGAAAATGACATGTAGTGGCTCCCGAAGGCCTCCTAACACCTGGCACAGACTCAAGAACAACACAGGAGTTCCTATACTGGAGTCCTGACTTTGTCATTTTCCTTAGTGAAAATAGAAAATGGGAGTGGTCTTTCTCATGAGCCAAGGCTATGCCAAAATTAAATTGTAAGAGGTAATAAGATAAACATATATTATTGTTACCTGTTTAGTCCTATGGCTTTATAGAGAGCCTTGTAAACATGGAAAATAGTATGCCACTGCAGGACAAGAAATGTAGGTGAAGATACTATCAACTAGCTTTATTTTCAGTTTAGTCTTCTCATATAGCAGCTAGAATTTTGCAGATTTCTTCTTTTTACTCTGTGTTTTACCCTTTACACTCACATCCTGCTACTTTGAAGGAACACACCCACTGAAAGACAAAGCTGCTATTAAGTGATCATTCCTCACCCCTGAGATTTCAGCTTCTACAGTTCAGCTTGTAATAGCTGCATATTAAAACCTAAGAGAAAACATGCCTTTGAAGATTGAGAATTCCAATGCCCTTTTCCCCCCTGCCTTCAGCCTACCCTGCTTTTGGGAACAGCTTTCTAGAAGGAGTGATGGAATTTTTCAGGGACTCAGTGGGGAGCAGAATTGGCCAGCAATGAGAAAATTAAGTCCCTTTGAGATTTGTTCCTATGAAAAGTCTCTTAAACGTTTTTTCATTGTCTAGCCTTCATTTTCAAGGAAGGGTTATCTTGGCTTGGGAACTCTTAATGAAGGTTGCCTTTACAGAGGAAGTAGATTCTTGTTTTCTGGAGTAACTTCTAGTTGTTTTCGTAGTAGCTGTATATAGCATTGCTTATATTGATCCTGGGGGTAAAACATATTGGTCTTTTTACTGATTTATGTGTGTGCCAAGTGAGGGGTAAAGTCAATAGATAGGCTTGAGGGCAGAGCTGCCATTCAGAGAGTAGTTGGCTTTTTGCAAGGCTGTTCCACGTGAACACTTTATCTGGGAGACAGCTGATGTGAGCAGCCTTCTGCACACAGTGGGTGGGTCCGAGCACGGTACTGCAGTGCTGTGCATGGAGCAGCGGCTTCTTTGTTGGCTTTGGTTGCAGTTCTGTGTGCTGAGAGTACCCTCCAATGTGCAGCATGTTTCGTGGTGTGGCTCATTAAGGGGCCGGAAGGCACACAAAAGAAATGACAGTTCAGGCCTGATGGGGGGTGTCAGTCATTAGTGCTTTCGGCTTGATTTCACGGGGTTAGGAGCAGGGCAATCGCAATTAAAACCTGTGCTGTGGAACTTACTCCCTTCATTACCGCAGCGCATGGTTGGCAAGTGCATCCACTGTCCACTCCTCCTCTTAAAAAATCATAGAATCAGTTGGGTTGGAAAAGACCTCCGAGATCATCAAGTCCAACCCTTGGTCCAGCTCCAGTCCCTTTACCAGATCATGGCACTCAG
>JAOXXN010000446.1:43156853-43182247 GCA_026770055.1 Myrmophylax atrothorax | reverse complement strand
TGGTAAACGGACTGGAGTTGGACCAAGGGTTGGACTTGATGATCTCGGAGGTCTTTTCCAACCCAATTGATTCTGTGGCTCTGTGATATTCCTCATCATTTGCAAGTAATGCAAATTGTGGAAAGGGGAAGTTAAAATTATCAGGATAAAGCAAAAACTGCACTAAACCAGTAGGTTTGAAATACTTCGGTATGGTTGGTTATATTTTCATAGTTAACACTTTATTGGAAAAATATTTTTTATATTTTACAGGAGAGATGAAGGAGCTTGAGTTTGCAGTGCAGAGGTCTGACTTAGAATTCTGACTTAACCAGGCTAAATTTAGGCAGGAATGTTGGTTTTTTAAAGTTTTTAGGTTTGCTTGTTTGGTTTTTTTTTGAGGTTAGCAATGATGGTACAAACACACTTTCCCCCTGCCCCTGCATTTTGGTGATTTTTTTTTTTCTTTTCTTTAAATTCATGTTATGATTTCTTGCAGGTAGTGTATTATCACTGGAGACCTTGAGTAATGTGGTGGCAATGGGTGTCTTGATCTGGAAAATTTTGTTCTGTTCTCTTTCAAAATCATTGCTGTTCCCAGCAAATGCGTAAAGGTGGAGTGATGGGTGTGCTGTACAGGGAACCAGTGATGTGCTCTGATGGCTAATCAGGCTGTCTGTTTACAAGGGCCAGTTGGTTTCACACACACATCCGCATGTCTGAAGACTCAAACCGTCTTCCAGGGGTCTTTCAAGTCAGCAGAGCCAAGTGCAGCATGGGAAATTTAATACGCTACTGTACTGGGCATCGTTTGATGTCAGAAGGTTATTGCAGATTACTGTTCAGTGTCTGTTTTCCATTTCTCACTTCTTGACTAAAAAGGATGTTTTTGTTGTACATGTAGGCTTGTTTCAACAAAGGTTCAAAGACCTCCTAAGTACAGGACAAAACACAAACCCAAGAATGCACTAGGAGTGATCAAGTATTGGTCTTGTCTAAAAGTCTCCCGAAAATAAAATTTGACAACATTTTTTGAGGAGAAATTATTTGAATTGGAAACACAGGGAAAAAAAAAAGATAAAAAGATGGCTGTCTCTGAACTTGAGCCTGGAAAACTTCTTATCACAAGGAGAAGCATGTGCTATTTAATTATATACAAGACATGTTTCCTCTCTTCTATTTCATTCAAGGGAGGGAACTCTGAAGGATTAGTCACAACATGGGAGTAGCCCCACCTTAATTCCATGCCTTAATTAAGTGTTCCTCTCAGTGTCTTTCATTCCTTTGTTGTTGACATCTGCGTTCAAAACCAGTTTTTAATTAGAAAGAAAACACAACTAAAAAAAATTTTTAGCCCAGTATTTCTAATTTAATTTTTCTGTTGCTTCTGTATTAATTACTTAAGAACTAATATAGCTAAAAATAGACTTCTCACACACACAGAGATAAAATTAATTGTTGTTTTTGTTTCTTTTGACTCCAGGCTATGGTGGCTTGTTATCCAGGCAATGGAACAGGATACGTGCGCCATGTTGATAATCCAAATGGAGATGGAAGATGTGTTACATGTATATATTATCTTAATAAGGACTGGGATGCCAAGGTATGCAATAATTTCTTTCTAAACGATTTTTTGTTTTGTTTTTAGATATACTCGCTCGTGCACCTTTGCTACAGGAGTATTTGTTCACGTGCTTTAGTTGTGTTCTTGACAGTATGTTAGCTCTGGGTATCCTTTGTCCTCTCTCCTGTACACATATGTATAAGGACTATATGTAATTTGCTTTAGTTTATTTGTCCTTATTCCTGTTGAATCTTGAGTTTACTGTTTGTGCAACTAGATTGCTTAATTGAGTGTGCTTGTAAAGAGAGAGATGCTGCAGCTTGAGAGTCTTTTCAGGTAAGTCAAGCTTATGGTCATTGCTACATCAGCATAGTTCAAAGCAGCACAAGGCTTTGTATTATTGTAGTTACAGAATGTAGAACAGACTTAATAATAAGCACAATTCAAGTGTCTAAGCCTTTACTACGACTGATAGTGATAAAGTTTTAATAAGTGTTTTCCTAGGGATGCAGTCGGACTAGGTAGATTGGAAAAATGGATGTAGCTAAGTAGCTGTATTGAAAGCATGAAAGAATAATGCAGGGACAGCTTTAGCTGTACCATTAACTGTGGAGAAGTTTATTCTCACTGTGTGGGAAAAAATAGGATAGAACTACTGATACATCTGTCCTACTTAGGAAGTAGCATGTGGAAGAGCACATTAAAGCAGTCAGTTTCTGTGAATTGTGTGCACCAGATATGGATAACACAGGTTGTAGCTGAGAGGTTTTATTTTTCTTTTTTTTTTCCCCTCATAACATACTTGCATGAAACTGGTAGATCAGAGAGTTGAGTCAAATGGATGCACTTGGAGCTTTCTGTTTCTGACATGCTCTTTGACATGTCAGATTGGATCCTTCAATTAGAAAATAAATTCCCAGCCTTTTTTTGCCATGGTAGTGTCTTTGCACGTAAGTGCACGGGTTGTATGGAGCATCTTAAAATACAGCTTTGGGGAATTTTTAATTGATTAATGGTTTCTTCTGGAAAAAAATCAATACATATCAGAGTGCAGAAATCAAGCAAATTGCATTTTCACGATAACTATGAAAAATTTACTAGTTGGATATTTAATTTATAAATTGAAGTATTTCATTTCCTGCAAAATCTATTTTAAATTTCAAATTAATGTACTACCAAGTATATTGTTTATTGAAGAAAAAAGCTCAAACTTTCTTTAGGAGAACAACTGTATGTAAATTGTCACTTGTTCACTGATTTAGATCACAATTAAAAAGCAGTCATTTAAATCAATTTGCCTTGTTAGTACTTGCACTGTTATGACTGTTCTGACATGAAGGCCTATAGTGGCCATCTATAGTTAGATTTAGTAACATCAATACCATCAGTAGGAAAATGTTAACATGACTTAAATATTTAAATCCACTACTTGTGCTAGTTTCTACACATACATAGATAGGTCCAGCTGTTTTCAAAACCTGGAAGGAGGTCTAAATTGACCACGAGTCAGAAGGATTCAGGCTTTAGTTCGAACTTTCCTCCTCTTTCCTCATTTTAGTTACAGAAGCATTACACAAACTTGTGCTGCTGTTAAATGAAATAATCTCTTTAATGGGGAAAATTGAAACTCAGATGTGAAATACAACGTTTTGCTCATCTATATTGGAGTCTGTTTAACCATCTGTGTAATACCAGTCACTCTTGTCCATTTTTTTGCAAGTAGGTAATGCAACTAAAAACCCCAATATAAACCCACAGCTTTTATTTAAACATGAATGGAGGTTTAATATTTGCAAGCATTCTGAAATTACTCAGTGAAAAATATGCAAAAAGTTTTGTTAAATGAAATGCACTGACAGAAAACCCATAGATTCATAATGTCTGTAGCACCTGATAAAGACCTTTTTTTTTCAGTTCCAAGTGTCTGAAATATTTCCAAATGTGATACTTGGTACTTTTAAATACAACAAGGCATTGTTCTCAAGCATTGCTTTAAAATATTTAATTTGTAGGTAAGTGGAGGCATCCTTCGGATATTTCCAGAAGGTAAAGCCCAATTCGCTGATATTGAACCCAAATTTGATAGACTGCTATTCTTCTGGTCTGATCGCCGCAACCCTCATGAAGTACAGCCAGCCTTTGCTACAAGGTAGGACTAATGGACTCTCTGCTGCATGGTGGCTGTTTTGTCAAGAAATGAGTGGATCCTAATGAGAAATGGGTGACACTATGAACTATGACCTGACAAAAAGGTTGCGTTTTTTTCTGTGGGTGGATGATTAGGCTTCCGCTGTGCTGCTGAGTTTGTACTGATGCCTCATCTCTTATTTTGGAGAAAACATCCTCTTAGGTAGGAGGACTGGAAACACTAGAAGTTGCTGAGCAAGTGCTTGGCCAAATTGAGTGGGAGCACACAGGGCCATAAGCAGGCCCCAACTTAGCCAAAGGATGTTGTCATCACTATTTCTCTGTAGCGTTTACTCTCCTTTCCCTTCCCTTTGTCCTTAGCACCTTCCTGTATTCTGGAACATTGACTAGGTGCTTCAGTTTTGTGTCCCCTCTTGTTGGGGGGGAGCTGCTAGAAAGCAGTAATTTTCGACCTAAGCTGCCACATGCTGGTTTGGGAATTGAGAGAGAGTATTAGAGGAGTTGCTCTCAGTCTGAGGCATAGGGGAAACTTGATATCTCCTTTGTCTCTCAGTGCAGGGCAGTGGATGATGCTGAAGGTACCCACATTCAGTGCCCCCACGTGGTAAGGGACATTTCCAGATAGGAATAGGCAAATAATGGGTTAATCCTTGGAGTTGTTGATCCAGACTTCCTGTTCCCCACGTTCTAACACGTTTGGATGGCCAGAGCACTGAACATTGACCGAAGCTGTGAGATAACACAAGTACCTTTGGGAGAAGTAACTTGAAACTGCCTTGGGTGCATCCTCTTGAAGCCTTTCAAAAAACTGTACCACTTTCGCTCCCTCTTTGTGCTCCCAACAGAGTCAGAGGGTGCAATGCCATTTACTGAAGGTCCTTAAAGTCTTTTCTCAATAGCTGGCATTTTGTATTTAAATCTGTACAGGTAGTGGAAAACCAGAGGAGCTGTGTAAGAAGGGGTAGTTAATTGTCCCCTGTGCCAAATGTCCAAAAAAAAGAGGTTCTTGCAGAGTGGCTCCGTGATGGACTTGACCGAGTAAGAAAGATGAGGTCACAGGGCAAGGTGATAGAGGCAGAGACACTATTGCAGCTGGGCACGAACTGTAATAGCAACTTGTTAGGAAAAAGAAGTGTAAACTTAGAGCATCAGTGTCACCCTTTCAATGACTGTCCAGACAATACCTACTAATAGAAGAAAAACTCAGAACAGCCACTTGCTTTGTGAAAACTTCATTCTATCAGACTGCAGAATTATCATCCTCTCATGTAGGTTGTTTTTCATGTCAAGTGCTTCACTGTTCTTTCTCCTTCCATTTCCCTAGGTACGCAATAACAGTGTGGTATTTTGATGCAGATGAAAGAGCACGAGCTAAAGTAAAATATCTAACAGGTAAACTCTTGTTAATATCTTCTCTGTTGTTTGTTTTCTCTCGGTGAAATGACAGCTAAGTAGTCTGGCCTCATCTCCTCGGCCCACTCTGTGCATGAAAAGAGGGAGAAATCGGCATAACTCCAGAGTCAGGTTTTACAGGAAAGGTGACCCAGGGGTAACTCCTGGGCAGTGATTGGGGAAATCGAGGTTAGTGCCTGGCCTGTTCACACTTCCTCAGAGACCTGAGGCTGCCCAGTATTTTTACTTGGGGGATACAGCTTCCCCCTAGTCTTGTCTCCATACCAGGTGCTGAGGATACTCCAGAGACTGTGAGGCACTGCAGAACTGAGAGCCTTGGAAATAGTTTTGATTGAATGTAGTGATTCAACAGGTGAATACAGCTTCTCTTGACTAGAATTTTTATATTGGAAAAACAAAAGCCTAAAATTAAAATCTGGAATCAAAGAATGGACTTACTTCCTCAATTTCCAATTTCATATATCTAGCATCTGTTTTCCTTTTCTGACTTCTCCCTCAAGAGGAAGTTGATCTAATTTTCCTGTTCAAATTAGCACTTTGAGGAGAAATAGCCTAGGACTTCTGCCATGTTTGTAATTGCCATCACAATTTTGTGTTTGTTACAGTAGTTTAAAAATAAACCAAAACTAGGTGTACTGCAAGTGCACACATATGTGGAGAAGAGCTCTGAAACCAGTGATGTTGAGACACATGCCAGTCATTTGCAAATGGGATCTCCATGCAGCGCTGTTCAGTGTCTGAGGCTCTGAACTAGCCCCAGAGCTATGTTGCAGCTACGAAAGCTGCAGGTCAGTTCAGTGCCCCTTAGTGCAGCCAGTGACTGCGTTTGGGGAGTGGTGAGAGCAGTGCAGCTCCTGCCTGGCTTGTGGGGGGACTTTATCAGCTCCTGCTGGGTAGGGTGTCCCGTTGCTGTCTGGCACATGCCTGGCAAGGCATGGTGACTTTGCAGATAGTCAGGAGTGCCACATAACACCTGCCTGGTCTCCTCAGGAAGCCTTTCTGTCCCTAAGCTGGCCTTCCTGTCACAGCTGTGTGACTGTGCAGCTCCTGGAGCCGACTTCACTGGGTCAGAGCTGTTCTGTTGCCAATGCACATCTTGAGCTGCTGCCCTTTCAGACAGAGTGAAAGGAAGTGGTTTGGGTGGGCTTGTGCCTAAAGGGAAGGTGCTCCCTCCTTCACCCCTAAACTGCTGGCACTTAAGGAAGGAAGACTAGGTTGTTTAAATTCCACAGAATGACCACATCAATTAAGTTGGAAAAGACCTGTGAGATCTTTAAGTCCAACCTTTGACCTAACACCACCAGATCAACTAGAAAATGGCACTAAGTGCCACATCCAGTCTTTTCTCAAACACCTCCAGGGATGATGACTCCACCACCTTCCTGGGCAGTCCATTCCATTTTTTAATCTCCCTTGCTGTGAAGAAATTGCTCCTCCTCCTTCAGTAAGGGTTTGCCCTGTAATTGGTTTATATTACCACGTTTGTTGTGGTTTTGGTTTCGTTTAATTGTATTTCATTAAAATTTTATTCTTTTCTCTGTCTCTTCACCAAGAACTGTGCAAGATGCTTTTTATTTTCTACTGACAGTAATATATAAAATAAAATGTAGTAAGATCGACAATGATTAATTTTTTGAAAAGTGTCAGTCTAACTAAAGCCATGTCGAATGTGTGTGAGGTTTTCTTACTGTTGGAATATTGTGTGTGTTACTGTTTGGATAGTCAAACTTTATTTGGGGCAACCTGAATAGGTCAGTTTTTAGAAAAAAAGGACAAAAGAGGTGTGGGTTGGTTGGTGGTTTCAGTTTGTTTATTTTTTAGCAGCAAGTCAAATGAAATGTTGCATTTTAAAAATCCCTCAGAGATGTTTTACCAAGTTAAATACCGAGAAACTCTGGATAATCTGATACAGAAAAATGGACAGTATCCTCAGATTCTTAATTGTCCGTTCTTAAAGCTTACCTTTATAAGGACTGAGATGATGAGCTTCAGAACTGCATGTATGATGTGAAGTATCAGGTTTTGTATCTGAGAGCCAAATAGGTGCTGCTTTCAGAGATGAAGAGTAACCACGGCTTGTTAGCTTTGCACAGCACAGAATACAGAGCATGTATACAAAGATACCTGTCTTGCTAAAGCATGTGTTCTAGACTGTCTCCAAAGTTCTCTCTTAAAACTAATCTGGACAGTAATGTAGCAATTGTAAACACTGTACTTTGACAAATGCTGAAAAATAACAGCAATTTCCTTTTCATATTTCTGCAGGTGAAAAAGGTGTGAGGGTTGAACTTAATAAACCTTCTGACTCAGTTGGGAAAGACGTTTTATAAGCCTTTGATTTAGCAACTCCCCTTGCTATTCTCCCTGATAAATCTTGATGCTATCTATTAACTTTTGAATGTGAATAACAAGATAAAGGAAAATCAACAACAAACCAACATCTTAATAAAGAAGCAAACAGTGTTTCAATGTTGCATCAAATAGAAGGTTCTTTGACTGCTGAAGCATTGTACTATGTGATTGTGACTCCAGGCCTGTGACTGCTTATGTGAAGAAGATAAGCAAGCAGTAAGAAACAGCATATGCATCTGGACATAAGTGCCCTACATAGAATTTGTCCATTCTTATATTTTGCCAGACCTGTCATCCAGCTGAATCCATTTCATCTCTCCCTTTTTTTATATGGTAAAAGTTTGAATTTTGGGTAATTTTTGTATGACCAGGTACAGTTTATCAAAATTGAGTCTTAAAAAAAAGAAAAACTAAAAAAAAAAAAAAAAGGAAAAAAAATTTACAGTATTCTCCAAAATAACATGGATCTATTTTTGTAAAACTGTTCATACTGTTCTCCTCTGCCATGAAAGACCTAATTTAATGTAAGGGTTGCCAGTAACTGATAATCACTTTAATTTTCTTTACACCTTAAGTCAGAAAAGGAGTACTTTAATTACCAGCTAAAACCTGATTGTTTTATATCATATCTCACACTAATCTTAACTTTTAAAGATTGCTGCTGTATTGTTTTTTTGACTGTGTTCTCTTGAACCTTATTAACAGAAGCAAATCAGTATCTTGCTATTAGTAACATTTTCAGTTTGTGGTTTTGTATGTTGAATACACAGAGGGGAAGTTTCTGTTTCTTCATTTTGTTTCTTTTTTGTTTTGTTTTTGTTTTTTTATTTTTTAAGTGACTGGCACTAAATGAACTTGACACTATCGGTTGCTGTCATTGGCTTTGGGGACCTGGTTAAATACCATCAAGTGACAAGAATATACAAGGGCTTTCCTAGGCTATTTGAGGTACCCAGAACCTCCTTACTTACTTGACAGAAATCTTTGAGCTTTCTCCCTTTTCTATAAAATACTTGCTACCCCTCTTTCCTTTGTATATAAGTTAATGGAATATCTAAATTTCCTTTTTTTTAATTTCCTTTTCGAATGTTCATGTCCCATGCAGTCTGTAAGTTGACACCTTGATCTATTATATAGTATCAAGGAGATGGTCAGCACACTGAAGCTGAAGTGCATCACTGTGTAGGCTCCTTGTGCAATACATCTGCAATTTTTCACTGTGCTGAAGGACTTTCCCAAAAAGGCACTGGCCCTTGATCAATACTTAGGTATATATTTAGTAAGAAAAAATTTACTGTTCTTCTGCATTGTTTTCATTATATCAAGGAGAGGGGGATCACAGAATAAAAGAGATGTGCAGAAACTTTGATATTCTTATTTTTAAGAAATGGATGTTTTGGACACTGATTTTTTTTTTCTTCTTCTTCTTTCCTTTATTTTTTCCTGAGCTTTAAAAGCTTGAGAAAACAAAAGCAAACCTATCAAACACAGTGTTTGTATTTACAGGAGTTTGAGGGTTGATCAACTTACCCACTGCAGTTTTCTATCTGTCCTTTATTTCCTTACTTAGCCAAAACAATGTGAGTGTACAGAAGTATTTCTGTATATATTACAACTTGTGACAATTTTAGCATCTGTATAGTTTGTATTCAATTAGAGACCTTTTCTATGGAAAGCTCAGTAATTTTTTATTAAAAACATTACTATTGTTCATGTAAAACATGAAAAAGCTAATTGTTTAGTAACAAACTGACAGAAGGGGGGAAAAAATCAGTATTGGTATATCATTTAGGAGAACCAACAGAAGTCCCAGTTTTGTTTTGATTTCGCTTTTCCTTTTTTTACTAAGTTCTTGCCCTGTACAGTTTTCTTCCTCTTTCCTCTTTTTTCCCCAGAAAAACAGACAGGATAACTTTACTGTAAGTGCCTCTGCCAACCTGGCCACGGAGTGCAAATCTTCATTACTGTCTGGTCTGCAGTGCATTTAGGCTACTAATGAAACAAGCAAAAAAGTCACCTCTTCATCTTCTTCAGTACTACTTTAACAAAAGTTTGTTTGTTTTAGAAATGTAAGCATAAGCCTTTAAACTCATTTCAGTCCCTCTGTAATTCAAACTGCTGCAGTTAAACAGCGTATCAAATTCTAATCACACTGTAGGTTTGTGCTTGCCAGACAGGTTTAAAAAGTGCTTAATTTTTCACTCCATGTAAGTCATTACAACAGGGTCAACAAATCAGGTCAGCCATTTCTTCCATGTCCTTCAGAAACTGTTCATTTCATGTCGGTTGAATAATCAGTCTTGAGCATCATCAAGCAGGTCCTTGTTTTAAAACTATTTTTTAAACTGTCTTATGATCTGTATGTGTCTAGTCCTGGTTAAAAATAAAGCTTCATAATGCTATTTTTATTCATGATGTTAGCTGGCTGTGAAATATGAGACCTTTATCTATAGCAGGCTAAGAAATTCAGGATTCATTTACAGGTTGCCTATAAAGTTGTGTAATTTCAAAAGCAGTGTTCATTATGAAAGAGCTCTCAAGTTGCTTGTAAAGCTAATCTAATTAAAAAAGATGATGTATAAAGGTTCTTGAAAGCTATGTGGTTATTTGTAATCTTTGTAACTTTTAAAACTACTCTGTAGCAACAAATTTATACATTCCCCCTGATAAAGGTGTTACCTGGAATTTTGGTTGTTTTGTGGGCAGTATTTTGTTTTGGGGAATTTTTTTTGTTTGTTTTAATTCTTTTGTTGTTGTGGGCTTCTTTTTTTAAAATCAGAGCTATTTCTGCACTGGAGAAGGATCTGGGTTTTTTTATCTTTAGACTGCCTACAGTTAGCTGGGTGTGGTGATCATTTTCCTGATGATTTCCTCCCTCAAAAACAGGACCATAGTTCGGCTTTCTGAAGAGCGATGATGGACGTAGGGTCAGCTTTAGTTTTTTCACCACTTTTGATAGGTATCTGAGGTGCAAAACAAAAGTCCTCTTAAAACAGGATTTGTAAGGTTTAATGGGAGCTCCTCAGTTTTACGTGGCTCTAATGGATTATGTGCCCTTCAAAGGTGACAGAAGAATGGTAGTCTGCAGATGCGAACCTGTCTGAGATAGCACGCAGTTTCCCTCCGCTTTTTGATGAGGTTTGTAATGACTGTATGGTAATCAAGGAAACATTGGGCTGGCTGTGCTTCTGCCATCACTAACTCTTGTCAAGCCCCCCAGCATGTGCTTGTCTGTCTTCTGCAACATCAGAGAGTTACTTGGATCTCCAGTGAGTCTCCACCTTAGTGCACCTTTCATGGCACTTGGGTACCAGTTGTGCTCAGTTCTGCTCTAAGGTGATGGTTCTTGCCAGTGTGTTAGGCTGAAACCTTAAGTGCAGCAGCAGTGAGCTGATCCCAAAGTGCTTTGAAGCTTTTTCCGTACTTCCTGCTGTATAACTTACTTGTTCTTTTCAAAGTAGCCTCTCTCCCATCTCTGTTTTATGTTGAACAAGGAAGAAGCCATTCTAGCACTTGTAACCCTCCTGTATAGACCTGTTTGAGGTTTTCTTCATTTGGTCTGGTGGGTTTTTTTGTTTTTTTTTTAATTATCATACTGAGCCAATATGTAGGGGGATTGTTTTCCACAGTAAAGTCAAACACTGCACCAGGAAAAGATAAAGTGTTTCTTTTGGGCGTTTCTCAAAAAAGACGCTTGCAGATCTGAGAGGGAGCTACCTCACTGCTTGTATCAGATGTAAAACATCTGTCTGTGCTGACCCTGTAAGGTCAGGAGTGGAAAGATCACATCTCTGACATACCGATTGGTACAATCAGACAGAAGTACCATTTGTGTGCATGCTGAATGCTTCTAAAAAGAGCAGAATGTCAAGTGACAATAGCAAACTCAGTCTCAAAACTCCAGGGATCTGGCATGTGTATCTTGCCTGCAGGCATGCAGATAGCTGCATGCACGTGCAAATACCTAGTGGGAATTCATGAGTACTGAGCAGCACAGACTTTGAACAAATTCGTGGGTCTGAGCTGGATTTGGATCTTCTTTTGGGGGCAAATGGGGTAGAGGTTTGGCTCTCTGGATCTCCATCAAGTTTTTTTGTTGGGGTTTTTTTCAGATTTAAAGTAAAGCTTGAATGTAAGTAATTATTGCAAATGCATTTAAGCCTGTTTGTGCAGGAGCTGTGTTCACTCTGGAATATATGCTGAATCAGAGTTGCTTGACCCTATCTGTTGGGGGTGGATAGCATCTGGCAGAAGCAGGTTTCAAGGTCGTATCTCCTACCAAACAAAACCAGTTTCAGAGAATTTTTACTACCACTTACTGACTTTCATCTAGCTTTCCCCAATAGCTTTGAAGTTGAGTGAGTATACAGCACATTTATCCCTTTCCTGAAATAAGGAAAAAAAAAGCTCTAGTTCCCAAACGAGTTGGCTCTAATAGTGGAAGGGATAGATGGGATGCAAATTACCAACCCATTAGGGATAGACTCAAGTACTTCACAGGACAGGGAGGAAGTAATGAGTTGAATAGAACTGTTAAAGTAGGATAGGAAGAGGCGCATGAGACCAAGATAAAATGTGTGTGTGGGGGGTATAAGGAATATGGGGCATGCCAAGTGAAAATACGCTACGGGTGTCTGCTTCAACAGGAACATGAAGTGTGGAGAGAAAGAATACACAGTGTGTTTGCCTCAGGAAAGACACCTGTTGTTGTATCCCATACATCCTTCCTCTTCATGGATGTGTGTTGCAAAAGAGCATATTTTTATCTCTGAAGATGTGATGTTCATAACTTTACTTGGGATTAAACTTCTGTTGATAATTTATGGGTTTTTTCTGGAGAATTTACTGTAATTATGTTGCATATAGCAAGCTGTGATACAAGGCACACTGCTTCAGGGCAGTGTCTAAACTGAAAACTAGTATTTCTTTCAAATGCTGCTGGAGATGGGAAGTTAAATTTCATCTCTGAATATTCACCATGTGGATCCAGTACTCCTCGTGGGCCTGTATGTGTCAGTGTGGTTTGTCAGGGTGGAACCAGTTCCTCTCCTTGGTTTGTTTCAAGGGCTGATGTGGTTTGACTTTATTTTTGCTTCTAAATAAAACGTGAATCCAGAGTAACTAAAATGTAGAGATTTGACTCCTCCTCACGAAGAAGAAGCCTAATACCTGAAAATTCTATTAGGTTGTGAGCTGATGTGTTGTTAGTACATAAAGAAAGCAAGGGTCAACCAAAAAGCCAAGCAAAAACAAAAAATCAAAACTATCTTAAGGCAAGTCAGTTTGGTTATGTGTCCTGCTTATGGTACTTTCTGTAAGCAAGCTTTATAAATCTATTAATAAAGATTGCATTATGGCAGAAGACATGGTGACAGCCCTAAAAAACAGAAGGAAATCAGAATTTTTCAGCTTGATTAATTGCTGTTACAATCCTGAAAAGGTTTTTTCATGCAGTAAGATAGGAATGAATGTGTCAAAAAACTCCTAACCAACCACTATAGCAATCAACTGAACACCACCACCCCTAGACCTGGAAAATGCAATCTTAGCTGTTGGTGAGTGCTGTACTGTGGATAACCAGACCTGAAAGGTACTTCAGAAGAACTGTTTTAATTTGAGCACTTGGCAACACCTTTGGACATCAAGTAGGATGTATTTCTTCAGGGAAAATGTGATTGTGGATACCACTAATGTTTGCCAAAGGGCCGTGGGTAGTAACAATCTGTTTTCTGAGATTAGAGTACAGCTGATGGTGTTCCCGATAGCAAAGAGCAAGGTTTGAGCTGTCACATTAGGCATATTTATTTTCCCTTAACTTCCCCTTCCCCAGCCACAACATAATAGTAAGTAATGTGGTGCTGGGCACGTGTTCTGCACAGTCATCTTTTAATGAACAAGCAGAAACTCTGTAAGTTAGCACTCTTTGGTCCTAAATACTTGTTACATCTAGAAGAACTCTTGAATGGGTGTAGGTAGCAATTTCTAAACTTCTTTGATTATTTTTCCCATCTGCACTATGAAAACATTTTAGCTTTGCCTTTTTTGATTTTTTTTTAAACCCTTTATTTAAAATAGCACAGTAGGAAACGACTGTATGTAGCTGAGAGTTCCTGCGATGTTACGCAATGACATGAGGAGGGAGGGCACATACTTTAAGGTAAACCAGAGGCTTATACAAACCCAGGAGAGCAGGACGTGGTCGGGGGGCGGGAGGGAATGCCACCCGTGGCCAGGCTGTGACCCGGGCACCGGCAACGGGATGCAGGAATGCTTCAGGTTCCTGCTCTCGGGACCAGCTGGAAAGGAGAGTGAGTGGGGCCCCTCAGTGTCCTGTCCGGGACAAGGACACACGTCAGAGCAGAGAAACATGTTCTGCACGTCCCAGAGATGACAGTGACAGAGAGACACGTGGCCCTTTGCAGGTGGAGGACATTGTGCGGCACAGACAAAAGTTGCTTTAACTTGTAGGAATCAAAGGATGTGCATTTTGGTTGGGAGGCTTTTTGTTGCTGTTGATTATGATGATATAAACTGTTGTTTAGATACCCTTTACTGAGGAGTAACCATCCCCCCGTGCAGGGGTGCAGGAATGGAGGACAAGGGGAAGCGGGAGGTGGGTGGTTATACCTCCAGTGCTTACAGTGTGAAAATTTGCTCGTTTCCTCGTAAGAGTGGCTGGAGAGCAACTGCTCTGCTTCTGACCTCCCCTTGTCATTCCTGTTCCTGCCTGTGCACTGAGCCCTCTCTGGTCCCTCACTTAACCCTATGTTTTCCTTCCATGGCTCCCCGAGCATTGTCCCACCTGCTGTCAACCGAGCTGGAGGCTCTTCTGCTCTGCCCCTTGGGTGGGAGTCGGATTACATCATACCCTGAGGAAAACATTGGCATTTTTTTATGTGCAAAGTCGGCTGGCCACAGCCTGGTGTTTCCCAAGGTCTTGGCTGAGAGTTGCACAAAATGCCTCAAGAGGAGTGGCTACCAAGGCATGGCCAGCAGTGTAGCCTCTGGCTGCTGCTGCTGCCTGCCCCGAGGTGGTGCTGCCTGACAGAAGCTCGATGTGCCAAGCTGCTGGCCATCTCAGGGAGGCCAACTAAGCCTGAGTTGCTGAGGGTGCTCCTCCTCTTCTGGTAAAGGTGGGTGTGTTATACAGGACACAGCTGAATTGTGGCAGTCCATGGGACAAACCCTTCACCTGGCACTCAGTTCAGTGTATCTTAACCATGCAGCAGCCACCCAGGAGCAGCTTCACACCAGGCTTGGGTAGTCTTTCTGTTGAAGAAGGGTAGAAAGAAGGAGACTGAAAACTGGTGCAGGATTCACAGACATCTACTTGTCAGTCTCCAGAAAATGCCATCACTTCAACAGAAATCCATAGCCACCGGTGTGTGAAAATACACTCGGGGCTGGGATGAAACTATCACAGCCAAGTGAGAATGCCTGCCCAGCAACAGAGACCTCCAATCCCTTTCCTCTTCCTGAAGAAGTTAAGGCAGTGTTTCCCTCATTACCTGCTGCAGGGCATGCATGGATTGATGGCAATCCTCTGCATGGTTCAGTGCCTGCACAGCTGAGGGTGCAAAGCACTGGTTTAGGGTGAGAGCGTGCTGGTGCAGGAGAGTCTTGGGGAAGATAACATTTCTGGGGCCTGTACAGGGATTAAGACAAAGGTGGCATTAGGGCAACAAATTTTCAGTATTCTCCTCCGAGCTGAGGTCTCCTCATTCCTGCAAGGGATGCTTGTGTCCATAATGCCTCTCAAACAGTTCCAGAGTCACAGCATTGCTGACCGCCTGGGATGCGTGTCTGCTTCAGCAAAACTGCATCTTATGACCCAAATAAGCCCAGGTGTTAGCAGTGAGACCCCTTGGTTGTTGTCTTAACTCGGCCAAATCATGGGGGAAATGTTGTCCAGTAGCTTGAATAGTCTTTTAGGGTTTTGCAGCACCTGAAATACCTCCTGGTTCCTCTCATGGGATGCTTTTCCTGCATTCTAAATCTCTTCCAGGTACATTCAAAGTTAATTAAGTCTGAGTTTTAATTCATGCTGTCTACAGGGCTGATAATCCTTCTTCCCTTGTGCAACTTGGCAAGGATTCAGCAATTAGGCTTGGCATGGCAGAGCTGCCCTGTACCTGTCCTTGTGTCGGGGCATGTGCCTGGCTCCTGCCTTAAGTCCCCCTGTCTCTGATGCAAGGGAGAGGGGACTTACCCCTCATCCCTGTGGTCTGGGTGGTGACAGTGATAAGTGCCGCCCATGGCAAACCTTATAGTTAGAAAAAGAAATGCACAGCTGGAAGTCAATTGGTAGTTAGAAATGGTGTGAGCACTCCTGGGCTGTGCCAGGGCAAGGGCAAACAGGTGGATCTTAATTTCCTTCAGCTATAATTGCACTTTGTCCTGAAGTGCTCTTGGGTTTTTAGGCAGAAAGGTGGGAAGAGGCTCCTGGAGATGGTCTGGTCCAGCTCCCCTGCCCTTGACCAAGGGCACTCAGATCTGGCTGCCCAGGACTATATCCAGTTGGCATTTGAGTATCTTGAAGGATGGAGACTCCACAACCTCTGCAGGCAACCTGTTCCTGTGTTCAGCCACCCTCGCTGCAATAACGTGTTTTCTCATGTTTAAATTAAATTTCCCACGCAGGTATTGCTAAATGCAAATCAAATAACTGAAAGCATTCTTAGCAGCATATCCCGAGGAAGACAGCAGACTTAAGACTGAAGTCCCTTACTAACAGCTATCCATATTCCACCTGGTACATGTGCTGTCCTTTCTGAAGCCTCTGGTGTGTTGATTTATCCTCAGGCTGACTCCTCCCTTTGGATGTGTTTCCATGTGCTACCTGCCAGAACAGCCCAGAATCTGTGCTGTGTCCTTCCACAGACACGTTACCTGGAGCAGCCTGGCCAAGCCACATGGCCCTGTCACACAGCAGGGAGCTTGTCCTGCTGTTGGTGCTGTGGGTTGGCTGCGTTCCACCCTGCCCTGGCTGCAGGCAAGTGCTGCAGAGACTGCCCCAGCATCTGCAAGTGACCATGCTCTAACCAAGTCGTTTGCATGGCTTTTTAGCTTTGTGCCTCCTTCCAAACACAACCTGCATGAGCAGATCCTTTAGGGAAGAAAGCAGGTCATTACTGGGATGCTTCTAGGAAGAAACCAACATCAGTGGCAAGGCAATGGCAGGGGAATGAAGCACTGGGGGGGAAGTGGGGTAAGAGCAGAGAGGCCCTATGCCCATTCCTGCCATTGGCAAGTTGCCTAATGAAGCCAGGAGAAGCATTAAAATCCTCACCTAAACCACGTTCCTATAGCTCAGATCCTGTACTAGGCCTTTACTGAGTTTTAGTCCAGATATGACCCCAGACCTTACCCCAGACTTCCTATGGCCACTAGTGACAGATCTCTGAAGTGAAGGTATTTGCAATGAACACAGAAATTATGATCCGGAGGTTGACATCAGTCAAAGAAAAGGAAAGTAATCACTGCTTCTAAACTAAGCAGTAGTGGAGCCAGAGACTTGGCTTCTTGGGTTTTGCCCCTTCCAACATTCTTTGTTATGCAGTTTAGGAACTGTCATGTCTAAGACTTATTAGGGAAAAAAGCAGGTGAAATGACGTGAGTGATAGAGGATGGATGGAGCAGAAACAGGGTGAGCTATTCAGGCCAAGCTGCTGCACCTGCTTAGAAATGTAATCTAGTCTTAAAGCAGCCTGGCCTGGCAGAAGGTAAAAGGATATAGAGGAGTTAAGGCCATGGCCACATGCCATTTTAAGCTTTCACACCTGTAGAACACTACCCTTCCCTGGCCCTGTCACACCCCTCCAGCTCGCTGGCTTAGCTGAGGTGCAGGAATCAAGTTTTGTATTCTATAAACCCCTCTGACTTCCTACTTTGTCCTGCCTCTCTTGCAGAACTGGGTTGATGCCAAATGGTGACAGAAAATTAGCTTTGTCACTGCAATGGGTGCAAGTGGTGTGGTATCCAAAGCCCACAAAAGGATGCCTTTGGGGTTTCTCATGAGCCCTGAATTAGAAAAAGGAGCTACTCTCTAATCTTCCAAGTCCCTCTTGCAGCAAATCTAGAAGAATCGCTCACAGAACACATAGTTGTAAATTTACTTCTCATCTTCTAGCTAGTTGCAGATATTCCCTCCCTCCCGATACGAGCCTGCTAATCTGGCACTCTGGTCTCTCCCGGCATAGGTCGGAGAGGAAGAAATTAAGTATTCCTTACGTGCAAGGAGTGCCACCTAACGGCCTGTTGAAGAATCCCAAAACTCCACAGAGCATAGGGTCCTGGCATTTTTTTCCATAGATACAAGTATATGAAAACACGCATATTTTCATGTACATAGTGAAATGCAAGTCTCTTTCATGGCCTGTCTACTCAAAAACTACACTTCAAGGGTAATTTTAAGTAGAGTCTCTACACTTACATGATGCAAAATAGTTTCTTCAAGCCCAAGACCTCAAGACAGTTGCAATAATCCAGATGCAAGCAGGAACTTGGGCATTTCACTGGGGTCTAAAACTGATGAATTGCTGGCTAGCTGGTAAGGAGCAGCTGCTGGAGAGCTGCTGTTTCACTGCTGCCTTCACCATGTCAGGCAGTAACAATCATCTTCTTAGGGGGATGTAGGTCAGGTGTAACCTCAGGAGGTCACCCAGTCCAGTCTTAGTGGCCTTTCAATTTAAGATGGCAAAATGTGACGGCATGGACATGGTGTCCTAGAACGACCAGATCCAGCAGTGAGGGAGCAAACTGCAGTGGTGGCACTTTCTTAACATTCTTCAGCTAGATCAGTCTGCATCACTCCACCATCACCATTAATTTCTCCAGCCACTTAGAAGAAGTGTCCATCTGGCTTTTTCCTCAGAAGCTCACAATTTATTCTTTCTTGCTGCTACCCTTCAGTTTACCATAACTTGCTTTACTTGAAGTATATACAGAGATGCCGTATGTATGGAAAATGCAACAGAATTGAGGAGCTTCAGAAGAACGCACAAGGAATAAGAAAACCCCCACAAACCATTTAGTCTGTGGCACGTCCTCCTGCTGCAGCAAGAGAAGCTTGAAGTTTGAGTAGCTACTTTGCACCTCAAGAATTACTCACTACTTGCCTGGTTCTGACTAAGCCCTCTCCAGCCTTTGGTTTTCTACCAGATTATTACCTGGTGTCCTTCATTACTAACACTGGACCAGAGGCAGGCAGCACAACCTGTTCCAAATCAACAGTATTTCTCTGGTTACTCTCTTGGAAAATGTTCCTAGAAGTGGGGCTCAGTTAATTGGTTCCTGATTACACAGTCTGAGCAGCAGCACCTGCCCTGCCTGAGGGGTGCTGGCATAAATAGCTTGCTCATCAGCTTATGCATGGGCATTAGGGTTGAACTTGCCCTGAGAACACTCTTCCCAGGTGACCCAGATATCCTAAGAGAAAACAAACAGTGATTGGACTACCAGAGATGCTCCAGGATAGAAGAATGCACATTATCTCTTTTAAAACATGTTATAAAGCAGACTATTTCTATTACATATGTTCTTGCAAGATACTAATGCATTTTAGTAGTCCAGAAAAAATTATTCTTCCCCCTGCTTCATCAGAACTCAAGTTTTATGAAAACTTCCTAGATAACATTTCCATAAAGTAAAAAATACTTGAAAATATTTGACCTTCAAGATTTCTTGCCTGACAACCAGTTTCAAGGCAACTCAAAAGCAGTCTCTTATTATAATAATGAAAGAGCTAAGTAACCCCTACTCAGGTAGTTTAACCTCTAGAACTCTTCTCTGAATCAACTGGAGCAATTCTAGTAGATCACCACAAAATGAGATGGCTTTTGTCTTAGTTTGCAGAACCATTTGTTGACAAACAGCATGCACATACTTGACCCCCTTTCTATCTGCTTTGTCCCAGAAATCAAGTCTATGAACTTGTTTCTCAAATTTCCAGTCAGGCAACTTAAGCTGCACCTCAGTGAAGGGTATTTGTCCAAGACTCATTACCAGCTTGTGTTGTTCTAGGCAGTGTCTAAACTCACTCAGGGCAAAGTCAACTGATAGAGAAGACGAAACTTCTCACCTCTGACCCAAATTGAGCAGCATCTTTTAAAAACATACTGGTAATCATTATCAGTGTGGGTAGGACACTGTATTCAAAAACATCATTTAACAGAAACAGCATTGGTAGCAACATACCCCAAGAGAAGGCAGCCATGACACATTAATAATAGCCTGCAATAGCAAAGCCTTTCTTTCTGGAGAAAAAGGATCTTGGTGTTAGAATACTTCCTTGTAAAAACACATGTGAGCAGAGGTGCTGTTTTTCCACAGCTGGTCCAGAACTGCTCAATTGTTTGGATAATAGATCTATTTTAGGACATTTGTATATTAGAGACAGGACTTGCCCATAGCTTGTGTTCCCCTCTCCCTGCCTCAATAGGCTATACTATTCACTAAATTCCACAGGTGAAGTCCTACATTTGTTTTTCATTTGTTGTTCAAATGAACAATTTAGAAGTAGAAGAAAACATTGGAAAAAAATACCCACATTTAACAATACCCACAATCCTTCCTTCTCATTTACTCCTCGCTGTCACGGTAGGAAAGACAAATGAGGAACCTGATGAGAACAATCGCAAGGGAAATGCCTCTTAAAATGCTTCATGATGTGAGAGACCCTTTGTGGTGCAAATCTCATCCTCATCTTAAAAACATGACAGTACAAATACTTCTGGGTCGTCGTGTCCTTGAAAAAGTCAAGTTTCACTTGAAACACTGATAGATGCTGCAGTTTTAAGAAGGAAGTATGGAAAATTCACATGGCAAATCAAGATTTAGAACCACTATTTGTAAAGTTTTTCACAGAAGTGCAACAAAAGCAAACCTGTTTTAAAAATATGATGGAAAAGGCAGAATTTGATGCAATCTGTACTCACCAGCACCTGTTTTAACAGGGAAATTTAAGAAGGAGAAGAATTAATTCAGAAAGGCTCTGTTAAACCAGACTGGTTTTAGATATACAAAAGAATTCACTGGCAAGTAGCACATAATGGCCAGGCGTAATGGAAATTTAAAATTCAATAACAATTTATTTAGTGTATACAAGAACAAAACTATTTACATTAAACTTCCATAGTGGCAATATTTTAAAAAATACAAAATGCTTAAAGGGAGTTAAGAAAGCAGCAAGTAATGAGGCAAACATACAAACCAGGCTGATACAGCCATTTAACATGACAGCAACAAGACATTAAAGAATTTTGCTTAAAACTATTTTTCCAAAACAATTTTGTGTTTAAGCAAACATATTTACAGTTTTGCAAGTAAGGTATCAAGCTACTTAATGTTTAAACCCATTAAATGCTTTAGTGCAACAAGAGAACTAGTAACATTTCAGGAAGCTTACATAGAAAACCCATGTTCCTGGCACTCCTAACTTTCCATGGCTTTAGTACTCACCTGACTGGCCTCTCAGGTCCTGACCACCAAGCTGGCTGGCTTCCAAATGGAGCAAAATAGACTGTCAGGTAATGTAACATTAATCATGATTCAACTTGTAAAGCATTAGAAGTTTAGCTGAAAAATCATGAAGGCTTTTATGACGTGCAGGAACAGCCTTTACCAATATTGCTACCAGTACTCCTCACAGTTTTGATTTCCTAGTGTCAGGATATGGGGGTCAGTAACAGTTTAAATTCCATTTCAGAACAGGCACACAGGAATGTAACCACAGCTAAGCAAACCCTGAGCAAAGTAACTTTCAAGCAATGTTTTCAGCCCTGATTTATCTTTTTGAGACAGCTTTCTGTTGTTTCATGCAAGACAAGAATCAAGATGTTCATTTATTTTAGATTCTAAAACTTTAGTCTTGCACACAGGACAACTGACATTTTTATCCTGCCTCACAGGATTGCTAGAACTTGCAGAGGACTGTGTAAATTCAGCTTTGGCTTTCATAGTTGTATTTATACCTACAGTGACATCAGTACCCCCTTTTCTAATGAAATACTTTTCAAAGGCAGTTTTGTCTTCCATTTTTGGCCATCGCTGCAGCGTATTAATACATTCTAGGCTTTTTTTCTCAGATGCAACCTGAGCTGTTGTTGTCTGCTCCAAACAAATTTGTTTTGATGCCCAGCTGGGAGATGGCAGTGCCCTCTTGTTATTTGCAGAGCCTTGGTTTGATTTTACTTCCCTACCATGAGCCATCCTAGCAGGCGATCCATGATCGTTCTCATGATCTTCTGTATTAGCAACAGAGGGTTTAGGAAACTCACGCTTTAAAGTTAAGTTGATCTTCTCACTGCCATCATTGGTATGAAGAGGAAGGATGCCACTACGGGGTGATTTTTCAATTTTTATCTCATTTTTAGGGATTGGTCTTGGCCTTACTGCTGAATGATGCAGTGAACCATGTGCTTCAGTGTTTCCAGTGCTGCTGCTGCCATTCATTTTTTTTTCTGAAAGTACACTGTCTCCTCCTCCAAGCCGATAACCCATTCCACTAAAAGGCATCAGATCTTGAGTACCATGCATTTCTGTCTTGCCTGCAAAATAAGATAAAAATAAATTAGTAACTTTCCATATAAAAATCATGGGCTTAATATTTGATGTGCTTCATGCTAAAAATCTGCTTCTTGAAAACAGGGCATCAAACCAAACTTTTTGCAGATGATTCAGCTGAAAAGGAGCCTAGAAATGCACAAAAAAAAAATCAGGCCCTGTTCTTTGCTACGTAACAGTAACATCTAAACAAAGCTTATGTAGGCTGGTCCATATCTGTTCAAGAAAATATTTGGACAAAATCAGTTTGGAAAATAAAAAATATTAATAAAATACCTTTGTTCTCTGACTTGAAATGTGGACGTTTTTCTGGCTCAGTTTTCTGCTTTGATTTCTTTGAGGATTTCTCTGGCTCTTTCACTTTTGTGAATGTGCCCCCACATGTCTTTTGATGCTCATCCCACCAGAGGTCGTTTGCAGAGGGTGCTCTATTCATCGAGCGCTTCACATACCCAAAGTAAGGTCCTCTGTTTTGACAGGGGCCATTGCAGCGCCACCAGTGCTGGCGGTACAGATCAATCTCATCATAAAAATTATGATAAATCTAAGTTAAAAAAAAAACAACAAAACAGTCATTCAGAAAGTTTCTGATTTTATATCAGTAGCTCTACAATATTTTTTTAAAAAAATTTATTGTCATTCCATTCTTTCCACTACTGCTGTGATTTTTACATTACTAGTTAAAAGAGCTGAACCCTGGTAAAATTTGATCAACATTTAGCTACCATTAAAACAAAGCTTTAAAAAACAGAACCAACAAGTATGTCCCAGCTATCTTGTTTGAAATGCAATTAAATCACTCTGGAAATCTATCTGCAATTTCACCCTAAGTGATGAACTGTTTAGAATGCATTGCAAAGGATACCAGTATTCTCCCTTCAGCTATCACCTTAATTGATTTTATCAGACACATTATTTTTAAATATTGACATGAATATCATTAGCCTTTACTGATACAAATCTAAACTAGACTCCTCTTCCACAAATACTACCCTGAACATTCTGTCCCTGCTATCACTGAGCTGTTTCAAGTTTACCACAAAAGCTTAAAGAAAACCACTTACAGAGAGTATACTTGAAAATTCTATGACTAACAACTCACCACATCTTCCTCAACCTGTTCCCACCACTGTCCCCAACAAAACAACTATGGAACCGGCACAGACTTGGATGCAAATCTGTACTGGTACCAACTGTGGAGTATCTGACAAGAACGAGCATATTATTCATACCATACCAGGCAACTAAAACACCAAATCAGGAAGAAGGCTCTATTAAATTAGGTTAAGAGGATTATGCTCACTGTGACACGGGCTCCAGTCAAGTGATTAATGCGACGCATGTGTTTGCAGAACTCTGGTCCGTGGGATTCACGGTCTTTGTAGTTATGAGTAACAAAGAGCAGGGCATGGATCATTTCATGCAACAGTGTCTGAAATTATGCAAATCATTAGGTATTTACTGAAAAGCGTTACATATAGTTTCAAAATTAAGCTGCAAATATTTTACTTCTCTACACTGATCATGGTACCAATCTTATCTTTGAGCATTCTCGTGTTCAGTCTGGGTCATAAGAACATAATATTTTTATCTATAAAACCAAGTTACCTCTATTCCCATGCCACCAAAACATACTGAAGAATATTACTACAATAAGTGACATTGCAAAAGGAAGAAATAATCCTCAAACTTAAGTCACATCTTTAAAAGATCATCGCCTCTACAAGCCAAAAAAAGAGCCACTTGTGAGAAAATTGAAACTGTACAGTATTTCTGTTTATCAGGCAAATCTGAATGTTCAGCCAGCTCAAAGCAGCAGCTCTGACAGAGGTATAAGAAGCAGCACAAACTCATGTTAACTGTCATATCCTATATCCATATTTTTTGCTACCGGCCCTTTTGAAACCAGTCTATGTTTGTTTTGAATACTAAAGGATAATTTATGAGTTAAAAACTTAGTGTCTTTTTTTCTTCTTTTTAAAGCCAGTAAAATAAGTGACTTTAGACTCCTACTTGGAGCTGCCCATTTAGAACATAAAACTAAAGACTACCATGATATTGCAACACAAGCCACACAAACATAACAGTAAAGACACCACTATTTTATGATCTGTAAGTTACTGTATGTAAGGATCCCACTATGAAACGTAAAATATGCAGCGGGGGGGCAGGCACAATAAAATTTTATGTGCAGATTCATGAGCAACCTTGAAATACCTCAACAAGATCCTTTCTTGGTCTTAACTTAAGCAGCGGCTCACTTAGACGAATGGAACACAATCCACTCTTTTCATGGTATGTACAGATTCCAGCAGAGCTGAAAAGAAAGGCAGAAAGAAAATATGAGAAACTACCTGCTTCTGTAGTACATGAAGAAAATGGAGACTTTAAATTTAAATGCTGCCCCCTTCCAACACACACGAGATCACTCAGAATATGAAAAAACCCACTTCTAATAGTTACTAAAAACAAAGTTAAAAAAAGCAACCCACACGGTCCTTAGAGTAGAAAAACCTGTTTAGGAAGCAGAGGACTGTTTCCTTTGGATGGAGTGAAATACACTAAATGGAAACTCATGGCGGCAAACACTGACTTAACCGTGCTGGTTAATTCAGTTTCACTCCTCACCCTCCCTAAACTTCTGACTCATACTGAACCCTTATACACCATCACTTCTGTGAGCCAATCCAGCAAACACCTTATTTTTTGCGTTACTGAGTTAGTCCTCTACCAGCTCAATACCCAACGACTTTCAAGTGTCTGAAGAACACTGCAACCAGCAGAGGAAGAGGGGCAGGACTCCAGCCCCAGCAAGTGCATCTTCTGCAGAACTGCAGCCCGCACTTCAAAGCCTTCTGGTTTTGTTTAATCCCAGATTTCCTGTAGGTTCCCCTTCCTAGTCTATTCTGAATTTTGGTCATATACTATTATCCGCTCTTATTTGCCTTCCTGCCGTGCCGTAGAACTATCGCGAACACCGAGAACCAGAGCAGCGACACGAGTAGGTGAGGTTTACACACACGCGGTGTAAGACAAAGCGATTCCTTCCACTTCAACATCCCTCCGGGCTCGCCTGCACACCGGGAAAAGCCAATGACGGCTGCCAGGGACGACAGATGAAAAGCAAGCCAGACAACGGCAGCGACCAGTCCCTGTCCTGCTGTTCCAGCTGTGCCAGGGGTGCGGGACATTCAGAGTCTGGGAAGAGGCGCTGCGGCGGCACCAGCACCGCGCGCTGCAGGGGCACCAGCAGGAGCGGCGACAAGCGACAGCTCTGCCCCTCAGTTCAGGAAAGATACTGAGGGGCTGGAGCGGGTCCAGAGAAGAGCAACAAGGCTGGTGAAGGGACTGGAGCACAAGCCCTGTGGGGAGAGGC
>JAOXXN010000446.1:43127307-43147853 GCA_026770055.1 Myrmophylax atrothorax | reverse complement strand
GGCGGCGGCGGCTCTCGGGGCGGCGTTGGGTGGCCGCTGCCGAACGGCGGGCACCGGGACCGGGGCCTCGGCGGGGACGGGAACCGGGACCGGAGCGGGGGCCGAGCCGCGGCGGAGCATCAAGTGCGTGTTGGTGGGGGACGGCGCCGTGGGGAAGACCAGCCTGGTGGTCAGCTACACCACCAACGGGTACCCCACCGAGTACATCCCCACCGCCTTCGACAACTTCTCCGGTGAGTGGCCGTGGGGACCGAGGCGCGGGAGGGACGGCGGGGAGCGGCGCGTCCCGCGCGGCGCTCTCCCGGGGCCGGGGCTGGGCTGCTCGGTGGGGGCGATGCCCAGCCTCGGTGATTTCTTTATTTATCTTTGGGGAGCAGGACCCTGCCCGAGCAGGAGCGGGGCTTGTCAGGCTGCCATCGCAGCCCGTAGCGCCGTCCGGTCGCCGGTGTAACGGGGCCAGGCTGGCAGCGGGTGTCGTGCCTGGCGGGGTGGCCAGAGCCGGGCTTTAATTGGGAACTCTCCGGTGTAAAGCTTGGCGCTCTCGGGCACCTCGGAAGCGCTTAAGAGGCAGGTTAAGTACCTTCTCTAGCCCGAGCAAAGGGGAAGATTCCGGGGTCTCTCCGTGGTTCAGCGGGGGCTGTTTGTGTCCTGGGCGTGCTGAAAGTGTACGGGCGAGAATAAACTAAACCTTTGTAACAGAAGATCCCGGGCTGCCGGGCTCGCTCTTGGCGCTGCCGGCCGAGGGCTGGTGCCGTCACTTCGTACTTCAGCTGTTGTAGTGAAATGAATCGGAAAGCCCTGAAGGGCTTCTGTGTGCCCATGTGTTAGCGACACTCTCTTCCAGATCTGTTAAGTTGTTGAATCTAAACTAATTGAAGAAAAGGCTATAAGAACTAAGGGATGGTAAATAATCCTTTTTTTCTTTTTTTTTCCAATATTTTTCTTTAATGGAAAACGCGTAAACTTGGACTCATCACGGTTTTCCCCTCCCTCCATTTTCTTTCCAAAGCTGTTGTGTCTGTCGATGGCAAGCCGGTGAGACTTCAGCTCTGTGACACAGCTGGTCAGGTCAGTGGAACCACTTACTTGATTTAAGTGACAGTGGGAGGGGAGAAGTTGTTGCGCAAAGTAGTTCTGCAAATGACTTCATGGATTTGAAAGTAATCCCAGTGTTTGATCATCTTATTATCTGCTGTCATTTTCGCTGCTGCTTAACCTGCTGCTTTGCCCGGTGTCTGTTGAAGGGTGAGGGACATACTGTGCCTCTGTATAGGGGCTGGGCACAGGCTGCTGCTCTGCTGGCTCAGGCTGCTGCTGTGTTTAGCATGACTAGAAAGGCTGAACATATTGAGGATTCTGTGGCCACCTGGTTTTCTCTTTGAGCGTTGTCACTGTCTTCATTCTTGCTAAATAACTACGTGTTTAAGAATTAGGGTGTTGTGGATCTTTTGCATGTGTACATCCCAAACTTTAGGTGACCAGACAGAGACGGTGTTTTTGAAGGGCCAGAGGCTGAACGGAGAAGGAAGTGCTATTGGGTGTTGTCCATGGAGACTTCATACTTGCCATTCCCACTCCCTTAAAAAGTGATGCTGCTGTGAAGCTGAGGTTTGCTGTAATCTAAGACCTGAAGAGATAATAGTAACTGATGCCTCTCATCTCCTAGTTTACCTGACACGTAAAAATGCCCATTTCTTACTCCTTATATTTTCTGCAAGTCCCAGGCTTGTACCACCCTGAGCAGTGTGCAACACTTCTTGCCGGGGATTGAGGCTGGATAACCAAAACTAGGCCAAAGTATTGTGCTACCTTGCTCTCCTTTAAAGGCAATGGGAGTTAGAATCCTGCGCAGCTTTGTGGATCTGGGTCTATGCCTTTGCCAAAACCACATTGAAAAATCTCAGTGGCATTAGCATACAAACCTATTTAGATGAGTAGTAACTGGATGCCCTACTTAGTAAAGGGGTTTGAAGGTCTGTGCAGTCCTAGACAGCAGTGTAGAACTCCCACATGCCCTACAAACCAAAGCTAAAATCCTACAAAGGGCATTCTGCAAGTACCAATATGAAGTCAAACAGCAAAATGTCCCATAATTTCATGTCCTACTGAAGATACAGTGTGGTAATGCAACAGCTTTGGCTCTACATGTTCATATGCAGAGTGTGACAGGTGAAATTGCCATCAGGTGACAGCCTGCAGACATGCAGTGCCTGTGGAAATGCAGCTGCAAGCTGCAGGAGGGGTGGGCAAGCTTCATCACCTCTTGCCTTTATTAACGAAAGATGTGCCTCTTGCCATTGATGGTTGTTTGCTATAGCTGCCCAAGTGCAGCTGGAATGGGTAAAGTCACTGCCTTTGAAACAAAGGGATTATCTAAACTGACAGGAGTTGTCCTGAGTAAAAGATTCCTAGCTGGATACTTCGGTAAAACTACTGCTGGGAGATGGCTGCTGAAATCTGCTGCTAAAAAAGGACTCCACACAGCAGGAAATTCTATTTCAGCATCACTAGCCCAAAGAGGTATAGAGTCCCTGCAGGCCATGTACCTACCATTGAAACAGCAGGAGTGTACTTGGGATATGAAGGGCACTATTTCATCTTGGTAGAAACCCTTAAGATCTGGGTTTGGCTTCCAAGACCCATTGAATTGAGCCCTTTCAAGACTTCTCACATAGCAAGAAGAGGCAATTACATGGCAAGGTGCCTTTTGCAAACAGCCCTGTTGTTCAGCGCAGCATCTCTCAGTAAATATGGGTTTTTTTCTTGAGCCAAGCAGTGAGAGTCTCCTTTCCTCTGAGGCTTAATCTGACAATCAAGAGAGCTAATGAAGCTTACTTTCTTGACTCATGTTTTATAAATCGCTGTCTCTCTCAGGGATACTGCTGAAAGAAATTCATTTGAGTGCACCAGGACTTCTGAGGCTTCCAGGGGTATTTAAACTGCGTATCCTGGGCTTCCAGAGGCTTTAAAGCAAAATTTCACCTCTCAAAAATTAACACAGAACTTTCAATTCAGCAGTAAACTGCTGGTATCAGAGAGATGTTTTCAGTTCTGTTTCTATGCACTTTCAATTCCAAGCTTTTGAGAACATGGTCCATTTTAATTAAAATGTCACTGCTTCTGAGGCAAATCCTACCTGTTCAGGCTGCTAGTGTTACCCTGCTTTTATCCTGCTGTCAGCAGAACAGCAGCCTGCTTCGACTTAACCCTTGCTTCCAGCTGCATTCTTCCCACTGGATGAGCCTGCCTTTGCTATCATGAGGTGTTTGGCTTTCTTGTGGCTGGCTCCTGAAGCTGAAAAAGGGCCTTGCTTTGGTGGAGTTTGTGCTAAAGGGAAAAAAAAAAACCCAAACCAGAAAGGTAGTGCTGGGAGGCTGGATTGCAGTTTGTTTGATGTGGCATGGGTGGGAGGGAAAGGTAAAGCTCTTACTCTATGCCATTGGCATGTTAAGCCTTCACATTGTAAGTCATTATTGCTCCCATCAGATTTAAATCCCTGGGCACAATGACAGGGAAATTATTCCCATATCCTGTAGGATGTTGTTAAGTAGTTACCAGTTTAAAAGCCAACTCCAGGAAAGGTACCCAGAAAGGTACTCCTGCTGCCTCATGCCTGCTTCGCCCTTGCCTGTCTGGCTGTTGGTAGAGCTGCTTTGAGGTACAAATGGCTCCTCATCGGAGCTGCTCACTGACTCACCCCTGTAAGAGGCGGGTCTGTAGAAGGTACTCTCTCCCGCTTCAATTTTTGGTTTCATGAGCTGTAACCTGCTTCCTGCAGCCTTGTGTCTTTGCTGAAGTAGGGCAGAGGGCCTCTGTACAAAGAGCAAAAGAAATATTTAAGCACTTGAAATAACCTGTAGCATTAGTCAGAAAATCTCAGGTATATGGAGAAGCCACCACCTTCATCCTGTATGCCCAGTGGTGGCAGGGTGCCTGCTGGCTGGCAGCCGTGAGACCTCAGGCTGCGTCTGGGTGACATCTGCTTGTAAAACACCTTGTTGGATGTTCTGGGTGCTCATTTTGAGGTGGTTTTCAAGATGGCAGTGGCAGGTGATCCTCAGCTTCCCCAGAGGTCAGTGGCAGACTAGAGCTGCTCTTTCTGTGAGGTGTTAATGCGATTTCTTTCCATGCAGGATGAATTCGACAAGCTCAGGCCTCTGTGCTACACCAACACGGACATCTTCTTGCTGTGCTTCAGTGTGGTGAGCCCTTCATCCTTCCAGAATGTGAGTGAGAAGTGGGTTCCTGAAATTCGATGCCACTGCCCCAAGGCGCCCATTATCCTGGTTGGGACACAGTCGGACCTCCGGGAGGATGTGAAAGTCCTCATTGAGCTGGACAAGTGCAAAGAAAAGCCTGTCTCAGAGGAGGCTGCGAAGCTCTGTGCCGAGGAAATAAAAGCCGCATCCTACATCGAGTGCTCCGCTTTGACTCAGAAAAACCTCAAGGAGGTCTTTGATGCGGCCATTGTGGCTGGTATTCAGTACTCGGATACCCAGCAGCAACCAAAGAAATCCAAGTGTAGGACTCCTGACAAGATGAAAAACCTCTCCAAATCCTGGTGGAAAAAATACTGCTGTTTTGTATAGGGGTTGCTAGGACCTGAGTGCTGCTCTGAGGAAATCAAATAGAGGCTATATTAGCTGAAATCTCAATTTGTGTTGTCCCGAGTATATAGTGTAGATCTGTATGTATGTGTATATGTTGCTACTGGATATCTCAGTTGCCGTTTTGAGGGCTGCAGAAGGATTCCTAGTTAAATAATTGCTATAAATCAGGTCTGACATCCAGTTTCGTGACTAAAACTTCTCATTAAGGAAAAAAAGCACCATGTGTCTGTGAGCATAGAAGGATTTGTCCAAAGGATTCAACTTCTTGTGTTGTAAAGTGTTATGTGATTGGGAGGAGCACACACCAGAGGCCTTCGCTGCCAGGGCTTCGCAGGAGGAACGCACAAGCAGCAGTGAAGGCGTAGAGCTCTGTACGTGGACGATCAAAGGGAAGAATAACACTGTGCCTCCTAACTGACATTTGTAGCTTTAAAACCCCATTCCTGCTCTCTTCTCTGTGTCTTCCCGAGCCAACACTCTTAGGGATCACTTTAAAAAGGGTATGCAAGAGGTGTAATCTATACGCAAATGCCATAGTTAAAAAGGTCATGAGTATACCTTCAGCTTGTGGTGAGGGAACCTAATCCCTTATGGAGCTGACATCTCATTTGCCACCTCCTGACTTTGTGAAAGTCCTTTCTGTCCTCCTTCCCCTGCCTTTCCCAGGAGGCTGAGTGGAAGCCCAAGAACATGACCAAGCTTTAACTCGCTACCTCGAGCAGTGGCGATTTCCTCTGTATTTTCACAGACGTGATGACAGTTCATCTATTTCAGTTGAAAGGAATGTAAATACTCTTGTGCTGGGTTTTTTTTATTATTCTTTTTTTTAATGATGTAACAAATACCTGTGCAGCACCATGTAAACTGCATCTGGTTTTAAGTCTACAGCCAGGAAATTCAGGAAATCCTTACCTCTTAAGGCTGCTAAACAAATAACAAATCAGGCAGGTTGAGATTTATAACAAACTGGACTCTAGAAACTGAGGCTGCTGCATCTTCTTCATGATGCTGTTTTCAACCAAGTTAATGTTTCCCTTCTAAAGGCAACAGTCACTTGTGGTTGAATCTTGTCCAATCTCATAGTTGTGAAATTGGCTGAGGCCACCCCGGAAATATAACCGATAATTCTTTTTTTTCCAGATCAGTCCAATGGATTAACTGAAATGTGCCTAAAATGTAGCTGAGGGATAAGTGTACAGTTGAGTGTGACCTATTCTTTGACTGAAATCTGGTTCCTACTGAACTAAACCTAATTGCAGTTCTAGCGAATTTGAGAGACCTGAGTGATAACATGACTCTGCAAGAATCAGTACTTAAACTTATTCTGCAGAGGACATTTAGTTTGTGCTGTTTGTCTGCCTTTTATGGCCATGACTACTTTTTTTTTTCCTCTAGATATTTCAAGATCAGATTATATTTTTTGTTTCCCCCTTTGGCCATAGCCTTGAAGTGACCTTTTCTTTATTCTTAAACTAAACTGCAGTGACAGAAGGCTGGAACCTTTTTTCATCAGAAATGAATCAATGCCTAAAATAAAGAACTGTGGAGGCCATTTGTGTTGATAAAGCTGACCACAGTTTACCTTCTGGCCCATTAAGGAAAATGACACTATGTAAATGGATTCTGGGCTGAACTGACATAGGCTCCACAGGCAGTATTTTTTTCCTTCTCTACAGCAGAATGAGTGCAGAATGGGTAATGTTCCATTGCTGAAAACTTCAAAATGGGATGGAAATCTTTACCTAGGGCCTAAGTCAATAAAAATATGTTGGCTTCTGCTCTGGAAGAGCCTGGAAAAAGTTTCCATAGCACAGAAGCTGGATGGATTCAACTTGGTTGCATCTGATTGGTAATGGTTTAATGTTTACTGGTCATGAAGTTAACATCTGAGCCTTTATATTTCTTACTCAAATGCTTTGACAGGATTTCAGATATGCAGTCATACTGACAACTTGGAGAAAACCAGCCAGATTTCTCTTGGGTGCTTTGCTTCTTTGTATAAAACAGTCTTGGTCGATCAAAAATGTGGTTTTGGGGAGGAGACAAGCTTGAATCTGGACAACTTCCATTTGCAAAAGTAACAAAATTTCTTCTTCAAGATCATTCTGTTTGGTATCATGCTGTACTGGAAGCAGTGGGTTATATTTTATAAGCAGCCTGTTTCCTAATCTGGAGTAGCATTACTTTTAAACGTAGCCAGCTGTGACTCTTTCTGAAAATGTGATTTATATACAACTTGTTATAGCCCTTTACTAGGTGTGTGTAAACTGAGGTCTAATAACTTTATGAATACTTTTCTACACGGGGCTACACAGGGTCTAGGTATTAGAAATATTACTTTTTAAATTACCAGTATTTTACAAGTGCAAATGAGGGGGAGATGTCTCTATGTACTCTATAATCTGATGTGCCTTATAAAAACACTCTCTTCTGTTTTCTAAGTGTAGGCTATATTCCAAAAGAAATATTTCATGTGAGATTGATATAAATGAGGTATTTGAAAATAAATTCTGACCTGTGTACGTGTCTGCTACCTGCTCGAGGAGGCTGGAGGGCAGTGCCTGGCCATGCAGGGAGGAGGCAGCTGCACTGCCAGCCTGGGACTGTGCTCTCAGTGCCCCAGAAAAAGGCCTCTGCTCAAAAAATACAGCCTTTTCCCTGTGCTGCCCCATCACCAGGGTGCTCAGGTGGGGGAAAAGGGTATGATAGCCAGCTGTCTCCCTGCCAACACAGCATCCTGCTGTGGCTCTGTGAGGCATGGGCAGGCTTGTTGTGCCCAGCCCTCAAAAGTGGAGTGAGCAGCAGGAGGAGCACAGCACAACTGGGGAAGGCTGGGGGAACACCAAAACCGGTGATGTGCTCTTTTTCCTGCTGCACATTGTGCCACACCTGTCCTGGGGGAGCCAGAGGACATTTTTGGAAAAGTGGAGCCTGTTTCCTCTTGGCACCAAGGGTCTTGTCAATCCTTCTTGGGTCCTGTCCCTCATGGAAGGGCCAAGGCATGTGTGGTTTGATGTTTATGGCCAGGGCCTGGGTGGCCATGGCAGAGAGGCCTTCTGCACTTCAGTGCCACTGTGTTAGCCAATGGAGAGCAGCATCTAGACACCCAGGCATTGCTGCGGAGCCAGTGTCCTGCTCTGAAACTGCTCTGGAGAAGGAGTTTTGCTCTGGACCAAGGTTTGTAAACTGTCCCTGTTGTGTCTGTTTTTCTGGAAGCTGACAGGAGCAGATACGCTGTCCAGGCTGGCATACCAGGTTGCCCTCCCATGCCACCTGTTTCTTGGGTTCTAAAGCTGATGCGTTTTCAACCATCAGAATGCACAAAGCAGAGGAAGAAGATCGATATGCTGTTCCTTTTTCCCCTGGTTTGTTCCTCAGTGAAACAAAGTGTTGTCTTCTTTTCTGCTTTTTAACTGTGTTGCTTGGGACTGCCAGGAGGCTGGTTCACCTGGCTGTGCCTGCAGCACAGTGACCCTGCCTGAGAGCACATCTTGCCAGCAGGTTGCTTTCTGGTGAGTTGCTGGTGTTGAATCACTGCTGCCATTACTGGTCCCTTCAAAGAATGACTTCCATGAGCTTTCTGTGCTGGACAACATGAAGTTGGGCTGTGCTGGCTGGAGAGCAAGTCTCCCCACCTTTGCATGCTAACTTTGCAGGAAAGGGGGCTGCACTAGCTGAGAGACCAGAACCTGGCATTGCCAAGTCCTAGCACAAAAATCCCTCTGCTACCTGTGGGGCATTGCTTTTCTGCTGAGCTGGGCTGCTCTCTTACATGTCCTGGCATCTGGACAGGCCTGAGGCAGTTCAGGTCATCCTTTATGCCAGGATAACTTGGTGCATGTGGGTGCTGCTGTGATCAAAAGGCTCCCTCAGCTGCCCTGCATCAGATACTGGATGGGCCCACAGCTGAGGCTGATAAAGATACACTGAAGTAAGCCCACTGTACATCAGGTTTTCCAGGAATGCTGAAATTGCTGCCAGTTTGTGATGGATGGATGTTCCCAAGAATGAATTTTGTTTTCATTTATATGAAATTAAAGTGCTCTAGGAAAAATTCAGTTTTTTTTTTTAATTGAGAAAAAAAAGTCAACTTTACCATTTTCCCCCCTGTATTTTGTGGATGGGACATTATTCTAGGGTATAATTGAGGGTTGACTAGAGCTGAGACATTGACAAATGCGACAGTTTTGGGAGAGAATTACCTGTAAGGAAATATTGGTGCACTCTTACATTGCTTTTGATTTTCTTTGTAGACTTCAGCTGCTGAGCACAGAGAGGGAGAGACTGCTGCAGGAGGTGCTATTTTTCTATGACCACATACAGCTGATCTAGTGTTGCCATATGTATTGTGCTTAAACACTGAACCTTGCTGAGCATGTGAGTGCCCTTACTATTGAGCAACCATTCTGAGCTCTAGTAATTGATTTGCTCAGAGGTTTGTACATAAGAGGCCTGTGTCAACTTCTGCATTTAATGTTCCCCTGGCATGCAGCAAGGTGAGGAGAAGGGAAAAACAACGGCTCAGGAAAGAGCTGAGACATTATAAACCTCGGGAGAAGTGGCAAAGGGATTCCCAGGCAATGGGGAGTGATAGACACTACTTTTACCGACTTTAGGCATAAGCAGATTAAAAGCCCAATTACAGTAATGCTTGAGGAAATGAACAGCCCCAAGGAGGGCTGTTAGGTGTAAAAATAGAGCATTTTCTTCAGGAAATCTCAAAGCTATGGATAGCTGGAAGCTGGGAGGAAATATCACTGTACACTATAGGGAAAAATCAGTCTGCATATGCTTGGTTCTTGCATTCTCCCCAAAGCATCTGTGCTCACTAGGGACGGGATGTGGGATGAGGTGGACTTTTGGCATCAATCAGCCTGACTACCCCAGTGTATTTAATGTTTGTAAGAGAGCAGGATGGGTTTCAGGCCAATAGCAGGGCCCCAAGATTCAGTAGGACCTTCTGAAGCTTTAGCTTCCAACATTGCTGCCAGGAGGAAGATGTAATGGGTGAGGGTCGTTCATTATCCATTTAGTGCAGCCCTCTTTGTATAACCTGGGGAACAAGCAGTTGTGTAATTCAATGAATTTTACCATCTGAGGCAGAGTATTCTTCAGGGGTGGATAAATCAGTGATGTGTATAAAAAAGGGCAAAAACCCCAGCTTGGAGCAGCATTTTAAATGCAGTCCCAGGTTTTTTAGTTCAGCAAGGGAAATGTGTCTAGAGAGGGAAGCACGAGGAGCGGCCCCACTGATCTGCAAGGGACTGCACCAATTTCCTAAGGAGATCCCCTGGCTCAAGAAGACCTTCATCACACACTGATTCAGATGCTAGAGCCAAGTTACAAGAGTGTCCCCAGGCATCTCTTGTTCCTTAGGTCTGCGCATTTAGCTTGGATCCTGGTCTTATTATTTGGAGGCAAAAGAGGAATCATGTCACCCAGGTCAACAGAGTTGCAGACCTGTAAAGCTTTATTTAGTCTGAAAAAGACTCAAGCAGGGATCCCTGTTGAGCTTCTGGCACTGCAGATATGCTTATGATGTCATTGCCTCTATATGGCACTTTAACTTCACTGGAAAGGATGAATATACATCCTCTACTGCTGCTCAGAGTTTTGCTGTTCTTTTTGGACCCCTGGGTCCATCCCACCTACTTCAAGTCCTGTGTAAATATAAGTGCCATTTCTGTGCATAAGCATTAATTACCCGAAGGAGTAATGTGTCTGCCTCGCATAGTCATGTAGGGGTCCTTTGGGGTTATTGTTCTTCAGCAGACAGGCTTAGTCACATGGTTTATGCAATCCAAATCCAAAATCTCTTGCAAATTATTTTGCTTACCTGGTTTAAAAAAGTATGTTGTCATCACCAATCTCCCATGTACCAAGTCTACCTCCCTGTAGACTTCTGACTTCTGGTCCACAACTTACTCAGTTAACTCCAGGCATCTTTCCCCAAGTCTTTCTGTCTAGCAGGGTAATTTTAGCAGCAGTGGCCTTTTGGGGTTAATATGGATGGGATGGGATAAGTATGACATGGGATTAAGCACAGTTCTCATCCAGACAGCTGCCACTTTTCTTATAATGGTGGAATGTCTCTGGCCCTGCGTGCCATGGGCCCTCTCTGGCCACCTTGCCTGTGACCCTGGTGATAGAATCACTTAGGTTGGAAAAGATTTTTAAGATCATTGAGTCCAACCATTAACCCAGTGCTGCCAAGTCCACCACTAAACCATGTCCCTAAGTGCCACATCTACATGTCTTTTAAATATCTTCAGGGATGGTGACTCCACCACTTCCCTGGGCAGCTTGTTGCAGCACCTTGGGGTGCTTAACAGTAGCAGAAAACAAGTTCCAGGCACAAATGTGACTTTTATGTTTGGCTTTTCCATTTTCAAGTTGTTAAAGGAGTGAGAACTGCATGCATGGTGTCCTGTCTTTTTTCCTGGCAGGCATTTGGTCTTCCGTAGATCAGCAGGGATAACAACACCATAAAACAGCTGCACTGCTTTCCTCTGCCTCGCTGCACCTCGTAGTCTTTGGATGGAGGAATGCTGAACAAGATTTATCTCAGAGCAGTGCTTGAGCAATAGGCCCCAGTCTGTCACCCTCTCTTTCCACAGCCGCCTCTCCCCTTTCTTCTTTCTTCTCCTTTCTATAGGCAATTTTCTCATCTATTTTTAATTCAAAATGGTGTGTTGCCCAAAGCCTGGTGCTCAGCATTTTTCTGCTGCCTGTATCCCATTCTTCCATCTTTTGAGCTCTGTCATGGCCTTTCCACATTTTAATTACAAGCTCAGCAGGCTTCAGGCTTTCCTGTTCCCCAGGGCTGAGCAAAACCACTCCTTTTTCTTTCCCCTCATTTTTGTAATCTTCCACAACACTCTAAGGTGAATCCGGGGAGACAATGGGTAGTGTATTGCAGAGTGGAGATTGGGTTGTGATAGCAAGGGGGTAAAGTCTCTCCTGCTGTTCCCTGTGGTGGTGGTGATAAGGCGGCTCCAAATGCCTGCCTGTGGGGTGGCTGCTGACTTCTGGGGGTGAGGGCGCCTGTGTCTGCTGGGTACAGGCAGAGCCCTGGCCATTTTCAAAGGGCTTTGAAGTACCCTCTGACAATCTCCTCTGGGAGATAAGAGATTGCAAGGAGAGGAAGGCGTTCCTGGAAACAGTTCCAGCAGCACGTATGTTTATCCAGGCTGGGTAACCCAGGAGGAGGCCAAAACCCGGGCTGCTGACACTGGAGAAGATACACAGGGATTTGAGCAGAAAATGCAAAGTAATGTGAAACCATGGGCTTTCAATCAATCAGTTTTCTAACATCTGACTGAAGCCTGCAGTTGAATGAGGGCAAACGTTTGTGGGTACATGCCTGCCTAGTCCTTTCAGTGTCTGCATGGATCCTACTCATGAATTTGCCTTCTCTCTCACACATGCCACTTGCCCATGCAACTGCCCTGGAGAGCCAGCACCAGAGATCCCACACCTCTGGCTTTGGGAGTAGAGAAGTATTATGTAAATAACTATTTGCCCTTCTTTGTTTTAAACTGAGTTCTCATTCATTCCATCATATGCCCCTGGGTCCAGCATTGCAGGAAGTAGTGAAGAGCAGTTTGCAGGTAAATAGGTGCCCAGGTGACCAGGTAAATGTCAGTGTGACTTTATCTACCACCTTCTCTGTTTTGTAACTGCCCGTTGTGTTTGCTTTTTTCCACCTCAGCTGAAGAATCCCAGCTTTTATTAGTGTGTCCTCACAGAACAGTTGCCCCATCACCTAAATCATTTCATTTGCTGTCCCTCTGGGTCTCCCCTAACCCCACTGTTCCATTCCTGAGGCTCAGAGAGCAGAGATGCAGGCAACGTCTATATTCCATGTTTTGGTCTCCAGCACTCTTCCTGGTACTGCCCAACATTTTATTGGTGGTGTTTCAATATGCTTTGGTGTTGAAACTTGTCCAAAACTTTCTGGAAATCCAGCTATCCTGTCCCTGGGACCCCTTCTTTTCCCAGGCATGCCTTTACCCTTTACAACTGCAGCAGCATTCCAGAAGGATTTCCCATCAGAGAAGGTGGCACTTTCACAACAGATCTTATTGTCCATGTGGTCCATTATGTTACTCTTTATTGTAGAATCTACCTTCCATGTGAACATATGGAAATAATCTTTGTTGTGAGAGTGGTGCTGGGAAGGAGAATCTGCCCGGGCATTCCTCTGATCCAACTTGTTCTATGGATTTGTGATCTTAACAAGTATGAAAGTCAAGTGACTACTTTCTGCATTATCCCCTCCATCTGGAGGAGAGAGAGTGAAAATTTCCTACTGCACCACAGTACTATAATGCTCCAAGTACCCTAGGCCAGGATTTTCAGATGTGACACAAGTCTTTGCCGCTTTGGAGGGGTAGCTCACCGGGGTTTGTTCAATAGTTTTGCTGATCACTCACCCCATGGAAATCAAGTCCTTTTATCATTGTTTCAAGTCGGATTGCACAAATCCCCAGTTGCCTTTTGCCTTAGGAGACCACAGCTTCTTGTGGTGCCTGAGGTGGGAGCCAGAGTGGGAGCACAAAATAATGTTCTCTTGCCAAAGTGCTTTGAGAGAGAGGTCACCATGTCCTTCTTCAAAGTATAACTTAAAACTGATCTTGACACATTGGATAAATATTCTGTGCAGAATGTGTCATTGGGCCAGCTATAATGGATATTCAGTAAATTTTGTCAAAATTACATTGAAAATGTTTCCATCGTAAATTTGATTGTTAGAGGCACTTGTGCAAATACAGTGTTTCTAGTAGGGTCACAGAGAGCAATTTGGCCTACTAATTTTAATAATATTCCTCATTTTCTGGGAGATTGTGATCCCAGGCTTTCAGCAATGTACATCTGTTGCTTGACTTCAGGCAATGGGGGCACTTGACATACTGGTCCTTCAGGCTAGGAAAAAAATGTAGTATGACATTATTATAGCTGCTGCCTTTAGCAGGAAAACACAAAAGAAGCAAGCAGGTTGGACTCTAACCTGATTTTGCAAGAGGTGAAACCTCTGCTTGTGGCATTGGAAGCTTACTGTCACAGTGCAGGGAGCAGCCTGTGGAGGTGATCAGGCATTTAACCCTGTGAATCCAGAAAATTAACTGATTCATGCAATGGTTTTGGAAGTAGGAACATGAAAATACTGATGAGAAGCGGACAGGAGGTGCTTGGCAATCCTGATGATGGAAGGATACCTTGACAAGCACTGTTATGGTTTGGGATCCAGACCAGATTTTTGGAGTTCTTCATCTGAAGGGTCAGCTAACGCAATTACTAAACCCCTTTAAAGTGCCACAAATCCATCCTAATTGGGACCAGGTGGTTCTGACTGGGAGCTGTGTTTGCCAGTAAAGTTTTCTGGCATGAGCCAGGACTGGCTGACGAGGAAGCAGACCCAAAACCTCACTGGTCTGCAACAGTTAAAAGTGAATCGACATGCCACAGAAACTTTCTTATGGGTCCTTTGTGTCACTTTACTGTGCAGCTGAGAGTCTTAACATCTATGAGGCTTGAAATGTTGACCTACGCTTTGGAAACAGAAGACCATAGAGTGGCACAGCAAACAAAATGGAAGTGGCAGTGGGCAGGGTCAGGGCTGCAAACAAGCAGTGCCCTGGGACTGCCGCAGCTCTTCGCAGTTCGGACAGTTGCCATTTCTGTACTAAACAGGATGAAAAGGTGTTTGGGCTGGGGAATGCTGTATCCTAGCGTCCCGATTTAGTGCAAGCCTCCATTTGGTTTGTAGTCCAGTTTTTTGGCTTCAGAGGCGTGTTTCCATCAGAGGACAGCAATTGCTGCACAGGTTCCCATTCATTTTCACCTGACATGCTGTATTTCTCACCCAGGAACTTCTGTTTCTGATGATTAGCAATCAAGGTGGCAAAAAGATAGCACAATCTGGTGCCTACAAGTAGCTTTGTCTCCCTGAGTTGACTAGATGAAGGTTCTCAGGACACATGGACCATAAAATACCCATGATGGAAAGGCTTGGAATTAGTTTTTTGGTTTGTTTTTTTTTCCCATTTCCCTTTTCCTATCCTGGTTCTGGTGTTACTCCCAAGAGCAATGTTGCTGATTAATTATTTCCCCGGTACTGCAACCAGGCTGGAGCTTCTGCTTCAGACTATTGCATTGCCTCATGCAGGTCACCACAGCCACCACACAATGCGTCTCAAAAGGGAACACTTGAGTGGGAAAATGTGTAATAAATGGAATGGCAGCATTGATGGTGCTTATTTGGAGAAAGAGATAATCTCCTTTGTTTGCACTACCATGTGTTAACGGGTGAAAGATCCACGACATTTGCGCAATAAAGCTGGTGCTGGATTTGTCTCCATTGCCTAAAAAATCCTCTTTAATCTTGTGAAGTGCTATCACTGTAATAAGAAGTATATCATGACTTGCATCACTTTACTTTTCCCCCCCGTCTATTGTCTCGATCCGATGTGGTGCAAATTTGCAAATATTTAGCAGGATTAAAGCATTAGGCTTGTGTGAGGCAAAGAAGCACCCTGTGTCAATAGAAAGAGAAGAGATATAATTTATTGTATAAATGTGCTTCCAGATAAATTTTATTTAACAGTTAAAGTCTTTTGGTTTTATTTCTCCTCTGGTAAGCTTTGCACCCAGGCTATTCAAGTCTCCACCTTTTATAGCTACTGATAAAAATTAGATGCTGTTCAGTCCTTTTGGGCTGCATGTTGACACATTAGTTAAATAAAAACCTGATTTATCTGTGATCCAAAATGTCAGTGCTTAGAGGTAAGATTGTTCTGGCTGGGTAGCTTAGAAAGGCCTTAACTTTGTGTGCTTTTCTAAGCAGGCAAATGAGGGTGATTATGGGAAGAGACGGTGAGTTTAGGTGAAATGAAGAGGGAGAGAAGCAGGATTTTTCCTTTGCAATCTGGTTCTTTGGCCTCAAGACTCAGGTCCCAAATGTGCTCCCAGTTACCCTGTGTAACTTTAAAATAACTTGATTTACAACAGTCCACTCTGGATTTAACTCTGTGTAATTGATGACAGAGTCTGGTCCTTATTACTCATTCTGTACCCAGGCAGTTTAAAGGGTCAGGGAAAATATCTGAGGAACAGGACTGCCTTTGATCTTTGGTTTAATATTTCTGCTACGTTTTACATACACAAAGAGCTATCATGGCCTTTTGCTAAGAATTGTTCAGCAAGGAGAGACATCTGAAGTGGTTGCTGTGATGGTGAGGGAGCTTCTGGGATGTGTAAATTAGAAATGGGTGAAGGAAGAAAATTAATTTCTCTATTTTTCCCATTAATAAGGCTATATCCAGATAAAGGAAAGAAAAATGGTGAATACACAGCTTCTTTATTAAATCTTTTAATTTGACATTAGTGGTTTGCAATGACACAGAGAATGACATCGTGAACACCAACACTGTCACTGTAATACATAGTGGAGTAGTTGCACTCAAGAATCCATATTTTCCAACATATACCCTACACCTCATTTTTCTAAGTACAGTGGTAAAAAAAAAAAAGAGATAAGACATCTCAGTTTACTGTTTGCATATGCTGACTTTTGTGACATAGGTGCTGATATTCAATTTCCCCATTGTCCCAGAACGTAACAGGAAGTGTCATCAGGGTTATGGAGAGGTGATACATGTATCTGTAACATCTGTTCCGGATATTCACCAGGGCCCAGTTAATAAGTTGTATTTGACGCTATCTGAGCATAACTTGCTTTTTTATTTTTCTTTGCAACTCACCTGTAACAAAACAATGGATGGAGACTTGAAAGGTGCTTTTCAACACCACTCTTTAGGAGAAGTAATGCAGTGTAACTTCCCCGGCACACTAGCAGCTCGGGTTTCCCTTTGGAGACTCATCCTCTTTGAATCAAGTTATCAGCCATGCAGAGCAACCAGTGGTCAGAGGGTCAGGATTAGCCCTCAGAGACTGTTTCAGCAGGCTTCCAGAGATGCCTGTTATCCAGCAGATTTCCTGGACAGACTGTAGTGACCACTCTGTGTTTTAAGGTATCAAAGGAGAATGAGGACCTCTGTTAGAATTGTCAGACTTTATGTCAGGTGCAGATTGTGCAAATGATTTTCTAATGGTCCAGGGCCCCGGTTCTCACCCAGCAAGGTGGGAGTGAACATGAGGTGGGAAGGAAGACAGCATGTAAACACACAGAGTCTGCTATAGGGAGAGAAAGCCTTAGGTAGTAAAATGCTTTCTCTCTTTTACTTTTAAATCCCTACCCCTGGTTAGAGAAAATTCCTTGTCATTCTATGTTGAGATATCTGTGGGGAACCTGTGTGCAAAATTGTAAGGTCTAGAAAAAAAAATCACATAAGCATGCATTCTTAGCAAATTCCATATATAGATCAGAAAAGGAGGCTTTCTTTAAAAGCTGTTCCAGTCTTTCAGCTGCATACCTACCAGGAATGAAGAGTTCTTCAGGTCTGTATTGACATTTTTAACCAGCAGCATATAAAGCACTTCTACCCCATAAAATTTCAGTCTATCTGGTGCGTGTGTGTGCAAATTTTGTCTGGTTTTTTGCATATTATTTCCATGACTTGTTGATATTCAAGCTGACATGGTGGAAAATTGGCTGTTTTCACCTCATAGAGGGAATTAATTATACTTTTGCCATTCTGACTTGCAGAATTCATGCCAGATAATTTTCACATAAGATTAGGGGACCGAGCAAACCTATGAAAAGCCAAACAGCCCTTGCCATATTGAAGGACAGGCAATCAGAAGCCAAGTAATGTCCCCAGGAAGGTTTATACATTTTGGCTTCCATCCAAGTGCAAACATGATAATGGCTGGAAAAAACACATTTGTCCATATCCTGTGCCAACTCTAGCTTGAAGTGCATTAATTGTTCCATATGAGATGGAATGATAGGACAACTCCATGGACAGACCTGTGGGTCTCCAGTCACAGAACACTAGGTGACCAGCAGCAGCCCTGTCAGGTGAGTGAGATGCCTGCAGCCCTGCTCACTCATGTATCCTGCTAAAAGACCCCCCTCCTGCTCCACTCAGGAGCGGCTGTCAGCAGGATGTGCCAGGCCTAAATTGCTGGATCACTGGGTTATGGCTGTGCAGGGGACACATACCACTTCCAAGCTCCCTGCTGCTGGTGCTGCCCCAGCTACTCCCAGTTCCTACAGCACTATGTGGTCCTAAGGTATGCTGCAGCACACACCCTGCCCACATAGGCCAGAAGAAGAGGAGGGCATTGCCTCACCTGGAAATACCTGAAATACCTGTAGACTACACTGTGTTCCCTCACTAAAGGCTTACCCAGCACCCACAGTGGTTCCTCTTCCTTACATTCCAGCTTTTCCTCTCTGCCTTCTCACTCCTGGTCTTGCTTAACCTTGGCAGGACAGAGGTTCACCATGTTCTTCCCTCCCAGGGAATGCACGTCCTCTCCTGGACTGCGCAAGCATTTGGGTTTGGACTGAAGCTTTGCCTTGTGGGGCCATTCCTATAGTTTTGGAGTGGATTTTCCTTTCCCAGAATCTGCTTTCCTGTACAGGCACAGTGAAGAAATTTCCTCTTATAATTAGTCTTTGAGCTACAGAAAAAATGCAGCTTTTTAAAGGGAAAGGATTTAAAAACGCTCTCTGAAGGGCAGCATCCAAGATGACCCATGTTTTGATTTTATTGTCTTGGCAGGGTCAAATCCTGCTTCACTGGACCATAGGATGAGATTTACTTTATACCTACATGCACAGAAAATATATCCCAGGCCTTCCTTCTCACTGAATGAGAGAAGTCAAGGGTCAAAACTCTTTTTTTCCTTCCATGGGTGAAATGATCTCTCTCCCTCCCTGGGAAGCAGGTCTGTTTTCAGAGATGGGAGCTGAAATAAGAGTTTGATCTGAGGTATTGTCCAGCAGAAAGACCAGTTGTACAAGGAATATGTGAATTTTCCCTTTCAGTGACAGGCAACACTGTAGCCACTACAGCCCCTGCCCTAATTCATCCCTCTGACACCACTGTACAGTTGGTGGTAATACAGGTTTTGTTTCCACAGGGAGATAGGAACAATGTGGACATCCAAGGAGCATTACCAAGGGAGCCCTATCCTTTCTTGGGGTGCCCAGGTAGGCAGGAACTTGCTTCAGCCCTGCCCCAGAAACAAGGTCTTCCCACAGTGCAGACACTTCAGGGTGTCTCTGAGCAGAGAAGGGCATGAAGACAGGGAGGGCTCTGGAACACCCAGACTCCCCAGTCCTGTCCAGCTCCAAGCTGTGCAGCCGAAGAGAGTGGGTAGTGCCAAGCACACCCTATTGCTTACTGGGATGCTGTGTATCTGAGCAGCCCTTGGTATGAGGCATCTGAACTTCACTCTCTTACCTTAGTAAGAAAGCAAGGCATGGAGCACAGGGCGCCCAGGAAATGCATTTCATGGGACCTTTGTCCTGTCTTTGCAATGGCAGAGGCAGTATGCATGCCCTATACCCAGCACCTGGGATTTCCTGAGGGAAAGCTGATGGGCACCGCTGTGTTAGAGTGCCTTGAGCCTTCCAACTGACAGGAGAAGACTCTTTCAGGATGACCAAATATTTGTAAGAAGGTAGAGCAGCACTTGAACTCCTTTTCTGAGGTTGGACTACAGGGTTCAAATGTGACATAAAGTCCATAGGAGTCTTCTTTGAGTTTCTAAAATATAGAGAAAAATCTGCCATTCTTTGAAAAAGACATATCTCATTCTGTAAGATTTTTATAAGTGTTCTACAGACACTTTTTGTTTTTTAACATAAAGATCAATATGGATTTTATGTCGGCCCTAAGAAACCTTCATTTACCCTTTAAAGAACTGCCAAAGACCAGCATTATAGTTGAGCCTGGAGAATTGAGTGGGATACCTCTTTCAGAATTCCAAGAAACATGCATCTGCCTTTCCCACAAGGAGTTTGGACAGCCCTCAAAGAAGGATCACAGTTGCCGATAAATGTGCTACACAGGATGTTGTGCCCTGAGCCTCTGCCCACAATGCAGACCTGGCCTATAATCCCAAAGTTTCCATTTTCCTTTGTGTAATCTCAGTGTCTGTCTACTTGGGGCACCCCAGCTTCCTGGCTAGCAATGTCACTTGGCCAGAGCACAAGCTTGGAGATTTTACAGAAATTTTTTCTTTGCAGTTGAGTATCTGTGTGATCATCCATTCCTTCCATCACCTGGATAGTGTTCACAGCCCTTGCAGAGCCAAGCACTCCAGCAATAAGCAGACATCTCCAGGCATTTTGATCTTTGTTTTACCAAGCCTGTGTACACATGGGCGAACACACACCGGTCACAAGTGAGTGATCAGTGCAGGAAAGTCTCTCCTGGCCCTCACAGACAGAAGTGGCTGTCAGTGATTTAAAGCTGCTGTCTGCAGAAAACAAGGGGACGATGGCTCCATTGCTCTGCACACAGCAGGGAGCAAGGGAGCAGATATCAGGCTCAGGCAGGCCTCGCTTTGTGTCAGCAATAACCGCAGGGTCACAGGAGGATTCTGTTATTAAAGAAAATAAATTTGGGTAAGTTGGGCAGTTACTCTCTAGTGGGCTGTTTGAGACTGATTGATTGGCCCACAACTGGTACCAGGAACATGAGGGTTCTCTGACCAACTGCTGCTTTTACAGCCGTATTTCTCCTTCTCTCTCCTCTCCACTTTGTTTTCTTTAATAGATGAGGAGACTAAAATGCAGGTGAACTCTGTGAACTGCAAACAATGGGAGCTCAAAGCTTCTTGAATTGAGACATTCAGGGCCAGCACAGTATGTATTTTGTGCTGGACAGGGTGGGCTTAAGTTCCTCTGGGGGAAAGTGAGTCACTTGTTTGGAGCATGAACGGCATTAAAGAGAATGAAAGAATTGATTTGAGAGAAGGAAGAAAAGAAAAAAAGGGAGGGAGGAAGGGAGGAAGGGA
>JAOXXN010000446.1:43076087-43119240 GCA_026770055.1 Myrmophylax atrothorax | reverse complement strand
CCTCCCAGGCTACCATTCACAATAGGTAACATTGCTTTTTGCCCTGTAGACCTCATTTCTCTGGCACAGACAGGTGATAGCATTTGTCCCTACCATCAGTGTCTCTGATGCCAGATCTAGATGTTCAGCAGAGAGCTGTGCTAACTCCATGGAAATCCTTCAGAAGAGAATTAGTGGGAAAAGGAGACGAAGACAGGCAAAGGCTTAGGGGCTGATACATGAGCATCCCAAGTTGAATTTGCCATGTTGTGCATTATCTGTGGTGAGTGCCCATGGGCATCCACTTTTTGGTAGGGCAAGTGGCTTAGCCAGCTAAGAAGCCTCTCATCTACCTGTGCTATGATATCACCCATAAGTGCAGGCAGCTACTGCAGGTAGCTATGGCACAGTGCCCATGGCTTTCACCTTCCTTTGGGTGTACAGCCATATGTCTAGGCTTGCCTTTGAAGGTTCCTTTTCAATCAATACCTCAGGGATGAAATCTGGAGTAGTGACCCTGCAGACCACTACACTAACCTGTGCAGAGCCCTGACCAAATCTTTGTCCTGGCCTCTTTGCTGTGTGGCACTGTGCTGTACAAGTGCAGGGTGCAGGTTGTGGCTGTGGGTTGGTGGCTGCAGTGTGTTGCTTTACCTGTGTCTGGTTATGGTGAGGGCCTTGCCTCAAGCCTCAAAAAAGACACACACCCAGCCAGTGAGGGGACCAGCAGTTAGGTAATCAGTCTAAATATCTTCTGATGATCCCATCTTCAATGTCTCTCTTAAATGAGGTGGAGCCTGTTAACCCAGTGAAGACTGCTTGGTGACTGATTTTGCATGACTCGGCCAAAGAAAGAAGCCCCTGGGTTTGAATTAGTAGATTGATTTAATCTGGATTCTTCACTCCAGATGAGATCTGCTAGATACTTGCATCACATCCTTATTCATATAAAATATGCACAATTTGCCTTGTGTACATGCAGGAGTCACTTGGGGTAGCACCACTCAACTTCACAGAATCAAGACAAGCTGGGCTTAGGATGTGTGAGCTTTATGTCAATCCCAGCCCCTGTGTCAACACAGGGATTTGACATCTCTCTTTCCAAAAGGAAGCAAAATCCACTTTGTTTTGGAGTGGATTTTCAGAACGTGGTGCCACAGCTGCACAAGTAAACAGGTAATTTCAGCTGAAGTTAATGAGAGATATGGATATAAGAACTGCCAGCCCCACAACCCAGCACAACAGGGTTTTGAAAATATGTCCCATAACACTTTTTTTAATTTACTGGAGGCTTCTTGGAATGGTGACACATTTTTTATGGACTAATGCATGCTTCACAGGTAACAGTGGTGGTGTTTTTCCAACCTAGACTCAACAGCAACTTGTGTTAGAGCATACAGGGGAAGACACTGAAACAATACACAGGAAGTCTCTAAAATACAGGGCAAGAGCATATGAGTTGGTGAAATAATAATTGGAAGCTGTATTCATCAGCATATTTAAGCATCTGCCTGAGTCTGCCCAGAAACACTTGTACTCACTTCACTAGGATTAATCATGAGACTACAAATTAATACTTTAAAATATCCTGCAGAATCATGGCCTGAGCATACAAAGATCATCTATTTGACTTTTTTAACATGTACTTGTTTCAGGGCCTGCACTTTGCTTGCTGGAGACTCTTGGAAGAGCTTGTTTTACTGGCAAACATAGAGTACATTTCAAAATTCTGCACGAGGAGTCATGGAAAAGAGATTTTAAATGCCTGTCCTCAAGCAGTCATGCCAGGAGAGCTGGTGCCAGCAGGGGAAGAGCCCCAATGTCATGTGATTTATTTGTCTGGACAATGTATCTTGGATTTCAATCCAGTATTGCATGGAATAAATATCCAAACTGAGTTCTGTTTTAGATATCTGATATGTACTAGATGCTTGGATAATTAATAAATCTGAGGAAATCCCAGTATTATCCAGACTATTCTGGCCACAGGGAAAACCAAGTCAAATGCTTCCCTACCCTGAGAGCCACTCATTCAATTGCAGTAATAATACTTCAGTTTTCCAAATGCATCTTCCATTTCAAAGAACTTTTCAAATGCTAATCAACTCTGATCATAACCTTGCCAGAAAGGGAAATATTATCCCATGCTAGACAGGTGAGGAAGACAAAGAAATAAAGAAGTTCCCTTCCTTGCCTCAAATCTCACAGGAATCAGTGGCAGACAGAGCTGGGGAACTCTTTTTATTTTTTGGTTTTTCAATGTCTGGTCTTGTGCTTTAGCTGTTTGCCTAATCTATGTCTAGACACTGCTTCCTTGTCAGAACAGGAGCATTGTGGGGGCTGTATCCCTTCCTTTGAGCGAGGGTGAGGAGTGGGGGATATATACCCCCACAGCACCAGGCTCATGATGATGTTCAGCTGTGGGTGAGGAAAGGAGTCAAGTACTGAGGGGGCTTCAGCCTCTGCTTGAGGCCAGGTGGACAGGTGGAAGATGGAGCAGGGGGGTGAAGTCCAGAGGAGTGCAGACTCACTTGTCTGCACCTCCAGTAAGGTAGCCAAATTTCCCAAAAGCACTTGGCCTAACTTGTCCCAGGGCATGTGGACAGCAGGTCCTGGGTTGGCTCCTCTCCCCCAGAACAAGGTACAGGACAACTGGGATACTCTTTGGATCTCCAAGCCCCTCTGGGAAGGTGACTGCAGCCTGGATGGGCACAACTAGCAGAATTGCAGCAGGTCAGGCTGCCAGCCAAGGCTGAATGATCTCCAAGTCTGCCTGAAAAGCACCGCTTGGAGAATGGAGCATTAAGTACTAGCCAGGACACAGTAAAAGAGTGAAAAAAACTAAACTTCTGCTGTAGAAGGGAAAGTCTTTAACCTCAGACTGGGTGCTTGGTGCTGGAAATGGTTCACAACCACCCTTTTTCTCGTTCTCCTCCCTGCAGCACAGCCTCGCGCATGAAAGAGGGAGAGGATATATGTTAAGGCTACTCACCTTTACAACATGAGAGACAGCAATCTTGGGGCTTGTTTGTGGTGAAAAGGGCTTGCTGGGCTATCCCAGTGAACAGCTCCATCCTGGCAAATAAAATCCAGACTGTCCTGCTGGTATATAGTCCAAACCTGTTCCTTGATGGAGATAAGCTGTATCAGCAACACTACAGAATTTCCTGTGTAGCTACACTAATACTAGGAAGAGCATAGGTTAGGGAGATAAAACATTTTTCTTTCATTCCTATAGCTGATGTAGCTGTATTGAACTACCTTTTAATTATAGCGCTACACTGCCCTGCTGCAGCATATGTTGTATTTTCCTATTATACCTTATGTTTTCCCATTTATCTGCCCAGCAGGTTGTAATACACTTCAGCTGTGGTTAAAGCATCTCAGAGCTTTTTTGCTGATGTTATAATGAAAGGCATTTAGTCAGCAGAAGGCCTCAGAGACACTTAAATCCCCACAGATGGGCTCCCCACTGACCCCAAGCCTTGTGCTGGTCTTCAGCTAAATGTGAGCTCACCCAGGGTAAGGGCTCTAGGAGGATGCTCCTGGCAGGAACTGTCCCTGTTTCACGGATGAGCAATCCCAACACCAGGAATATTAGGGAGCTCTGTTCCCTCCAGCCACCACTGCCATGATGGTTACTCCATTGTGATTAAAAACACATTAAAAGGCGGAAAAAGCTATTGGGAATTATCTCCCTCTCTCCATCACATTATGACAAGAGAGCTATGCCAGGGGATGAGTTGTTAGAGGCAGACATCTGCCTGCTTACAGTCCTAGGTCTCCAGACCCTGATATTCCCACAATTAAATGTATAGCTCTGGAGAAGTGAGTAAGACCATTAGAGAGGGACTTGCATAGGGTGAAGATGTGAAGTGGGTGTGTCTTGTTGGGTTGGGGTTGCCGGCACTGCAAAGAGATGGGAGCCATCCTGTTGCCTGTTGGCAGCTCCCTCACTGCTCCTTCTCTCTGTAGGAATGGATGAGAAGTGCTTGGGGTGAGCCACCCATGCTGAGAGTCTTAGCCTAGAGAGTGTGGCAAATCCAGCATAACTCACAGACCAAGGTGTCACCACATGGACCTAAAAGCGGGGAAACAAGTATGGAAGTCTGTGCATGCACCTCTTTTAACTCCCATTTGTGTGATAGTAAGAGCCAGTGAAAAAAGGATGGTAGAGTGTGTGTGTGACAGAAACATATTTTTTATATTCCCACAATTCATGCTTTATATAGCTAAATAAATGTTAATGAGCTTATAGAGAAGGGTGAAGATGACAGTCTGTGCTCATCACTGAGAGAGAAAAAGAAAATTTGCTGGATCCACCCATAAAATGAGGATCTTCCTGATTTTTTTCCCTTGACAATTACAGAAGATTTCTTCTCAGTAGAAAACTCCAGAACTATTTGGCAGGTGTGTCTTAAAATGTTTATGACCATACTCATGACTTCACATCTGTGAAACATTGTCTGTGCAGGAGCCTGAGGAATAGCTGCAGGCATCTTTCCTGGCTGTGCCTCTACAGTCTTCTCAACAGATCTTGGCACCTCTAGTTTTTACATGAAAAAGCAGATGGGAGAGAGAAGGCCTAACACCTTCTTAGCACAGAGATATTTTAAAGATAAATCTGCTGAAAGACCTCAGGAGGTTACAGGCTCCAAATTCTCCTAAGGCAGCCCACTCAGCACTGCTATGCAAATGCAGAAATGGACAGGAAGGAGGTTCAGAAACTGTGTGGCCACTCCAGCCATAGTGGAGTCACACCAGATGAAGCCAACACAGAAATTTACTGAGCAGAGGGGGGAAATCCTCCATGCCAGACAAAGTACCAAGTTGTCTTGAACTGATAATGCATTCACCACTACAAAAGTGGCCAGATGAGCCTGTGTGCCTGGCCTGAATGAATGTCAGGAATAGCAATCACAGGATAATGCTAGGTTTTAGAGCTGGGTATCTGTCTGCCGTGGCACAGCTTTGTTTCAGTAGTGGCAGGAGCACAGTGACCCTGGTGGGAAGAAGGCAATATGCCAAAAAGGCATTGTGGCACAGCAAGGAGCAACTACCCAGCCACCAGCACAGGCTGTACCTGTACTCCTGACTTGTTCCAGCTGGATGGTGACAGTTCTTTGACTTAGACCTCATTGAAAAGAAAGTTATTTGTTGAGGGAGGAAATACACCAGCAGCTGTTGCTTAAATGAAGCAGGGGTTATGGTTTGACCGCTGATTTGAAAGCACTTCATAAGAGCACTATTCAAACCTGCTCCACTGCTCCACTTCTCCTTCCCTGTTAATAATTGCTGTCACAGTGCCACTGGTGTCAAGTTGCTATAGAGGCACTGACTAAGTTTGTTTGCAAGCTGCTTAATAAATAGAAAAAGATCTTTCCCAAGATTTCCCAAGCTTTCTTTTCAAGCAACCAGCTGCAGAGCAGCCCAACTCCTCACTGCATCCCTGCTGCCTGACCCACCACCCGCCTCAGCTCAGCACCCTGGTCCACTCCAGATGACTTGCCTCACTTGCAGTACCAGGAAATTTGCTTTCCTTAACAAAGTCCCTGCTGACTGCTGTTTAACACAAGTGCCTCTTCAAGTGGAGGCCGTGAGGGGCTGCTTGGCCAGTGCCAATCTGTTGCCCCTCAGAGGTGGCACCATTTACTGACATGCCCTCATGTGTTCTCCCCTTGTGCCTCTGCCATACAGTGATGGGGCTTGTGCCTCACCCTATTGATGTCAATTCATAGACCAGATGCTTAAACAACTATTAACCTTTCATTTCAAGGGGAGGTTGTTTTTAAACTTCATGTATCTCCCCAGGCCACTATTCTCTCTGTCTTCAGGTTTCAGACTGCCTCTGACTGAGCTGCAAACAGCAGTATCCCAGCATGACTGCTGTTTCCTATTCCCATCACCGGCTGTAATTAATGGCTGCTAAAGGAAGATCGGGACTGCCTTCTATATACATTTCCCCACCCAGCACTCTCTCAAGCTCTATGTTATGCCACTGGAACCTTGCTGATTTATTAGAGCTCAAGCAGACCTGTAGACATAACAGGCTGGGGAATATTTTCTATTCAGGATCAGCACAGGGGTTCAGACCTTACTCAGACAAAGGATTACAGTGTGAGTAAGTAGACCCCTGGTAGATATATCTAATGAGCCCAAAGAGCAGTGGCTGGGAAGATGACAGAAGACACAGTGCAGAGCCCGGGCCATAAGGTCACTGCTGCCAGAGCTGCAAGCAGCTCTCTGGGCATGCAGCATGCCATGTCATGGCATGGACATGTGCACTGCCATCACTCTCACAGGTCCACCTCTCTCTCCTTTGACTTTTTGCATCAGCCACTTCAGCCACAGTTTTTCTGTCCTTTCAGGAGGCAGAAAATGATGTGTAGCACTTTGCAGGGGCATTTTCTGGCCTGTACAAGGGCACATTCCTTTGCCCCTGTAATCACTGGACACATTCATGCCATGAATGTTTCCAGTCAAGCCTGTAACATCCTCCAAAGAGTAAGGTATCATCCAGGAGGAGTGGCCTATGGTTTACTGCCTTCGGTACTTACTGCAAACTATCTTTTCAACCACTGTGCTGAGTTACATCATGTCACAGTGTAATGCCTTTAAATCATTAATCAGTCTTATTTCTGGACTAGCGCCAGAAGAACTGATAAAGGCCAGGCAGAGTTCAGATCAAACCATAGGACACTGTGGTTCCTTTCACAGTTTTTCAGAGGATCTCTCACCTGCAACCACAAATCTGCCTTTATTTGGCTTGAGCATGATCCAAAATTACCTCAGAGGTCAACAGTGCACATCTTGTGGATTACTGAAAACTACTGACTAACCTAATGTATTATTACTATTATTATTCCAGGAGAAAAGGGTGACTGTAGTCCGTTGTTTTGTAATAAAAACAGAACATTGACTTTTCCCTTTTGCAAAAATACAAAAAATAATAAAAAGGCAAGAAAAAAATAGGCACAGGATTGTTTTGCCTTCTTTTTCTTGCTAAATGCCATAGCACTTGCTACAAAGAATTCACTATAGGCAGCACTCTAAATCTGCTTTACAAATGGGAATTAATGAAACTTCCCAGCACCTTCCCAAGTTAAGTCAGAGGGGCTGAAGTCAACCTCCAGAAACTGTGACTCAGGAAACTAAGGTTGAGCCTCTGAGACAGAATGGTGACACTCCCTGGGGTGCCTGGTGATGCAGCCCCAGAGCTCAGCTCCTGCTCATCGCCATGCTGGTGGTGGCAGTTTACTCCAGCTGCTCCTGTTCAAAGTCCTTTGGAAAAGGTGGTAAAAGCACTGCTGACTTCCTCCAGTTTCAGATTAAGTCACCTTTGCTCCACTTGTGTACCTGTAAAATAGAAGTCGTATTTTCCTGCTGCCTGTGGCTGGGGAGAATCTGTCATTCTTGTGTGTGAGAACGGTACAGAAAAGGGAAAGGAGAATAAATATTTACCCAGAATCAGATACAAGTAAATCCACCTGGGCGTTTGTCCCCTCTCCCTACAAACTTCCCTTCCTACGGGAAACTCCAGCCTCTATTTGGTTAAATCATTTATGTACATTAACAAACAATTAGGGAAGGAAGAGGGGAAACCAGCCCAGAAAACCTTCCACAAAAGAGCTGCCCTCGGATTGGCTTGTTTGATTTAGGATAGAAGGGAAGTAACCTGACTGTGATAGATGAGGACTCTCTCACAACCCTGAGCATCTGTAAAATCAAGTCTGGGTGGGAGATTTAAGACAAAGGGCCAGACACAGTGTTGGTTTAAACTGTTGTAGTTGCTCTGCAGTCACTGGTGCATTGAGAGTCGTATTGGGAAGGTCTGGTCCCATGGGTGCTGAAAGAGAAGGGCAGGGTTAGGGCAGGCCCACACTCTTGGCAGAGTTCTGGCTCTGTCAGAGGAGTTATGGGTTTTACTCTTGGTTATTTAATTCACGCAGCTCAGCCTTGTGATGGTCCCTGGGGCCCAGCTGCTATTGAGAGCTTTCAGCTTTTCACATGAGATCTATTGGATGTGACAAGGTACACATGGGTCATATGCTGCTCTCTAAGTAAGCCACATTTAAATGCAGCATCACCATAAGAAGAGCAAAACCCCAAACCCATCATTTTTACCCCAGCACAAAACAGCTCCATTCCAGCTTTTTTTATGAACTCTTTTCCCTCAATGTGCCCTGCTGAGAGTTATGGAAGAAGTCTCTCCACTGATGCTCTACATGTCCTGGGGCTCTCTCCGTACAAGGAAAGTATGTAAGGATCTGGTGAGCTGGCATACTCTCCTAGTACAGAATGGCCAGAAGAGGCTAAAGCCTGGAAGGCATGTCCTTATTTTATGATCATTTGGGATGAACAAACAGACCTCTGTGAGCTGGAGCTTTGGTTGCTAGTTCTGACTGAAGTTCATCAAAGTTAGAGATGGAGTGCAGAGCAAGAAATAAACTAGATTGGCTTTATACTGAAGCAGAGAAATAGAGATCAAATGCAAAATCAGAGAGAAACCTTGAACACCTATTAATATTTGTTTACAAGCATCTTTTTTTCTCAAAAAACCCCAAAAATGAGAAAAACAAATACCGAACTGCAATTCCAAAGTCCTATCTGCTCTGAAGCACTTTGCAGACTTCCCCACGCTGCTCTGCTAATTCCTTCCTTGGAGGATGCATGCGAACTGTTGATTTCAAACTATCTCTCCTAACCAGAGAAAATCAATACTTTAGAAATAGGGCACTGAAACAGAAACTCCAGGACCCCCCAGCTCACTCCCAGTATTGTTGGATCTGCACTTTTCCCACATGTTGGAATCAATTCACTTGCACATTTTTGGTCACAGCAGCCCTGGGACAATCGGCTGGTTTTGGTACAGGACTGTGAGGTCACTCAGGACACAGTGCCCTCTACAAGTCATGTGCGGCTGGCTAGAGAGACTGCCAGCCTGACTGAAGTCTGCTTGATTTTGTAGAAGTTCTTTGACGTGGCAATTGGCCACAACAGATCAGAGCTGACTCAAATCCTGGCGGGTGTTTGAAGTTAAGTCTCCAGAGGTTCAAATATTAGCCTACTCCATCACCTGTCCATCAAACATTAACTCACTCCACCAGGAGTACACTTACCATCAGCTCACTGCTTCCCGTACTGGCAATTTTTCTTGAGACAAATGCAAACCACTGCACCCTGGATGCTGCTGCTCTTGCAGAAGGAGATAAGCTCCAGCCCAATCATGGAAGAACATTAAGTATCATTGATTCATAGCTGGGGATTTTTATCTGCATGGGGACTGAGGTCAGGATAAAGAAAAATACTTTCAGTGCATCTGTGAGTTAATTTGTACATTGTCTGCCTTCGTCTTGGTAATGAAAGCTGTATTGCCAATGTCATGTATTTAAAAAAATGTAAGTCACACTCCTAAACCATCACAAGACTAGCTTGAAAATCATACAGTGAGGTGCCCTTGGAATTGACGTTTTGGTTGTGAAGGTATTAGGAGTTTGTGATTTCTGTGCTTCTTGTTTTTCAGGGTGAGTTAGGTCTGTGCTGCAGTTTCTAGGAGCAAGGAGATACTTGTACAACCTTCTCCCTGGGCAACAGAGGGCTTGGAGGAAAATGGGTTACAATTCATGAGGAGAGCTGACAGCACTTCACTGACAATACAATCTGTCCTGTCTTCTTTGCCTTCACACATTAACTCAAATCTTTCAGGAGTCAGAAAGTCTTAAAGGAGCTTGAACCATTCAGGTTTCCAGGGCTTCTCTGTCTTACCCCAACACTGCCCACACCTGCCCGGCCAAGCAGGCATGGAAGAACAGTATAGCAATAGGGAAAGTCCACCAGACTCACTGGAGGTGGCTTGCAGGTAAAAAATTCTGTTCTCTCTGTGCCTGAGAGGTTATACAAGTAGCAAGTTTTCCTTAATTCTTCTGATATGCTTACACAGTTTTGGTCCCATTGCTTTGGAGAGGTGGGAAACAGTAGTGTTGCAGGAGGCAGCCTCATGCTTGGTCTAATGCTAGGTCTTTGCTAAGCAGCAAATAAGATTATTTCTATTTGTATTACCAAGATCATGTATTATATTCACAAAATGTTATTTTTAACCTCTATATATCATGTACTGCAATCTCATTAATGATTAACTGAGAGGGTGCATTCCCAGTCCTGCTTCTCAGCTCTCGCATTAGGAGGCTTAATTGAAGTGTTTTGAAATTCTGGGATAAAAAATACTACCAAAGTGTCATGTATTGTAATTATTACCTATTTAGGATACAAGTGATGAACATACAGTAATCTGATGAATGAATGGAGATTTCACTTGCTGTTCCCTCAATCACAGACATTCTCAAAGAACACAGACTGTGGTATGAGAACCTGCTTAACACCATAAACTTCAACATAAGTGTGTAAAGCTGGACTGGCGGTCACACTTTCATCATCAAAGGAATGCGCTTTGGACTTATTTCGCCGTGCCAGGATTTAGCATCTACAGCTTCCATTCTCCAGGAGATTAAACTCTGCCACCAACGTTATCACACTATAATATTTGAAATGGTTTTACACCAGGACTGCACAAGACAGCCTGAGCTGTGGTGATCAAGGCAAAGGGATCTGGCTGCCAGCCAGAAAGAACAGGCTCCTTTCTCAAGCAAATTACTTGGTGATATTTTTAGCTACAAATGCACTGTCTGATGCATTTAGTATTTGGCTTGCAGGGCTGCAAGACACATCACTGCAGCTCCTGCTAGGAAAAGTGACAGACATGTGTAGAGTGCTTGCCAGGAATGAGTACCCTGCTCCGGTGGCTGGCCAGGAGCTGTAGAGGTGCCTAGCATTGCCGGGAATGCTGTTCTCAGTTCTGGGAGCAGAGAGCCATGCCAGGCAGGCTGGCATAACTGCTCCCCACACTGGAGCTGGTTATGTGCATGACAGGATAAATCATTAGTTTCTTTGCTGGTAATAACATAATCATGACAATTATGTCAGCTGCTGTTATTTACAGAACCAAATTTTCACACTCCAAACACAGGACAGGGTTGGGCTCCTGACAGCGCTGAGCTGCCCCAGGTCTTCCTTGCAGGCAAAGGTGACCATGATAGTGTACAGTTCATATCCCTCCCACAGGGTATCCAGGTTAACATCATGACTTCTGCTAGCGTGAGGGGAGTATGGACTATTCACCCAGCAATATGGTGACTGGGTGTATCACCACAGTGCAACCAGTGTAGGAGCAAAATGGTGTCCACTGGCCTTGGGATGCACCAGGTTATCTGCAGCTCACATCAAGGACAGATGCGAAGTCACTTGCTCCGCTCCTCTCACCCCATGAAGGATTGAAACCAGCAGGTCTGCAAGGGCGTGCTCTGATCTCAGATTATGTGGAATTTTTCAATGTCAATGACAGTGCATTTCCCTGAACCAGGTTTTCCAGAGGAATATCTCCAAATGGATAATCAACCCTACTCATGCATATAACAGTGGGCTGGAACTGCAGTCAGGTGGGGGGTTACAGGATCTCAGAGGCCCTCGTCCTATGGGACTGTGGTGAGAACCGGACACCTTTTCTAATGAGGCATTTGTGGGTACCAGTTATTTCTTTCACTCACCATTCAGGCAGATTGCAGCTTCCCTCTCAGCAGGAGGGAACTCATTGCAGGAGGTTAGAGAGTACGTGTACATGACTTTAAATATATTTCAAGTAGATCATGGTATTTTGTGCACCTTTAATACAGCAGGCAGCCAGAAAGCAGATGCTGATAGACCAAGTGATAAGATGCCAACACTTGAATTACTCCCCAGGGTGCTTCTGGTACATTACAACAATAGACTTACAGCCCAGGAGAGACATAGTCCATCTGCACAAAACAGGAATTTTGCTTCAGTTTTCACTCCAGCAGCTTGAGTAATGTGTGACTGAATTGATGATTTAGAAGATCTACTCTTGAATTTCACAGGTGGCAGCTTTCTGCAGTCCTTCAGTGAATGCTTTCAGCAGTCGTTTGTCCAGGCTTCTAAAAACTTGCACCTCAGTTCTTGTTCATACTTTGCTATTTCACCTTGCAACTTCTGGCTTGCCAGGTGCTCTGCAAACTGCTGGGGAAGTAAAAGTGATGGGGAAGATCCAAATGCTTTTCTCTGACTGAGCCGGGAGCTATTGGGAGCCACAGCAGGAGCTGCTGGCCCAGGGAGCAAGCTGGGATGCTGCCCTGTAGAGACCTACCATGCTGTCTGTGGTGGGCTCTGCAGCACTGCACCAACTGTGAGCCACTCTTACTCCTTATCGTGGCTTTATTTGGTGTGGATTAGTACAGTGTAGGTCTCCTGCAGAAAAACGAAGTTGGTTTAGTTGGACCAACCCTGTAAAGATTTCCACAATCCTCAGCAAATATTTTAGACATGAGGTGGCAGATTCCTTCTTACTCCTGTGCACATACCTACATATATAAATATATATTGATATGAGATGTAGTCTTTCTGCCACTCCTTTAAAAGATTTAAAAATCTTTTCCCCAGGGTGTGTTTGTGGAAGCTGTCATATTTCCAGCATGTTGCAAATCTGTATTTCCTATTGATCTTATCTACTCTGCTGTGCTGCAGCAGCCTGTTTCACATCATAGCCCTGGGGCCTCCATTCTCATTAGGAATCCTTTCCCAGAAGACTGGAGATGTACCAGCTGATCACAGATCACAGTAGTAACAGCTTGCGACTAAACTCTCTGAACCCCTGAAATAAAAGCAAAAAATCGTGTGTGAAACACAAGGTAACTTCCAAGCATTTTTCCTAAATCCCTGGTCCTGTTTGTCAGGCACGACAGTCACCAGCCCTCTCCAGAACCTTGGAGGTATTTGCTGCTGAAGGAAACAACATGTATTTATCACTGAAAAAAGCAGCTGAACCTTTTTTTCTAATGTGTGCACTACAGAGCAGTCCCCCCTCTCATCCAGCCCAAAAAATAGCTATCCCACTTCTTCATTTCTCACAGCGTCTGTGGGCAAACCCTGCTGTCCCAGCAGAACAGCCCTCACAGCCTCCTAAACCCCAAAGCCCATCGCAGTGAGCATACAAAGGGCCTGAGATTGTGAGAGCAGTTACAGCAGCAAGAGCATGGTTTACGGGAGCTACAAATGCTGGTGCCTCAGGAAGTTAAGTGCTCTGACTTGGATCTTTTAGCCCCTATTTGCCCCTGAACTGCTTGCAAGCCACTGTCTGAAATTGCTGCTCTTCTTTGACATGGTACCTTCTGAAAACATCATGGAAAACAGTTCCTGTACTGCATCAGACACCTCTCTTTTTTGTTGGGTTAAGCCTCCTAGCTTTCCTAGCTACAAATCTTGAGCATGTTCCTTAGCAGGACATTAAAACCCACACTGAAATCAAAGTGGTATCCTCCATTCATTCCTCTTACAGACACAATAAGTTCTTTAGCCCTGTCTTGTACTGTGTCTAATGCAACAGGACCCTGGCTGAAAACCAGGGATCTGCTGAGTCTAATAAAAATAATATACAAAAATTGCACTTTATATCAGGAACAAGAAAACATCAAACTCATATCCTTTATAATACACAACACATGTGAAAATCAGCTACAGAAGCAGAAAAAAAAGCTTTCTTGAGTCATGCTTTTCTAAGACAGTTGCTGCCTACCCCTCTTCTCACAGCAGGCAGAGGAACCACAAAGAAGCAGGTGTTTTCCATGGATAAGACAAGTCCTTGGTCAGTGTTTGCAGTCCACTTGAAACATACCACTAATCTTCAATGGGGTCTCTGCTCAGCTGTGCAAATATGCTGGTTTTTTGAGGATTAGGTTCAAATTCGCATGAAGTTTTGTGGTTGTGTTTTAAAAAGAAAGATGAATCAAAAAAAACCAATAGCATGGATTACTTTCCATTTGGAGAAACAGGTTGCAAGCTTTCCCGCAATATAGCACTGGACTGACCTCAAAATTATACATCCCCAGCAGCTTCCATTTGTAGATTTCATGGCTCTTTATTAGAGGGAACATAGTAAAACATTGCGGTTTCCATGGGTTAGAGAAAGGAAAAAGAGGCCCAGCTGGCTCAAGGGATTTCTTGAGGTTGTGGAGGAAGCACTGGGCAAAACCACAGTCTGAACTGACTCCTTGCTTCAGCAGGTCTGCTTATGAGGAAAGCTGTCTGTCTCCCTGTGGTCATGAAAACAAAGTGGGGAGAGTTGTCCAGAAGCTCATTAAAGAAACTATTTTATAGTTCCTGGTGTCCATCTAGTCAGCTCACAAGAGATGCAGAAGAGGCAAATTGCAGTCACAAACTATATAGAAAAGGAGAGGAGGAAGCAAACCTGACATCAGGGATGGTTCTTGAGCAAAGGTTCAGGCTGCTCTCTTGTTTACCCCCTTCAACCGAACCCTGGTCACTCTGAATGAATTGGCTTGAATCTCCTGCATGGAACCTTTTTACATTGGCGTTTCCTCCTTGCAGGAGAGTGAGGGCTGTGACTGGCACCACAGGGAGTAAGTGGCTGGAAAGCTTATGATGCAACCTGCTGATATCTCCATTTTTACTACATCCAATTAAGCAGTAAATGATTCTGGTGTAAGTGTGGAACACACAGATTATTATGCAAATTATCTTGCTTTGCTACCATTGAGCTCCCGAACTGCCCTAAAGAGCACCGGTGGGTTATTAGTGCAAATGTCACCTTTCTCCTCTGTTAGTTATTGCCTCCCATCTCATCCATCACGCAGCTTCCCGGAGATCAGAGCCATGATTTCTCATAGACTTGGGAGTGCAAATGGATTTTAAAGAGCATTTTTAACAAAGCTTCAGTCACCTTCCATGAACATGCTAACACATCCAGAACTGGTGGCTTGGGAGCTTGTGGCACTGGCAAAGTCACTGAAGAACCTACCTTGAACCAAACTACAAACTGGTTCATGGACATGCTCCAGACTAGACAAGGCACCCACTTTTTGGGGGGTGGCAGACAGAGCTGCCTGGAAGCAATAAGCTGAGGGCCCTGATGGGAATTTGGCGGTTTACTGTCAGTTTACTTACATCATTAAAAAGTAGAATGAAGGAGCAACATTGAGAATTTTGAATCACTTTGTTTCCCAAGCTGTTTTGTCCTCCCCACTCCCCTTAAAAGGATCTCTTTTGCTCTGCGTTCCTAAAATGAAAGCGAGATGAGAAGTGGGAGCTGCTTGCCCCCACCCCTGTCACTAGCTGTTGTTAGCAGACAAAGGCTATTGTTTGCTGCCTTTGGTTGTTTTTCCTGTGGTGGCAGCAGCCCCCAGCACCAGATCTCAGCTCTGGGCCCTTTTTGTACTCGGCACAGCACAAACAATTGCACAGTCCCCTTCTGTAGATGGCTATGATTTAAAGAGAAAAAGACATTTCTCTGCATCTTCCCATGGGCCCCAGGGACACAGAAATTCACAGGCTGCCTGCAGCCACCCTGGAGATGGAGGGGCAGTAAGGGAGCAATCATCACCCATTGCTATAGCACGTGGTCCAGACCACGCACACAGTCATCCTTCAGGTGAAAAAGAGTATCACTCCACTGGACGCACTGGGGTAGATCTGTCCTTCAATTGCCAGATCAAAAACCTCTGAGTTCATAACATAGTTCAGTGATGTTCTCTGTGAAGTCCCCATTTGTGTCCCTGGTACAAAACTAAACTGAACTCATCCAGGTTTTGCAGAAGGAGTGTAAGTGCCCATAGCCAGTGATGTCAAGTTCCAATCTGGCCACAAGGCTGAGAGAACAGATGAATGCAAGCAAGCTCAGCTATATAAGATTTGCATAGGACTCCAATGACAAGGAGGTCTGGGTCATTCAGTGATTTCTTTGAACATTCACAGAACAACTCCAAGACGCCTGATGAAACCTGATCAAAATTGTGGATTCGTTTAAATTTGTCTCAGAGTTTTTCAGGGTTTACTCAAACATGGGACACAGGAGACAGTGAGGCAGGTGGTCTGAAAGAGCCAGAAGGGCCACATCTCAGCAAACCAAAGGTCCTGCTGCTCGATATCACTGGGGATAAATGAAGTTTCACAATGATGAACAAATCTTACTGCTTTAGCCTCTGATCCTACTTTGCTTTGCAGAAGGGTAAATTCAAAACTGCCTAACACACCTCAGAATGAAATAACAAAGGAAAGAGAGAGAGAGAGAGAAAGAGAGAGAGAGAGAGAGAGAGAGAAATCTCTTTTCCTTCCACACTCAGCAAGGCTGAATTCAATATTTTCTTCCTATTCCTAAATTGGTGAGAAAGGGATATTTGTCTTTTCATATTGAAAATTGAATTGATACTTGCTTATTCCTTTGGGAGGAATGGAGAGCAGTGACTTTTTAAAATGTCAGGAGACTGGTACAGATAGGCAAATCCCTTTGTCACCAGACCATGAGGCAAAGCTAAGGAGTAGCCATCACCTCCTGGAATCTCTGACTCAGCGTGATTCCAGAATTTTGAGATAGAAGAGAAAAGCAGAAGGGAAATACACAGGTTTTAGAGGTTCCTTGCTGCTCTGACAAGTTGGTTATTATCAAAGAGCAGCAAAGCAGTGTTTCAGGGTTTCCTTCATCTTCTCCTATTAACTGTTTTTGCTTCAGAATGCAGGAGTCCTCAGGTTTCATGCACTCTGCAGCATAAAACCACAACGGATATATTTTGATGTCTGTGTTTGAACATAATTTATGCTGGGAAGGTGCTATCAAGAAGCTTCGCTTCTGTGTCCCACTGTATCTTCTGTTCCAGTTGCCCCTGGTGAGAATGCTGTGCAACACCCTAGGGGGATCACATCCCCATGGTGACTGGGGGTGAAGGCACAGGCATTGCTCCCTTCCATGCCTGCTGGCAGCTGCCTTCCTGCTCCACTCTGCATTCTCCCAGGCCATGGCTGATCACTGCCATCACATCATTATTGGCAGCTGAGGCTTTGCTCAGCAGGGAGGTGAGAGATACGCGGCCTTTGGAGACTAAGAGCTTCATACTTCTTGTGCTTCTTGTCTCTGGGCAGCCACAGTGAAAACAGGGGGCTGGGAGTTGCATCTTGCAGTGCTAGGAGCCATTCACTGAAATACAAGAAGCTGACTGGGGATGCAGCACTGCTGCATAGCAAGAGTTCCCCCATGGTCCCTCAGAGACGTTGGGAATTCAAGATCCATCTTATAACAGAACACATGTCCGTGGTTTAATGGCTGTTGCAACCTCATTTAGACTGTAACGGAGTCCAAGCTGCAGACGGTACCTTCTGGTCACATGGAAAGTCAGACTGCAGCTGTAAAAGAAGATTGTTTTATACAGTATATATAAAACTCTTAGTATTTGTTTATTAATTCACTTATTTTAATGCTTTAATTCTCCAGAGGTATCACCTTCCATCTCAAAAGAAATCAGTGATCAGAATAGGCAGAAAATCAGATTTCTTTTACATTGGCCACACAGTGGAGGCTTCCCAGTTCCCCAGGGACCAGTAAAAATTCCCATCAAGCTGATAGACTAGAAAATTCTCAATCAAAGATGAGTAGAGCAGATAATATAGTGTGAAGCTGAAGCTAGATGCTGTCTTGCTTATTGTGAGTTTATTTGTTTCACTTTTCCAAGTTATACTAGTCATCATCATACAGCCTCTTCATTCTTCCTCCACACTAACTTCCAGGTATCACCAAACAGGTCCAACAGCAGCACTCTGATCATGCTTTTTTAGAAACAATGCTGTAAGAAAAAAAATCAGAAAACTCTAGAGACAGGACCTGAGAAAATGGCATGAAGCTATGTCAGGGGAGATTTAGGTTGGATATTAAGAAAAGGTCCTTCTCCCAGAGGGTGTTTGGGCACTGAGACTGGCTCCCTGGGGAATTGCTACAACTTTTCACAGTTGCTGTGTTTTTTAATCTTCCCTTGATTTTCCCATCTCTCAGTCTGGACAGTGTCACTGTCAGGCAGTTTCACATTTGCCTGTGGTCCCACCAGCCCATAGAGGTGATGATACCCCTGGTCATATCAATCTGCATCCAACAGCCACCATCCCTGAGGTTCTGACTACACCTCTGGCTTGGCAAGAGTAATTCCCTGTTTCCCCTCATGCTCCTGGTGGAGGTGGTGGGGCCAATGAGACCACTGCACTGAGACCCTACACTGCCTGTGACTGTTCCTTTCCATCGTCCCTGGCTGCCATGTTGCTGGCTGCCTCACTGACCAGAGCACAAAAGCTTGGTCTTCCAGCAACAGACTGCACAATGCATCACTACAGACACCATCACTTTTATATGCTTCAAATTTTTATGTTTCATCTGGATTTCAACCAGTTTAGCAGGTCAGAGGTAGAACCGCCTGACCCAGGCATTCCCCAGTTGCAGATATGGCCTGGCTTGAAGACATGGGCCCATCCTCTGCTACTTGCCAGTCCTCTGAGACATGGACTGGTTTTAGTGAGAAAGCACATTCTTGTTAGTTCAGTCACTGAGGTCTTCACTTCATTCATGTCTTGTTAGTATTTACCATCTGGGTCCAGTGATTTGCAGTACTGAGTTTACTAATTTGTTTCAGCACCTCCTCTTTCAAGACCTCAGGTTCTTCAAGTGCAGTATTTTTACTAGCTGAGTGTGGAAAAGACTACCATTTAAAGGGATCAAATACCTATTCTGCTGTGAGATTACCTCTTTGCTGTTCTTCCTAGTGACTCAGTGGACAAATTTATTTTCTTATGTATTTCAAGGAGTAGGCGCATTTGTGTTGGTATTTGCTCTTCCAATTAGCCTTTCTAATTTGCTTTTTATATTTTAATGACAGCAGATTGTTTGTTGGTTTGGTTTTTCTTTAATATACAGAATTAAGGAAAGACAAATTCTTTTCTAAGAATTATAATTGTATTTTTTTCAATCTAAAATTCTAATTTATTTCCATTCTGCAGGAGCAGAAAAGCTACTTTAAGCAGCATACACCTTGTACTTCCCCAGGCAATAAATCTTCCTCACCTAGAGATTCTGCAGGCAATGCATCCAGCCCCTGCCTTCCCTGAGGACTCCTGAAACTATGACACACTCTCCTGGCTGATCTGGGCTCTGGCTCACCCTGTGTGATCCAGGTGCTAAGTTTGATGGTCATTTCTGTCAAACTGCTGCATACATGTGTGTATGTATGTGTGTGTGTATGTATATATGTATGTGTGTGTGTGTGTATGTATATGTATATATATATATGTATGTATAGAAAATATAGAAAATCCAATCAACACACAAACTGGTTAATTATTCATGCGGAGTGACTTTGAAAGAGGCAGGGGTCAAACTGAAAGCAGCTGTCGACCTTCAGTCAATCCCAAATTAATAATACAATGTGAGACGGCCCTCTAAAAGTTTTTTAATGTGTTTATATCTCAGCCTGATAAACACAGTCAAGAGAGACAAGATGGAAGAGTCAGGAAGCTTAGCAGGGTTACTTTTCCATAAAAAACAACTTGTGAAAACATCTGCACAGCTCACAACTTCCCAGATGTTCTCTTTAACAGAGCACTTAAATTGTTTATATTTTGCCTAACACTGGAATTGTGGTAGATTATTTTTGTTGCGGGGTCTTTGCAACATTTTGTAGGTGGTCTTGTAAAAGAGAGCAGATATTTAACCCCCCCACCACCTCCTTCTCCTTTGCCCTGATTGTTTACACAGCAGAGCCTGGTACCAGTTCCCTCTGATAGTGTGTGCGTGGGGGGCCTGGGGGCTTGGCTATCATTCTGCCTTTGCACCAGAGTCACTCCATTGGCTCTGCTGTGGAGGCTGGAGGCTGGCAATGGTGAAAACATGAGATGAGATTATTCAGGCATTTCAATTCAGCCTGGGATGCCTGAAAGATGGCTTCAAACTCTCATTTGGTGCCTTCAACTTGTTCATACCAGCAGCAAAGAGGCACCATCTCAAACCTCAATGACTTGTTGCTCTGAAGCCTGTGTGATGCCCTGTGGAAAAAAAATGTGCCCCCACAAAAAGGATCTGGTGATCAGAGACTGTATATACAGTGAACATCAGTGGATTTTCTATTTTCATGGGCTGAAGAACCATATATATGTATCTTTTACTATGTATAGGTATAGCTTTCCTTAATCGAGGCTATTTTCCTATATTTGCAGGAGATGCATGAAGCATTTGTGGTCTCATCAGGTCCAAAGCTTATTGGGATCTGAAGGGCTTTACCACCCCCCCCAAATAAACACCACATCACAATCCCATGTCATATGGCACAGTTGCAGCTCCACAGGCCTTCAAATGAGCCTCTGTCTCCTGCTCCTGGCCAAATTTCTCTGCTTCAGCGAGTTTGGGCCGAATCCTGATTAGATCAGTTTGTGGATGACCCATTCTCAAAGGAAAACTCAGGAGCTGGAGGAAATGGTGTGAGGTGCTTTTTATGATCAGCTTGTAGCTCTGACTGGAGCTGATGCTCTTTACATCCTGCCCTAAAGGGCTGTTTCTACAGCAGGAATACATTTATGAAAAGCTGTTGGAGCGTGGCCCAAAGCGATGGGCAGAGCAAGCCTGAATATGTCTCCTGGGGAAGACTTGCACAGCTGTAGCTGGGAGCTACTTACATTGCCCCCAGAAAGGTCAAACAGGATTTACCATATGTCTTATTGACATTACTGTCTTAGAAAATCTTTTTGAACATGGCTATATGATTGGCAGACAGAATTAGTTCACATAGGCTGAGGACTTGGGAAGTCTTACATTACTTTAATCCATTTGTTTTCTATTTATTTTATTTTTTACAACTTAAAATGTATTAATCCTTACTGCACTCTGAGGATGCACGGTGTGGATTTAAATGGAAGATGCTGTAGAAAATCTCTGCGTTTCCCAAGCTGTGCTGACAATAGACCATACTTCTGACAAAACACAGTTATAAAAAGCCATTTCTCCAGAGCCCTCCATAGTTGAGTGCCTGAATGCCGAAGTACAAGCTGACAATAGTATGTGTGGCTGGGATACAACTTAGCATATCATTTAATGTACTCTTAGCTAGTGCTTTAAATTCACAGTACACAATGAAGAATGACCAACCAGATTTTTACACCAGTTTGCCCAGTGTTAGCCAAGTCTACTTACTCTGTTTCTAGGTTGGTTTTTCAGATCAGTTTTCTCTGATTTGTTGGTGTTTTGTTCTTTCTTTTTCCCTTTATAGCCACTCCATTTGGTTTTCCCATGTGTGGGAAAAACATTGACTTTCAACACAAGAAGCTGCTCTGTGGGGAATGGTGCCGAACACACCATATGGTGCAGGCGAAACATCTGTGAATCTCTGACGCTGCAGTTCTGCTTCGTGGGCCCGGGGTGCATTTCACACGTGTGCTAGGGAGAAACGAATATGACACGAGTATTTTTCAGGAACCTTGACATATGAGAAACAAAATGAATTTGCTAGAGGAGACGGTAAAAAAATCAGAACACTACATTGTGCTAAACCCATTTCCCTAATGGAACTGTATCACCCCTATTACGCTCCCTTTCCCATTAAATTGCAGTATCTATTTTCTATTGCCATCATGTAGTGCTGAAAATAAATCTCATGGAGAACAGAGATGGCTCATCTTACAACTTGTAGAAAGGTTAATTAAATGGTGCGTGGTGTTGGCCCCTGTTCACAGCAGCCTGAATTTAGGGATGACAGATTACTGGGGGCGTGTGAGCAGCTTCCTCCTTCACCTTCACACAATCCACACATCAGAGAGCTGAGAATATGTCCTGTCAGCAATAATTCCCCTTCTACAGGTAAAGTTATTCACATACACATGGACTTTCTGGAAAAGAGAGTTAAGTGCCCGTGTGTTGCAGACAACACTTTTGTGGCATTTTTCCAATTTTTCGGAAGGCTCCTTGGCCTGCTTACAAGTGACATTTTTTCTTTTGGACTTGTCACAAAGACCTTTTTCTAGCAATGATCCCAGTGTTCTACAGTGGTAATGATGTGGATGAGCACTGAAGTGGAGACTGATGCACACTTGGAACACAATCTCTCTTCCTGGTTTTGCCCACACAGCTCCATGTTCAGAGCCACTGGTAACACTGAACACTCAGATACTGACAAGGACTGGCAATGCTAAGGAATACATTTAAAGCACTTCACAGAGACTGCTGAGACTCAAATTCAGCTCTGCAGAAAATCCAGTAATTTCTTAGTTAAAAAGTACAACCATGATCTTTAACTATGAGAATAGCAAATTCAGCAGCAGAAAAAGTCATTGCTGCTACTTAGAACTGTAGTCCAGTGCCTGAAATGCCTCGCTGAGGCTCCTGCATTTGTGGCCTCCTCACCTTCTTTATTGCTCTGCTCAGCCCTCTTAAACAGAATGTGGGAGTGTATCGGGGTCATTAAGGAGATTTAGGAGTAAAACCCTAGTCAAGTCTGTGAGAAAAACTCTGCTAAGCGGCACCAGCCAAAGGCCCCATTCCCACACATACTTATGCACGTGAGCAACTGGCTAACAGGAATAATCGCCATAAAGCCTGGTAGGATCAAGGATAGATTCCTGTGTCAGCACCATCATCATCATTGGACATCTCAATGTGAGAGTTGTTGCATGCTTTTCTCAGTGTATCTACCAAGAGTGAACTGCAATGCTGTCCCAGGGTCTTTTATCAGGATACACTTCAGTGAGATTTGAATGTTGCATAGGCCTTGATCTGCAGAGAGATGAATTTTGCCCTTCCATAAATATGCTGTGCCTTGGCAGGTCCTGCTCTCGATGGAGCTTGAGAAAAACTATCCAGCCACATCATTTCTAATGTGGGTACATGGGTTTTACTCACGCCTGGCTTGATGGTGCATGTAAGCCACCCTGTGCATACACTCTCCAACAGAGAGGCAGCATATCAAAATGCATTTTATGCGTTTCATGAGCTCTCATCCAGGGCTGTTGCCTCTACTGGTCCAGACTCAGCAGGCAAGCAGAAATGGTCCCAGGAGCGAGGATGATTGAAGGGCCATGAACACCTGCTGTACATGACCAGGCTGAGACCATGGACTGTTTTTTCCAGAGTTCATTATGTGATGATTTTTAGGCCCCCACAATGTTAATGTGAGAGGCGCCAAATCACTGCCCTCCCGGGTGCTGCTCTGGCATGTGCAGCATGAGCTACTGTGCAGCTGGCACCAGATTTCCTCTCCCCTGGAGAAGAGGCTGAGATGTGTATCAAGGATGCTGACAGTTCAGGGGTGTAGACATGCCAGCGTACATTTCATGTTTTCTGGAGGGAGGATGCAGAGTGTGTTTACCTTGGCTTAATGATGAGCACATTTAGAGGTTTCCATCATGGAAGACTGAGGGGACTGATAAAACCAAGGTCTGGTTCCTCCTGGTCTGTAACACAAATGTTTCCTTTGGCATTCTCTTTTATTGGCTCCATTCACGGTGGTCTCTGAGGAGTCCATCAGAGGCCTCTGTGCTCGTTGTGTTCAGAGTAAGCATGGTTTCTACAGACAATTGCCTGCAGCTTGCAAAAGCAGGTTTGCCAAACCACACATAACAAATCAAGCCACAATTTTCAACTGCCTTATTACAATGCACTCTTTCCAACACAATTTCTCAGCCTTCCTTTTTCAGGCATATATAATGAGAGGCAAGAAAACAGGTGGGTAGTAGAGATACAAGATGACACAGGCAGGTGTTACATTGACTTTACCTGGTTATTCTCAAAAGCAATCATTTTATATTATCAGAGTTATAGTCTTTAGGAGCTGCTTTGTATTCCCATGTGCTAGGAACTCCCACAAGAAGCCACGTAAGTTGTTACGATTCTCCATCACCCTTCAGAAGTAAACTTCTTTCAGAAACAGCTGTGTTCTTTCTAGATACAAACAATCCTCTGAAAATGTCAAAGATAAGGCTGTACATAGTTTTTGTAAGGTTACAATAATACTGTTTTCCTACCGCCTAGATATTTATGGATTCCTTTCTGTATAGCAAAACTTCTCATAGTCTACAAATTAGTTCAGCACCATCCTAAAGTTTTTAACATCAGTTTGCATTCTATCAGTGTTGGAACATACTGACTGAAAAGATCTGAAAGCAAAGAAACTGTGAGTGTGATTAAAATAAACCCAAACATAAAAGTTGGGCATGCTCAATTAAGGTCCTAGAATGAGCCTCTGTTTCTTGCTTTCAGTTCTCTTTTTCAACTGGCCTCTGAAACTAATGTGTTTTTGCTTCCATCAGAGATTTCAACAAGATGCTTCCTGGCAGCTTTTGCCTGTCACTGCCTGTAGGGTTAATATTTTCAATAGGTGATGTAAAGGTATACTATCCTGAAGGATTAATTCTTAAAAGTTTTATTGTGTGAGATCTTTCTGACAGCTCTACAGCGAAACTTTTTGCTTGCATCTCACAGTTGTCCCTTTCCAGGCAGAAGGCTTTTAGAAATCTATGTGACACCTCCAGTTATGATCCACAAAGCACAGCTCTGGCAGCAGGTTTGTAGAGGAATGTGCGAACCAGAAGGTGCCCTGCACTACTTCTGCAAATGGGCCTATCTGCTTATCATTTTTTATTAAATAAATGTTAATAGGATGAAATTGGCTTCCTCTCCCCCATTGTTAGGGGCAAGGTTTGTAGTGCAGACCTACACCTTTGATTCATGCAGGACACTCAGTTAAACCCATGTCACCTCTGCCAGTCACCCTTCAGTTGTGTCCTCAGGAACCATCACCACCTGAATTTTGCAACTTGCCTTTCGCAGTCCCAAACCCTGCTGCTATATCACCCTTCTTTCACTTGGGAGGCCCACACACTTATCAAAGTTAAGTGCATGTGCGGGGGAGGAATATTCCTCCCTAATTTTCCAAAGTGGTTTTCAGTGGTTCTCACACTCCTTGTGGGAATGAAGTGTACAGCTAACTCCCTTTAATTTTAGAGTTTTAACTTATCCTTTAGCTAAAGCTTAATTAATTGTTGTGGAATCCATGCAAATTGCATATCAAATATCTTACTCATGCCCGTTAGTTTTCTGCAATCTTTAAAACATTTAGCATTCTTGCAGATGAAGAACCAGAGAATAGAATCGTGAAAGTGTTTGGATTGGAAGGACCCTTAAAGATCATCTAGTTCTAACCCCTCTGCCATGGGCAGGGACACCTCCCGCTAGACCAGGTTGCTCAATGCGCCATCCAACCTGGCCTTGAACACTTCCAGGGATGGGGCATTCACAGCCTCCGTGGGCAGGGCCTCATCACCCTCCCAGTAAGGAGTTTTTTATGTATATCTAATCTAAATTTCTGCTCTTTCAGTTTGACCCCTTGCCCTGTGGGTACAGTTTCTGATGAAATGTCCTGCTGGGGCTATGCTAATACAGTTAGCACCTGCAAATGGGTCCATAAAAAGGGATGGGTTCCCATTCACTGAAGTGACAGAAAGATGCTCTAGGGTCACTGCACCGGCATCCTGCCCCACACCACATCTTCAGTCATATTGCGCTCCAGGGTTTTGGTGTGACTAATTGCAAATGGTAGAGGAGATGGGGAATACCTTCTGCAGGTGGAGTGAGCATTGAAGCCATTTCCATGTGAAAGTGCCCTCCTTTGTTCAGAATTTGCAACTAAGTCTAGGATTGAGAGAAGGGGGGAAGGGTGGGGAGGGGAGTTGAGGTCGAGAGTGGAAGGAAGCAAGTTTTCGAATGATGCAGCGGCAAGCACCAAAGGTAACCTGGGCTGTGATCTCTGTCTCAGACAAGAGATAGCGTGCAAAGAAAGTGAGGAGAAGGAAAGGTTTAGCAGCACAGCAAAGCTGTCAGGAGCTCAGCTGTCTCTCTCCCTCTCCTTTCCTAGACAATGGAGGCTGAGAGGGGATTTCCAGATCCCTTCAAACAGCCCTGCTGGGAAATCTCTCTCTCCCCCAGGCTTATAGTGTTTCTTTCTCCTTTTCTCTCTCTCTGTGCCTTTTCCCCACCACCAGAGTATTCATCGTCTTCCGTTTAAAATAATTAACAATAATGAGGTCCCTGGTGATCTTCATAGAATGACTGTAATTTCTGCCTTTTCCAAGTGAAATTCTGCTTAGGACTGGGTAAGTTGCCTCCCTGTAGGGACAGTGAGACCTTCCTAGTATTCTTGAAACCATTGACCAGGGGAGGTGTTAATCTAAATTCCTTTTATAGCTTTTTAAACTGCCAGTCTGGTAGAAGAGAGGTAACCTGACAGAAGGAAGGCAGGTACTTCTACTGTTGGAAGTTTGTCTTGTGGCTTCTTGCCAGCCTTCACAGAACCAGCTCTGCCATACCTAGCCTGCAGGTGCTTCTGGTGCCCATGGATGAGCTGAGCATACGGCATGGAGAATGCAAGCCAGGAAACACTCCTGCCCAATAAATGATATTTTTCTTTACTTTTATTATTTTCAAAATGCCACGATTTCTGGAATCATCAAAGGACACAAGGAATGCCCAGTTTTGGCAGAATAGCCTGAAACCATTAAGTCATAAGGCTCAGCCTCTCTTCTTTCCCCCCTCACCCTCTGAAAAGGGAGTCAAGGCAGGAGGCTGGGGAAGAGCTCCACATTTAGGTTTTATGGGGCTCTCAGGTCCCAGACACTACCAGTGGAGACGCCTGACAGGGGATGCCCTCATCAGCGTGGGATCTTTGTGCCGCGGGCATGCAGGGTTTCTAGTCATCCACTGCTTCCCCTGAGGTCCTAATACTACTCATTCCCCAAGGGCAACACGTGGGTCTTAAGGGGAGAAGGAGAAGAACTCAGGGACTTGGCTGGGCACTCCTTTTTCAGATTTGTCTTTGTGGTGTCAGAGGGACAGTTTTCCTCTGCCTGCCCCAGTCCTGCTCTCAGCCAGCTCCAGGTCTAACCCAGAGTTGTGGGGTGGCTGTCAACATGGTCCATGTACCCCAAAGTTCCAGTAGCCCGCACAGCCCTTGGCCCCTGTGGCAGGCCTCCTCTCCATTGCTAATTGCTAACATCTGTTGGAAGGACCATTTCAGCCACATGTGAAATCCAGGGTAGAGATCTTTAGGTTTTCTATAAGGAGCCAATCTCTTTCAGAATGAGATTATACACTTCCTTGAGCCATTAGAACATGCAGATGTTGCAGGGCCAGGCAGCCTTGTCACTCACCAGGGCAAGGGGAAATTACACTCTTCTCTCACTTATTTATTATGAGGTGGGAGTCTATTTCAACTCCCTCCTTGTATTCACACACAGGATTCACAGACAGCAGCAGCAGAAGCTTTGCACACTTGCATCAGGCTTCTGCTCTACAAAACTGGGCACTTTCTGAGCCAAAGGCAGGCTCAAACCTCTGCCCCCAGATATTAAACCAGAAGCTCCCACTTTTTACAGCACTGTTACATCAACGGGTGTCTGGAAATAGTGGCAAAACTAACCCAGCTGGGTTATTCTATAGCCCTTCAACTGCGCCTCAAGATGCTCTTAATCATGGAAAGACAAGAGTTATTGCTGCCTCTACAGGCAGGGGCGAGCAGGCACAGAGGGATGGGCAACTCTCCACCATGAAGGTAGGAGCAGGATTCTCTTGCCCTGGCTCTCAGACCAGTGTGGACTCCCTTTCCCTTTTCAGTCACCTCTGCCAAACCATGAGCCTGGGATATCCTTCATTACCTTCCCAGTTACTGCTTTTCTTGCTCCAGCGGCTTGCAGAGCTCCATGGGCAGCACTGGAGGTGATATAGGCCAGCTGAAAAACACAAATGGCAGCAAAACAGACATTTGGAGTACAGCATCATTTGCAGAGTGTTGTAAAAGGGAGAGATAATTCACCTTGGGTTCAGGACTTCAGCATTCCCATTCATTCCAGGTAGGAATGAGAGGCAAAAAGAACCAACAAAAAATTGCCACAGTTCTCCATGAAAGATATTAATTTGACTGAAGCATTTTGTGTCAATTTTTACTTTTTAGTTAATAACATGTTATTGTAGAGATAATAACCCTCAAAAAGCAGTCACATTAAAAGGCTGTTCCCGAGAAATCAAAGTATTTAACTCTGTGACAATATTAAAACCTTCCACTTCCCTGCTTTCAATCTTCCTCATTGCTTCCATTTTCCACAAAAGAGTGGTTTTTGTTCAAAAGCCAGCCATGGTTCTAGCAGCTCAGCCACAGTGAATACTCATAGAATTAAAGAATAAGATTTAAAGGCTCATATGATGTGATGTGATGGTTTGGATAGCTGATCTGAGTTAAAAAGCTGCCCTACCCTGATTCTTTCTCCCTTTCAAAGACTTTCCACCTTTTTGGTTGCTAGTGTATCAGGACTGCCTCTGTGTTTATGTCTGTATCTGTATCCATACGTGTATCCATATCTGTATCCATAGCCTTATCCACACCTGTATCCATATCTATATCTGTACCCATATCCATATCTATATACTTCATATGCCTATTGCTTTCTGAACTGCATCATGTCACACTCAGAGAGAAGTGACCCATTCTGGCAGAGCAGCACTAGGCTGACTCTCAGCCTTCCCTGGTTATTCCCAGAGCAGAGGACATCTCCTCCATCCTATGGACCTTAGCTAAGAGATACGTTTGTACATCACCTATGCAAGAGTCTGGCCCAAGCGGAAGTGTAGCTAAACTTCAAGGCAGGCAAGAATTGCATCTGAACTTAATGGCATATCCCTTAGTCCTTGGCATCCTATCAGAATGAAAAAATTAGTGCTAATCAGACAAAATCAGCATATTTGGACATTTCAGCTGGACTTTATGTCATTGTACATGCTGAATTCAAAATCATAAATAAAGTATCAGAAGTTGGGTTTGAATGCTGCTGGGTTTAAAGGGGCTCTTCTCTGCCTGCTGCCCAATATATGTGAGTTACAAAGCAGTGGGTTAGAAGTCAATAGATTACCTCTGGGATAGGAGTGCCCACTCCCGAAGAGCCCAGTACTGTGATGCTCTGTGGGTTTCACCCTGCTGGGCTTTCCACTCTGCCTCCTGATTGCTGTAAAGCCAGTATGTGCCACGTGTTGGAAGTTCTCACAGTCTGAGCAGCAATGCAGCCTGGCATCAGGCTGGCCCATTCAGCTCCACCAGGCAACCTACTGGTTGTGATTCCAGCAGCAGAAGCCAAGGAGCCCGGGGTGCAGCTGCTTCATTGGCCGGTGCAAGTGCCCTGGTCTGACACTGGGTTACTCTGTGATAAGGCTGTTTTTCCTCAGGCTGAACAAGGAGGTTTCACACCAGGACATAAAATACCCAAGCTAACAATGGACAGAAAACAAGTTTGGGGGAAAACCCAAACAAACAAAACACCAACCAAACAAAAACAAACAAAACCCCCCAACAAAACCCCACAAACTCAACAAACGAAACATGGAAAATTTTCCAACTTATCTAGGGCTGATAATCTATTTCTTCTTTCCTAAGCAGGTTGTGGCACTGGATAAAAGGGATATGGATAACATGTTGGTGCCAGCCACATTATTAAGGAACCTTTTAGATGAGAAATGGTCAGACTTAAAAAGGTGAATGCCTTCTTCCCAGTCTTGTTGGGAATTATGCTGTTAATTGCTGGTGGCTCCTTTGTAAAGCTCACTGAAATATTTGTTGTACTAAAAAAACTAATGTCTGGATCCCCTTCTAGAGCCCAGGTGCGTGCAGTTTGCAGCAGGTTTCCTCCACTCCTAAGTGTTTGGAAGAAGGGTTTTTACAGATGGTCAGTGGGTTTTTACAGGGCTTCTCTGCAAAGAGCTGTGGAGGGTCTGGGGCCTCTGTTCAGAAGGATGTTCTGTGCTATTCTAAGCACAGAATTATTGCAAGGCTTCAAAAACTGTGGGAAAGAGACTGTTGTTAGGCTTTAATCTTCCTTCAGCATGTGGCTGATGTGTTCACTATTGCCCAAGCCTTTCCTTCTGAAAGGATTACTTTATCGCAGAGCTCTTTTCCTCATTAAATTAAAAAATCAAACCAAACTAACCAAGACCATAGTTTATTTTGTTTCATGCTATGGGTTTATTTTAAAAGTATTAGATTTCATTTTTAAAAAAAAAATGCAATAACTGATAACGAGTGCATATGGATCTTTTCAGTTTAATGCTTTGTTTACAGTGAACACTGGTTTGCCTGCAAAGTGTGTGTTTTAAATTACTCTGCCTATTTTTTTTTTTACCAATTATTAACCTCTTTGTGTGTGAGAGAGAGAGAAAAGGAGAAAGGGAAATGAGAGGGAGCTGGATGATGAGGACCATGTTGAGTGCTGCACTGTTGGGGGATGCCTCCTCCCCTCCTACTCGCGTGTCAATTCCCACTGCCCCTCTCCACCATCCTTAATAATGAAAGTCTGAGTTTGTAGTAATATAATATAAGGTTTGCGTCGCACAAAGGGAGACAACAAAGAACCTCCTTTTTCTGTCCAGCGCAGAAGGGCTGGGGGATGTAAGTGGCCCTCAGTGGCATTGCCTGTCTGTGCAAGGGCACTGCTGCGAGACTGTCCTTGTTGGTGACCTGAAGGATGACGGTGTCACCACGTGGAGGGAAGCACATGAGCTACCACACATACAGCTAGGGAAGCTCCTAGCTGTCGTAGTCCAGGAATATCCCAGCTGTGGTAAACGCCTTTCCACCTGTGGAGGAGTTCGATTCAGAGCATCACAAGGAAAAGTTAAAACCACTCCTGCAGCTCGCTTGGACTGGCTTTGCCGTAGGTTCCCACCTCTTCTCCTCCCTCAGAACCCCACGGGAGTTTGTCCCCATCAGCGCCGTGGTGGGCTTGCAGGCTCAGATCGGCACTAAATGGAGCAAGTGTCCGTACAGTCGTTGAAGCATCATGCATATGGATGTGATGCTCCACCTAGACTATTATTTGTCACCGATTTGCCTCTCCTCCTGTGAATGTTGTCCAAATCTGCAAGGTAAAGAGGTAAAAAGGTGTCTTCCCCCTTGGGGCCGAAGCAGGGGAGGGAGCAGAGGCAGTGCTGTGAATCTCAGCCCAGGAATACTTCACATACTTCACAGGATTGCCAGACCCTGTTGAACTGAGTCTCCATCAGGAGTTAAGTCTGAATTTCTCCTACAGTTATAGAAGTATGCGAGGACCTTTTCGGAGCCAAAGCCTGCCTAAAGCAGTCTGTCACATTGAGGAAGGGCTATTCCTGGGCTTCCTTTAAGCCCATGACAGTAATACAAAGCCCTGAAATGGCTTTCCAGCTCACATTCAAAGTTTTTTGGCTCAGACTGATTCGACTTCAAAAGCAGGCAAATCCACAAAATTTCTAAATCTCCTCAGTCTGTTTCTAAACACAGACTCAACATGTTACAGGGTGCTTCCTGCCTGTTGGACACAGACCCCCAGTATTAAGTGAGCACTAATATCACAAACTGAATCCCCTGGAATATCTCCAGACTGCCTAGAGAACATGACCCAGACTTGAATTAAATCCTTTAAAACCTGAAACAGCGCTTCTTGCAAGCACAAATCATGTGGGATTTAGTGCCTTCCAGAATGAAATCTCAGCTCTGTGCTAGAGCTGGCCTCACATATTCCCAGTCCATAGCCTAAATTTTTCTGGTTGTCACTGCCTCACCACTTGGCTATAAATTCAACCCTATAAAGTGCATGTTGTCCATCTGTGGAAACTCTCATGAAGCTAAATGACTTCTGAAGGGAAGGACGGGAGCAGAATAGAGCCCACATGTACAGGTCTGGGCAAATCTTGATATGAAATGACACCTCTTTTTCCTAATGCTGCCACACAGAATGTAGTCTGTCTTAGTACCATTATCCTACTGTTTGTCATGTCTGGGTCAACTTAATTTAGCTTCACTATATTCTTTATTTTTGTCATAACACCTAATCCCAACTGCAGCTCCATTGTGCCAAGCACAGCCTTAGTAGGCTGTCTCTGCCCCAGGGAGCTTTGTTATTCAAATGCAAGGCACATAACAGCAGACTGCCCTGGGCAGGTGGACATGAGCCTGACTTGTTTCTGTACACCAGACATGACACTTTCCAGCCCATGGTTTGATTGTGATGGTCTGTTCAAAATTTTTCACTGCAGTGGGTGAAAATACATGACCTTCTAGTTTTTAGCAATAGAAAACAAAAGAGAATGTGCTGAAAAGGAAGGACAGAGAAGTTGTGTGTTCCCTGTTTCCATCAAGTGTGTAAGGCCAGTGCTGAGATGTCCTGAGCCCCACCAGTATCCCAATGCTGCAACAGAAGAGAGTGCCTGCGCACCTGCAGATCTTCATGTCCTCCAAAGGCAGCAGAGGCACGAGAAGGAACAAAGGCTTTGAAGAGGAAGGAGACTGAGTTATCTCCTTTACTGGGGCACTAAGCAGAGCTGTGGGGAACAATGGGTCTGCAGCTCCCTGTATTTGTCATCACTATTGTTTGCCTTTCCTCTATACAGGTTTCCTCTGGTGAGCAGAGGACCAGGACTTTCCCTGGTCTTGTGGAATGGCCATGACTAGCAATAAGTGCTCCAAAAGAAAAAGGAATCTCTCTGAGACTTCAGAAAAACCTAAGACACTTGCAGTTATTTTCAAGTGTCCTCATACCACTGTATTTTCCGGCAGATCGTGTATCACAAAAGGTCCATTATGAACGTGGTCAGACACTATGGCTGGCCAAGGACAAGTGTTCCCAGGTTGCTTTGAACAGCTCAGCCAGGGAGCTTCAAGGAAGCTCCACTCCCTCGATGGTGTGAACTCTCCAGAGTTCTCAGCATCCAGTGGCTTCTTGAACACTGCCTCTGGCCCATTTTTAGGCAGCACGGTTGTTCTTTTACAAACTTAGCCACTAGTCTTAGGCCTGTGGTGCGAAGAGATAAAATTTTTTGCAAATCATTTCTTGCAGAGGTGAGTTATAAGAGAAAATGTTTGTTCAGGGAGTAATTGCAGTGCAGTTGTCTGCCTCACAGCCTCTTTCACCCTTTCCATTCCATTCTTCCTAGCATAGTTATCTGATGTCTGTTTGAGCTGAGTTTATCAACCTTTCACCTGACAAAACACTATCAGAATTTTTTTCCATTGCTTCATAGATGATCTTCATAACCTGGAAGAAAAATAATAGCTTTTAGACCTCCACTGTGCTGTCAAAATGGTTGAAACTGACCAATGAGTTGAAAATTTATTGGCATCAGGTAGTGGCAGATGAACTCACAAAGCCTGATCCTATAAGCCTTGTTTACTTAGGGAAGCAGGTTAAAACCAGCTGTAGCCTGGAGACCACGGTATTTTTCACCCTGGACAAGCCTTTCACCTAACACTCACAATAACATCTCCTGCTCCATCTGTAGCAATTAGGAGGCAAGATGTGTTCACACGGTTTCCAGGGCAGTTTTAAAGTTGCTGAAGTGGACCCCACACTGATAAGCATGTCTCTCATCACCCTGCAGCCCGCCATGCAAACCGTGACAGGCATTCGCAGGGCTCTGCTGGGTGCATCTGCCTAGAAGGGCAGACAGATTTTGTAGGGAGGTAGAAAAAGAAATGGGTTGGATGATCTGAAGATGGGAGGTTTCCTTTGTGAGGAAGTGGCTACAGGTGCAGAGGTGCTGTGTGATTGTGATTTAAGAACAAGTACACATTATTATTTATAATTTAATGTCCATCTGTCAAATTAAAATGCCTTCTTTTGAAGTTGCACATCACAGAAGAATGAGTGAGGCCACAGACATCTCTGTACAATGTTTTTTTGTCCATCATTCTATGAAGCCTATTGAAGCAGAAAGTACATTTGCATTACAAAGGATGCAGTGTCTTTGTGTCTCAGTTCACTGTCTCAAACCTGAGCAACCTTGGTCAAGTAAAAATGCTGGTTCAAGTTAATCTATGGTGTGACTCCTGTTACTTCAGAGGAGTTACAGCCAAAATAAAGGCACTCCTCTAATCTCTTCTTCCAGGCAGGGCTCTTCCCTTTCAGATGATGCAGCCTATTGCATCAACTCAGTTAGCCACAGAGACGACACTAGCAGAGTCCCCAAGGACCCAGTTCTTCTTGTCCCCCTCAAGGTGCACATCAGGCTTGTCATGAATCATTTGAACTGAGACAGTGTAAAACTTTGAGTGAAAGAAAATCACGGAGTTTCTACTCATCATGCCCAACACCAGTACATTGATTTGCAGGCTTGCGCATGCTCATCTGCTGTCCCAGTAGTCAAAACCTGAAGAAATGTGTCAACTTCAGCCCAGCTGTTTCTAAAGAAAAAGTTTTCAAGGGATCAGCTGTTTTCCAAACCTTTACGTGACCCCTCCAAAGGCCTGGACCGATCTAATTTGGGGATTTGCAAAATGGATACTTTTTTTTTGCTTTCACAGTCATTCTTTAAGGCCACATAGCGCAGGCAAGACTGCCCTGCCCTGCTTGCTCTTGTTCTGCCGATGGGTTCTTGCCTTTTTCCCATTAGGAAGTGCTCCCTCCTCCCCTGCCCCCTGCAGCACCGACCCCAGTGAAAAGCCCTTCCTGCAAGGGGAGGACAAAGGTACAAGCATCTGTATTGATGCCACCAAAGGAGCAAGCAATTAAAGTGCTCCTCACCAGAAAAGAGCTGCTGCAGTCAGTTGCTGACTGTGGACCCGGTTTCTGACAGCAGCAGCTGACACACAATGCTCCCATTCAGCTGCTGGCAGGTCCTCGGTGCTCTCAGGATATGCCGGCCTTCAGCTTAATTCAGTATGTAATGGATAAATCACATAAAGACCTTGCTCCCTTCTCTCACCCCAACCAGGAAGCACAGTACTAGGGGAACCTGAGCAGCCTTTGCCATGTTTTCAACCCCAGGATTTGTAGGAAAATATTTCACTGGCCACAGCTTGTGACTGCCTTTCTGTGAAGTCTTGAGTCTCTTTCCTACTAGTTTTATAAGGTTTCCTTATTCTCACTTTCATCCTTTTCTCATGGCTGGGTGTTTCCTGCTGCCTGCAGCTTCTGCCCCTGTGCAGTCTAACTCCTCCCTTCTTGTGGTATCAGTGCTGCTGATCCTCTGTGGCACCTGAATATCACTGCCAGAACTGTATGGCAAGGTGGGCAGCAGGAAGGGCATTGGAAACAGACTCTCTCTGCCACTTCATGCCATGATGTGGCCCGGAGGTTGGGAGCTTCACTTGTATTTAATCAGGTGTGATTTTTGTTTTGAAGATAAGGAGGGGAAGAGCAGGTCAGCCTGTGAAAGTGAGGGATTATGTTTTAGAAAGGTATAGCATGTGACTCAGAGGAAGAGGATAGTTTGGAGGCAGACAGAATAAAAAGCAGGGCAGTGATTGATAGATGCTTCTTCTTGCTCCCTCCAAAATTTTCTGAGCCAGTTTGATAAGCAATTCACTAAGAAAATCCCATCTTTTGTCTGTTCTGAATCTACATTTTGACTGACCTCAGCGAGGAAAACCATATCCACACTGTACACTGCAGGCAAACCTTTGGCAGACTCAGAGCAGAAGGAACATGTGTAAGCTCCAGCTTAATCTTTGGGACATTGTGAGTATGGTGCTTGGCTAAGACAGCACATGCTGCCTGTCAGCAGGGCTTGTGTAGTGCATGTGATACTGTGTCCATTCTGTACAAGCATGTGCCATCCCTGTGCTCTCTGTCTCCACTGGGAAAGAAGCCTTTGCCAGTATGGAAGTCAACCTGCAGCTGATGAAGTTGCTTAAAGCAGGGCCAATGAGACCAGGTTGCCTAGGTCAATGTCCAGTGGAATTTTGAATATGTTTGGAAGTGGAGATTACTCATCCACCCTGGCAGCCCACGCCTGTACCTGGCCACAAGCATAGTGAAGCAATTTTTCCTAATATCCATTGACTCATGGAATAATTCAGGTCATGATAACTAATATTACCTTATGACAGGAGGATATCTTTTCTTTCATTTGATGTGCATGACCTGATACTTGCGGCAATTTTGGTTTAACAGTTGTGCGAGCTTAATAGGGAAAGTGGGGCTCTCGGTACATAATGCAGGGCTGAATGAAAAATGCAGGTAAAGGTGGCTCTGAGGGGAACAAAAACTATGTTCCAAAAGTTCTTGAAAAGCCTAGTAGCTCAATCTTGGCTCAAGAAGCTTGAAATTTCATCAATGAACAAGTTTTAGTTTATGGATTTAGGTAGAAATCAAATGTCGAGGGTTCTGTCTAAAAACATGTTTGGGATTAAATGGCTTGTAGGATTTAAAAGTAGATGTATCATTTAAATTAGTCTGGAAGTCCTTTGGTGGTCCTACACTGTGAAAGCTGCCAGAAACAACTACAAGCAGCAGGACATAATAATGTATTTTTCATAGAGGATCATGTGGGATCCCATTCTGCCTATGAGAAGAATCTCTTCATATCAGTCAGATGAGCAGGAGCAAACAGCTCTCTGAGGAAAGGTGTGCCCCTATCCTTGCATTTCATCTGGGTTTGGATTTTGTTGTTCTGATGTTGTCATCTCAAGTCCTGCCATTTTGTGGCTGTGGGGAGTCCTGGTAATTTTGAAAGGCAGCTGAGACTGCTGTAGGTCTACCCCATACCTGGAGCAATATTTTCAGGAGAGAGTTGCAACTCCCTGAAAAGTGTTACAGGTGATGGATGTGAGCTGTGGTGAAAAGGGGAGAGGGCTGGACACTTAGGAGAGGCAGAGGAGGAACTGGGCTGAACCCTGTGGTCAGGCCCAACCCGTGCACCATGTGGCACTGCAGCAGTGCCCCAGCAAGGGCAGGTGGGACTCAGTCAAGTGATCCCTCACAGTGCATGAGAGCTGATACCTTTGCATCAGTCACCCCAGCCCAGTGGGTCCCAGGTGAAGTTCTGGTTCAGATTTTGCAACCACGATCTTCTCCCGTGTGATCATGAGCATGGGTTGGATCTATCCTCTCACCATTCAACCAGGAGCTGAAGAACACCCATGGCTGGTTCCCAGAGCTATGGGCATGCCCATATAAGAAGCTGCCCTGCTTTTTTTTGGAGGGTAAAGATTTTCTGTAGTCTCCTGTTCAGTGAAAAAGCCTGCAGGTCTGGAAATTAATTCCCTGCAATCTCTGCCAACCATGCAAAAACCCTAGCATTTCATCAGTTAAGTCAGATCCTACCCTGTCTCACCCTGTCCAAGAAAGTCAGAAGTCAGGATATGCTGCTGTAAAGCCCTCTCCACCAGCATACTCAGAGCACCATCTCCAATGCTGCTGCTCGTCTTTTTTTCTGCTGAGCCTCATTACCGAGACACTGCTTAGTAGCACAGGTCACCCTGGCTCTCTGCGTCGCACTGTTGCACAATTCATGTGTAAATGTCAAGTTTTAGCAGCTCCCAGCCTCCGCCCTTGTGCCACAAAGAAGCAGGAGCAAGCGGGAGGGTGAGGGGCGGAGGGCAGGGAGCAGGCTGCTGCGGGACAGTGGGGAGGGAACAATAGTCGCTGCATATGGGGCAGGTCAATGGGCTGCCATATGCCGGCTCCCTCAGCGCTTCGCTGCTTAATCCTCACTTTCAATATCATTATCAGTGCTGGATGCTCACCGCCTCTGCAGAAAGGCAGTTTATACTCTGCCTTCTAATGTGTTCTTGGTTTTAAGTCTAAGAGTGCTTCTGCTTTGTTGTACCCTTATTAAAATGGAGGACAGATTACCAGGGAAAGGTTAGCTCTCTGACAGCCACACGAATGAGTCCACAGCCAGTCTGGGAAACCCACGAAATTTGTCTTTTAGCAAAAGGCTTCAGTCATGAAGTTTAGTTTGTGACATTCACTCTACAAAGCAATGGGGCTGTTGGGCAGGAGTACAGAAAGGGCTTTGTTCATGCTTCCTTGGCTTGATTTATACCATGAAGGGGTTCTTGCGCCGCATAATATTTCATCTGTGCGGGAGGTTGTGGTACCGATGGAGCATGAAATTCCCAATGATCAGCCAGTCCACTCAGCGGCTGCTTATTCTGCATACTCCCCAGGTCCTTATTCTGCATCCATCCCCAGCAGTACACAGTGCCTGGCACCCCCAGCTGGCTGGGTAGGCAGGAGGTGCTTGCATGGACTCTGATGGGTCCTCATTCTTCATTCAGTGTGACACAGGCAAGCATATGTCTTTCTGATTGTAAATGAGCAGTGAGGGTAAATAGCTCTCCTCCAGATAACAGGCTGTGTTTGTGACAGGATGTCAGGGCACTTAGGAAAAGGGTCCACCGGTGGAGCACTCTCATCCCGGGGGATATCCTGATCCCAAACCACTCAGGATGGGGATATCCTGGATAGGATGGACTGCCTGGCAGTGGCTGTGCAGGACAATGGACTTGCTATGGTATCTAGAGATTGTGGTTGGAGGAGAGCTGGGAGCCCAGAGACAACATTAGGTCAGGTAAGAGGCCACACTGGACCAGCAGTTGAAGCTGCTGTGAGTGTATTTGTTGCTCCAGCACAACACTTGCATTGACAGGGCTGGAGGGTTTCCCCAGCATCATGGCTGGCACAGCAGAGCAGTGGGATGCTCCCGGATTTCATCTGCTGATTGATCCCAGAATGCTCCTGCTGCTCACGGCCACCACTGTGCCCTGCAGCAGGGCAAGGAAGACTCCTTCTCTTGCCGCTCCTGACAACTCCCACCCCTCCTCACAGCATCAAGCTCTCCCAGGCTTTCCCACGACCTCTCTGGCAACGCCTCCAGCTGGTTCAGGGCAAGGTGCTACAGTCCTGCATTGCTCCAACATCCTCAGCTACTTACCTATGCAAACTGTGCTGTGGACATCTTGAGAGGAGTTTTTTTGTCCTTGGTTTTGGCTCCAGAGATGAACAAAGATTTTGCAGCTTGTTCATCTTCTTGCCTTCTGTACAGAAAGGCAGACAATGATAGGGATCTAATGTAATCAAACTAACCAAACCTTAAATGCTGAAGACCACTCTGGGAATACAGATGAGGTTACTGGTTCATATATCCCCACTGAAGATGCTTATATTGGTAGGTCTGAAATACGCTTTATCAGGTTAGCTTGCTCCTCAGGGAGGTATAACAAAAAGGAAGAAAAACTGGCAGCCCTTTTCTTAAAATACCACGCCAACTAAAAGGTTTGTGGTAGATTAATTAGTAGGTGATGGCTGGGAATCTGATGAGCTGCTGCTTAAAATTACAGCTTGCCTCTCTACTTATGGGACAATTGAGCAACACTTTTCAAAAAAATGAGCGTGCCTGATTGTCTTAAAATTATGAAGTAAATTTTGTATCAGAGAATGAGGCTCCACTATAACCCTGGATGGGTATTTCTTTTCAAACAGGAGCAAACCACCCATATAGCTACAGATTCTTCTAAACTTAGTAGTGATGGTCTGCAGCCGGATACTGCAGTTGTCAGAACCCGAGGCACTCAGAGCTGACCAGAGAGAGAGAGAGAGAGAGAGAGAGAGATTTTAACTGCAGGCTTGATATGGGTTTTGAGCTGAAATGTTGCTTTAGTCCACCTCTAATCCTTAGTAATCCTTAATATCTTCTTTTTCTCCCTTAACGTATGAATTGATGTCACTGGTTAATGGAGCAATGAACCTGGGAACATATATACATGCCTAACATCATGTTATGCTTCACAATAAAATTATATAAGCAAAGCTTAAATGGCCTGTGGTAGCATCTGATGCCCTGGGACAACCTGACTCATCTGATTTTTCTTCTCTTTTGTTCCAAATTTTGTTAGACAAAAATTTTAACCACAGAAAATCTCATTAAAGATCATTGTCATGCTCTCTTCCTTTGGTTTGTTGTCTGTATCGCTGCAGCTGCTGCCCTGTGACTGTAAGCTGAAAATGCTCCCTGATCACACAGAATTTGCACACTGCATTTGAGATGACAGAAAACAGTGAAAACCGCACAATGCCATCATTATTGGAATCACAGGGCTCCTGTTGCTTACCCACAGCTATGGTACAGTCACATTTCTAAAACGTTGGCATTTGATGTCTTCATAATGATCCTCAGACCTCATACCTTCCTCTAGAGAGCTGCTCTTGGTTTGTTCTTTCCCAGCAGGACTTTTTGTGTACCATTATGAGCTAAGGCAGTTCCACAGTAAGGCACAAGAAGCAATGGGGATGCTTGGACCACTGCTAGGGTGAGTTCCTCCATTCCTAAGCAAAATTTCTCCAGGATCCATGGGACTTGTGCCAGGGATGGGGTGAGCACCAGTCTCTTAGACCAGGGGCTTGCACAGGCTGCACACACACACTCACCTCTATGTGCTGAAGGATTTAAACAGTGCTGGGAGGGTCACAGGGAAGGGAAAATCTGTCAGTCAGATTTTTCTCTAACTGTTGTCCTCTGAGCTACACATGTTATGTGCTTGGTTAAAGCCCAGAAAAAAATAGCTTAGTAAAACCATTCCACATTTTTTGGTGGTTTGTTTTTTGTTGGTTTTTTTTTTCTTTTAATACAAATAAGTGCCTGTGTTCTCAGTCAATGAGATCTGGCAGAGATGCCTTGGGAAGAGGAAGATTACCACTTGTCAGGAAAGGACTATTACGGTTTAAGTGCCAAGTGGGTGGGTGGATGTTGCTGTAGAAACCTTCCTATCACTTTCTTAAGCTTGTATGATAAAAATCTCAGACTGACCTAGGGATCAAAGTAGAGAATTTGTTAAACAGTCAGGGCAACGTCATATATATTCTGGTGCTTATCTTCTGTGAAAGAAAACTATCATTAGAGGACTATGGAAAGTGAGTATAGTGCACAGCAGTCACAGCACTGGCCTTTTAAACATTTAATTGAAACCTTACATGTCTGCTTATTCTGATCCTTATTATGTTTTAAAATAAAAAATAGTACAGGTGGTTAAATGACTGAAGAGTCACTGTGGGGTGATTTAAGAGAAGAGTGGAAGGCTTATTGTATTCTGTCAGGTGGAAAAGACAAGCTCAGAGAGGTTGAGTGACTGATTAAGATTAGTCTGCCCCCTATGAGCTTAATCCATCTGGCACAGGCACTGGGAAAACTCATCTCTGCCCACTGGCTAGAGAAGTATTTTGACTGGTTTTGTTAAATTTTAGTCTCAAATAATATGAAACAAAAGGCAAAAGGATGCTTTTAGCCTTGAAAATTACGTCTGTAATAAAATAGCCAGAGGTTTCTTGTTTTGTAATCAGAAATCTTATTTTATTAGTAAATGAAGACTGTCAACTATCTTCCTCTGTTTTAGGTCCCAAGTAAACTCTTCTGTTCATATATTTTCTTTCTATATCCCTAATTGGTTGCTGCCTTAATTTTTATTGCTTTGTTTTCTTTTTTCCCTTTTGAGTTTATTTAATTCACAAATAAACTTACTATAAAGAAACCTTACATGAAGCCTTTTAGCACCATTAGGAAAAACCTCTGGACCATATGAAAAACATGTGCTGCAAGCAATAAGAATGATCATTCTCTAACAGAGACTGTCTTCTTTTATGTTTGTAGAGCTGGCTGTCTAAATTCATGGGTCAGACTACGGAAGAGCAGGACAACACTGATGACTCTTTCTGAAGAGACCTGAATTTTAGTGCACAGCTCGCAAATTGGAAATTTCTGCCTGTAGGGTGAGTTTGTGAAGCACCAGGGGGATGTTCAAAGGCTGAAGGGAGAAACCACAGCATGTTCTCACCTGGTGTTGTAGCAGGCACCTGGGTGGGTGGGGCTTCAGCCTTACTGAAGGAGCTTCACACTCAGCACCATTTTCAGTGGTGGATGGAAAGGAATATTCTCTCTGTCTATCTGTGGACAGCATAAAGTGAGAAATGCTACAGAAAGATTTCTTTAACTTATGCCTGGTTAATGCACCCCAAATCAAGAGGTTAGCCCAAAGCAGAACTTCATAAACCATTATCCTTTTATGATAGATGTACAAGGAATTTTAGGTAAATCATCTGAAAATGCCAGCAACCTGATGGCAGATCCAGAGAAAGATTGGTCCTAGAATCAAAATCTACACAGCACTTCTTTGGTCTCAGCTTACATGCCTGCATTCATTGTTTTGTATGATGGTAGACTCCTTTTCCAGGAAAAAAAAAAATCAGCAAATCTGTGCTTTTGTATCCCAAGCCTGTAAAATGAGCAGTGTGCCTTTGCAAGACAGTAGGGCTAGCTTGTAATTTTCTTGAGAACTTTTAAACAAAAATTCTTCTTTGTTATTTTGTTTTGAATCTGAAGCTGCAAATGACAGGTAAGAAAGTTGCTACTGATACGACCCACTTTCAAAGTAAGGGAAATTTCCATGAGAAGCACTGGAAATGAAGACAAGTAAGTCTTGCAAAGCATTACAGAGCTCAGAGCAAGGGTAAAATGATGACAAAATCAGTTAATATTACATATCTTCTATTAATCTACTATGACAAAGAGTACCTTCATAAGCTGAATTAAATGTCTCAAAATAAAAGTGAAATAAAAGTGAATTAAAATATTCCCTCTCAATGAAGAATTTCACATAAATCTTTATTAAAAAAACTTAAGGAAAAAAGTCACATTACTTCAAGCAATTTTTTGTATTTTTCAAATAGAGAATATTACTAATAAAAACACAACCAAAAAACAGTATTAAACCAGTCCATTTGAAAATGAATAATATTATTCTCTTTTTCAGTGAACCTTCATTCACTTTGAAGGTGGAACAATGAAGCAACTTCCTCAGTTATATTTCTGGGTGATTGGAATGACAAAATCAGCTGTCAATAGTAATGCCCAGGCTCAGGCACTTTACTTCACGCCTTATTTGTATGAGAGGGCTGCAGCCACATTAATCCGTGCTGTTCTGTTAGCTGGGAAATCAGGAGGTATTATTTGCAGGTTTTCTCATGCTCCCAGCTGGAGGGTGACTCTGCCTGCACGTGGCAGGGTGCCAGATTGTGTCAGGGAAGTCTATTAGATCATTATCCAGCATCATATAGCATATCACAGAGCTGTGCAGGGCTCCTAAAGTGATAAAATCCTGGTTCCCTGGTGAATTTTAGAGAAATGTTTTCAGTGGCACTTGTTAAAGTTAAATGTCTATTCAAGGTCCTACTAAAATTGCTCTGTTTTGTGGAAAGCACTCTGTATTCAGACATTTAAACTCTTTCTGGGCGTAGGGGTGGGGGGTGGGAATTATTGATTTTTTTTGTTTTGAAATAAAATGCTTTAGATTTTTTTCTTCCCCAGAAGAAGTGGTCACAGAAAAAGATACAAGGATTAGTTTTTAATATTTGCTCTTTTAAAAGTCTGAATTGATGAAAGCATTTCTATGGCCTGGAGACTAACAAATTTGTTTATATAAAATCACAATAAATATTCACAGATGACTACAAAAACAAGTAT
>JAOXXN010000446.1:43065543-43075987 GCA_026770055.1 Myrmophylax atrothorax | reverse complement strand
GGTAGCTGCAGAAGTGGTGGTGGAAGGAGTGAAACGAGGAGGTTTGAGGGTTTTTTCTCTCCTGTCAGCTCTAAGTTATTAAAGAATTTTCATACTCCAATGATTTTGTTTTTCTTACTGTTAACTCTGCATTTTACCTTTTGGGTTCTAGTCTTGCCAACAGGAAAGTAGATAATTAATGTAACAGTTCAGTAATTCCCATGACTTTTCACTGACTCTTCCCTAATTTTTCAGCATCCTTCCTGATTCACAGGCACCAGGAGTGGGCATAGTGCTCCCACAGTCGCTGTACGAGTGATTTCCTCTTGCTTGGTAGTTCCTCAATTTGCAACTCAGGGCAGCACCAACGCAGCATGATGCTCAAATCTGTCTTTGTGTTGACCTTATGGCTGTAGCTCCTTCTGCTTTCCTGAAGTTTTGGAAAAGATTTGATCCCTCCCCATGTCTGCACCCTCCAACCCCACTGTAAAAGCCACGTCTTGTTCACTGGGTTTGCATTCTCAGGGAAGCCAATCTTCCCAGATCACTAATACACCTAATTTAATGCTTATCATTGTCTTTTGATTATCTGCAGGCTTTTCCAGTGGTACATCTTCCAGCTCATTCATAGAAATATTAAATAAACCCTCTGCCACTGTTTGCAAGGAAACTTGCCAGAATCACACTGTTCGTAATGCTGTGCACGCCTGCACTTCCTTTTTTCATTCCAGGATCTCTCATTTGACCCTTCAGTCAGTGTCACACTGATTTTCTTAACTGCTCACATTCCTAAAGAAAATCTTGTATATCACCAAGTGGGAGGCTACACTGGTGCTGAAGTGTGTGGCTGCAAATTAAGCTGGTGTTCTACCACTCACACCAGAAATTCTATTGAAAAATGTTATCTGATTGGTTTAGCAAACTTAATCCCTAAAAATAGGAAATGTTGGCAGGAGATCATGTAGCTCAAGATACTGCTTTTGAAGAAAGACTACACAACACCAGGTCAGTCGGGCTTGGCTTTATCACCAAGCCCTGAAGACTTCTGAGGACAGCAATTCAGCAGCCTCTCTGGGCACCTACTCCAGGGCTACCCTACCCCTCCTCCAGTGAAGAAGGTTTTCTTAATGTTCAACCCTAGCCCTCCCAAGTCACATTTTGTGCCCACTGCCCCTTGCTATGCCATCTGGCAACACCACCTTTGTAATCATTCTTTAGATAGGTATAGGCTGCCATTACGTCAGTCCCCACACCATGTTAAGCAAGCCTGGCACCCCAGGCTCCCCTTGACATTCCTTCAGCCCTCGCTGTCTCCGTGCTCCTCCACTGGACTTGCCCCAGTTTCTTCACATCGCTGTTGAACTGGGAGACCCCAAACAGCATTCAGTATTCAAGACCTCACTAGTCCTGGACACAAGAGAATAACAACCCTTCTTAGTTGACTGCCCATGTACCTCCAAACACAGTCCAGAGCAAGGAGAGCTTACTCACATTTCTTGCATTTAAGTAATTTGCACCCAGTGCAACCCTCAGGTCCCTTTCAGCAGGGCTGCTACTAAATTGTAACACTACTGCTCTAATTCTTTGCTAAGAATTTCCTGCCCCAGCCGGGTCTTGCTACTCATTGTTATGAGCTGAAATGTAATTGCCCTGCTTGCCTAGTCTAACTTTCTGCAAGACTAAGAGAATACCAATTCTTCTAGTCCTCTGGAAACATCTCCATAAAGATCCATGGGAAGTAGCACAGTGACCACAGTCCCTTAGATGCAAATAGTTCCTTTTTGATGGTTAAAAAAATAACTCCTTTCAGTAGAAATTTGTTAATATTTTCCTGGGTTTGAGCAGTAAGAAATGTTTTACAGTCATTCTTCCCCTTGCCCCTAATATCATGAAACTCTGTTGACCACACTTGTCTTACCAGAATGTTACAGCTAAGTATTGCTTGGAAAATGTTAGTACCTTTTGCACCTAATGTAAACCTCCCACTCCTTCATGCCCTTCAGTTCTACTGCGAACACAGGACAAACTTTCTTTGAATTTTATGATAATTTTTCTTAACTTCTAATTTGTATTTGTATTTAGCACCTTTTTTTTCTCCTAATCTAACATTTCTTCAGTATAGCTGCATTCAATGCTCTTCTCATCCAGGCTTTTTTGTTTTTTAAAATACATGCACGTGTCTTGTCTTGATCACAGGACAGGGATTCAAAAAAGTGTTGCAGTACCCTGACATTTTCCATCACACAGGAGGAATTAAGTGCAGATAGAATATTGTTTGTGTTTTGACACTCACATATTACTGGTATTTTTTAATACGCAAGTTACAAGGAAGTCAACTACAGTTTGTCACTGAAACTCTCTGGCAATAGGCTCCATCACATTCCATGTGTTAAGCTATAAAGCAGGAGGAATTTCAGTGTTCTTACTGGAGTGACTCAAGACCAAGGCTGAACTTTCCTTCAGAGAGCTGTGAGAAGCTGCCTGTGAGGCTGATAGACATTGCTGCCTTATATCCCACCTTAAACGGACGTAGAGGTTCCCTCATGTGCTTAGACTGGCATGTGCTTAGAGGCCACACTGAAGACCTCAGCATGGAAGAAGCACAGGGGCAGTCAGGTATCCCTTGACCGAGGTCCTGCCAACCCATCTCAGTTTGCAAAGCACCCTTGGACAGGATCGTGGTGCCAGGCACAAGCAGATGCCCTGCTCAGACCATGTCCCTACTGTCTCTGAGGACTTTTTAACACCACCATCAGGATGACTTTTCCAGCTGTTGCCTCACCTCTGTTTTTTGTTGCTAGATAACAACAATGGAGAGAGGAGGCTTACTGTGCAGAAAGACCCAGTTGTCACAGGTTGCCCCTGTGATCACACACCTTAGTGGGGATTTCCACCCCCCAAAAAAGTGCATGCCTGAAGCAGCACAGGGTCACTGCTCTCCCTTGATTGCCATTGCTGTGCTTGCCTGTTTGAGGGCAGCCCACTGGAATTTCTGTACTCACAAAATGCTCTGGGTGTAGGTCTAATCTGTGTCCAGATCAGACCTTTGGGACTTTTTTTTTACCAATCTGGGAGCACCAACAAGATTGACTGGACACAGAGGTAGCCTCTCTTCAGTGCCTGCTGGTGGCGCAGTTTTACTGGGGTGGCCACTGGGCTTCTGCTCAAGCCTAAATCTTCCCTTGGTTCTCCTCAGGCAGATGCAGCCCTTCAGTGCTGGATACTAGAAGAGAGCTGAGTTGCATTGGAGCTAGCCAGTGCTGGACCTGGCCCCTAGGAAGAATCCTTGCTGCTCCAACTCATCTTCAGAGCATGTATTTATAGCTGAGTCATGAACACTTGCAAACTCAGGCTGCTGGCAGAGAAAAAAGCAGGACATTAGCCTGAGCAGTGTGAGCTGTGAGACAGCAGCTCTAGCTATACAAGTACCCATTTGCAAAATGAGCCCCTGAAGCCTAGAAGAAACAGAGACCAAACAGATTATTGTTATTAGCCTTCTTACCTCACCCTCTATCTGTGAGGACAACTATGCTTTATTCATTGAAAACACAGACAATTATGTTTCTGATCTTGCCTCTTTGAGTGCCTCCTCTCTTGCTTCTCTAAGTTGTGACTCCTGCTAGAATCTGGCATGCCATCTGGCTTTGCTGATGTGGGAGCTGCTTCCCTTCTTCTCTGTTGCAGGTTTTCTCAGCCAGCTTCTCTGCATTGCTGTGTTCTGTCATGTGTGGAGAGCAGCCAGACAAACTGAGATTGCCAACTTGGAGGTGTCTTTTATTGTCCCAACATGCTAAGAAGGAGGGGAAGACCCCCGAGATGGGGATGGGAAGGGTGGTTTTACTGTCTTGAGGAATCAGATTTGGATTTGCCCTCTACCAGCCCAAATCTGGAGAAGCTCCATGGCTATCTGAGAGGCTCTGCAGGAATAATGCTCCTGGCAAGCTGGCAGCCCTTCAGGAGTGTATGGTTCACTGAACAGACCAAAGTAGGTTGCACCAAAAGCTGGAGCAGACATTAAACCTAAAACAGGACCAAGCTTACTCTAGGAAGCGTAAGTGAAATATCCTTTACACTTGGGACTGTGAGATCCTGGAGCATTTGGCTTCAGTTGGGGATAATTGGTGTTTTTCCTCATTACAGGGAGAGCCAGGGTACAGAATTTGCTGCCTTTCCTCCTCTAGGGTGGGTCTATGGGCTGTTGAAATCCAGGGAATCTCCTCCCGTCCCTCAACAGGCTTTGCAGCTGATCCTGTGTGTTGCACTCTGCAAAGTTGGCAGCAACTGAGTTTAACCCAGCTGAAGGTCTGTGGAAAGCAAATTTCAAACCCCATGGTAGTATCCCTGCATGAGAGCAGTCTGAGAATCTCAGAAGAAGAGCCTGTGCCAGGTGTGACTTTGCTGTCACCTCACCTGGAAACAATGAATTATGAACACCACTTTGAGCTCTGGAAAACTGCATTCAAGAAACATAACATCAAAAATTTGAGCCCTGTGAGCAGGGTGAGGGGAAGGTTTACAGTAGTAATGGAACATAGCAGCAGTAAGAGCCCATCAGAGCAGTAGAGCATGGGATTTTGAAGCATTAGTTGTGCCTTCTCTGGCAAGTAAAGTGAAGGGTCCATAATCACAACTTGTAGATATCAGCATACAGCTGCGCCCTGGTGTTGGTGAAAGAAGGGGAGCCATCATGGCATTGCTTGTCCCTTGTGATGGGCTCAGTGTGTTACTGCCAGCTACTTCTTTCCTAATGGAAACAATTTGGATCTCTACCACTTTTGTTGTCTTTGAAATGTTAAATGGTTTATGTCCAACAGAGCTGAGCTCTTAACTTTAGGGGGATCCACTTGGCTTGCTGCCCAGCCTGGCGAATCCCCAGGGAAGATATTTAAGGGCTGCCTGAAAGAAAACTACTTTAATGACAAAATAAATAAGTACACACACCTCATGAGGAAATGGCACTGCTCTTGAAAAGGTGACATCCCTATGGAGTTCAACAGCTGGATTATTTTCAGGGATGACCTCTTCAGGCTTCTACCAATTACTGATGGTTTTAAAACACTGGAGGTGTTAAATGTTTTCTTTTAATTTCTCTCTTCCCTCCTCAAGGTTGTGGTGACTATGATGTGGAAGGTAAAAAACAAAGGCAAGAAAGGAAGGAAGAAAAGCAACAAGAAAAAGAGGGTGCATAAAAGGGAATAGCAAGATTTTTTTCATGTAGTCAAGATCAACTTCAAGCAAGTCCCAAGTAGCTGGAAAGCAGCACCCTAAAATGTGAAGTCTGCAAGCAACAGGGGGTGGGTCCCTTACCATGGGTCTCCAGCCCTATTTTTTCTGTAAGCCTGGTTGACCAGTGTGAAAGAAGAGCCTCATCTGAATACAAGGCTTTCTAGCCTTGGTGGCAGGGAGGCTGAGGAAGATAAATAAACTTCGCCAGTTGCAGCTGATGTGATCTGTGTCTTTTCTCTTTGCCTCAATTCCTTCCCAAATGTTTAAAGGAAGGAGTTATTCCTTTACAGTGTTGCCACCGGCCACAGAAAGGAATATTCAAAGCAAACATCCTCAGCTGCAGGAACCAACTGTGAAGCGCTCAAACTAACAGCCTGTCTTTCAGAGTTGCTGGGTACTAAGCATATCACCTTTAACATACACTACTATCGAGAGCAAATTTCCCCCCAACTTTTGGAATAAACTCAGATTTAACATTTTTACTTGTATCACTTTTACAGCTTTGTCTGAGAGGTGAAACAGAAGAATCAGACCCACTGCAGTGATGTAGAACCCTAGTCATCTATGTCCTAGTGAGATAGATGGTTGAATCATTTCTGCAAATGGAATAATGGGCCTCAGGCAGTGCACTTCTGCACCCTTTTACCTGGAAAGAGGAGTGCTGGAGCAATACAACCACCACACTGTCCATGGAAGCCCAGCCACCCTCACGTTAAAGTGCAGGTAAGGTCTAATTAGACTGAGACAGGAATTTTGTACTCCCATTCCAGCTGTATGCCAATGCCTGGGAGTGTATACAAATATGCCAGAGGACATTTTTGCATCGTGCTCTGACTTTTTTAGATAACAGCTGCTCCTTTTTATTATTTATAGAGACAAGTTCTGTTATTGAGTGCTGTGGATTGGTTTTGCCTCTTACAAGCTTGCCAAATGCTTCCCATTCCAGGAGCCTGATTTGAGGTATTTATCAGTGTATTCCACCACTTCACCTTTTGGGCTGAAAGTTTACATTCCTGGGGGTTGCCTCAGACTAAATTTTTGGTGAAACAGGTTAACAGTATCTGAGAAGGCTAGAGACTAATGTTGACAAAATCTGATGGCATATACTTAAAAAATCCAAGTGCTCTTCTGATTTGGAGCAAGGATTTAAAAGTACTCAAAAAATGAGGAAGCAAAGCTGTGACTACCTGAGAAACGTATAGACAGCATGATGTGTTTAACAACTCTGAGGTACTGAGCAGGAAGAACTCCATTACTCAGGGCAGCACTCAGCCACTAAGAGCCACGACCTCTCTTCTCTTTGCTAGATCTCCTCCCTCCTCCATCCTTGTTTAACATGCTAAGTAACCTGGGCAAAAAAAAAACACTGGCAAAGGAGTTGCAAAGGCTGAAAGAGTCTCAGAGAGAGTGTCATGCAAGCATTACTGTTTGCATAAGTTGGAAGAGTGTTTTGTTTGGAACAAAGCCAACATAAGCCCTTCTTTTCTAGTCTTCACTCTTATCCTCACCCTTGTACCACACCTCCAGGCTGAACTAGAAATAATAATTAGCTCTTGCTGAGGTATTTTCCATTCACCAGCTCCTCCGCCCTGTTGGCCATCCAGCATTGTGTTCCCACAGCTGCAGGGCACATGGAAGGGACAAAGGCTGATATCTCCAACACATTCTGCCAGCCCTGTGTGACCACTCTGCTGTGGGAGCATGCTGTGCTGCCCACTGTTTGACTCCCTTTGGGAGCAGCAAGGAGTCACCGAGGACACCCAAAAGATATACCCCTGGGTTCTCCCACTCACAGCAAACAGGCTGCGCAGAAACCACAGCAGCTGCTGAGGGAAGGTTTTGTTCTTCCTGTATTAAAGTACAAAGGCAATATAAATTCTATTGTTTCCTAACTTTTGAGTACTTGGGTTTTCAACTTCAATATTGTGTCTGGGTATAATTATAGTTTGGATGTTAATCCTGTGAGAGTCCCACTCTCACTGTTTAGACATTTAAAAAGACAGTTCAAAGAGGTTAGAGATCAAATAGAGAACACAGACGGAGAACACAAGGCATAGGCTGTATGAGGCAGACCACAGGGTCCACTAGTGGCTGTGAACCCAGGACTAGAACTTACGCCCTGATGAGTTCAGGCTGTCCTGCTCAGCCTTTGTGAGCAGGGGCTCATAAAGCCTCTATGGGGATCCCGTTTGATTGTCCCCCACTCCTGTGGCAGAAAGATTTTCCCCATATGTTTGGGACTACCCCTCACCCCAGAAGCAACATGCAACTCAAGAGAGGCAAAGAAAAGTGTCAGTAACTCACGCATCCTTCCTCCCCTAGCTTCATACAGGAGCCACCTGTGCACAAGACAAACCTCTGCACTTTATAGAGCAACTGTGTTAGGTTTAGTGAAGTAAGTCCATGACAGAGTTGGGGAAAGCTCACAGCTGGGTCCGCAGCTTCACTGTCACCAGTTTCTACAGAACTTGAGAGCAGCATTTTTTAATAAAGCAAACCCCACCAATTGCTCTTTCCACATTGGATTTGCTGTTTTGATCCATGTTGTTTGTTGCAGAGCTATGAGGGAGTCTGAAAGTGGTGCCCCTGTTGTTGTTGTTGGCTTCCTTCAGCTAAGGGTGCTCCCACTGGCTTGTTCACACAGGTTTCTTCTGCTCTGGTTTTCTTATGGAAAATACAAGACTGTATTTGCATGTTTGTTTTGAGAACAAACACAAAGAGTTACGCAGGCTTTGCAGGCAGAACAGGTAGGTCCTGAGATGAAAGCCTGTGAGCCACAGTGGCATTCCCTGAAGCATGCCACAGAGTAGGCTTTTGTTTGGCCCAGAAACAAACCCAGCCCCAATGAGGACAAAGGCCTTGAGAGGAATAAGACTGAGAGCCTGGGATGCTACCTACTACAGCAGCTATGTTATTAACAAAGGTAACGTAAGAGAAGGTTGCACCTCCAGCTCACATACCTCAGCGCAGGTCCCTTGGCATCAGCAGAGTAAGGGTTTTCCTGCCTGCTGAGGGCCCATCTTCCTGTGGCCTAAGGGTCAATCTGTGAAAAGCTCCTTCCATGCAGCGTGCATGGCGCTGATCCACTTGCACCAGTCGTCTTTCCACTTGGCTGCCCTCTTTCCCTGCTCACGTGCTGTTAGTGCCATTAGAGAGCCGCCGTCTCAGGTGAATGTAAGTCATGAGGCACTTGAGTGAACCCACAATCATTTTAGATTGATCGAAGATGGTCCTTTGGGGGCAGTGGGTTTGCAAGTAACGCTGTCTGCTCAGCACTCAGCTCCAGCTCAGCAGTGCGTGGTATACAGGCATACACATGTACAAGAGACAGCTATATTGATGGAAGCAGTGATGTTCAGGACACGCATCTCTTGCTTCCTTCTTATTCCCAGATGATTTCTGTTGATTCCTTTTTTTTTTTCCTGAGCAAGAGCTAACAACTCATCTGAAGAATATAGCTTATCCCAATGGCCGTGTCAAAAGGCTACCATACGTCTGAGATGAAGTTAGAGTTTACAGCACCCTCCTTGGAAAGGAGGACAGGGTTTTACAGCAAAGGAATGTTAAGAATACAAAAACTGATGCAGTTTCAGGTTGGATTCACCCAGTTCAGCATGCCATTTCTGCCAATGGGCAGTAGCAGAAGGAAAAGAAAAGCAGCAAGAGGAAGAAGGATCCTCCTCTTGGCCTGACTTTCTAGTTTCAGACTTGAATCCATAGAAACTCAGAAAGTCTGAGTTAGGTCCTTGCTCTTGAAGACCATCTAATCTATGTAAAGCAGTGCCTAGGTTGAGCTATCCAGGGCCCTATCAAATCCAGTCATGAATATTTCCATCAAAGGAGAATCCAGTTCTTTTTGCTTCTGTAGTTGGCCCAAACTTCCAGCCTGCCCAGGGCTCTCTGTGTATTGACTCTTCCTTCTGACCATCTCTACTCTTCTCTTTAACCACTGCTCATGGGTCAGTCTTTCTCAAGTTCAGCTGATCTTTTTTGCTGAACCTACTTGAATATTTGTCTTTGCAGCTTCCTCTGGCAGTGAGTTTCATGGTTTAAACTAAATGTTGTGAAAAAGAAGGACCTCTTTTAGTTCAAATCCTGGTACCCAGACTTTTCATCCATGAATAATTTGAGAACTCCTGTGTGCTAGGTTTTAACAACAGTTCTGATCCCATCATATAATTCAGTATAAATATTTATCAACTTACTATACAGCCCAAAACCTGGAAGTCTACATAACTCAGCCTGCTATCTCAGTGGATCTGAGGTCTGCGAGGAGACCTCTGTATTTTCACTCTTGAAACTCATAATCTGTTTTAGACTTCATGTGCTTGCTGCCAGAATTCTGGTCTACAAGCAGTTAGAGGAGTTCAAACCAATGCAATAAAAAGCAAGGAAGATTAGGAGGGATGAAGAAGAGGGGCTATGCAGTCCCACTGCAGCATGTCCTGTTAGGCATGAAGAACATCCTCAACTCCACAAAGTTTTCAGTGCAGGATAGAGAAAGAGCAAATCCATTGGTTTTATAAGGAAGTAGATGAGATTATAAATTCCATGGCTGCTAGGATCCTATTTCTAGCAATGCTTCCATGCTTATCTGGTGGGATTTGGTTTTGATTTTAATCCTGTTTTTCCGTAGGTTGCCTAATGATAGAGGAATAGTAATGGCACATGAGTAAAACCAAAGCAAAGGAATTCACAAAAAGACTGTGGATTTATCAATTCTTTGATTGTTTTGCCAAGCCTGCAGCACTTCCTCACAATTTCTTTCCTCTGCTTTTCCTGCTTAACCAGCTCATCCTCAAGGAAATCATCTGATGGCTTACTGAAGACCCCAACCCTAACAGCTGAGGTGACCCTTTGTATTTTTCTTCCTCCTCCTCAGCATGTGAGAAAAGGCATTTCCACAGAATCATCATGGGTAAGATCCTGCACCCACTATTGGACATGAGTCACAGTACTGCTTTCTCCAGGCAAAACAAAGCCTGTGAGATTAGTATCTTTGAAGGTGAGCACAGCTGAGTGCTGTACCAATTCTTCAAACAACCTCCAGCTTAGCTGGCTGTCTCTGTCTCACTGTATGACAATGAACCTCCATCCTAGTGCATGGTGACCTTTACTCATTCAGCCTTGAGCAAAGGCTGCAACCTGGGCTTTTGCCAGACCTCTGTTAGAGAGCTGAACAAAGATGCAGAAGGCAAACACAAAGCCTGCCTTCACTGGGTTGTAGACTAGTTTTGAT
>JAOXXN010000446.1:43032107-43048780 GCA_026770055.1 Myrmophylax atrothorax | reverse complement strand
GCAGCGTCTGTGCAAGCAAAATCCTGCTGTATGTAAATTGGATGCCTAACAACTTGTGTGGCTAGGGAAATAAGCCATATGTATGCTTACCATGTGAATGTATAATTAATTCATGCTCTTGGGTAAAACTGAGTCCTTCATGAAATCCAGCACCTGTATAAGTCTCCATTTCATCCTGACAAATCTTAACAGTAGAATAAGAGGTCTGAAAAGCTATAGGTAATCTCTCTATATGAAAGTCTATAAAAAAATAAACAAGAGCTAACATTTAAGTTGTAGTCAAGAAATCAACTAACAATTAACACTCATTGACTGGCATCTGAAGACTGGAGGAAGGCAAATGTGGCTTTAATCACATGTCAAAGGGATGAGTGGGGAGAAATCTAGAGAATGACAACTCTGGCATCTGTGCCAGATAGATTAGCTTAGGCTGTGGTTTGGGATAGAGTTAGAGGACATCTGGACAAAACCACGCAAGTGACAAAGGGTCAACCTAACTTCTGAGAGGGAAATTCTGTCTAACAAGCCTCTAGGGGCATTTTGGTGAGATCAGCTAATACATGATGCCAGTGACGTAGTCCCTTTGATTTTCCAACAGTCTTGTCACAAGATTTTTTGTAAACTAAGTAACCAGGGGACAAGAGGTAAGGTCTTAATTCACCCAAATAATTGGCTAAGTGATAGAAAGCTACAGGTGGAAGTCAATGCTCATTTTCCTCAGTGGACAGAAGTTATCACTGGAACTGTGCAGGTTTTTTGCTTGTGCTAGTAATCTGTGCCAAGTCTGGGTTGTTTGATATGTTCATGAATGCTCTGGAGAGGGAAGGGAGCCTTGTGGCAGTATTTGTTAGTGATATGGAGTTGTTCAAAGTATTGAAATGAGGGCAGACTGTTAGGAATTGCAAGAGGATCTAATGAAAGTGACTGGCAATAAAAAAGCAAATCAAATTCTTGTAGATAGATTGCCTAATTTGTGAATCAAATTGTTTACATCAGTGTGTGAAGTGGTACATATGGAGCGGGGGACAACCCCCAGTTTTTATGTATGGTGACAGGCTCTGAGCAGACAGGTCCATAGAAAGAGCATCTTCACTCACAGAGACAATCAAAAGCAAATTAAATATTGAGATCTTTGGGGAAATGAAGAGAGCATGAAACAGGAACCCCGATGCTGCTGTCAGGAAGGGGGTCAAGCTCACCCCTGTTCAGCTCAGGACCCCTTTCTGCAAACAGCACAACCAAAGGTATTCATACAAGCGATGACAGGGTTAGTTAGGACTGTTAAGCCTCGAAAAGATACCATTTAAGAGGATGCAAAAAAAGATTTAGAAGGTTGTGAGTGTCATGGGGGAGATGGCTAGAAATAAACAGCTCACCGTCTCTTCTGCTGCAAGCCCTAGAGCCATGCAACCACTGTGGAGTGCAGCCAGCAAGACAAAAGCAGCAGAGCTGGTCACTTCTCTTTGTCTACTGCTACCTCACGTGCAAATATATTGGCTGTTGAGACTCAGTTGTTCCAAGGGACTCTTGACAGCTTTTCCCATCTGGGTTAAAATACAGCTATAGGGTCCAGCTTCCGACTTGCCTGTGACAGCAGGGCAGAGTTTGTAGAGCTGCCCCAGCTCCATCCTGCTTGGAGAACAGAAACAGGAGTACTTATTATTAACAGCTTGCTGAAATGTCTGCCCAGTGGCAAATGAAGGACCAGACTCAAAGTGTGCTGCTCAGACACCATTAGCTCCTAGCATAGCAGTGCCAAAGGAAAAAAAATTAGAAAGAGAGGAATGTGTTTTTCCACACCAATTGAGCAAGCTCAAACAACCATTAAAATACTTTAATCATGTAATTATTGCAATCTTTTTACCACAGAATAGAATTAAGTGTGCTTTGCAAGGCAAAGTTTTATTTTTTCTTTTCACAAGTATGAATTTCACAAGAATTTAATCTTCTTAGTGTTGAATGCTGAAAGATGATTTTACTGTGGTGATGTTACTCTTCAGTAACTGGTATGTCATCCACTTGGAGTTTGCCTACTTTTGAGGGAAGACAGCAATACAGATTTTTGCATCTTCCCTTTTAACCTAATTAAGTAAAAGTAAGGGAAGTACATCTCAGACATCTGATCTGCAGGTCCATTTATTGTGGTGGCTGCTGAACTTGCACATGGTCGCAGAACGACCACCTTCTTATTTAGAGCAGGAACATATCTGATAAAGGGAGAGCTACATCTTCTAGACTCCCATGCCTACATGCATCGTCCATGATGAGCAGAAGTTGAAGGGGATGATCTTAGTTTTGCACACAGACTGGCTCATGTAGCCAAGGGTGGATGGCAGCTTGGGCTGGTGACTTAGCAGCTCAGCTGCTAGCAGCAACCTCCCACCAAGGCTGCTGGCAACATTTCAGTGCTCATTGCTGAAAGCATCCCCTCCCTGATGGTTTTGGAGGTGGGAGAGAAGCAGCTTTTTGCCTCTCTCTCAGCTGCTATAGCCCTGCTGACTGCTCTCCTCCAGAGCATGCTCATGCCAACACTTCCACTTACCCTGGTGTTCAATGGATTTGCTTTTTGTCCTTTTGGTTTCCACCCCCATGCATAAATCTTGTCAGTTTCAACCTAATTGCATCCTTTTCCGACAGACTGTCTCAGGAGCAATGCAAATGAGCTTTGAAATGTGGAGATCTGGTTTATATTTGTCAGTTAATTGCCTGAGTGGCACAGGCATCCAGAGCTGGCACCTGCCTCCTTGTGTTAAGTTCCATCTTTGATTTCAGACCTGATGCTGCATGTAGAAGGTGAGCTGCTGATGGAGGAGGATGTGCTCCTTCAACAGTATCTTGCTGTAGGTGACAGTGATCTAAACTCCTCAGACTGAGTCTGTTTTACATGGCAGACACTGACCACCAAGGTTGTGGCCCAATGCAAAGCAGCACGGATCTGTTCATTTCTATGTGAGCTGACCCAGCCTTTGCCCAGTGAAGCCCCAACCTTCTTGTTCATCTATCTGTCCATGTTGTGTGACCATATGCATCCATGGTGCACATGTGTGGACTTGTTTCTCCCTGAGATTCAACTCTGGGGTGCTTATGGACATGAACATGGCAGGGAGAAGCAGCACCTACCTTAGCAGATTGTGTGCCTGCATGCAGATGCTGGAAATAATAGGACATTTTGTTCTTTCTTGACATCTTTAGTTTAAAACATTCCCTCACACTTAAACATTAGGTCCTGAAATTCAGCCTGTATTTCTTTCGCACTTCATTTCATCCCCTTGTCCAAATTTCTTCATTCAAATCCGTGTCAGTTTTATCCAAACTCCCGGCAGTGCACAGATGAAGCTAGTCAAGTACAGAGCTGGCTCTCATACCAAATGTCTGAAATCAACTCTGTTTTCTTTCCCCCACACTTCTGTCTTTCTTGCTTTTTCTCACTCTCTCTTTTTTCTTTTTTTTTTTCAAACAACAAGATGGCAAACAGCTAAACAACAACACATTTTCTGAGAAACCCAGCCTAGTGGACTGTGTGAGATCTGACTTCCCTTCAGATAAGCCTTACTGCTCCTGCTGCCTCTCTGCCAGGGACTCCTGCAGCAGCAGATCAAATTAATTGCCTGGATATCCTGCAAAATACCCTACTGCAAGCAATGAATGCTTGAAACTACACCACAGCCCTAGTCCTAGCTCTGACATTTTCTAGCTCATCCCAGTGCAGAACAGCAGACACACGTTGGAAAGGTTTGATGTCTTCCACTGACACAAATGTCATGGTATCTGCATGACAGGTGCATTAGAAATGCACAGACCAATTTATCTATGCTACAACAGGAATCTGGGGTGGATGACTTCAAGGCTGGAAGCATCAGCAAACATAGGTCTGCACGGCATAAACTTCACTGGCTCTCTGGTTAAATTTTCCAAATACTGAAGTAACTGTGAGGATGTACCTATTCAATGCAGCCCTGAGGCTTTTCCCCAGGTGGTTCATCATGTTTTCCATGGAAGCAACAGGCAAGGGCTGTTAGGACAGAGCAGAAAGACTGGGCAGTCAAATGCATGTGTGGGATCAAGAGCTTAAATCCCTATGAAACCTGGAGGACAAATAAAACTGGCATCTTGCATCTGTTGCTAGGGAGCTGGGACCATCAGGCAGGAACTGTAGGAGTCTGTGCAAGAAGAAAGCACTGGAAGTGATGCACTTTCATAAAGAATTTGCTTTTCTTTAAAAATTCATTAAAGACCGTAAAATTCAAAGACAAGTCTTACTTGGAGAGATTGAACCACAAAGGCATAGGGAGGAGGGAAGAATGTATTCAGGGGATTATCACCACACTTGCCCTGTTCTCATATTTGTTATGGACTCTCACTCGGTCACATAAATCCTTATTCCTGTTTTGCAGGTGGGGAAATGCAGCCTGGAAACCACTCCATAGCTGGATTTGAAGCTGTGTAGGTCAGCCAGCTGTTGGGAATGGTTTGCACTTTCACTTGGAAGAAACAGATGGTATTCCCAACTCCTGCGCTGAGGGCTGGTATCTTCTCACTTCTCCCAAGAGAAGTACACTGATCTTTGCTCTTGACAGGTGGCTTTGTCTCTACTGAGACAAACTTATCCTGACTGTATCTCCACCAGAGTGAACTGAATAACATCAGGGATGAATGTGGGTCTTGCAGATTTTTGCACTCTTGCCCTTGGCAGCACTGCAAACATGGCTGAGATTCAATATTGGCAGTTCTTCATATTTTATTTCTTGCAGAGGATAAATGCAGTAGAGATCTCTTTTTTCCCTATATTCAAGCTCATATTTTTGCATAGTAAGTAATTCATAAAATGCTCAGATTAATCAGAAAGGGGAATTTTTAAAATCAGCCTTCTGATTCTGCACTTTCACTGCTTACTAACAAACTGATACATGCTGCCCCAGGGTATTTCCCATAGAATAACAACCAGAGGGGTTGTTTTGCTTCAAGCTGTTAACCTGAGCTGATTACTAAAACCCTGGAAAACACTTATATGTTTCAGCCCCTTATTGATGTAAAAAAGTTGCACAGAATACCTTTCTCATATTCCCCCATAGCACTTTTCCAGAAGTACAAGGTTGATCTGCTTCTTTTGATACAGAAACAATTTTGAAACATCTATTCATATATATATATAAAATAGTCACTAATCTGTGGGTTCTATTTTCAGTGCCTAAATAGAGAAGTTTGGGGGCTTATTTCCATGGAGGTTGATCATTTGCAGTGCTCCGTATTGAGCTATGGCATCTCATTTTGCATCCTTTTTCTGTCCAGTCTAAAAGCCTAATCTGGGACTGGAGATTATGCCCTGGGAATAGACATTGAAACTTCAGCACTGTGAAGCTGAGGATGGTGACATCTACATTCCTTTTTGGATCAGTTCCCAGGAAACTACCCACATAAATGTGTTGCTCTGCCTTGTAACATGAAACAACTACTCCCTTTTCAGTTCCTGTTACATTGCTTTCTGTTGTGTTAGTTACCCCAGGCACATTAAAAAAATACTCCAAGTCTGCCTCTGACTCTAATAATCCTCATGTCAGTTTTATTTGTTGCACAGAGCAGAGGCTATAATACACATAAAACAAAGAAATGAGGAAATGGTCATTACAGAGTGCTTTTACTAGTATCTTGTACTAATAAACACAGTTGTCTATTTGGAAAGATGCCTTCAATCTGTTGATTTATTTTATATTATCATTGCTGTGAGTGTTGGCTTCTCTGCTTTTATAACACAAGCAGCAGAAAGAGGGCTGCCTCACAGGAGAGCTATGGAAAATTAGCTCCGTCTTTTCTGTAAACACGGTTTTATGCCCATGAGCTGCAAGATTATTCAAAGCAACCGAGAGGGCTTGTTTCCTCAGCCTTCGCTTGCTTCTGTTAGGCCAAATTCTGTTCCTGCTTGAATCGGTTGGAATCTTCTTGCTGATTTCAGTAACACTAGAGCGTGGCCAAAAGCCTTCAAATGATAAGTTGTGATGAGTCACTGACAACCTGATGGTCAATGTGGACAAAATGTGTCCATAAATGCAGACTTCCTGCAGCGGTGCCCAGACAAACTCCATGGAAGCACCACAGTCTGCTCCTGTCCTGTTGGGTGGGTAAAACCCTGCTGGCTGCAGTTGCATTCCCCATACATTAACACTGGAACTCAAGGGTTTGCTCACCTGCACATGGAAATTCTGAATGTTTTCAATGTTGCTGATTGCTTTTTAAATTTAATCAGATTTCACTCTTGAAATGAGAGAACAAGGGTGCTCTGGCAACCATTGGGTGTGAGGAATGGGGCAGGGTTACTTGCTGAGTGCTGCTGTGCACCACTAAGTGCCTGTCCCCTTCATCAGGCAGCTCTGAGACCCCCTTTCTCAAAGAAGACAGAGACCTTGCTTTAGTTATGGCACTGGTCAAAGCTTTGTCTTCCTCACAGCTCTTGGCCAGCCTCATTGGGCTGCTTTCAATATACTTTTATGCCTCTTTGCTTTAGAGCATGTGTATTCTGGTGCTGTGGGGTGTAAGCAGCAGCATCCAAGGAAAGGAAATTGCTCAGTGAGTACACAGATTGCTCAAGATTATGCTCTCAAGCTGCAGTAGCTCATATCTAAAAGGACCATGCACTTTTGCTATCTCTTACTTGTGAGGAAAAATGCTGATTTACCATAAGACCTAACTGTAGATGTCATCTCTTTATCATGTTCATAGTCAGTCATAGTTCACAGCTGCTAAGAAAAGCAAAGATACACTGTCTATTGAACTTCAGAAGCCAATTGATAAGGAAGAGATATGACAAATATGGTCACATAAACAACTACAAGGTCAAGTGTTTGGGAGATCCTTATTCCCCTGGCTGAGGATTGTCTTAATTTACATTGATGTGTGGCTTGGGCACAAAGGGCATGGGGAAGAGGGGCTTGTTCTGCAGCTGCAGCAGACTTGCTGTGGGCCTCTGTTTGGTGGTGCCTCTAATTGGGCTGCTCTGACGATGCCGTCACAACTCCACTCGCTCTGTGTTAGTGAGTATGCGCATTACAGTGTCTCTTGTATTTACCCATCCAGTCTCCCTTACAAAGCAGGAATGAGCTGTATTATTTTCTGTCCCTGTAATTTTTGCTGTTACCTGGATCTGGCAAATGTTATTGTTACCTGGAATAAGAGATTTATCTTAGCGGGTTGGCCAGGCCTATTGAGGCCATTACCCACTCTGTACTACGTACATGGAACAATAAATCAGGGCTGGGATCTATGGCTATAGCCCCCTAAAGGCCTTTTTTGTTGTCCTATATTTTTATTCTAAAACTCTAGAAACATGGAAGGAGCACAGATGTCCCTGCACAATGACACCTGATCTCAATTTTTCCTTCTGAAGCTTCTGTAAGGATTCCTTAGGTGTCACCAACACAGAAGACTCACTCTCACACCCCAGCCCACAGGGACAAAGTTCCCTTTGCTGTGCCCAAACCCACAGATAAATCTGCTCCTGGATACTGCCATTGAAGGGGAGATGGATGCTTCCATTCACTGCATGCTCCACTGCAGCACCTGTTCCTACAGAAATAGAACTCTTAGCAATCCTTTGCCTAAATACTACTTCTGCAGCTGGATTTCATTAAGTTTAATTCTTCTTTCCTTGATGAATATTGAACAGATGCAAGTTCTCCTTCTGCAATCTGTAATGCCCAGTGGCAGATAAAAAATCACAATCTTCCTAAGCTTTGATCATGTTCAAATATTTTTATTATGTATTTGTTGTACAGTGAGAAATTTTCAGGAAGAGTACAAGGACAGCTTTTAGTATTTGTAATACTTTTTTCAAATTTATTTTTCAAGTGTAAGTGGTGCACTTGTGCCCAGGGGAAGGGGGCACCACCTACTGAAAACCCCGGAAGTCCAGTGGAACATCCATATTGCAGCAGTGCTAGACTGCAAAGACTGTGGCCTCTTCTTGTATGTACAGTTCAAAATCCTTGGGAATGATAGCAATAGCCCATAAGACCACATGATTTAGATCAGGTAGCTACAGTACAGCAGGTGGAAAGGAGCAGCAAGGAGGGAAAATAATGCATTGCTTTCATGTGCTCACTGATGGCACCAGGGACAGACCTACATGTCCTGGTGTCCTTGTAGCATCACTGCCCAGGAGAGATCAGCGCCTACAGATTTTCCATGATATCCACTTCCTCATGAAAGCTTCCCACAATTCTGCCCAGGCTTCCTGGAAAGAAAGCTGCAATTAGGGCAAAAAGGGCTCCTTTGGCCCTCTCTGAGGGGGATTCAGCAGTGACAGATGCACCCCACCCAGATGGATGTTGCAGCAATGTGGGAGTATTGGGTGGGAGGGCTTTGGAAGTAGATTTTCCACACTTTGAAGGAGCAAGGGAGACAGTGTGAAATTTAGGTGCCAGCATACAGTCTGCTATCTGTTTTGGAGCTGATCCAGTTGAACCCTCACCTTCTCCACCATTCCCCCCAGCAGTGATGTTAGCTATGTGCTGACTCCTGGTTTTGTAACACAAAAACTGCTCCATCTTAGGCCTTGTTTCTGCTAATCTCACAATTAATTTCAGTAATCAGAGTTAATCCTGGTTTTAACTTATTGCAGCCTGAAGGACTTCTGCAATTGGAAACACGGGGCAGTGGGTGGGGTTGTTTAAAAGCATGTTTAAATATAGTTTTTCATACCTGGGCGATCACAGAAAGACATATAGTAGGTGATAACCTTAAGTGTCAAACATTCTGTTCCACTGATGAAAGCTCCCAGTACATCTGAATGCCACACCCCCCCCTTTCCTTCCCCAAGAACCAGTTTACCAATAAATCAGGAAAGGAAGGAGCATAGTCATATACTCAGCGATTTATTTAAGCTGTGGTTATTGCTCTTAGTGCCATTATACGCATTACATGGCAGGTAATGTGTCTGTTTTGTGTAGTATCACTAAGGGAAGGGATAGGACATTTTGTAGAGATCCAGCAACAAAAGCAAACACTGTATAAGGATTCAATAGCATTATTTAATATTCAACACAATGTATTGAAGTTCACACACTTATACAACTTTTGTTACTGTCAATTACAAGCAGGAGTGTAAAGTACATCTCCCTTGGGATGGTTGTCGCTGTATCACTAATGATTACTGCTGTAAGGAGTTCATTAAATGTTCAAATAAGACAAAGATTTTACAAAGCCAGGCTATGAGATATGAGGAAATATTTCAAATAAACAACTGAAGTACATCTGTTTCCCTCCAAATGTTATTTTAAACTTTAGTGTTGGGTTTTCTGGCAGAGAAATCATACTTCAGGCAGACTTTGAACACTCAGATATTATTTTCTTTTTGTTTGCTGATCATGACCTTTTCTTATGGCAGCCTCAAGGAGTTTGAAGAGCTGGATTTTCCTCTATTCTACCAAAGCAACTCTTTTGATTGCCGCAAGGTGAACACTGACTTACCTGTTACCTTACCTGCTCACACGGATGTAGTGGGCTGCCCAAGCGGTCTGTCTGCCACTTCCAGTAACAGGGTCATGAACGCAGTATTCTTGGCCCTGCAATTTACCATCATGCAAACAGCTGGAACAAATTGAAACCAAGCAGGAGACAGTATTTTTACCATATGTATTCCTTATCTTGATTTACTTTCATTGAGTAAGTTTTTGAAGTCGCTTTTAAGAACTCAAGTGCCATCAAGGATTCTAGCCACTTCCAGAAAAAACAAAGACTACAGGTAGGAAGTTATATTTTAAAACAACATGTTTCAAATGCTGTTTGTTTTCCCCACAGGCATTTGAACATGATACACTTTTTCCTGAATTTTTCCCCCACTCTGAAAGCCAGGATAAAGAACTACAAGAAAACTTAAAAGGAATAGAAAGAGTATTCAGGTAAAATGATCTGAAAGTTTTTCTCTTTTGCAGACTGCTTCTTTTAAGACTCAGAGATAATGAAGACTTGTGGGGAAAAAAATTGTTTACTTATGTACTGATGCACTCTGTGTCCAGAAATTACCACAACTTGAGTGCAAATATAGAGATACGCAGTGAAAACAAGTTGAACACCTTTGGGATCTCTTACACAGACGCAGTTCTGTGGATCTAATCAAGAAAATACCTGTCAAAGCAGAAGAGCATCAGATTCCACAAAAGACACTTCTGTCTAAGAGGAGGTGACACACAATTCCAGAGTCCATATCCAACTTGAAAAATGGGATACATCTTTATGTGCTTCTGCTAAGCAAAGTGACTCTACTGACCTTGAAGACGTGCCAATTTTGAACTCAGAAGATTTCACTTTAATGACCCATTCACCAATTACAGAGGCATCAAGCTTGGCCTACTCTAACGTTAGGGAGAGCAGGACTAGGAGAAAACCTTCACATGGTGCTAACTTGGTCACAAGTTTCCTCTGGCTTGTTGGCTGTGGCTTTCTGTGTCATCAGATGCTTGTTCATGAAGTCTCCTTTAGCTCCCAATGTCAATGCATATCAACTGGGACAACTTCAGAAGCTTGACATGGGGAAAGTGATACATTGAAAGAGTTGTCTGAAGTATTCTAGGGAAGAGTTTAGACACTTCAAATCCTGTTTCCTTTGAGAAATCCATGAATTATGGAGCTGAGGCAGCCAGGAGCTCAACTTTCCTCTGCCCCTCACCCTTCATTCCCTCTAGGCACTACAGCACACTGTTTACCAAAGGATTTCACTGAGGGCTATTCACTGTTCTACCTGTAATGAGCATGTTATGGTTTAAAGAGAGGTGGCTGGAGGCTGTCCCATCATTATAGCTGAGGACTGGAATGACTGATTTGGGAATTTACCGTTGGTGGACAAATGCATGCACAAGGCTTTTGGGACTTATGGGGTGTCTTCTAAACCTCTTCTGACCTGTTTGATTTTGAGTCCCAGCACTCAGGCCATAAGCCACTGACACTTTGCCCACCAGGACTCAATGGTCCCAGCAGGGAGGAGGCCTAATCTTGCTGCAGATACTTGCTAAGGATGCTGCTGTACATGCTTACAGCATTAAGGATAGATTGTGAAAAGCCCCTTTTCCCCATTCTCAAACAGAATGCTTCCAGATCTTCCCATAGCAATTTTCTGGGAAATGCTTTCAGCTCAATGAGTAAGGCAAGGGTTTGGGTAGGAGTGCCTGTGCTGCCTGGCTCCAGTTAGAGTTGCTTGCTCCAACCCCTCCAGTCCCCTCTGCACAGGTAGCTGGGAGAGCTGTGCCAGACCCTTCAAGTGAAGCCAGCAGCGTTTCCAGACCTTGTCTGCCTGCAGCTCATGCAGTAAGGTGATTTACCATCCCAGTTTTAGAATATTCTGAACAAGTATATAGATCAAAACAGGACACCATCCATTTTCATTGCCTTCCTGCAAATCTGATCTCAGTGGCAAAGTACCACTGGCTTCAACATAAATATAATTTGGTCCACTATAAATAGAAGTGGAGTCAGTTTTAGAAATAGTCAGAAATGCTTCCTTCCATTCTCTGCCAGCCTTTGTCTCCTATTTTAAGCTGTTTTTCCATTCTAGTCACTGTTTTATCTTCCCTTTAATGTCTTTGTACAAAAGCCATTAATCTACTGTATGGAAAACTGTCAAATGCTTCTGGAAAATCAAAATATTCTGCTACCCACTAAATTGCCCTTATCTGTCATAGTAGTGGTATCTTCAAAGGGTTCCTGAAAAGCAGTTAAGCATGACAGGATCCTCCTGTGCCTCAGCCTGTGCTGGCTTCCTCTAATCTAGCCGGGGTTCGGTCACTCTTCTCTTACTACATCTCTTGAAAAGGCTCCCAAGCCTTTTCAAGCCATAACAGATATCCAGCTCACTGGCCATTACTTCCCAGATTGTCTTACTAGTCTATTTTATTTTATTTTATTAAACAATAGCAATCTTTGCCAGTTTCTGGCTCTCACATAGCATTTCGCATTCTTGGACCTTTTACAAATACGACTGCTTGTTTCCCTGATTCCTGTGCGCACTCCCTCAGACACCATGGGGTCTGCAATATGGGATCATGGTGGATTTCTGCCACTTGGTAAGTCCTGGGTTCATTTTTGGACAGAGCTTTCTCTTTTACAGCTGAAATTCTGATCTCAGACTTGAGCAGGCTCTTTTCTCCAAGAACATTTTAAGTCTGCATTTTGCTGACTTTCATTACCTATTCTTTTAAGCATTTTGTGTAACAGCTAATAATTGTTTTTTACAAAAGAGAATATGTCTTTGAAAAGTAAAACCAGGTTAAATCATCTGCCTTGAATATGGCTTTAACACTTCTGCTTCCACCCAGAGGGTTGCCTCTGGGACAAGGAGCAGGAATTGTTGCACCATCCCCAGGCAATGGGCTGCTGCAAGGAGGTGGAGATCGTAGGTAATTTTGCATCAGCCAGAGGCAGTTCTGTAGATGGCTTTGCCTTACTGCAAGAGGCCATGCTGGTTCCTGGGTGCCTGAGATCAGACTGTGTTTAACTACTGCATCAGAAAGTCTGTCTGAATGTATCGAGAGGAGAAAGGCAACAGCAGAGAACACTAACTCTGTCTGTGCTTATTAAAAGTGGGGTTTATTCTACATTATTAGCTCCAGGCTCCAAATACTGTTCAGTACTGACTAGATTCAGGTGTGATCTTCCCCTCCCACACACACATATTGCTAACATCTGTTAATATTCTTCTGGTTCAGTTTCTCAGCCCAGGAAGTGCTAACCTTGACACACATATTTAATTTCAAGTGCAGCAAGACTGTTGATGGTAAAACACTTACTGAGCCTGCTTGGATGAATACATAAGTTAATAGCTTTCTGTTGGACTCATGTATATGCATGATGTTAATGACAGCTTTTACATGAATTCCTGTAGGGAAACAGTGCACACTCTATATTAATATCCCATCTCCATTTGACTCTGCAATTTCACATATTAATTGATTAACAGCAGCCAGGAGGAATGAACAACAAGAACACCAAGCCAATTTTTTAAGGGCTGGCCAGCACATAAAAGGCTTAATGGATCTCTGTCTGCAATGGACCCAGCCTTGACCTTACTGAAAGTAATGGTAATGTTGCACTTATTTCAACAGCAACTAATAGATGTTCAATAGCTATACCTCAGTGACAGGAGATGTACAGAATGTGAATACCACAATGTCTCTGCTTCATAACTAAAAATATTGATGTCTACAACCAGAGTTGCCTGGCCAAAGTATGAAGCATGAAACTACTAAATGATAGTCACAGATTTAAAAAAAAAAATAAAAAAAAAAGATTGCACTAAAAAACAAGATCAGAACTTCCTTCTTTTTAAAACTAGCCTGTACTCTCCATCCTCTCAACACACTGCTTTTGAAATCGATCACCTCTTGGCACTTAGACTGATCTGTAAGCAGTTTTAGATGATTTTAGTGTATAAATATGTAAGTATGTATATCTGTACATATATACTTATTTTGCAGAACTTCCTATGTCAGGTCATTTTGACACCCAAGAGAAATCTGCCCATCCTCAGAGCTCTTTTCCCCAAAGGGATTTGTGCAGTGCAGTTTTCCTGGTTAAAATGAGTCATCTGGACTCTGCAGGTATGTCAGGAGAGGCCCCAGGCTGGCCTGGATTTGCCATCTCTGAGGGGCAGAGATAGGGAGCAAGAAGTCGATGAAGCTCACCAGTGTCCTGACACACTCTCATTGCCTTTTTTCCTACTGTCACACCCTGCTGGAGCTTCCAGATCTTTTCAGTAATCCCTGAAGGTTGTCTTACATAAGAGGAGTCTCCTTCTGGTTTCTTAGGATGAATTATGACCACCTTTTCCACCAGAATATAAGGACAAAGACTTACACGTCAGTGAATCTGGTGTGGAGCTTCCATGGGGCTGCAGGCCACTCGCCCTGCTGGTGGTGGGGGCTCCTTCCTGCACTTGAGCATCTTTCCTTGCCACTGGCAACTCAAGGACCACTAACAACAGGAAAAGGACTGTCTTCTCCTGCCTTTCTTCTGCATGTCTTTAGTGACCTTTTGCTGGGGAACTAAAATAAAGATGTTGAAAGGCTTTTAACTGAGTCACCCTCTCACTTCCTTGCAGTTTAAACCACTTCAGGACTCAGATGCTTCTCCCAACACTACACAAACAAGGATTGTCTTCTAGAAAAAAAGGTTGTGTGTGTAAGGACTGCCTTGTAAATCAACTTTTTAATTACTTGTCTAATAAGCATGAGTAAGTCTTAAGCAGAAATATTCTTGAAAATTTTAAAGCAGCCTGTAGACTATTACTGGGTTATTCAGGGCTTGGGATTGGGGTTTTTAATGAGATGCACTCTTTGTTTCATCTTTTCATTCCCAGACAAAAATCATAGAGACAGAAGATTTTAAGTATTTTCTTCTGAAGTTGGCGAGTTCCTAGTAAACACAAAAGCCAACTCTTTCTTAAATGCATAAATCCATCTAAGTGGTCTAGACATTTCCCCAGCTTTTTCAATTGTTAATTTACTTCTTGCTCACAAAATTTGCATTTAGTATTGGGTAGGTTTTGTTTGGCATATCTCTTTCAACAGATGGTTTTCAGTAAGCTGCAAGATGAGGTTAAACACTGGGCTATCATTTAGGTGGGCAGGGAGAAAGGTTATTCTGCTACAGAACTCCTCTTTGACCTGGTTAAATCAGGTTGAAACAGACTGTCTATGCTTGCAATGCCATGTGGACTAAGACAGAAAGAGGATTTAATGTTCAGTAGCATTCCTGAAGGACCACACAATGACCACTTTGGTGGCAGAGGAGGAGTACAAGATAAGGAGGATGAAAAGACCTCTGGCTGCCAGAAAAGAGAGATACACATGAAATAAATCAGGAGCACATCTATGTTCCTGTGCTTCTTCAGTCTCCTTGGCCAATACAATAATAATGAGCCCTTTTTCTCATTCTTTGTGTGTCTTGTCCAAATACTCTGCAAATTCTTCTGGTGCAGCAACCGGCCTTGCAAAGCAGCTTTGAACTCTGGAGGCAAGGTGGTCCCTAGGACCAGAGGAGCAATGTGCAATTCTGAGAAGCTGCTGCTTTGTTTTGATACTGCTCTCAACATTTTAGGAAATATTATATATTATGTACTGCTAGTTGCTGTTATGATCCCCTTAGTGACAAGACAGGTGTGCTCATCACAGATACAGCAGTGCATGGGATTTCCAGACCTGCCTGCACCCACCTCAGGTGTGGGTCATGTGGCGCAAAGGCCTTGAGTTTACCATGCCAATTCCTTCATGCATATCTTCAACACTTGAAAGGCCCAGCTAATGGATTTCTTTCGTCAATCAGTTTCATGACACTATTTGTCTTGATTCACCTTCTCCAATGAGTCAACACAGCCATGCCCAAAGTCTCTCCACTTTTGCAGTGGCTGAGAGCTAAGTAGCTACAAGCCAGTCTACAAGCCTTGACTGAGCTATCACCTCAATAACTGTCCAGTGATCTGCAGAGATTTAGGGTACACATGGAGTATATATCTGCAATTCCCCCAACATCGGGGCAGGGGATGGGGGTACCACCTGTGCTGGGGTTGCACAGGGATGGGAAGGGCTGTGCCCAGCTCCCAGTAGGGTTGGTTTAGCTCAGATAGCCTCATTTCACATCATCTCTGAATTCTCCAGTTTGTTTCGGCACAGCAAAAAAGGAAATCGAGGTTCTCTTTGCCAAAGTAACCAAAGATGGAGGGAAACAAGGAAAGGAAACCAATAATGCTGATTAATAAGCCTCTTTCCAGGCTCTGCTGTAAGGTGATATCCAGTAACAGGGAACACACATTCATCTCACCACTTCCTCTATCTTGGAAGATGAGGAAGGATGAGGCCATTTTGCTTTGAGGATGAGCTAAGTTAAGCCCTTAAAATGAAACAAAGAGAATTTGTAGACCCCTGATAAAAGTCCTGCGTGTGGCATAGAAAGTTTCCATTGCCATCCAATGGCTTTCTTATAATCTTAGTTGCTGCTGACTTATCTAAACAGTTGCTTCCTAACTATTTATCTCTGTAGAGGAGTGGGGAAAATCACAGTATATAACAAAGAGCTGTAGACCACACACACCCATATTCAGAAAGTCCCATGCATGCAGAACTCTGAATTTTGAGGGAAAATCTCTGATTATGAAATACATGATTTACCTTCATCTTATTCCTGCTCCTGCTGCTATCAGTTATAGCACAAATGAGTGTTTATCCTTCACCAAGATTTTACTCAAACAAATAAGTTTTCACACAGCTTCTCATGGCACAGTTCTCACTCTCACAGCTGCCTAGGAACAATTCTGTCTATTTTGTCACCTTTGGAATGGTGCTTTCTGTTCTTCTGGTGAAGTGGAGCTCACCTGAATGTCAGAATCACAGCTCTGTCTCCGTCATACATAGAAGGAAATTAAATAATTGCCTCCACCTGGAAAATTTCAAGTCTGGAAAATGGTGATTTAGGGTAGCAGGTACTAACCATGCTGCTGTACTGAAACGTGGATGCTTTGGGATAAAAGTGACATCCAGTGAGTCATCCCCTTTGGCCTTGCTTGAAGCAAGTGTTGATCTCTTACATAGAGAGCTTGTTCAAGAATGAAGTGTGCACAGGGTGCATGACAGGCAGGAAGCCTATTTTATTTCACTGATTTGCAGGTTTTCCATGTGAAGTTTCCATCCTTAGAGATA
>JAOXXN010000446.1:43014500-43031982 GCA_026770055.1 Myrmophylax atrothorax | reverse complement strand
CAGAGGCATTGGACTATATGAGTTCCAGAGGTATCTTCCAACCTTAATCCTTCTGTGATCAATTCCATAACACCACTGGCATTGTGGGAGCCCTTGCAAAATCTCCTCAGTGACAGAACAGCTTCATCTCTACTCCAGCAAATCTCCAATTCTTCAATGGCTTGCAGATTTTTCAGTGCAATGTATAATCCCTTTGAGTTGGCATTGCAGCTGTAGGTCATAAGGGAGTGCTGCAGTTGTGTCAGGCTGTGGTCTGCAGCAAGCTTGAACAGGTGCTAACAGCAGTGATACTATGCCAGCAGAGCTCTCTGTTAGCTGCCACTCCTGAGCCCCTTACAACTCCACAGCACTCTTCGCAACTTGCAACTTGCTTGGGTGGATAAGAAGTTTTCCAAGTATGTAGCTGAAATGTCCTTCGTGTGTTGTTTTTTCTCCAGCTTTTCTTGGTCCCTCACCTCTTGACATTAAGAATTCATGTTCCCTGTCCACTTTGTGGAGCAGCATTGTCTTTCTGCCATGTATTACCTATCAAACAGTCTTGTTTCTCTGCCCTCTCTGCCTTCCTTCTCAGCCTTACTCCTGGGGTCTTTCTGGCAAATGGACTTGAATTCACTGCTCTGACACACAGAGTAAAATATTTCTCATTTTTGAGACTTCATATTTTAAAGCCACAAATCAGTTTCCTAATTCAGCTGTAAGTCTATAAGCCCACTGTGATTTCCCTTGGACTCTCAGGACTTACATGCACTAGGCAGAGGTCAGAGGGGCGGCCCACAGGACTCAGTCATGGAAAGGAAGGTCTTCAAGAATGCAGATATGCTCCAGCAAGGTCCAGAGTACCTCAAGATGCTACTCTTGATCCCAGGGATCCAGTCCCCCAGCAGCCTACACAAGGTATATCATATCCATCTTCATGAAAGCAGAAGTTGGCCCAGAGCATTGGTTTTGTTGGGACAGCTGTACACAGCTCAGAATTTTTCAACTCATTATTCCCTTTAACTTCCAAACCCAATTTTGTCAAGGTCAAATAAAAATCACAGCTCAGAACCTGAGTCACATTATTCCTTCCTGAGAAAGGCACCTCACTGTCCTCACTTTTTTAGCTCTTTCCTCTAAATTATCACAATCAAGTCAACAATACAGAGAACACTGGAACTTTCTGTTATTTTTCCACTCAGCTAAGTTGTTTGTTCCAGCACAATTTGTTTTATCATAAACACAGTTCTCTGCAAAGCACTGCTTAAGTTTCAGTATTTATTGTGTATCTCTGCTGTTTAAACTGACAAATCCCATGCTTTTATTTTGTTTTTGTTCATTTGGGAGCAGCTCCAGGTTCAATTAAATCCAAAAGCAAAAGTCATCCTTAACACAGTAAAAAAAATTGGACTGAATAGCCATAGCAGTTTCTTAGTATGCAATATGTTTATTTGAAATACAAATTGTAAAGTGTAAGAAATAAAGTACAGCTTCTACTTATTTGTACTGTGAGTGGGTGAAAAAGAAAGCTCAGAGGAGTCAGATTCTTACTTGATCATCTGGAGGTACAGATGCCAATTCTTGGTTATTTTCTGAAAGAGCCATGGTGTTTTTACTGTTTTCCTAAGAAGCTGGTTGTGTGAAGTGTGTGTGAGTGCTTGAAGATCTCATCTTTCTCAGTCCTGTGCATTGGGAAGGAAAAGGTTGCAAACTATGAAACCTGAAGGTTCAAACAGAAGAGGGCAAATAAACTGGACCTGAAATCTTGTTATCTTAAAATCTCCTGATTATTGGCCCTGACCCACTTGCAATAAGCAATACTGCAAAGGCTTATTCAAAAGCTAACTCAAACTAATCCTCTGGAGACGTCTGCCATCTTGGGAGATGCAGCAGGAGAGCCTGAGCCCCTTCAGCTAGAAAAGCAATAGTGAACCTGACAAGGAAGCTCTCTCTGGCTTCATTTCTGCATTCAGATTTAAGGGAGGAATACAGAGGAATTTTGACCTGTCTGAAAATGAAAATACTCTTTGAAATCTGTCTGCTAGCATTGTATTAAGATGCTTTTGGGAAACTTCCATGCCTATACAATGAGTTTTCTAAAAAAATGCAGGAATTTTCAAACAGACAGGCACAATTTAATAGGTTTAAAAAGAAGAGATTTGAAACCGCTCTGAAAATCTGCAAAATGTGGTGGGATGAATCTTCCCAGCAGGTATTTTAACCATGCTGGACAGTTTTGTGACATGGAGGTAGCTCCTGGCAGTGCCAAGCAAGAGGCATTTTTCAAGAATAATAATTTTTCACTAACTGTAGTAGGTCTTTTTCATAAACTCAGCATTGCTCTATTTAAATGCTCACATGCTAACACCTTTTTTCTTAACCGAACCCAGCTTTTTTGTGCCCACCACCATTTTAACGAAGCTCTGCAAAAGGTTTGTGATGATACGCAAATCCTTCTGAAGCCTGCCTGGTTTCGGATTTCTTTATGAGCTTGAAACTCAACCCAGTTCGTCCAAAAGTTCAGTAAGGGTTCGTGAACTTTTCTAGCCCAACTGGATTGATTTATGGTCTTGTGTCACAGCTACACAAATCACGTGGCTTCGGCACAGGGCAAAACTTGGCGGGCCTGAACGCCGAGCCAAGCAAATCAGAACCACGGCCTCTCCCCTTCCACCCTCTCCTCTTCCCAAAAAGGGTGGATGTTGACTGTACATCCCCAGTGGCTTTCTGGGTCATCATCTAGTGAAAGAATTGATCTTTAGAAAGTTTTAAGGCATCTAGTTCTGCTGACCTGTCAGGAAAACGGTCCAATCTCACAGGGACTCGGCCAAAATTAAAAAAAGAACAAAGCAGGAAAACAGATGCTCAGAGTTAAGTATCTTACTTTTTATTTTGTTGACCGAATAGCTGGGCTGATCACCACACACTGCTGAGCCTACAACAGCTCCTGGTTTTAATCAGAGCCATTGTTTAGATGACCAAGTACAAAGAGAAAGAAACCTCATACTAGTGCTCCTTGGAAAACTCTGTCCTTCAGCTGCAGGCAGTGCTGGTGGATGCCTGTGGCTAGAGGAGACAACTCCAGGCTGTAGGCAGCTGGCAGTCCTTGGTGACAAGTGGAGACACACAGTAACAGATGGGGAACTTAGGAAGTTATGGAAGTGCAAGGGTAGTTTAGTACCTTCCCCACCTCCTACCTTCCTGCCTTCCAGCCCTCGATACCCAAGTATCTGTTCCAGCCAAGACATGCCAAAGACCATGTCTGCATGCTCTCAGCTAGTGTGGAGCAGCTTCCCAACACTTATGACACTCTGCCACTTGCTCAGTCTCTCTCTTGAGTACCTCATCTGTGTCTGATGGCACTGCAGTGACTGAATGCCATCACTTTCATGCTCCGTTCTTTTGCATATGGGTTTGGCTTTTCTGATCTGGAGGTTGGACACAGCAACTGATTAGAATCTGGTAACTGCATGTCCTGTTAGAATGTGGTGACAGTCTGTTGTCTTGACACACAACACCGAGCTGCATGAGGCACAAGGCTGCAGCCCCAGCAGCACACAGGCTCAGCTGCTCTGCTGTTGATTGCTCAGCTTTGGACCTAGAAACAGCACTGGGAGATCCCTGCAGCAATGTAAATGCAAACAGGTTTGGCTTTCTCTTAGTGAGTAGCCTGTACCTCTCTCACGTTGCAGCTGGGCTAACACTGTCCTTGTGGTGGTGGGGCCATGCCAGTTGCAGATGGAAGTGCCTTGGTGGGCACCAAGGTACTCTCCTGAGTATCTGCTTTGTCCTTGTCAGGAACCTGTCACCCTAACCCCCTGGAGGAGAGGCAGGTGCTGGGCAAGAGGTGGTGAGAAGGCTGCACCAAGGTGTTGAGCTGGAGGATCCAGAGTCCCATGTCGGGAGTTGAGAGCAGAAAGTTCAGTGGAGGCTGATGCTGCAACAACAGACATTAAAAGGATCATGGATGTCACAGCACATGGTGAAACCAGCAGTAAAATGCCTATCAGCCTCAGGGCCTCTCAGATGCAGCCTGCACATAAGTTAAAGAGCAGCAGAGCTTTCATGCTCCTCCAGAGATATGCGAACTTGCATGTAAAGATGTTGCTGGTCTCTCTGCAGTGCCTTGGCATTCCCAAGAAGGACCACTGTGGATTTCTGCGACATCTGCAGAGACACTGTTGGCTGGTCACACCTAAGGACAGCGCAGCTCCTTCTTGCTCACTGATGCCTCTGACCAGGAGACGAGCTCCCCATCTCAGCTCAGCAAGTGAGCAGAGAGCTTCAGCCCCCTAGACTCCTGGGGCAAGGCTTTCCCTTCCACTGAGAGCTTTGAGTCCCCTCTCCCACCTGAGATTAATGAGTAGAAAGGAATTTCTTAAGTATGTTCCTAGGTCACTTCTGGTTTATTCTCTAGGTTTCCTCTCCTCTGATGGTACCACAATGCGGCATCTGCCACGCTGCCAAATGCAGAGGAGAGCAGTCTCCTGCATGCACAAACAGAGCGTGGTGTCTTTGGCAGCTGGTGGAGCAACTGTCTCAGGTTTCCTTTCATTTTAATGGTTCACATACCTCGCTCCACGTCTGTGTCTGATTTTCAGGGCACGACCTTGATTTTACATCAAACATTCCCTATGTCTCTCCTCATCCCACTGCTGTCTGGCTAGATTACCAACGTTAGAGCTGATCTTTCTATTAAAATGATTGGGTTTTATTATTTTTCTAACCTAAAGCCCATCTAAAATGCAAAGCCGTGTTCATCCTTTCCTCAAGGACTCCCGCACTTTGATTCCTCATCCTGTCCTCCACTGACAGACAACTATCAAGTGCAATACATCTGCAGGGCTGAAGCTGAAGGCAGCCAAACCCTTCCGTATACTTACCCATACCATAGATAGATGCTGTGATCCTGCTCTTATTCATAAATCAGCTCATAAACACCCCACATCTGGAGTAGTTCCTGTGTCATTTGCAGCTGTTTTAAAACTAAGACTGCTGCTAAAATAGTCTCACTGACAGCTCAGGTACATCCCTGTTCCTCCACACCTGAGTGCTGCTTATGAACGGGAACAAGGAGCTGCCTGGCCAGTGTTTTTGCAGTTGAGCTTTGGTTCTTGATCAGGATGAGAATGAAATAATAAAGACATAGATAGTAAATGTAGGTTGTTTTGCTTCTGGTGTAGTTTTCAATATGATCCACACTTCAGAGGGCTAGCTCCTTTCATACTATACCTAGCACCCCAGGATCCTTCTGAAGTCAACTGGGATGTGTTATTTTTCCCCAGCTTGGAAAATGACTGGGGATTGCCCATAGCAGTAGTGGAAACCTCCATCTCACCCCTTAAAGCAAGGTTACCTTCCCTCTCAGTTCTCTTTTGGGTCTTTACAAACTATCTATCTGCTTCTGTATGGCTGCTATCAAGCCCTGTAGTAGGGAGTTGTGCCCAGGTGACCACTGCAACTGCATACCCTTCTCTGTGCAGTGTCTCAGGCTCCCCTTTGCCTCTCCACAGCAGCAAGAAGTATGTGTGAGTTGTGCAATGCCCCAAGACCCACTCAGGAGAAAGGTCCTCGGTGCTACCTCTCTGGGAATCCTCCCTCTGGTTAGTTTACCCAGTGAGTACTCCAGGATGGAAGCTGTAAGTAATAAATAGAAGTCGCATTTCAAACCCTTTGATGTGACCAGCTCTCTCAAGTAAGTTTGGACTGTCCTTGCATTGTAATGAGAGCTGATCCAAAGATCCAATATTTAGAGAAAATTTGTACCTAGGGTCAAGTATTCCCCAGTAGCACTGGGAGACAAGACAGGGTCTTGGACTTGTAGCCTGCAGGGACTCTAAAGAGGAGCAAGACTGTTATTGAACTCTCCTGAAGAAGGTGAAATGTATTACAAAAGGTAAAACCCTCCCAGATGACAGAGAGCATGGCTAAAGAAAAGTCAAGCTGAAAATTTTATGAGAAGACATGTTTAGAAAACAGCAACAAGCAAAGACAAAAACATTAAAAATCTAAGTATAGAAATGTCCTTCTGTTCCCATTTCCTAACTATATGTGAAGCCATGCAGGTAGATGCATAGGTGGGGATGACAGCAGACACCATATGTGCATGCACAACAGCAAGAGGAGCCCTGAGCACTGACATGACCACACTACATCCCACACTGCCCTCCAGCCCCATCCTGCCTATACGAGTCCTGCTCAAAAAAGGCTCTGCCACAGAAGCCCCATCATGAACTCTAACCCACGGGGTGACCTCAACGAAGTTCAGCCTGGTGCAGGCAAGATGTTCTGGGAAGATTCCCTACCCTGCTCCTCAGGGCCCTTGCCTGCTGTCACAGGCCCTTAGTAATTGGGTACATCTGACCTACTGGTGTCTTTGAAAGTCCTCCAAGGATCTCTTTCAAGAAACACATTTGGTTTCACACTGAATTTACAGAGTGAAAGTTTTACCAGCTGGAGCAGTCTGAACCAAACCCGGTCTTTCCACAAGTAACAAACCCCTCCTGGTTTCAGCTTTTCGCTCCGCCTACTCCACTCACTCGCTGAAAGAAGAGACTGGAAATTGTGAAGGTCTAAACCACACTCTCTGGAAAGTGAGTTTATTAAAAGATCAACAAGAATTGATTCTGTTTTCTTTCCCCAGAGTTCTAGCTGTGCTTTGGGCAGCTTTCCCATAAATTTCAAGACAAAAGTATTTACTTTTGACAATTAAATGAAATGCTCCAAATGTGCATGACAAGGTGAATGGCACCCAAAGAAGAACAAAACAAGCACTAATCCTTTCCATTTAAGACTCTTTTAAAGCCACTTGATGGCAGAAGGCTTTGATCAGGGAAGATGCCCTCCTCCATGATCCTGACCACTTCCTAGAGGAGGCGAAGGAGCAGTTTCCCTGTTATTAGGCAGGAGAGTTTGGACACGGGCAGCTGAGTGACTTGCACAAGGGGACTTAGTAGCAGAGACAGCAACAAAATCTGTATCTCCTGAATCAGAGGATAATCCCTTATCTCTCCAATCAGGCTCCATACCATTTCTGTAGGCAGCATTGCTGTGTGCAGATGGATGTTTTCCATTTCAGTTAACTTGGACTTAGTAAAAAAGAGCAGTATGTCTTGTGCCTTAGCCCTCATCTAGGTGAGATGAATGACCCAAACTGAAAAACTCTTTCATTTGTGTGGCTGAGCAACATCCTGAATAATTTGTGGTTTGCAAATTGCACATCTGAGTGATGTATGTAAAAGACAACGCTGATTACACATATTCAAAAATCAGGAAACATTCAGACAATTGTCATGCCGATAAATAAATTCAAAGAGTCCCATAAAGATATCCATTAAGAAATGAAAAATGAGTCCTTATAACAATATTAGCTCATTTCTAGATGAAGTTGATGAAACAGCTAATGATAATGGGGAAGATTTTGATTAATATTTTTGTTCTGTACTTGAAAAGAAAAAGATGACATGTTGAGATGACATAAGGATGATGAAGTGCTCTCCAGTGCATCACTGAGAAGAATGACAGACAACAGCTGTTAGGGATAAACAATTTTAAATTGCAAAGCCCAGATAACTTATACTCTGAAGTCCTTTAAGAGCTGCCTGGGAGATGTTTGGTCTGTTTGCATTCATTTTTAATAACCCCAGGGGTGCCAGCAAGTTTCCAGTGGACTGGAAAAGGTCTAAGTGTATGCCAGTGTTTTAAAAAAGACAATATGGGAATATCTGACATCAATTCCAGACAAAACAACAGAGAACATGACATGGGATTCAAGTACAACAAAAATAAAAGAGAGAGAGCATCAGTGCTGCTTAACAGCACTTCATGGAAAACAGGTCTCATTTAATTTTCTGTTGAGTTCATAAAAAGTGACTGATACTATTGGCTGCCTGGAGGCAATGCCTGTGTGAGGCACCACTGGGCACCACACAGCACTTTTGGGGGACAAAAACATACTGCAACAGGCCCAGAGAACATGTAAAACAGTTGAGGGGCTGGATGGCTGACAGACATTCACGGAGGTGGCACACGTGGGAGCACTTCTGTTGGTATACGTGGGGCTCTATCAGAAGCTCCTCTAGACCTGACACTTGGCAGAATCTTCTCCCAGTGATCTGAAAGAAGTGACTAATGCTACTGACAGAATTTGCAGGCAACGGTGAGATTGGCGGAGTGCTGAGAAGGTTTGATGATCCCAGGCAATGAAGACAATTAGAAGCTGAAGTAATTCAGACAAAATGCTCTTCAATAAAATTAAAAAAACACATTGTGGAAGAAGCAAGGAAGACAACTGTAACTTTACCTGCCTTGTGCAAAAGCAGCACAGTGTGAACCTGTGAGATGATGATGCCAGAAAAAGACTAATGATCCCTTGGTGAGAGTGCTGAAGGGGCAGATGTGGTTGTGTCAGGGCAACCAGAAAGCTGATGAACACCTGCAGCAAACTGCTGGAGGAAAATGGCACGCTCCATCTGGAAAAGTGCCTCTGTGAAAGCTTCATCAGTGTTCAGGTGAAAAGGAAGGAACCTGTATGGGCAGTGTTTCTCAAGGGCAAGTTGCAAGCAATAAAATCACTCAATGCCACTGCACCCTACGAGATGTGCACCACAGCCACAGCCCTTGAGACTGCCCCACTTTCACGTGATCCCTCCAAAAACCCATACAGGACCTTCGTCTGAATTCTTTACTGAGCACATGCGCTCTTTCCATGTTTTTACCAACTTGTAAGGAGGGGATGGAGAAGGAATGTATGAGGCCACACTGTATGGCAATGGAGAAAAAATTGTGAGTACAATTAAACAAACCCCATCCAGATTTTGTCTGGTTGTACCAACTAGATTCTTCTTCTATTTTTTCCCCATGAAGCCAGTTGAAACAAGAAATAGCTGCATCACAGTAGTGCCACATGAAGCTCCTCACAGCATACATCTCTTACGTGGGGAAGTAGAGGGCACAGCAGCCCCTTTCCTGCTGAAAGCAGCAGTGGGATCCCACATTGCTTCTGGGATGGAGCTGACATGCCATCAAGACAGAGAGACTGTGCGTCACCATGCTCCCACTGACATGGAGCATCACAAACTGCAGTCTGATTGCTCCCTGAGCAAGGATGGTTTTTTTCCCTTGCATCTGAAAAAAAGATCCCATTGCTGACCTGCTTTGGCTATTTTGGGGTACTCTGTGGTTTTCAGTTAAGCTCCTTCATCACAACAATGTCCATGCTGGTACCCCTGGGCTTTGTCATCCATGGGCTGAGGTTAACATTTGTTTTCACTTAAAGGCAAACAAAAAAAGCCACTGGCTTGGGAAACTGCAGTGGTGAGGACACCAGGTCCAACCTGCCAGATGGCAGCACTGCAAGGCAGTGAGGATGCTCGCTCGCCAGGACCAGGAGCCAGGTTATTGCCAGGGTTTGCACTCCATGTGCTCACAGCCAAGCTGTTCATCATCCCAGTCTAATGGCACGCACAGAAATCATGCAGTTCTGGCCAAGCTCGAAGCACCGGCATCTGGAGGAGCTTGGATGAAGGTGTCCCTGCCTGATCCAAGTCCTACTTGCAGATGATGAAATATCCTGGAGGAAACCAGGCACAGTCCATAGCGTCAGACAGTAGGTGATTAATAGGCCATTACCAAAATGTTGTGGTGTCACAAACTGAAGCTGGAAGGGCAGGAGGGAGCTTTCCTGGTGCATGTCAAATAGACTGATCAGGGGAAATAAACATTCATGCATGGTTACTTTTGAATATCCCCCACTGCAGTGCTGGTAACACAGACGCACCACCATATAGGGGGCCTAGAGGAATAAAGGAGCTGCCACCATAATGCTCATGGTCCACAGGGGACAAAAGGCTGAGGTAAACTGACTGCTCAGTTTTGCCTGAGCTGAAAGGTCTGTAAATCACCATCCCGTTCCTCCTCATAGAGAGGCAGTCCTTTCAGTGACAGCACAGGCTGATGTCAACTTTCTTGTTCCTTACACTGATTTAATTTTGCTCCATAAGAGAGAAGTTTATAAACCTACCTGTAGTTAGAGCGTGCCAGTGCAAATAACCTACCAAGCTCTTCTGCTACTTAGCTTAGATAATAGAAAAACCTTTGTAATTTCAGAAGAAAACTCCCTTTCATTCCATTTATGAATGTATCATGTTAGTGTTCCTGGAAGCATTGGGAGGATTCTATCTGGTGCATTACTGAAATGCTGTTATGTTTATTAATATTTCCAAATTAGTCCAAGCCCCATGCACAATCGTTACACAGGCAAACAGTAAACAATCATATATTTAGTAAATTTGACATCCACCATGGAGTGGTATTGTATCACAGGATTAGCTACACATGCTGCCTCTTGCTGCATTCACAGCTCAGCAGTATTAAACCCTTACAAAAGCCCCAGAGACTCCCTGGGCCCTGCTCTACTATCCCTGCCTGGTAGAAAAATATGTGCAGGGGAAATCAGTGTAAAGCATTGTGTGAACATGAAAGGAGAGGGAAAAAATGAACTGCTTGTCATGTCCCAAAATAGGAAGAATCCAAGTAATCAGTGCATCCCATCTGCCCCTGACATCCTAAGGTGCTCATTGAGATTCAGAGGGAAGCACAGCATTGCCACTGATGCTGGCCAAGGGCACCGTAGCTCGGGGATGGGCAGCTCTGAGCAAACACCTGCTTCCCTCGGGATCAGATCCAGGCAGCAGTGGCTACTACCACCATGAAAACAGAAAGGCCCCCTCATGATGCCAGAGGATGCTGTCGATGAGAGAAGAAGGGAACATTCAAGCACAGGGCTCTGTATCAGCAACAAACCTATTAAAAAATCTGACCAAAGAAAAGTCTGGGATTTTAGCATGACACCCCCACTTCTTTTCATCCTTGTGCTGCAGATGTGGACAAAGAAAAGGGGAAGAATTGCTGCCCACAGTTTCCAGGAGGAGGTCCTTGAGAGTATAACAAGAAAAGACCAAAAACAAATGCCCCTTCAGCTAAGCGGGGCTTGCTCTGTTTGCACATTGCAATATAATGGGGCATTCCTGATCCACTGGTTACACCAGTTGCAACCCAGGACAAGTGAATCAATGGCATTGCCACGTTTGCCCATGCACAGTGCCACAGCCTTAACACTGATCTCAGGAGAAAAGCCATCATAGTTGTTTATTCCTCATACCTGCTCGAAGTTCCTCTTCTTTCCCTACTTCTTCTACTGCAGTAAACCCAAATCCTGGGTGTTTGTGGCTATTAAAACCCTCTCCCGCACATGACTGACCTTTGCACTTCATTTTTGGAGTATGAAAGGCAAAAATGCACCCATATTTTTAGACTCATCTCATGCAAAGCCTTTGTAAATGCATTTTGGAGAACATGAGCAGCTTCCTGCTGATGACAGTGTCACAGCATAAGCCCTGTGCACCCATCCTTAGCTGCAGTAGCTGATTGTATTACAGTAGCTCTCTCCAGGGTCAGGTTTTCTCCACAGAAACACACAGAGAACAAACTCCAAGTTCAGACCCTAAAGAACTTAGAAATTTGATTCCCCATATAAGATTGACAGCTCTGACAGGAACCAATCTGACATCTCCAAAAGTTTTAGCCTGGTCATACTTTTCCCCTTCAGCTGCCTTCTTTAATTGCTTTCCACCCACTCTAGCCCTTCCTTCCAACTTTGAAGGGCAACCGTCTCACCCAGATTTTGTACATGAGCTGTTGTCACCAAACACCAGAGAACTTTGTTTTCTTTGTTTAACTAGGTTCTGGTTTTGTTATGACAGAAAACAAAACCAGTTTCTCTCTTTCTCTTTTTTTTTTTTTTTTAAATTTTGTTTGTTTTAAAAATTCATGCCAATTTTGTATACCAAGTTCCAATCAAGAGCCAATGCTTACAGGAATTGTAAAGCCAGCTTTTTTCCAAAACAGGCTTTGCCATGGATGCAACTGTACAGGTGTACCGGAAGCAGCCTGAAAGCCAGTGCTGCTAGAAGTGCAGGAATGCCATTGCCTTCCCTGCTTGTCCAGCAATGTGCTGATACTTAGCCTGGCTGAGCAGTCCATTGTACTTCACAGCCGGGTTTTACACCAACTTAAAATCACTGGAACAGAATCACTCTGATTTTCTACATTTTTTCTTCTCAGGGAAGCTAAATTATATTGAAAACTGTGTGAGAGAGCTTCAGTTCTAAGGATGAGGAGGGTGAGGTAAAAAAAATTTCTGTAAAAGCTCATATCCATCATAGTTTGAAATTTGTGGTGTGCCCTTTGCTCTGGCAGAGTTAAGGCAGAGCACTCATTCATCACTCACTAAGAGCAGTTTCATGCTGGGAAGTGGCCAGGGGAGTGGTGAATCAGCCAGGGCACAAGAGTGTCACTCAGCCAGCAAAGAAGAAAAAAAGGGCAGGTTTGAAAAACGAGGGAGGTTTTTCATGTCACAGGTTTATGGTCATCAAAGTCTTCCAGGAAAGACCAGTAATAAAATCACTTCACACACATTTTCAGATTGGCAATGTTATGTCTGAGCTTGACCTCAGGGGTCCCTTCAGCATCAAGAGAAAGAACGGGACACCAGTCAAGTGCAATTCACTTGCCTAATGTTAGAGGTGGGTTCCATTTTGGGGTGACTGGTACACAGTTACTTGCTTCTCTCCACGGACTGTAACTCAACAGATGTATACTTACCCTACATGTATTTAAAGGTCAGTGAATAAATTGCAGCAGGGATGTATTTCTAAAGAAGAACACCAAATTATGTCAGGTCTGTGCAGGTGTTGCTTGGTTGCATCCATTGCCCATGATAAAAGCAGTGTTGCCATCCCCTTCCTTTAAAATAGAGGGAAATAATGTATATTTATTTAAATGTGTAGTAACTATTTTTTTTAAATTAATTTTGGTAATTGCACCACATGTCTCTCATTAATCAGTAAGCCACTACTTTCTACTGAGTCAAGCCTGCACACAAGAAGAGGCACTGGTGTGTTTGTCTTAGTTGACTACAAACACGCAGTGTTTCAAGCTTCTTATGGGATGAGGAGGCAGAAAATACACACCTCTGGCTTGTGCCAGCAGTCACTAGCAAATAATACAGCTTATCATTTAACAAGGAGACAACAGATGCCTTGTGTGTATGCTCACCCTTGTGTTCTTCCTAGCAGCATCAGCACACCAAGGCCCCTACTCACCTTCCACCAAAGGTAGATTTTGTTCCTGTCCAGAGTGGAATTGACCTCAAGCCCTGAGCAACCTGTGTTATTGCAAATGCTCGGTGGATTTATTTATGCCTATGGCATAAATAGTTTCTTCATTCTGCAGGACACGTAATGCCTTTGGAATTCAGCAAAAAGAGATGCACAGGCGCAGTCAGTCTCCAGCACAGCCAGGCGCTCGCGTGCAGGTACATAAGTTCATGGCCACCACTGCACAGCTCTGCTGAGAGCGGCGCCGCTCCATCAGCAGGGTCTGCCATTGCCCACAGCTTCCAGCTACCAGCCCTGCCCACTGCCAGCCACCTGAGGTGCGCTGCCCCTACAGCATTGCTTTGGGCACAAAAAGGGGATTTGGTTGTAAAGAGAAGAGTGTTATGCTATTACCCTGGTAGGGAGCAATTTTTTCATTCCACCTGGGAAAAAGAGACTCCTGTAAGAAGGATGTCATGGGACAAAGGGGAAGTAATTTTGCCCAAATTGCAATCCACTTCATTTTTGCATCTGTACCTTCACTGTTGTGTTTCACACACCTGGCCCTTACACCCACTGAATCCATGGGAAATAGAGTATCCAAAATAAAGCATCAATAGGAAAAATAGACACCAAAAGCATGAGTGGCTCAAGAGGAAAATGGAGGCTAGGGATACACCATTGCCCTGGAAAGAAATAAATACCCTTTAAAGAGAAGAATGATATGAAGGCTGTGTTGTCTAAGCGTAAAAAATCTGACTTCCACACCTGCTCTGGTGTGGAGATAGTGTAAAGCCCTGTCCCTTGGCTACCCCACAGCTCAGGGCTCACAGAACTCCTACACCAGGAACATATACTGGCCACAAAGGCAAAAGGGCTCTATGCATTTCATGAAGGCAAAGTAAATCTCCTCAGGAGCCAACATGCCAAGTGGTTGCCCTCAGAGTGGTCAGAACTGGCACATGGTTTCTCTGTGCTTCCCCTACTCAGTGTATCTGATCCTGATGACATCCTGCTCTGGATCAATTCAGAGCCTAATATGGAAGGAACCCAGCCCTTGTTTTGGAGAGCCATCTCAACACACGGGAACACGGACACACATGTAGCCCATAAGCTCCAAAATCACAGTGGTATTTTTTCAAATTAAAACACTTTTAACTATCAGGACCTATCTAGACAGCTCTCTACCCAGGTTAGCCCACTAGCTGGGGAGAGGAAAGCAAAGTGAAGGCACAGGCGATAGGAGGAGCAGCAAGGTGGTGCACGCCCTGCCAGGAGTGCTAGTGCTGAGCTGTGCAGACCTGGCACCTGGTCCTGCTGCCCAGGCAGCCAGTGGGAGCCCTGGCTCCAACCCACCCCGGGTCTGCTGGGAAAGCTGAGGCTTTTGGCAAGCCACCTTGTAAGCCTAGCTGAAAATAGTGCTGTTTTTGCCAAAACATACACTCAGGGCTTGGATTCAACAATGCTGCATCAGCAGCTCGTAATCAAGTTGACACGGGCTGATTGTTTATTGAAAGAGAAGGGGGAAAACGTGATTTGACCGGATTCAGTAAAAACGAAATAAGCCAGAGGAGAGGGGCTAGAGTTTTTTGTGCATAACAGGAAATCTTTTCAGTGGACTTGTGACAACTCAGACCTTGACCTGCTGTCTCCTCTGCATCCAGCCGGGGTGGTGGGCTGGTCTGTGAACTTGGGGAAGGACTGGCGAGAAGTCTGAGCAGGATGCGAGGGAGGAGCAGAGCACTTATTTGTGCAGGGCAAGGCGTGTGTATGAGCTGTCAGCAGAGAAATGGGGAGAAAGAAAATATGGAGGAAGGGGAAAAGGAATGCTATAAATGTAATATGTAAACTGCCAATCATGGCTATGGTGATTTGTGCTTGCAATATATAGCTTTCATCTTTGCTCTTTATTTTATAGTCATTTCTTCCCTCTTTGGCTCAAGCCAAGTCAGTTCCCCCCAGGGTGGAATATATTGGCTTTCCAGCCACCTCTATTTACTGTTCTGGGCTCCTGGCTGAAGCTGAAACAATGTTTTTTTATTTGCTTGTTTTCCTTTGGTTTGATTCTTGGGATTTGAACTGCTGCCTCCCAGCCTGCCTGAGATATTGCTGCCCTTTCATTCCCATGCCTACAGCAGGATCCCCTGCAACATGGCATGGGGTCCCTCCTCTCATGAAGGGCAGACACAAGCATGGGTGATGTGGTGACTTCTTTTCCAGAGCAGCTGACCTACCAGCCCATTTTGGTCCTCAGTGGGCTTCTGAGCACTATGACTCTGAAAATCTTATGTCATCTGCAAGTGACATAGGGGAAAGGCTGCTGTCCTCAAACCTTCCCACTGCAGGAATACCCTGCAGTAGATGGGACATCCTGGTCAAGAGCAGCACCTACACTGATAAGCAGTGGAAAGAGGGATCTGGTAATCATCATGGGAGAAGGGGGGAAGAGGGGAATTACATGCAGACTGCCGCCTAAACCAGGAACCAAGAGCAGGCAAGCTGAGCTTCAGGACAGGGCTGGGAGGCATTCATACTCTTCCCCACAGCAAAGGTGCCTCAGTCTGTGGCAATGGTTTCCTCAGCAGTCCCCAGCGTGGTCCTGGGTTTTCCTGTGCTTTCCACAGCTGCCTGCTACTAACATAAATACCAGGTTGTGCCACCCCAGAGAGATGGTAGAGTCCAGACTCTGGGGTGGCTGTACTTTATCTCCCTGCTGCGCCATTTCCAGCATGGAGCTCTGTGACACCAAGCTGATGGTGGACAAGGGCTTTCCATTACTACAGTGGAATGTATTCTTCACATTACCAACTCAGCCTTGGGGGTTTCTCTGCAGCTCCACTACCATAGTTAGCTTAATAGTTAGCTTAACTACCATAGTTAGCTTAATACCATCTGCCAGTGTGCTGCACTTTGCCTCCTGCATGATGCCATCCCTCACAGGTTTACCTTCGAGCCAGGATGGACACTGCCTGCTGCTAGCACAATTGAGGCTGACCGTCCCCAAAAGATAGCATTATGCCCAAGCAATCTCCCAGCACCCACTCAAGAATGGGGCTGCACAGGGGCTGTCGCTGCTTCTCACTCTGCAAGTGCATTTAAAGGTGACTGGCTTGTGGTTCACTGACTGCAACATGTCTGCAGTGGTGGCTCTCAGCTACTCTTGTCCCAGAACAAGCACATCACCTGACATTGAGTCTCAAGCCTTGGTGTCTGGATCTCAGTTCTGAAATCAGACTCCCCTGTGTGTTTGTTTTCTTTTTTTTTTTTTGTAAACTTCTGTCGCTGTCTTCCACATTCCAGCTAAAACCTGCAGGCTACAAAGTAGATGAACCCTTTGGGACTTTTGTCCAAGTCTGTCTGTCTGCTCAGTCACTGCTGGATCTATTGTCCTCTGCCAGTGAGAAACATGTCTGCTACTGGTAAGATCAACCCAAACCAAATGATGCAGGCAGATTGCACAAAGAAATCAAATAAAACAGTATTTTGCATCTATAAAAGAGAATCAGATGTTTTAAGGTGTGATACCTACCTAAAGAGCCAACATTTGGAAGAGTTAGTCATCCAAAGGCCAAGTTAAACAGGACGCAATCAAAGCTGTGTGGCTGTCCAGGGACAGGCTGGGTTTATGAATGACACTAGAGGTGGAACCTCTCTGAGTCATCAGCTTGTCTTGTTTAACTTGGCTACATCTATGGATAACCCCTTGTAACCTGGCTCTTTTCAGCAGTTTCACACCTTTAAACAACTGCCTTTCTTTTGTTACCTCATTCTCCTCTTAACTTTGCTCCAGATTAAATGGTTCTGGTCTGCTACATTTTCTTTTTTTTTTTTCAGTTTCAGGCAAACCCATAAAGTGACTCACCAGCTTTCTACCTAGTGATGATTAAAGCCAGTAAAGAATCATGGCACAATGCAAGTAGGAAAAATGTTTGCATTGAGAGCAGGCACCTCATCCACTATTGTACCTTTGGTTTACAGCACGCATACCAGAACTTGCAGACATCTGGAAAACTGCATTATCCCAAACTGATTGCCAATAGGCCTGAACACACCACAGACATGCCTATACCATTCCTTTTCATCTGTGCCACTTGTGAGTAAGTGAAATCTCATACATCTCTTGGAAAGCCAAAGTGCACCACTCACCTTCCCCTTCACAGCTTTCCTTTAAGCGTGTGCAATAGGGATCATCACAGCCCTGGATATGAACCCATGAATGTTCCTCAGTAGTGAAGCCCAGGCTTTCAAGCAAGGCTTAGAGATTCTTATCTGGTCTCAGGGGTTTTTTTTAAGCAGTCTCTCAAGGATGACTTTCCTCTACATTTCTATTACCTCACCACACCTAGATC
>JAOXXN010000446.1:43001659-43013313 GCA_026770055.1 Myrmophylax atrothorax | reverse complement strand
CTGCAGACACCTCAAGGGGCCGACTCCATCTGCAGAAGACGATGCCCCTTCCCCTCCTCTCCACCGCAACGCTTTTTCAAACAAAGGGCAGTAGGAGAGGGTCTTTGCACTGCCCATGGGAAAGGTTTCATCCCATCCCTGTGGACGCCACTCCCAAGTGAGTTTCAGAGCCAGCGCCTCTCCCTGGTCCCTGTCTTTGCCTCACCAGAGCCCATAAGTTACTTGACTCATCGCAGCTGCTGCCTCCCAAGGCATGGCATCACGTCCTGCTGTCTGCAAATACAACTGCACCGAAGGGGCAGAGATAGGACTTGATTTGGTTAAAAGTTTTGGTTATGGTGTTGCTATTTGTTCCATTCTGGGTTTGGTTAAATACATACATATTTGTAGTAAAGAACTGTTATTTTCTATACATTTCCTGATTAAAGTCTCTTGATTTCAAAGGTTGTAGTGATATTGGGAAGAGGCCCCCTTCCTAGTCCAGATAGACATCTTAGTTTATTTTAAACTCAGACTCCAGATCTGCAGCAGCACATAGAAAGAAAGCACACTCCTTAGCCTGCTGTTCCTGGCTACACAGTCACAACATGAGCAGAGAGGTTGGCTAGGCCTTCTCTCTCAATGGGTACCTAGCTGAAACTCAGCAGTTAGATAGCTGCTCTACATTTTGTCCACTTCCCAGTCCAGATGTTCAGGGCACTGGGCACTTGGAGCACCCTCCCTGTAGGATGTTTCTGCTACATGGTCAGGATGAAGCTCTCAAAAGCCTTTGGATGAAAGATGTTTCATGAAAATGAATAGAAATAGCAAAGAATATTTATTTGCCTGGTAGCCTTTGAGAATTTTTAAGGGAGGACCAAGATCCTGCTGTGCTAGGTGATGTGCTTGAGTAGCAAACCAGCAATTTCCATTTTGCCCTTTCCCAGGAATGAGAACTAGAGCAGTCCTTCCACAGTAATTTCCCTGACATGTTTGAAATGCAGATATGCTGGCTTTTCTTCACACTTAGCTTGAGAAATGCTGTTTATGTCTCTGTTTCAATGATGATTTTGTCCATTTATGCCTCTACTTAGTATTCACTGCAGAAAGAAAAAAATCAATCATTCTTTCTACCTATCTGACTGGCTGCAGTAAGATAAAATATTGCAAATGTTGCAAATACTAAAAAATTATTGAACTTACTACAGGAAAATAATTGCAGAATTCAACTGAGATTACTAGAACAAAATATGTTTATGTGGCATTTCTTCTGCATTTTGTAGGAAAAACAACTTCTAATTTATGATGTACATTCTGTGATCTCAATGATCCTTTTTTCTGTGTATGGAATCACTCTTTTTTCAGCTAAGCAATGTGTTGGTTGGTATACTTAGCCAAAAATACCTCTTCAGACATGCTTTGGAGAGAGAAAGGCTGAAATTACTTTTTTGTATAGCTTGATGGATGTCTTTGGCATTTCAATCAGAACAGCAAATACCATAAATCATGTCAGCAACACAACCAGGATCCAAACCCCAAATGCACTGAAGCCCTAGGTCCAATTATAGCCACCCATTGAAGGTACTTCTGTAAGCTGATTTTGCTGTAAAGGACAGTGGCTGAGAAGTAATGGATGGTGGGCATGGCCTAAACATCAGAAGGTACAAAACAATCTAATACTTACTGAGTGACAAACTCTGAGAAATGAGGCTGTTGCACACAATATTTCTTGCAATTTATGGCAAAGCTCAAAATTTTCTGTCCCTCTGTTTCTGACTGTAAGCATCAAACCCATAGGCACACTTGAGCCCAGCTAGACCTGGGTCATGGGTTTTGTGGAAACAAGTGGCTGGATGGAAGTGACTCCAAGTGCTGCCTGGTTAGAGGGTAAAGGCTGCAGCCTGAGGCAGACACTGATTCATTCTTCATTATTTGCAGCTGAAAGATTCAAAGGGTCACCCCCTACCCTTGAAAAGGGGAATTTAGGTGGAAACAGTAGAATCTGTTTTAAAAGTGTCTGCCACATGGAAGGTGCAGAGAGACAACATGTGTTCTTGTAGCACAAGCGATGGAGACAGCAGTGTTAAGTTAGTCTCATATTCTTGTTATTATGCACTACTTCTGTTGGGTGCAGTAACCCAGCATCTATATACACGCACCAGTTTGCACAGCAGAGTCACTACGGTGCCTTTGATGAAGCTGCTGCTCTCTTACACCAAGTCATGTGCTCTCCAGGACATACCAAAATGTTCCTCAAATACCTTCTAGTCCCACCCCAGACATATGTACTGTCACTCTTCAGGGCATATTGAGCCACATCCTCAGGATTTTTGATCCAAAATTTACATTGCCTTTTACTAAATGCAAGAAGCAATATTTAAAAAGCATTGAAAGCCTTAATGAAATGGAGGCCTGAGTTTTCAAGACGACACTAGAGCTATCACAACCTTGACTATAATTGCATTAATAGCAGTTGGACTGTTTAACCTGCTGTAGTTCACTAATTGCAAACCTTGTTTCTTCTTTAAAAATTTTTGGGGATTTTAAGGCTTCCTGAAGGGCTGTCAGTTCAACTCAACATCTGCATTTATTTCCTTAATTTCAAAAAACAAGCTGGCTTTATTAAGATCTCAGCTGAGGGAACAGGGCATTCTCTCAGAGATGGGGAAACACAGGCTGCCTCAAATCTGTCTAAATCTTGGGAAGGGGTAGAGAAGGAAGAATTAGATGTAATGTAGTCTCCCCCTTTGTCTTCTTCTTCCTTCTTTTTTCTCATTTGCTTGGTCCCTCATTAAGCTGACTGGCTCTCACAGCCTTACTGAGACTCCCTCTGTATTCATTATAGAAATATTCGTACATACATTTGCATGTGTGTGTGTATGTGCACATTCATCTTCTTGCCATGGTCGTGCTGCTACAGGAGCACCAGAGGGTCAAACTCCCCCTTATTTTGCAGTGACAGAAGTTCACTGAAAACAACAGACAGTGTTCCAGAAATTTTTGTCTGCATGTTAAAAACCAGTTTTGTGCCCAAAGCTGTACTCTCCTACCACCATAACCTACGACATGACAAGATCTCTCATTCCCTTATTCCCTGCCCCCCACAACAAACCACTTGGAATGACATTTCAGAGCATGAAGTTCATCTTCCTCTCAGCCTGGCCTCTATCAACCATCTCCCTTCAAGACCCTCCCTCCAGAACTTCTTTTTTTAGGGTGCGCAGCCATACATTTTTTAGATTTTGACAAGAATTGTCCTCTAATGCAGTGATGCAGATAAGTGGGAATAGTGGTGTGATACAGATCTTCCATACTGATGACAGATCCAGTTTCCAGATTCTTTAATGCATTCCAGCATTATTTACTCTGACATGACACAACCTGCCAAGATTAGATATTTTCAGTGAAGTGAGATATGTATTACCTCTACAGGATTTTGTACCTCCCTGGAATTTTATGCTTCAAACACAGCCTTTTCTGAGATTTTAAAGCAGCCAGGTAACATTATTTTTCAAATATCTTCTGTTTTTTTCACTCTGACTGGGGCTAGAACTGCAAATATTGAAAGTAAATCACTTTGTTTATGTGAGATTCACAGTCCAAATTTTCAGACCAAAAGAGAGTGTGTATTTTTGCTACATTATTTTCATGAAGATAATTAAATATCCATAGGGAGTCAGAGCTAGCTTTGAGAGCAAAAATAAAAACAACAAAATATTAAGAAGTTGACAATAAGTCTCAGTGGGAGCTCAGGATCCACTTCTTTTCTGAAACCTTCTGTAGTAACTTCACAAAATGGCATCTGTCCTGCAGCCAAGTCAGTCACCTTGAAAATTTATAGGTTCAGTGCCTAAGTACTGAACAGTTGTGTTTGCTGTCTGCTCTCATAAACAACCAATGGCTTTCAAAAAGTCTCCTAACAATGGGTCTGATCCTCATGTGATTAAAATTAAATTCTGGACAGTGAAATCTAGTGATAAAATTAAATTCTGGACAGTGAATAACATCTGGGGTTTTGCTCACTGCACTCATGCCAATTATTACATAAATATGTCTTCAGTTAAATAGAAAGTTTTGTTTAAAATATAACTGGAGAGCTAGAAGAAAATGGCAATATTTTAAAATTAATTTATTATTTTCTTTCAGTAAAAACTATTGGAATAAGTGAGGTTGCATTTGCTGAGTTTGCTGTCTTTGTACAAGACCTTGCTACACTGCATCAGTAACACTGAACATTTCTTTCTAATCATGGAATCAGAGTGATTAATAGTGAACTAATTTCTTCACTCAAAACATGCGATCTGGACATGGATCTCACTATTTCTTGCAAGTGACTCTGCTCGGCCTGTACCAGAAAACCAGTTCTACTGGCTAAATGAACTCCTCCTTTATATCCAGATACAGAGGTCAAAAATTATCATATTGATTTCCTGGGGCTTCTGGGTTTTTTTTCTTAAAGACTTTTTTTGGTTGTGTGAGAGGGAATAAGGAAGAAAAAGGGAACAGAGAATAAAAAGCTGGAGGAATGCAGACATTTATTAATGCAACCATTTCCTTGCTAGGAGGGTTTCTAAAATCTTCTTGACTCCTCCAAATGAGCAATCCATCTCTACTCCAGCTGGGAAGAGCAGCTGAATTTCATTTTCAGAAAAACCCAGCATCATTTGAGGCAAGCTGTTTCTTTCCTGGCTCAGTATAAGAGGCACCAGCACTTGGATGCCCACAGGCAGCCAGGCTGTCTCTGCCACCAGGTGCCACCTGCTAGGCAGCAGCTCTCTGTCCCCCTGTAGCCATCCTGCTGTGTGGGCCCAGGGCACATGTAAAAGGTTTCAGTGTATGGATTTCTGGCCTAGAGGCAAAAAGTACTGCCAAGTGAGACACTCCAACCACCAGAGAGAGATTAAACATAAAAAAAAAAAAAAAGAAACACACATTACATTCCTGCTTACTTGCAATCTGACCCCACACTGTGCCGCCTTTGAATTAAGCACCTCTCTGATAGGCAACTGTCCTATTAGCATAACGTATAGCATTAAAACATGGGGCTCTTCCCAGGGAATGCTTTATTGTGTGCATGCTTCATTTTTAATATTCATGGCCAGCTCTGTTTAGAACATCCTTTTGACAGAGGAGAGGCGCCGAGATAAGCCATTGGGATAGTGGTTGTCCTGGAAACAGCAAGATCCACTTATTTTTAGCACTGAAGTCACCCAGTTGAACAAACTGCATTAAAGGAACATTGTGATTATGACACAACAATAAAAAGATGTGTGGTGTATTTACAGTCACTGCGACTGTGTGACGCCTCGTCTTCAGCTGCCAGTCCTGGCTGCCAGCAGCCTGGCCCCTGCTCTGGCAAAGCAAAGCATGCCCTTTCCTTCTGCGTGATTGCAAAAGCCCAGGAATGGCCAAAGCAGAGTGGAGGGGAAAGCACAGTGTATGTCTCCCCCTTGCCAGGCTGCAGCCTCTGCTCTCAGTAAGTAAGGAGGATCCCCCTTGAAAGTGTAGCACAAAACAAAGGTATCCTTTTTCAGCGAGGTATGCTACCAGCAATGTCTAGATCAGAAGGAGATAGGCCATGAAATATGGGCAAACCAGGGCAGAAACAGGGAGGTGAAGATTATATCTTCATCGTCACTACCTAGTGCTGATGGTCTCCAGTTTCTGATGTGTACCACACCAGTGGCCCCAGAAAGCCTGGGAGCTCCACCCAGAAGGTCCCCCCCAAGCGCAAAGGCTAAACACAGGAACAAGAACTACACCAAAAAGGTGTTTCTATCGAAAGGTTTCCTTCCCCCCTTTGTCAGGGCATGCCTGAACTGTAGCAAGCAGTACCCTGCTGCTGACAGTTTGATCCTTATCCTTCAGGATGCACGGCAAAGCTGCAAGTGTATGAAACCAGAAAAAGCAATGAAAGTTAATAGCAGCTTTTCCAAAGTTAATTGAAAAAAAGTCTTTGGGCCAGTGACAGTTTAAAAGCAGTTTCTGCTTCATCTAAGCCAGTTTGCTTGTTCTCATTATTTCGAGCACATGACAAGAAGACCTGACATGAGAAGAGATCAGCAAAACCTGTGGGATTTTTATAACCATAAAGGTCTATTTGTCAGAGTTTGCAAAACATTATGCTCAGTTAGGCCATGCTGTTTGGGTATTAAAGCTCAGCTTTGGCTCATTTTGACACACCACTTCCAAAGTTTCAGGAGCTGTTTTACACCCCCCTGCCTGCATTGGATTTGGTGAGATTTATCAAAGCCCAGTGGGTGTAACAGAAACATAAGAGCAGACACGCTTAGCCACCTCCAAAGCTACCGGGTGATGTTGGCTCACACATCACAGACACTACTTATCAAACCAAGTGTTGCCTGAAACTTTGTGCCCCTGAAAGAGAAAGAAAAGAAGAATGATAAAAGAGGAATAAAATTTAGAAGGGCTAGAAAGATTGAAGGGAAGAAGTAGAGAAAATTGGGGTGCACTTTGAGTCATGTTTGTCCTCGACATGGACAAAAGATAGCTTTGAGCTGAAGGAAGCATGTGGGGAAAGGCATAGAGACAGGAGAATAACTGGAGCCATAGAGAGCCCATGTGAACCTGTATGGGAGAAATTCCAGGTAGAAAAAGTGATTGCAAGAAGGCTTTGATATGTGCAGCAAACTTGGCTATTAGACTCAGTAGCATCTGCAGTCCTGAAGGTTGCAACTGCTTGAAACTGTCCAGTACCACTACTTCTTGTCAGTGGCAAGGGTTTGCTTTAGACCAGAGTTGAATTTGGATGTGAAGGTGTTCAGAGACAGAAACTACAAAACAACCCTCTTCCAGATGACGTCTCTTAGCCTTTCCTGTGCAGAGTACAGAAAGTTTCAAGTAAAACCACCTAAGAAAGATGGGCATAGCCACTCCCTGAGGGTAAAACTGGAGGGGTTTAAAATTTTGCTGTGGTTGTAACACCATGAAAGACAAAGTGTATACCTGAGGTTCATTCTAACCTATTTACAGCTGTCGAAAATTGACTCATTGGAAGTTCAGCATTTCCCTGGCACCAGTTAAAGTGGCTGTTATAAATTCATCCAAGCAGAGTGACTGTTCTTGGTGAGGCTATTCTAACATGAGATTCTCTCTCTTCTTCCAAGTAACAGCTCACTCCCAAAATAGATCTGAAGAAAAATCTTTGCTTCCTTCTTCAGCATGTGCCTGCCATCATATTATTGGTCCATCAGTGGTGGGAAAGGAGATGGCCTCTTGTAAGCAGAGACAGCTGGTGGGGAGGGGGAAAGAGACACAAGGTTTTCTGATCATTGCATACAATTCCTGAGAGACTCTGACAACACTCTCTTGACACATAGCACTGTCTTCTTTGGTATTGGTGATGTCAGCAGGGATTAGATTTCACATTCATCATAGTGCTAATGCTGCAGAAAATGAGATCCTAATGCATTAATTTATTTTGCTCTAGCTTTTGTAAGACTCTTTTGCTATAGTAATGAACTGGCCATTGTGCAGCTCTGCTATCAGCAGGATGGGCTGCCAATGGCTTGGTGGCATGCTGTGACAATGAGACTTAGCAGTGGCTCTCTTTGGGCTGAAGGAGGTTATCTGTCATTCTGCCCAGAGGAGGTCACCAAATCCTGTTCATCCTTCAAGTGGATACAGGCATATAGCACTGCTTGCGTTACCTCCCAGGAGAGGGTCACAGACCTACCCCATCATTCACTTGCTTGTGCTGCCTGGAAGTCTGTGCTTATATTATGACACTGCAACAAGAGCAGCATGCCATGAGTTCCTGTAGACTTGCTGAGTGCACATCCGAAGGCCTTGGTGCAGGTATGAAAGACCTAGTGTCCACAACTTCATGTTACTCCAGCAACTATCCTCCCACCAACTGTGACTTCCTCAGGTACGTTCCAATGCCTCTGGGCTAAGAATTCCTCCTTGTTACCCCCAGGAATGTGGTTCTGGGTGTAAAAGGCATTAAGCAAAGCCAAACCACAGCTGTTATCTCATTTTGTGGCTGCAACTATTTGTAATAAATGGGTTTTGGGGTTTTTTGTTGGCTTTTTTTGTAACAAATGGTGCTTATTTTAAAATAACAATTTCTGGGTAAATACTGTTCCTAGCTTTTAGATATTTTCTCCCCTTAAAATTTGTTGGTTTTCATCCTTTGTACCTTCTTTTTCTCTTTGTGTCACTGATCTATTTTTCCACTCTGCCAGACAAACTGAGGGAAGAATAAAGGGGAAAATAAACACAAAAGTGAGCAGGAAAAGAAAGCACCCTTCCCCATATTTTTATGGATTAGAACTCACCCAATATATTTAATGATTTATGTTCATTAAAACCACAGTAAGATGCATTACTCAATTTTAAAGCTATTATATATTTCTTCCTACTTTTGCAGCTTTGACTCAAACAACTTTCTATACTGACATACAGCTTTGCTGGGCTCTGGCTGTGGCTTGTCAGTCGGGGGAGCAACACTGAGACCAGCAGACTGCCCTGTGTTCAACACCATGCCCAGGTGTTGCCATGCTCAGTGGGACTTTTTCTGCTCCCACAAGTTGTGCCAGATGGTGGTAACTGTCAGTCATGAGTAACCACAGCTGGGAGTTCAACACCTGACCTGCATGTCACTGGTCAATCCATTAAGCTGTGCTTTCTTCCTACAATCAATTTTTTAATATCTCAGCTTTTGAGTCAAGATGACTGCATTACTCTAACACATTAATAGAAGGAGGAGCAAAGAGCTATATTTACATTTTCCATGCACTTGGGCGAGAGGAGGGGACACAGTAGCGCACAGTGGATGGACAGCCTCTGTTACCAGGCCAACCCTAACCCTAACTTAACCCCATTCACATAGAAACAAATAAGCAAACAGCACATGGAAAGAAAGAAGGATTCTTTCTATGGTATCTTGCATTTTCATGTGGTGAGTCAGAGATAAAAGGACATGGCAGGGAGTGCACAAGCTCTTTCAAATCTCCCTGTTGAGGATCTGTCTCCAGAAGCCTTGATTTTACCCTGGTATTTCCAACAGGAGTGCATGGTACTGTCATGTCCTGCTTGCTTTGATAACTGGAGGTGAGAAAGGTAAACCATATCATGGACCCTTTGACAGCTGGGTTAATGCCACACTACCTTGGGAGAGCAGCTTCCTTGCTGATGAAAATCTACCCTTCTTCAGAGGGCCTCTGCTGTTTTCCATTAACTGAGAGTACTGGCTAGCCAGATTAGAGTGAGGAGGAAAAACTGATATTCACAACACAGAGGGCATCCCACTCAGGCAAACACGTTACCAACTCAGTCCACAGAAGCCTTGTGGGAAGAGAGGATGCCCACCTTGCATCCTGCAAGCAGCAACTTGGTTGCCCTTTCAGTCTACTGTTTAGGTGGCAACAGGATAGCTACTGCCAACAGCCACACACTCCACCCCTTAGGAGACAGTGCTGCCGTGAGCTGCCTTTAGGTGCTGGGCAATGTGCCATCCCACAAGAAAACAAACATAAAGAATGTGAGCCACCACTTTGAGAGCCGTAGCACAACGGAGTTACCCCAAACATATGGAAAAAATTAGTTTTTCCTGCCGAGAGCAGTCCAAAAGACATGGATCTTTCAATGGATTGCAATGCAATCTTTTCTCTTATTTTTGTTTTATTTTAATAATAGACTTCGAAAAATGCAAGGCACTTCCCTCCTTGCTAACATATTTCCTTTACATTTCAGTAGAGCTAAAGGCTGCTGATTTTAAGTATATGTAGGAAATAAAATATGTCCTCCCTTCCCCCAAAAACCCTCCTACTCATTTTGCAGCCCAAAAACTCTACTGAGAAACTCAGGTTAACTTCCCTTAATCCTCCCATTCCAGACTAAATTTACAATTAGTGTAGGATGGGAGAAGAAAAAACAAAAAAGCAGGCAAAAAGCTATCAAATACATACATGTGCACATGTGAGGGTGTGCCTTCAGCTATATAAATCCCTGTAAAACATACCATTTTTCAGATTACCCAAAAACTGGTCAAATGCCTGGAAAATATTCTTTCCAAGTTTTCAGATTGGCCTCTGAAACTGCACAAACAAATTTTGTCCCATTGGAGTTAGTGGAATAATTCATGTTTGGCTTGGACTCGGTCTGCTGTATACACATGAACTGGTACGTGCAGATACTTGTCTGAGTCTGCGAGCCAGGTAGCTATCTTTGTATATTTCTTATTTGCATGCAATCTTGTCCAGCTGGCCCATAGCATTTGTGAGAGCTGTACAGACAGACGTAATTGCTGTATATGCTCTTACTTTTCCTGCCCCATTTAGCCAAAAATTTACTCCTGCAGGCATGCTGGACTCTACTCCCTATCATGGGACTAAAGCACGAAGACACATCATCTGAATTCATCACAGAAGGGAGACAGTAGCCAAGTATTTGCCTCTAAGGGCCCAGCCCTACTCCAAATTGTGCTTAGGGCTGGTTTCAAGGGTGAACACTCAGCGCAATCGCACAGGGTCTTAGGATTTGCTGGGTCTCATTAGAGAAATTTGGGGAGCAAACCAAATCAGTCAAAATGAGGGCTAAGACAGGACTAGTCTATAGCTTGGACCCTGCCCAGGGTCACCCAAAGCACAGTTTGCACCTTGTTATTCCCTACTAATTGCCCCAAGGTCAAACAGCCTGCAGTATCAGGCAGGGATTTAGGGGAAAAAGCTTGTTCCATGAATGGGTCTTGAGCTTCGTTAACCCACTAATGCTCAGTCATGCACTAATACATCTCAGGAGGCTTTGCTGTGCAACCCGGAGCATCCCCAAGAACCTTGACACTCCAGAGCTATTTCAAGAGTGCTGCTATCCTACCCCCATGTAAAACAGCAAGGAAATGGGAGGTTTTGCAAGGAAGAAAGAGATAATAAAACAAGCACAAGCACAATCACAAGGAAAGCACTTTTGTGGAAAACTGTGAGGGCCAAGCTGCTGACGGGATGAAAGAGGATGGGAACTGCAAACAAAGATTATCACATACTAACTAGACAGGGTAGGGTATAAAGGAAGCAAACCCTGTAAAATTACAACACTCAAAAAGATGTTTGTTTGACTGCCTTTTTAAGTGGCTGGATTTTACCTGTTGTCTCTTTCTGGCTTCTTGTTAACATCTGCGACACCAATTGATGGAGACACAGGGGATTAACTTGGAGACAACCCACTGCAAAATTCAGCCTTTCTGTAACCATTTAAGAAGATAACTGTTTTTATGCCAGGCAACTGTGGGGAAAATGTGTCACCATTTTCTTTCCTGTTTTCTTTGAGTGATGAGAAGCAAGAACACTTCAGACCCTGAGAGCTCAGCTTCCCTTCTCCCTTCACCGGGGGTGCCTGGGTCATCCCCCCAAATGCCAAAAGCTCTTGCTAGGCAGCGGCAGGAACCTAGACGCACATCCCAGAATCACAAAAGCTGGTCCTTACCTGCCTCAGGCTGAAAAGGGAAGAGTGCTAAAGCAATTTAATCCCCTCTGCTGTCCAAAATAGGCAGCTGAGTGCTTTATGTGGCAGCTAGTTCTTTCAATTTATATAGTATGCATAGTGAGAAAATGTGTTAGTCCTATTTGCTTTACTGTGCTTTGCCATGCTGTGAGTGTGACTACCTGGCAAGGAACCACCCCCCCCTGCTACCCAGCCCCCACCCGGATTACAAG
>JAOXXN010000446.1:42975580-43001559 GCA_026770055.1 Myrmophylax atrothorax | reverse complement strand
ACTCAAAAGGAATGCAAAATGAAACATTAAGTTTTAGGATACAGTGTGGAGCATGCTTGGAGAGCAGGGCAAATAAAATTGTTCTTAAATGATCTAAAAATGCCACTTCTAAACCTAGAAAGCTTTTCCTGGGTCATCAGGAGCAAACTCACTTACTCCCTTCAGACTTCTTCAGAAAGCAGCAGATTGGCTTAACACAAATTTTAGCAGGAACCAAGCTCTGCCACCAAGGCTTGGCAGGCAGCAGAGCCCGGTGCTCTGCACATGCAGGAGCACAGGAAGGTGGTAGGACATCCTCTCTGGTCAGATCAGGGCTCTGCAGCACAGCTCCCAGGAATGCCTGCACTGAGGAGGGTCAGGGCAGATAGGGCACAGCACCGGGGTTGACCTCGGAGAAAAGCTGAGGATGCAGAATAGCATCGAGGCTGCTCCACCTTGGTAGTTCCCGATATGTGCAGTGCTACGGCAACTAAAGCAGTCAAAAGAGGCCCCTGAGACTCATTTTGTCAGGAGGAAGGAAGGACTGGTTGTGATCTCCTATACCTCATGTTGTGACCAGAGCAGTTGCCACTAACCCTGCTCGTGCTCCCAGCACAAGGGAACAGGGTAAGAAGGTATTAAGGTTGAGTTGACCTTGTCTGCAGCTGATGTGATAGGCCAGATTGGAAAGCCAGCAAGAACTGCAACACAAAGAGATCAAAATCCAGATTTGAACCATTTCCACTCTCCCTTTTATGTTTAAAGCAAGAGAATGGAGCAACTTCAGCCTCTGTTTGTCCAGCCTGCTGCCCTGTTGGCTCATAGTATGGCAAGTCTAGTGGCTCAGTAATCTGTTTGCCATGCACTTTTCTGAAGCAGGAACATAATTTAATTCCCTTTAAGGAGATCAAAACCAGGAAACATTTAAGTAGGACTTCCTGCTCAGTGTGAAATACAAATTCTTTTCATCATGGAAAGCTAACTGAGCTTAAACAATAGTAAATGAAACTGGTTATGCAACGAAGTTGTAGGGAGATCAAAGCTGATTTTGGTTTTTAATTAAGATAACAAGGTACCTGGATTAAGGATGCCAGTGTTAACCTACCTCCTACCTACTTAAAGAAACACAAACACTTCCCCATTAACTTGGTGCATACACAGAAGAAAATGAGGCAGTAGAAGAATTTGCCTGCTCCTACAGTCAGGAATTGAAACTGGGGAAAATCCAGTTTGAATCTATCTGCTTCAGATACTGTTTCTTCAAGAGGGAGAGGATCTCATGAATTGTGCTAAATGTTGCCTCCTCTGCGATCCATTTCTTCTGCTCATCTTTCCTGCGTGTCCCTTTAAATACATAGGTATTGATAAATAATGTGCCTACACAAAATCCTGCTGGTTCCTCTTCCACCCATGGGACTGTCTAAAATTCACAATTTTGTAGGTAGTTCCTGTCAAGAAGAAAAGTCAGTGCAGGGCTTAGGTAGTCTTTTGGAAGCAGCTTTGCTTATTTACAAAGGAGAGACAACGACCTGTGTGACACAGCAGGAGTCAAGTCACAGGAAAGAGTTTCTCTGTTCCAAACTTCCCCTGCTGTTTTTGCCAAGACTTCCACCCAAAAGTCCCCTCTCTCTGGGCTCTTCACGCGGCCACACACTGTGCTTGCTCAGACGTCTGCTTTTGTCTGGTCCTGTGCCCGCTACACACTTCTCCTCCTGAGCCACCTGGCTTCACACCCACATTCACCTCTTCCCAAAACAGCTTCATGCCAAAGTTCCCCTTCCCAGAGCCTGCCTGCTCCCAAGGAAAGCAAACGAGTCCATGATTTGGGTAGAGACCTCTGTGCAGGGTGGAGGTTTTGAGCTAGCCATTGTTTTGCTGCCTGCTTTCCCCAAGCTGATTGTGGGGGCTTTTTAAAGGAAAAATCTGAGAATGGGGGGTTAATCTGGTGTCTACCTTATTGGTAAAGCCATAAAGCCTTTCAGAAAAGCCCTACAGAGCATGTTGGGGCTGAAGCCAGAGGCTCAGGATATTTATAGGAACATGTCAGGAATGAGTATTGGTGCATGGTTGTTGGAGATGGAACAGAGTTTAGTTTGGCTAACATCACAGGATGGTCAGAGGGTTTTATCTCTTCTGCAAGGTTGCATGCACTATCCATATATTTCAGAAGTGGGTACACTGCTCCTAAGAACCTTGAAATTATGGTTCATTAAGTGTGCAGGAAGGTTATTGTTTTCCATAAAATTTGATAGGATTTTCCAGGACCTGTGATGCTTCAGTGTAATGCATTCTTGGCTATCAACAGCCATCTTGGGCCCCAGGGGAATCCTCTGCAGAAACTATAAAAAGGTTTTAAACATGCATTTTGATTTACGGCAATGTCAAGTTCCTCCCACAGTGTGGGGATTCAGAACATATTCTGGTTTTCATTCTATTTCCATGCTCCTTTTCCCAATTACCTTTGAAATCATATTGTTTACACAGCCTTAGCTGTAGTTTAGCCCATACTTTTATACACCACATGACACAGATTCACAGGGAGGGCACTGTTGCCTGCTTCAGAGCTTGAATGTGTCTGTCTTCTCCTTGATTAACTTAGCTACCTTATTTGCTTGTCCCTCTTAAACCAACTTGCAGCTATTTAATGGAAAGACAGGATTGGCACATCCCTACAGCTTCATATACAACCACACTCTAACTTCAGTCATTGTGTAAAGGTACTCCTACATTTTTGCCTCACTCATCCTTGGTGCAAGCCCTGAACCCTTTTTAGTGCAGGACATGTCTGCGAGGGAAACCAGGCTGCGTGCTTCTTCCCTGTTCTGGGAGGAGCTCTTATCTCCCATCTTTAAAATTCCATTCAGTCTTTTTGAGCAAACATGGTGCTTATTCACAACCTGATTTGTAGTCTGCTTAAGTTAGTGGGAGCCTTGCAATGAGCTTGAGATCTGGTCCTTAAAGACCCAGCAGCAGCAACTGGTGACTGAAGTCTCCTGTTTAATCCCAGACAGCTGGCAGAGGCAGGCCAACCTTCCCTAGGCCTCACTGGTCCTCTGTGAACACTTCCTTTCATCTTGAGAGGACAGATCAATCTATAAACTTTCGTGGACTTCAGCCCTTGTCCGCATCCTCAGTAAAAAGTGGGTGCAGTGCTGGTTTAAGCGGTGGGGATATTTATCACCTCAGGTTAAGTATGGAGAACTCCTGCAATACATTTCTCAGTGCTGTCTATCTCAGGATGCAGATCCTTGACCCACATCCTGAAGGTAGTCTTTGAGAAGTTAATCTGTGCCACAGTTTAAAAATAGTCTGCAGAATAAGTAGATTGATGCCCCTTCACTGAGGAGAATATTTTCCCCTCTTCCTTTCCTGAGCCACAGCCTGGCAATTTATCCTTGTCCAGCATTGTACAGGCAGCCACTGTATTGGGTCATAAGACACAGTCACCTGCACTCAAACAGGGAATATGTCCCTTATTTCATAACCAGCATGGGCTGACTTTGAACCCCTGTCCCAAGGATCTCACACTCATTTCTTTGAATCTTCTATGCATGCTTCTTCTGCCCCTTACCAATGAAGTTTTGCATTTTAGTACTGCAAAGCATTCAACCTGAAAAAAATCCTCAAAATAAAAAGATTGATCCAAGCTGAAATCATCACGGCCGAACAAGAGAGATGTTTTTAAATACCCCCAAAGCAACATCTTTGTGCTGGAGAATAACAGGACTTCCAGCAATGTCGGGTGCCTTTGTGCAGAGCCCTGTGAATAAGCAAATCATAGATCAATACAGACCACAGTGTGCGTTACTCATTAGCATGCTGGGAGCTGGGAGCTCAGAGATGATATCAAACACCAGCCCCCACATCCCCTGAACAGAGCCTACTGATAGGGCAGTGTGTGCTGCCAACAGTGAGTCATTCATCACTCCGTCCCCGTTTCACAACAGCATGATTCAGTGTTTGTAGAGGAAAGTCCTGACTGCAAACATTATCCTCACTCAGTCTCTGTAAGCCTCCTTGCAACATACTGCAAAGATTGTGCTCTGCATGATTTTTGCCAAGACAGTAAATCAGTAGAGGTAGAGCATCCCCTGGTAATCTTGAGATCTGTAGAAAACAAGGGCAATCTGGAGGGGGATTGTGCAATGAAATTATTGCCCTTACTCTGCTGGACACTCATCGTGTCTATATTGCCTCCAAATCAGACACAGTGGAGAAGCACAGCTGAGTGCTCTGCTTATTAAAGTCTGGGATGAAACTCAAACAAAGTTTTAAGCCATAAGATGAATTTTCTAATTGCCAGTCATACAAGCTCAGCCTAGGGATAGGGAAGAAATTAAGCAATGCTATGCCCTTCCTGTCTTTTCAGTTTCCAGCAGCTGCCATGATGTGACTGCAGACTGACAGCTTTGCTGATAAGGCAGAAAACAGAGTGAACTCACCTTCCTTTTCCCTAACCATATTAGCTTCCTCTTGCCAGCAAGACTGAAAACCTAGTTTTTGTCAGTCAAAGCAATGCACTCAGAGTCTCTCAGAGCACAGATATGCTGATCAAAGAGATGCTTCTATAAGAAAGGAAGGTCAGCTCTGCAGACTCAGCACGATTGGTGTGGTTTGGCCATGTTTAAACCAACACGAGATGTAGGAAGCCAGAAAGGGATAGGGAGTTGCAGGCAGTCCCCTCTGTGCGTGGTTCATTAGGCTAAGGGGAGATTTAGTCGCTAATCAGTTTTCTGATCCTTTTTAAGACCATCTACTGCTCTGCTTGCTGTTTCTGTAGTTTTCCTGTTGGCTTTCCTACAGCCACCATTTTCAGGCAGCAAAGAAACTAGGGTAAGCATGGCATCATCTCATCCAGGCTATGCCCAACTCCTAGATTTGATTGGTACTTTGAAAATTAAAAGTAAGATGTTTTCTAATAAGTAATTAATAAAATACCTTCTATTTTTTAATGTCCCTTTTTTCAAGCAAGAAAGAGTAATTAATGGCCTTTTGATTTAGAGATATATCCAAAGCATGTATAAATCAGCAGAGCCCCACTGACATCCATGGTGCTCTGTCAATCTACACAAGCTGCAGATAAAGCCTTTAATGTTTTCACAAAGCAGAATTATCAGAGTCCTTGTGGGCTTGTATGAGTTAAAAGAGGGAGCTTTCCAGCAAAGTCATCCATCACTTGGCTATCTACAAACACCAGAGTGCAGGTAAATCACCAGGGCTCTGCTACCAGATGTTAAAAAGGCAGTTGACCTTCTTGTATATTCCACACATGAAAAGAGCTCAGTAAATTATTTGACTTTTAGACAACAATATTCAACAATTTACTACGCAGCCTACTAACTGGATGAGGTGTTAACCTGGATATCCTGACCAGGTTCCAGCTGGGCTAATTATACCTTGCTTGAATGTTCCCCCTTTGTTTCGATTGTGACACTATTTGATGTTATTTTTTGCTTTACCCCATAAAGATTGCACTGGAATCCTACTGCTGCTGTGTTGCACATCAGAAGTGTATGTGTGACAACTGCAGATGAAGGAACTCTGTGTGTAGTTTTTAAAGCGTGCATAAATGCATTTTTATGAGCATAGGAGCTCTAATGCAGGGATATGATTGGTTTTATTGCTCCTACTGATGTTATTATTGTTCCTGCTATTTCAGATGCTATTTACTACTACTAGGTTTTTTTCAAGTCCTGAAATAAAGATTTTGATTAGTATTAAAGTCAAAACCTGCATTTAAACAGAGTAATGTGGCGTTCAAATTTTGGGTTGCACATCAGATCCATTTTAAGGCAAGACCATCAATGGCAAATCCATATTGAGATTATAGTGTGAATTTCCTAAATCTTGTGGGTAGGAATAGCTGCCAGACCTGTGAATAACACTTACTTCCAGTAATGATCAGATCAGAAACAAATCAAAATACAAAAGGAGAAACAAAAACAGGCTAGTAACTACTGTGCTGGAAAATCTTACTAATACTACTTGGGAACTCATAAGATGTAATCAATAAATACTATGTTGGTTGTGTAGAGGATATTGACTATTAATTCTACACATGGTTGTCTTGGCTGCCAACTTTTACATATCGTTTCCTCAGAGTACCTCCCACATTTCTGTGTGTATCAAAGAGTGCATATTCTTCGCTCAGAGTCAGAAACACCAAAAGGCAGAAGCAAAAGGAGGACGCAAGTTCCCTTTGCTAACAGCACATGTTGTGGCTGCACAGCTGGACTGTGGGCAAGACCTGTGAGGGAAGGAACTTCCAACTCCGGTGAATTATCGAGTAAGCAAACTGTCATGCCAAGGAGAAATGCCTGTGATCTGCCAATCACACCACTGCTGATTTAAGCGACAAAAACTTTCAAAGACTTTTCACCGAATGTAAGGCATGTTTTGTATGTTTTAATGCAAAGACAGTACATTTGAAAAAGTAAGAAGAAGAACTAAAGTTTTTATCAAAATCTGTGGTATATGGTAAATTTGCAAGAAGGAATAATAAGGAGCACAGGGCAAACTTCTGTCTTACAGAAGTATGGAAATCTTGTGAATACTCTGCTGGTATTCACCAGGAATATCCTACTTACCAATACAACCTGGGCAAGGTCAATTTTAAGTTCAGAGCATCTACCCAATAGAGGAATTGCGTATTACTTGGCTAATTATATATAGATACTCAAACACTTCCTGTCAACATGGACAGTTAGAAAGAAACTGGCATTACTTTATAAACTAATCCACGTTTCTAGGCTTTGCCTGACCCACAGAGTGACCAAGCGGGTCTAGGCAGACTGCTGAAACCTGTGTGGTCCTCACCAAGCCTATGACCTACTGCAATCCCAGTAGGTGGGGTCCAGCAGGACAGTTTGCCCCAGCCTTCTTATCTGAGAGGAGACACGAGGCTTTGGCTCCTTACAATATGTTTAATTTGCCGCAGGATTAAATTCTGCCTAGGGATTTTCTGTAAATAAGTGTTAAATCAGGGGCAGAAGAGATGAATGCTAGATACCTGTCCCCCTCCAAGGGAATGTGAGTCATCATTTTGTCCACATAAAACATCAGCCAGCTATCAGCTTGAAGCTTCCTTCAGGGTGTGTGGGATTAAACAAGAATATTTTTGGGCACAGATGCCATGATTTGTTTTGCTTGCGCAACATCAAGCACTGGAAAGCCCTGCTCCCACAGTTCTAACAATAATTCAGACCACTAGAGTCATACTAGTGATGTGGCTAGCACCAACCATATAACCCTCAATCACCATTCTTTTTTATTTCTCCAGCTCAGTCTATTTCCTAAACTTTAATAAAAATCTACCTGTTTCAAAGTGTGTATGGCACATACCTGGCAGGAAAGGGTTTCCATTCTTCTCCTTGCACACTGAAAGAAATTGTCCCAGCATTTTGCACAAGCTTCTAGCTGTGAAGATAAATTTTTGGATGCAGTTAATTTCTGAAATGATTCTCCTGGTCATGACATTGAGTCTGACCTTTGCTACAGTGGAAAGGGAGTTTGTATTAAGCTTGTAGTGCTGCTGTACCTTCGCTCTTACTCAATTATATTTTATAAAGTGAGTTATTTGCCACATGCTCACATCATCTCCCTGCCCTCTCTCTCCCTTGATGTACAGCAGTTCCTCAGCTGCTCTGTCATTTGGCCACAGAGGCACCAGTTTATTAGTCTGGTTTCATGGTCTGATAGACCTGGACAGCAATCAGTTTGCTTCCAAAGCATTTGTGTAAAAGGAAAGAGAGCTTTGATTCCTATTGGCAATTCAGCTAATAGGATTGCTTTTCTTATACCTCAACTAAATTGTCACAGTATCCTCACGTTATAGTCATCAGTAAATCCCATTCCCAGAAATGTAAGCCTGTAGCCTGTAGATCCAAGCCATTAACTTTGAGACAATTAATGGGTTGACAGTACAGTCCCTGTCCATGCACAATTCAAAACAAAAGCAGGTTGGCAAGAAATAACCCCTCTCCAAGGCTAGTGGACTCTTTATGTAAACACTTTGCACTGGTTGAGCTATGAGAAGACAGAACATTTGAAAGACCTGCTGCAAAGAGACAAATTTGGGGCATTTTATCTAAATGCTGTATTCCTTAATCCACAAGACATGAGGTGAGGGGGTACCAAGAGAGGAGGGGAGCAGACAGTGGGGTGATATAACACCCCTCCCCCCCATTACAAAACTTTTCTTCTTGCCTGAAGGAAATGGAAGTGTCCTGAAAAGGCCAGGTCCACCACTCCCCTGGTGACCTGAGGGAGGCCACCTCTGCCAGTTCCATGCTCCCACATGCCTCTTTCACTCTGTGCTTTACTAACAATGAGAGTGGTGACACACTGAATTGCAAGGCCCTTCAGAGATCATATGAAGGAAAGGACTCAGAATGTCTCATTTTGAGCAGTAAACTGCTCAAAACAAAGACTATTGAATGAGACATAATGGAGCAGGCTGGGAGGAAACATTATGTAAAGTGACACTTTATTCAGAATCAAGATTTAAAAAGGCACCTATTCTGAGCTCTATACATCTTTGCTGGGCAGCTCCAAGTGGACATCTCAGCCCCTTGGGAAGTTGTGGCACCCAAAATCCAAATGAGAGCTTTGTCTATACCGTTTTCTTTGCCTGGCTCCTGACAGTCCTCCATCCCACCTTCCTGACTGGCCTTCCTGAGCCACACAAAAGAAGTATATTTTCATGTCAGCCTGTTCCTCTAAACATTCAATTACCCTGTCAAATACCAAGAACCTCTTCTTTACTAGGAAATTCCTTTGGCAGGCTCCACCTTTTCCTCCTACCAATTGCTCTTTGCTTTGTCCTTTTAAAGTGGAGCTAGAGGCAACAGTTTCTGCCCTTACTTGTTAGCAAAGGCAATTGTGACCATCTTCTGTAAGTAATTATGCATTTCTATCTGGTTCCTACAAAACCCCTAAATTTTACAGTTACAGGCTTCCTGGCAACTCTCATGCTGCTGAGATGCACAGAAGAGCACTCAACACAAGCCATGTTTAAGCCAGTTAAGTGCTGTGTATATTGCTTTTGCTGTCTCTCAGACAAATGGTGTGATCCACAGTGTACAGTGATAGCTTTGGGGCTGGAAGAGCAGCCTTCTTTCTGCCCTTCCTCCCTCACACACTCTTGGGAAAGTGACACCTTGACTCTGAACAAGCAACATAGCTACGCCAGTGCAGACCTGCACTTGCACCAAAGTACTCCTGTATCAAAAGGTATAACAAACTGGAAGACCATTGGAGCACGATGCTCACAGGACTCTGACTGCTATAATGCACTGTGCCTTGCACATGGACTAACTAGCCTTTCTCTATGCCCCACTGTTACACAACAGTGATGCATTCAAAATCCAACGTGATTCTCTCTTTTCAGTCAAGAAATAGATTTTTAAAAGAAATATGAAGTATTCACATGTAAATTTTGCAGTCAGAGCAACAACTGAAGCACCTTTTCTTTAAGTTTGCAAGCTTAACCTTTTTTGCAGTTTCTGAGAAACAGCAGAGCCCTGGTGAGCTGTGGCTTCTCAAGTACCTGCCTTCCAAGACCTGTGAACACTTAACTCAGTTACGCACATATCCCAGTGAGACTAATGATCCTGAAGCACTTCTAGAAATATCCAACTATGGGCTTACCCCAGATAGAAGCGTATAATTTGGTGACTGAGTTCCAACAAATAGCTAATCTAAGGTGCTGGACACTTAATACATGTTTTTTGTACTTGATATAGTGCTGTGATGTCTCCTGTAAAATGGCAATCATGTATTTATTAAAGGTATCAGACCTGATTCTGACCTCTGACTGCCACAACCTATTTTTGCATCTGCCTGTCATGAACACAAAATGCTCCTTAGAAAGTTAATGACTCCTATCTACTTTGCGTGTAGGCAACAACCACTGACCCAAGGCAACAGCCCACAGACTCAGTGGAATTTATACATGGCTTCTACTGAATGAGTTTAAAATGAGACACCTGAATACTGAGCCTGAGTCCCTGGTATGAAACAGGAATAATTTAACTGAAATTAATGCCTTACATAGGTGGGGAGCAAATTTAAAATCAGAATTCAACTGTACATGAAAATAGCACTCAAATAGGCAGCAGTAACAGTAACTCAAATTACCAATGAGCTGAAATAGTGTTCCATTCATTCCACACATCTGCCACCTGCACTGGGTCTTTGCAATTAAATACAACCCTGCAAAGGACAAAGATTATTATCATACAAATTTCCATTTAATATCAAGAGTTGTGTACATGTTAGGAAAAAAACCCCACCCTGTGGAGGAAACATTTTTGAGAGTTGCATTATCCAGAAAACAAAGCAAGACACTGAGCAGTGACATATTCCAGCCTTGTGGTTATAATTTTTCACTGCAGTAACCCTTCTGTCAAGTTCTCTTTGATCTTTCTGACCTCCAAAATGCTTCAATTCCCCCTTTCACTTACCTGAGCTCAAGCCCCTCTGCAGCATCCTGCATGCACATTAACCTCTGAGAGGCCATGGGGCAACAAGGCCTCTGCTTGATTCCATGCTGCAGATTGGCTGGATGGACCCTGAATGCATTCACTCAGTAGACAGAACTGTGCTAAAGTCACTCTGCAGCATTTTCTTCACCAAAGGTGCGGATTTTAGGTATGCCATAGGATACGCAGTGCCATCTGAATAAATATCAGTTTCCACAAAACTATTAGGAATGTAATTGATCTCTACACACCATGTAAAATTTGGCTGCATTAGTCAATGGGCTCAAAATTTCCTGCAGAAAGGGGTAAAGTTTGAGAGACAGATGCATGGAAAGAAATGCAATCACATAAGCCTTGCTTTTTTAGGGAAACACAAAAATTCAGAAGTTGTATATTTAGTTGATACAACTGAATATATGAGGACATTCATTGTCAGAGGGTCTGACCTGGTAGGATTAGTTGCATATGTGATGGAAATCTCTACCAGAAAATAAAAAAGATGAGAAATTGGCCCATGTCCTCTTTTTGGCTCTGGAGACTAAAACTCTCCCAGTTTTGACCAGATACATAATACAAAACTATAAATTGACAGTTTTACATTGTCTCCCGTTCCCAGAGGATTCCTGAATACTTAGGATAAGATAACCTCCCAAATTACCCATCTGGTCACTCAGTGCCATGCTTGAAAGGCAATTCCTCCCTGTCCCCTGCTGGGTCTCGCTTTCCTCTCTGAGCTTTTGTTACTGACTGTCGCATTTGCTGTGCTGCTGTCCTTGAAAAAACATTTAGCTGCAAGAACCTCCTGCAGTCCTGAATTCCAAGGGTTACAGTGACAGTGCTGCCTGAAACAGCATTTCCTTTTCCACGTTCTGCATTTGCCAGCTGTTAACTTCATCAAGATCTTACACTGTGGGAGTCAAAAAAGGGGGCAGCTCTCTTTTCTCTATGACATTTGTGGGAAGGCTGTCAGGCCAGAGTTGACACTGAAAACTAGTGAGTTCAATGGGGTGCCATGACATGGCAGGCTGGGCAAAGAATAATTCAGGTGTAATTCTGAAAAACTGTTCCTAATTCAGGAATAATTCCCAGTCACCTCTGGCTTTTTTAATGTCAGCCTTCCTGATAAATGGAGGGAGTAGGAATCACCTCTTTTCTGAAATAATAATTATTTGTCTTAAATATCAACAGCACTAGAAAAGCTTCATCAGGCCCGAGGTTGCTGGCCTGGATTTCACTGCCCTACTGATACAATAGCAGATTCATAGGACACCCTTTGCCTGTGGGATGACTCAACTCACAACTATCCCTCCTACCCAGACACAGAAGTGGTAGCTTTGACCTTTTGCTCATGGAAGAAATGACAGGGAAGGAAGGTACTCCACATCTTTAATACAAAGTGCAGTGTCACTTTACCAGGGGATATCAAAGCTTTGGAATAATTTGGGATAGGAAGTCAGGAAGGCCTGTGCATTGACTTAGATGGCAGGTGACATTTCAAAAAGGCAGGACAGGATTAAGTAAACTGCAAGAGGGACAGGATGCAGGCATGAAGAGTTCTTTACTATCATACACACCCTAGAACACTTTTCATGCAACACATGTTCAAGTTGGAGCACCCCTCCCATGTCGCCTTCCTGCAGCACTGGTTACCTGGGGAGCACCCCAACTACATCCTCCCATACACCTTCCTCTGCTGTTTCCTGGGGCTCTACTGTCCACATGTGCACCATAAAGGACTTAGCTTCATGTAGGGAGAACAGATAGAGCCTGTGCAGCTGCAGATATTCCATGAATTGCATTGGAATCCAAGATCATTGCATTTTCCCATCATAGCTTCTAAGGGTTTTCAGAATGAAGGAAAGTTCTCAGAAGGATTTTGCTCTCCTTGAAGGCACTAGTACAACACCTGACTACCTGTTGTGAGAGCACGGTTAGGGCAAGGCTGAGCATTTTTGAGAATACTGCCCCAGAACAATGAAAGGATTTTATGAACAGAGTCACTTAATTAATAAATCTAGAGTCATTTAGTTACAGCTAATCCTTTTACAGAGAACACTGCCATCACACAATTCCTCAGAGCTGTCAGGGTTCCCAAGTGACCACTATTATGCAGCATTCTGAGGCTGGGGATGCACAATTATTGATTCCAGAACTGCTCTTTCCCAGCTTTCCTGGATTTGATATGGATCACAGGTGAGCACATACAAGAATGGTTTTTTGAATTAACCAGAGGACATATCCAGTGTTTATATCTAGGTGCACTGTGGGCTGGTATGAAGAGTTAATTGTGTGCCATTCCGCTTCCCGCTCCACTTCCCACTGGTTACTTTGTGGGAATCCTATAGACAACTCTCCAAAGAGAGCATCTTTCTATTTTTCAGTGTCTGCAACCACTCCAGAAAACAATCGTCAAAATACTGTGTGGCCCTAGCATGTCATTTTTACTTTGGCAACACAAGCATATGTGCACCTCCATTTTCCTGACAGCTTTTGCCAGGCAATAGTCCTATCAGAAAGAGGCAATGCAGATGCTTACTAAACGAATGAGGAGAATGGTTTCCTGATTACCAGAGGCCACACACATGGAGACAGAGTCCAAGTGGAACTAGAGGGAGCAGTTACATAGGCCACATGGCTAGCTATCCTTTCTGCTGACACAGGCATGAGGGTGTAGGGTCCATGGAGCATCCACATCCCTGCAACAGCAATGCAGTGCTGGCAGGGGGCCATCTTCAAAGGGTCTTCTCTAACACTTTCTCTCTAGCTGGCCTAGCAAGTTCCAAGATCCACCTCTTTCCACAAATCTTGCCTGACCAAAGCTGTTTAGGTAAGCCAGTGTGCCCTTGCTTAACAGCCTGTGTAAGCAGCACTGCTATCTTCAACTCCAATGGAGATGACAGGAACTACTATGAGGAAGAGGAGAACTGATTCCCATGCCTCCAGCACCTTCCATGAAAGGGCCTATAGTAAAATTATCTGTTCTCACAGAAGCAAATACGTGGAATAAGACACTGACTCCCAAAATCCTTTGGGCTTATTGGGAACAGAATTTCATTCTGCAGAATAAGGTCCCATCTTTAAATCTGGATAAGTATAGATCTCTTCACCCACCTGGGCTTTTTATTGTTTAACTAAATATTGGCAAGTTTTACCAGCCTTTATTTTAGGCTATTTAGACAATGCCTAATGATGCAAGTTTTTCTCACAAAAACCCCCCGTAATTCTTCCACCAAAGACACTTGGAATCACGCAAAGACATCTGAATGGTCAAATCGGGGGAAAAAAAAAGGCATTAAGCCTTTCTCATCCTCTTCTGTTCTTTCTCTTTATTCTTACCTATTCTCTGTTACATTGCACGAATTTTCCTATCCCATGTGCAGTCCACTATTTTATACTAATGTTACTCAGCTGGTTTTGATTCTTGGGTTTACTCAAGCCTCATCCAACAACAGGCTAAGGACAAGGGTGTCCTTTGCCACCTTCACCTTGTCCTAGGTGCCTGGGCGTGTAGGAGTACATCCTGGCTGCAGTTTTAGCTGTCTCTCCAACAAAATGGGTAGCCCTTATCTCTCAGCCCATATCATGGGTTCAGCCCTGTGCTGCTGGGCAAGACTGTCAGCTGTAACTGTGACAAGTTAGTGCCAGATGCTAGCTGGGTCATGGCTGCTCTGAGGAGGATTCCTGAGTTTTAACAGCAGCCCAAGTCTGTGGTCCTACCTCTCAGTGGTGCTAGGCTGCAATTCAAACACGTGAAATGAAAAAGCATCTCTAAAAATAGCAGGTTCCAGCTAATGCAGTGACACCTGCTAGGGAGAGTCAAGATCAGAGATGCAGACCACCAATTCTGAATTCTCTTGAGTTTTACTGTTGCCAGCTCTTGTCTGAACACCACCATGTACTGCTCCTCTACACTTCTGCTGCCCACAGGGGAAAGCCTCCAGAGGTCAGATGTCAAATCCTGTCAATACATGTGCGATGCAGGGATGAACTGTGTGGGATGGGCAGCCTGCATAGCCTCTGCATCTTCACAGTGAGCAGGAACTGAAGAGCAGAGGAGGAAGGAAGGCTAGAGTGGGGATAGTGAGGCATTAAATAGCACTTGCTGGATCTCTGCTTGGCAGGGATTCACATTCCCCTGTTTCTAAGTCCTCAGTTGCTGGGGAAGGCTAGATATGAGGAGGCGGGAGGAAGTACAGATGAACAGGTAGGTGTGAAATTTACAACACCTACCACAGGCTCGTGTGCCCCAAGCAGAAGTCAGTGACTCTACAGAACTTCCAGCAGGAAGGAAAACTGGGCCTTAGCACCTGGCCCACCAAGTTCCTAGAAGACATGCATGCAGTGATGGTGTAAATACCCTGTCCAGGATCCCACATACAACATTTAGGATCAGCTGTACTGAACAGCCCCACCAATTCCTTGCAACCCTTGGCACAATATAGCCCCCTCTCATTGCCTAAGTGCTCTTTGCTTTTAGTTTGCTTTCCTCCAGACAGTGGGAGAGAGGCTGATCTCCATTATCATGCACTTCTCATCTCCTTAATGAATAAGGGAAGGAGTAAAAAGATGTGGTGCACTTGCAGTACTTATGCCATGGCTCTGTAGTATTGTTGGTAAAGCAAACAAGAGTAGTTCCTTCTAGGGTATTAGAGGCTGAAGTGCTGTGGTCTGCATTACACCAGGAGTCATGCCAGAAAGCAAACATGGAATTAGAAAGGTCTCGGGACAAGTTCATTCTACCAAAATCCCAAGAAGATGGTTAGTTCTGATTGGTGTCCAGAGCATCCATCCCCTCAGCCTGAGACCACAGGATGCTCTGCAGGGCTCTGTAACAAGCTTGAGACGAACAGCAAAGAACAAAAGCCACAGCTTTTTTGTGCCACAGGAAGAGAGCAGTAGCAATCACAGGCACCCTTAGTGTCCTCAGTGCCTGCTGTAAAACTCTCAGTTGGCCTTTGGAAATTGGCCAGGCCTCACATTACAAAGGGCAAAAGGAAAAATCCAGTGTCCAGTGGTACCTCTCCATTTGACCTAAAGGGGGAATTACAGAGGTCAGCTTGACCCCAGGAGCATGAACAAGATGCACAAGACATGACAATGTAAAGGCTACCTTTGCCATTAAGACAATCTTCTTCACTTTAGCCACTTTTCTGAGCTTCTACTGATAAGGAAAGGAGACCTGGGAGCCAAACTGTCCTGTAAGTTAGGGGAAAAATATCTTTGACATCTTTTTCTTTGCCTTCCTTGGCCTTAGAAAGAGTAAATCTCTGAGGGAGGCCTGTTTATTTGCCAAGGAATTAGGGAGTTTTGTGCCTCCCTTTATTCTTATGAAAAGATAGTGACCTTCTGGTGGGAAGATACAAGCTTTGCCAAGAAATATGTTTTGGAAGATTTTCAGAGTCAAAACAGATTTCCCTGGAGAATAAAGGGGTAGCTGTATGACCCTGGACTTCAGTTTAGGCTTGGCAAATTCTTTGGATCTATGAATCATAGAATATTCTGAGTTGGAAGGGACCAACAAGGGACCGGTCCAAGTCTTGAGTGAATGGCCAATACAGGAATCAAACCCACAACCTCAGTTGCACCAGCCAACTGAGCTAATCTTATCTATGTCATAATCAAGGGTGTTTGTTACCCATTTGAGCCCAGAGGAGAAATTAGGAGCACAGGCAGTGCAGCACCTAGTCATACAGTGGGGTATGTCTGAAAGGCATCACTGCATTTTGTATATGCATTCTCAGCTGGAGTGAAATTAGGTAGTTCAGGTGCTCCCATGCCTGGTGGCATGGCTCCAAGCTAGCTGCAAACCCCATGCAGAAACTCTTTGGTGTTTGGCTGTTACTGAACTCTGCATTGCTGTGACTTCCAGGTCATACATGCACAACCTCCACATGCCTGTGTGACCTGTGGGCACACCTTCATACTGTAGCACGGGCACAGCTCGCTGACTCCATACACAGCCCCACAGTCATCCTGGCCTGGCAGTGTTCACAGGGTGCCTAACTCAAGCCAGCCAGAGTTTTTGCTGCTCCTTGCCATTCTTGGAAGGTCCTGCTCAGATCTTAGTTCAGGGTCCATCTCTGGATGCATGTGCTGCTCAGAGATTCAGGTATTTCTCTCCCAAAGGGTCCATGAAATCATATTTAAATGGGGAGAGGCATCTGTTTCCCCATCAGCACTTGGGTTTGACATTTTCACTTCTGCCAGTTTCCAAAGTGTGGCTGAGAGCATAGGTAATCACAATGGACAATACTTCTCTCTTTAACACACCATGACTTGGGCCGCTTCCTGGACAAGCATATGGCTCAGCACGCCTTTGCTTCCAGGGATCTCCAGGGATCTCAGAGAGCTGCTGGAAATGTCAGTCATTCTCTGAAATTCAGCCTCCAGGCTTCACCACAGGAAGTGGTTATTTTGCTCTGTCCTGCAGCTCCTCATGCATCTTTAGCCAATGATTTCACATGGAAGTACAGGACAGTTCCTGATGGACTTACCCCCTGTGTCTGGCCAAAGAACAAAGGCCAAACAAATAACACCAGATTATTGCAGTGAGTGACAGATAGTCAACTGTAAGGAAGTGTAAGGATTGTATCCTGAGAGATCTGGGTTGCCTCAGCTCCTCACCAATTGCCTCATTCATAGTCCATTTTAAAAGGTTTACAAGCTCTCAGCAGTTACAGATCAGTTAGCTACACTCTGTTTTCTGAACTTTTCCTGTTAGCTTTGAACACCTGGGTCTGTGAAATTGCCTATTAACAGTTTGCATAGCAATTTAGCTAATCTCTGAAGAGTACATGTGAATCTAACTGCCAAATATAGTGTCTTGAAAGATCAATAAGGCACATTCCAACTCTACAGAGTCTAGACTTCCTGGAGAGAGGTGGTGGGATTTTTATGGCAAAGTTGCCAAAAGGTTATGCCTGTATTTATGCAAGAGGGAAAGGAGAGGAGCAGAGAAGGAATGATATATTCAGCCACAAAATATTTTTAAGAGCCTGAATTTTTGTTCTGAATCCAGACATCCTAGAGGGCCCATTGTAACTGCTTCTGCTCTCTAATTTCAGGGGAACTTTACTTTCATGAAGCTGAGAGGCTTTGCAGATCCAGGTTGAGTGGGTATATGAAACTGGACATACATGTTCATAAGCCTGTGTTGCAAGCACATCGGCACGCATGCTGCATTGTGGGGAGCTTGTTGCATCCATGTGCAATAACATTTGGATGCACTGATGTCCCTGGGACAAATGAGGTTTGCAGCTGTGTGATTCTGACCACAGCATGGAGAGGTACCTGATGTTTCAGAGATGACTGCATCACCTGTGTGCACTTCAGCAGAGAAGAGAGACCATAGCACACTTCCAGGCACATCGTTTGTCACTCTGCTGTCTATCCCAGTAGTGTGACTGCTGTCAAAGATCATGCCTGTTTCTGTAAATAAACTCCGATAAGGGCCGAGCCCACAGCTGGTGTAACAGAAGACCATGCAGCGGTGCTAATTTACAGCAGCTGAGAATTTGCCTCAATGTGTCTCAGCCTAAAACCAAAACTCTATAAAAAGATGGTTTCTCAAGGTCAACTGTAGTGCAAGAAGCCCTGTTCCTATAAGAGGTGGCTAACTGGGTGACTTGCAACAGCACAGCTCCTGCTAATGTGCCCAGGAGATGGTAGCATGGCTACATCACAGCCTTTTCCCCCCCTCTTCTCTCCTATAGTCCAAGTGCAGCTGACCATGATGTGCTGGTGGTCCCACATGGATTGGCTCTGGCTAACTCTAGAAAAATGAGTCTGAGAAATCCTCTGCACACTCAGGAAGCACTCCTTCCTGCAGACACCTGAAAGATGTTCTTCCTCCTAATATTTTCTTTTTGCCTCACCTCCCTCTCGTTCCCATTGTATTTGCCCAGTAGGTCCTAAGCAGAGGTTTACCACAAACTTCATCAGAGGACGATATGTTGCTTTGTGATAGAAAACCCTCACTGCTCCACTGCCTGTAGAAAACTTGATTTGGTCTATCTCTGCCTTGGCACAAATCACTTGTTTGCCCTGCTTCTGCAGACCCTGTAAAGCTTCATTCTTTACCCTTCAAGTCACTCTGTATACACTAAGCTGCAGGGATGAAAGAGGCTTCAGGAAATAGCATGCTGAGATGTGAGGCCTCCCAGGACTCCAATCAACCCCCCTGAAGGGGAAAAGCCTAGGGCTAAAGACCAAATTCTAATTATAACAACAGATCTGCAGTCATTCCCAATTATGTCAGGCTCTTCAATGAGGAATTAAACAAGTTATACCTTATTTTTCCCTCTAATATTAATAGTGTGATGTTGCAAAAAAATGGCAGTATCTAAACAGCATGTGAAGGGAACATTACCATGTCATGTCAATGACAGAGGGAAACAATACTGGTGTGATTGACACATCCTCTCTTGCTCCATGGGCATGATTTACTACCGAATTACAGTAGGTTTAGGCTACAATAACACCTCAGACTGCAGTGGGGTAATTTTTAAATGAAGCCAACAAAAACTTAGTAAAATCTGATTGCTGGAAACTGGAAAACTTCAAAGATCATAATGTGAAATAAAAGAAGATTTTATGCTTAAGAACAAGGATCACTGCTTATGTTACCAAAAAGCAAGTTGGTCACTTTGTATCTTTGAATCAAGACTTGAGGAACTTTCAAGGAAACAGAACATAAAAGTGAACCTCAAACATAATTTTCATGCTCAGAATAAAAACTAGTGGGAAAAGGAAAATATCATGGTGAAATAATAATTAAATCAAAGTTGTCCCTTGCAGGCTGAGAATTTATGAAACTAGTAAAAATTAGTAGCACAGAGGTGAAATGGGACAGGTTATAATTGCATGAGCACAGCTTGAGTCCTGCAGTCTCAACCACTGTTTCTTCAGAAGTCTTTAGAACTTTCACATCTGCACATCCTGGTGTGCAAGTCTTTAGGTTAGCTGTGCATGGGTGATACTTCTTCCTCACGGCCTGGTTCCTTCACTGCTTTCTCCGTTAGAAGCAGTAATTTCGATTTGTGCAAAGTGGGTGGCATTTTACACTTACTTCTCTTCGGTCGTAGGTGCAGGAGACGCAGAACAGAGTGGACTTGGGGGAAGAATAAGAAAAACAGCCTGTGAGAAAATTATTTCTCTCCATAAAATCTGCATCTTGCCTCTAGCAGTGTAGCTGGAATACGACTGAGAAAATGTCATAAGAGTATTTCTGGTAGTTCAATATATTTTTGTACAGTATCTAGCACAGTAGAATATTTTACAAATATTTGTAATACTGTACCCAAAAGAAGCTCTAAATGAGATTTGTAAAGTGATATCAATCTGATTCAGAAAGGCAAAGAGCTCAGGCTAAGGAAAATGTCTCACATGTGAGCAAAAAACAGATCACAGGATTACAATGGAAAAATTTGTGCTACTTCAACAGCAGTAGCAACAGCAAACTATGAGGGGCAGAGCACTTCGCTTTTCACAGTTAAACTCTTCTATCAGCTGTCATTTGGAGGGATTAGTCACCTCTGCTCAAATGCTTACTTCACATAATCTTCCCTCTCAGGCATTTTTTACCATGCAAAGTATTTCACAGAGTTGTGCAGCTGACAACACCCAAGTTTGCAGTGAAACATGGGGGAATTTGGCAGTACAGAATGTTTCAAAGGGTCATTAAGGCATTTCTTTTTAGTCTCTTAGGTGGAAGCAGAAAAGTGTGGCGACACACTATCTATTGAAACAAGAAGACACTGAGCATTAGTTTACCTGCAAGCCTGAGTGACTACAGTCAGGGGGATGCATTGACATATTGTGCCTTCTGCAGCTCCTCTCAAAGAGTCTGAGTTAGAATCTGGCCCACCAGGGCCACACTGTTCTTCACCATCCTCTGCTCTCCCTCTGCCTGGTACAGGATGCATGCAGGGGGGTCATTCCTCCTTTTGCTTCTCCTCTTTATACTGCCAAAAGAAATGTCTAATGGATGTCCACAGCAAAGAAGGTGTTTGAGATGATTTTGGCTTGATATTAGGGCAGATTCTTATATTGCAGTGCAACTTCTAAGATACCTTTAAAACATTTCTTTGCCAGACAAAAGGTTGCAATGAATAAGGAGTTACTTGAGGGTGCAGGGGTCTGCTATGACATCTTAATCAAATGAAAACCTGGCCCTAGCTGCTTTTCCTTCCCAGGAAACCCACAGGGGTTATGGGGTGGATTCAGTATTTTGTCCATGAATTACTCCCTGGGGACAGCTTAGGACAGCTTTACTGCAGAGTCAGGCCTCCTGTGGCTGCAAGACATCCATCCTCCTGCACGCAGGCAGTGTGTGTGATGGGTCACACTGTGAGTGAGGTGTCCTCAGTGGGTCACCTACCCAGCTGGGAACACTGCACACCCTTTATTTCTTTATTTTCTTGGGAAATTAAAAGAGAAATATCTATAAAAACTATACAAGACCAGATTTATCTTCCAGGTTTGTGTTGCCTACATATTAAGGCCAGAAGGGATTATCAGAAAGACTGTTCAGTCTGGCACCTTGTGTATATATCACAGGTCATTTAGTTTTAGCCACGTTTCCCTGCATTGTACCCTAGGGCTTGTGTATTTAAAAGACAGTTCAGTCTTGATCTGGAGCCATCAAAACATGGAGAATCCATCACATTCATCATTCCTCCTTTCCGTTAAAAATGTGAGCCTTCTGTCAGGTGCATTGCTCTGGCTTTGATTCCCAGCCTTTGTTTCTCATTTTGTCTTGCATTGCCAGGGTAAGTAACCCTTTAGGGTCTGTGAAGTTACTTACGAATTTTCATTCAGGCACTATTCCATCTCCTTTCTGACTAGTTAACCTCTTGAATCTCTTTCTGCAAGGAATTTCCTTCGGCCAGCGAAACATTTTCTATCTGCTTTCTCCACACTCCAGTTCTTAACATGTGAATTTTAAAGCATGGACACTAAAAGTATACACTTTTCTGTTTGGGTTTCCCACATGTAGAGATGTATGACTTACACTCCCCTCCTTCCTCTGTATCAGCTGAATCACATAACAGCTTTTCCATTATTTCACTTGAGAGAAATGTCAGGCTCAGTGGCATAGAGAAAACCAATTCATCCACTCCCCTTTTTAGAGTTACTGGCATAAAAGTTCCCAGTTTCATGGGGGACTTCCAGTATCTGGCAATTGCTCGGCATTAGTACTGGTGGGTCTGTGATCCCTGCAGCCAGGTCCTTTGCAGTCCTGGCCTGTAACTTCTCTGAAGGTATGGATATAAAGATTTTTTCTCTCTCTTAACACTTTTTCAACAGTTGCTCTTCTTACTAATGGAAAGTATTTTCTATTCTCATTTAAAACAAGGATATAAATTCTTCATTTCCCATGCAAACCAGAAATATTTATCCAATGGAAACCAGAAATATTTATCCAATGCATCCACCTTTCTCTATCACTTACAATTTTCTGATCCCCACCTAATCACATATCCTGTATCTCTTCTTTCTCCAGGAGTAAACTCTTTTGTTTTCAATTGTACTTTTTTCTGATATCTTTCACTACCTTGAGCAATCTCTCACATTTCATGCCTCTCAGTTACTATTTCTTGCACTCTCTCTCTCTTTTTTCCACTTGTTTTACATGAGAGAGAATACTTCTACATATGGCTTTTACTGTGCCTCTGATCTAGCACTTGAGGTCTTTACCATCTTTCAGGGGCTTAAAGTGTTCAGACACAGAGAATCATGACTAAAAATAATAATATTCTGCTAGAGGACTACAGAGGATACAAATCATATCAGTGACTGATTACTAATGTTCAATTTTTTCCCATTTAATTAAAATATTGTTTTATAATTGTTTAATGTTGAATAATTTTACACTGCAGCTCAGTATTTTCATTTTACTCAGTTGAATCTTAATTTCCCAAAATAGTTAATTCTCAAAATGCAGGTCTGTCATTTTTGGTCACACCCCCTGCCAATACCCAATTAGCCATGGCCTGAAATGGACTTGTCACCCTTGTTGAAGGGGATAAAAACCCCTCAATTAACAAAATAAAGCCATTAATGGTGCACCTGTGCAATGAGACAATGCACAAAAGAGGGGTGTTTTCCTCTTAGGGCTGTGAGGGTGCCATGGATCCGAGGAGTTCCCCATGGGGGTCCATTAGGACAGAGCCTGGCAGCCAGGGCCTGGAGAGGACCAAAGCAGCCAGGGGAATTGGGGCAGCCTTGGCCATGGGCACTGGGCATCTCCTGGGGCAGGGCAGGGCTGAGGGGAGCCATAGCCCAGCCTTGCTGGCAATATTGCTGAGGCTGACAGCCCCGTGGGGCTGACACAGGTTCCTGTGGGCAGGGTGTGGCACACGACCTGCCTGGAAGACAATTTTATTTTTTTTAACAACAGTTGATTACATTAATTAACAGAGCACTGCTTCCTCACAGGCTGTATCCAGGAATGGCAAACCAACTGCAAGAGCCGTGGGCAGTGCTGCTGGGGGTGCCATGGCAAGCTGCATTCGCCTGGACTGGGACAGCATCACAGAGCCCACTTGGCAACAGCCAAACATCTAGTTGCTGAATTTCCCCCGGAACAAGTTAAAAATAGTTCTGTCAGTCACTGCTGGATGAGAGTGTTTATTTTTAACTTGGATGGCCAAGCCTCAGTGGTCAAGATGCTTAGCCAAACTTTCCAAAACAGTGGGGATTTCCAGGCTTGATGGTTTTGCACGGAGTTATCTCTGGTGCTCCCTGTTTTCAGCAATTTCTGCTCAATCACTCCTGTGAGGAAAGGCTGGAGCAGCTAAGTGCTATTTCAGGAATAAACCACCCATTACCACAATACATGATGGGCAAGCCCTGAGGCCACAGGGCTTTGTTATGAAATCAGAAATGAAATAGGCAAATTTTAGATTAAATTAAAAAAAAAATAACAAAACACATGTACAAAGCCCAAATTTCCATGGCAGTAAATGATTCATTCCTTATTTATAAAAGAAGCATTTCTGAAGACTCATGGAGCTGATTCTGTTACAGCATAATTTTGTTTAATCAGGCTTTGAATTAATTAACATAATTAGTCGCTATGAGGGGATAACTCATACTGATTTTATGGAGCCTTTTGTTGTGCTGGTTAAGGTCTTACAGCTTGATTTAAACATGACTGGAGGGGCTTATTAACATGAGTGATTAATGCTCCATAAAATTGATTACAACTAATTTTAGCTGCAAAACCACATTTCTACTTACTTTCATCAAGAGTAACTGTGGTGACTTCAGACTAAAGGCAGTCTGGGTTGTGGTTGAGCAGCTGTGATGGCACTGGTGGCCCACAGTCCTCACCAGCTGGGATGGCAAAATCCACCCAGATTCACACACTGCTGAAAAGCCTCAAGCCAAACTGGGGTCACTATGAGAGGATAATATTTTTCCTACAGATGGAAATAGACAAATCCAACTAACCCTCTTAAATGGCTAAGAAAACAGTGTGTGTGTATTTTTCATTATAGAATCATAGAAAGGTTTGAATTGTATGGACCTTAAAGACCATCCCTCCTATGGGCAGGGACAACTTCCAGTAGACCAGGTGACTCAGAGCTCCATCCAACCTGTCCTTGAACACTTCCAGAGATGGAACATCTACAACTTTTCTGGCCAATCTGTTTTATCCAGTTGACTTCTCTACTTATGCATGTCAGCTGCTCATATGCCTTCTTCTACAACACTAAACATAGAAAAGGCCTAGCCTTGAAAATTCCCACTCAAAATTTTACTTACAAATAAAGTCAAAAAAATGTCAAACATTGGCAGGCTGCTGAGCTGTTATGTAAATGTGAGTGTATCCAACATGCATTTACATATGTGTGCAATGGTTGGAAAGAATGACATAGATCCTAACGTGAGAATCCACAATAAGTGGTACCTGAGCCTACCAAAGGTCATAGGCAATGGACCTATTTCAGTAATAAGCAATACCAAGTGTCTGGCACTCTGCATTGATCTTTTAGAAGATTTATACTTTCCTATTAATAATATAACCATCAAAATACAATAAAAAATCTAATTTGAATTGTGTGGCCCTGGATACTGTTAAATAAAGCAGATGTGAAGTTTCTAAACAAGACATCTTTGAGGTTTGGCTTTGAAAAGAGGGAAGACATTTCACACAGCCAATGACATCTAAGTTTGTCAAAGGTTTAGATCAACATTTCCAAGAAAAACAGTTCTTTCAGATGAAAGGCTGCACAAAAAGAACTGTCGTGTGGAAAGGAGGATTTTGGATTTGTTTAGGGTTTATTTTCATAAAAAGGAAGAAGTAAGAACCGTGAAAAGAAGCAAAAAATTTGAATGTAAAATTTAGGAAATATGTAGCATGTCTCCATAATGTCTGGCTTAAAATTGCCACAAAAATTTATTAATTCATGTCCCTGAAATCAACTCCTCCAGCAAATAAGACACTCTTCCTTTTCCAATAAATTATTTGTAAGCATGCATCTTTCCAGTCTAAAAAATGGGGGGTGAGAGGTGGTGGTTTATTGTTTTTCCTTCCTTTATACTAGTTCAAGACAATGGGCCTTGCTGCCACGTAATTTGAGGAGAAAGTAGGAGGAAAAGAGCCAGCCTTCTATTGGTAGAGCTTCTGCCCACACACCTGACATTAACTACACAAAAGAAAGTAAGTGAGGAGTTTGCAAGTTTGCAAGCTGAAAGGCTCCTTTCAGCAGTCCACCACAGTGTGCTGAGGTCTGGATATCTGCCTCTGGCTGTGGGACACTCATTCAGAGGCTGTCACCTTGCCCATGACTTGGAAGGGAATGGGCCCACATGTGTGGGGTGTACCAGCAACCCAGGCAGGTGAGGTGTGTGCCCAGCTGGGTCACTCACATCAATGCCAACAGGAAACTCTGTTCATTTATTTGTATCAGGGGAGAAGGAGGAAGAGCAGAAAGTATCAGCTCCCTGAGCACTTGCCAAGCCATCCACGAGTGCCATGTGCTGTCTGCATCTCTCATTGGATCGATTAAAACTTGGGCTGGATTAATATTATTTGCCAAATACATTATTTAGCAAATGTTGATCTTCCGTACTGAATATGCTATTTGACTAATCATTTCTGCAGTAGCCTGCAAGGTCTAGCATCATTCAAATACTATTAGTTGAATAATTTATGAGATGAACAAAGACAAAATGCATTGAATAATTTATTCAAAAAATATTGCTTCCAGTATTTGGTTAGTTCTAATTAGATTTTCTTTTTGGCTAGATTACACATATATGCACTTGCTTAGGCATACATACACACAGTCACACTCTTATACATGCTGAAAGCCAGGTTCAGGATGCACAGCAGATTAACACCACTTTATTTCAGTGATTTTATGCTTGAGGCACACTGGCACTGTCCAGATCAGAATAAAGCCTCATAAATAGACTGAAAGAGTGAGTCCAAGTCAGGAATTTCAAATCTGAAACTGAATTTTCTCTGCAAAATTCAGGGTGATATCCAATGGGTCGGGAAACAAGAAG
>JAOXXN010000446.1:42956193-42973659 GCA_026770055.1 Myrmophylax atrothorax | reverse complement strand
AGTGGAAAGATGACGCCATAGTTAGGCATCTTGCTTAGGAGTTGCCATATGAAGCTTCTGCTCCTCCTCCAACACAGGTAACCACACAGGTATGTGATCACAGCAGGAGCATGCACATGAGTGTTCTATAGCTGGAGGACACCAGCTGGAGCATCTCACACCAAAAAGCATTGAGAGTGTCGTGAGCAGCCACAGGGAAGTGGGTTGTGGGCATCCCATAGTTGTCAGTAATTGTATATCCAGTACTGCTTCATTCCCATGCCTCCCTGAGAGATGAACAAGATATTTTACTGTATGCTTTCAAAAAGAATGCACTGACACAGGTGTGAACTGCCTGGATCTACTTTGTTGTAAATAAGAGCAATCTGAGATGACAAATTATCATCCCAGGCTGTACTCAAAACATGGTCCTAACTGTTTCATCAGAGTCCTTTGTTCTGAAAACCAACAACAATAAACTGAAGGAAATAGTATTAATTTTAAATTCCCCACCTGAAAAGCAAATATCAAAGTCATCGGTTGCTATCACCTTCAGTACCTGCAGGAAGTGGCCTTAACAAACATGTTCGGCAAATGTAGGGACAGGGAAGACTTTTTCTCCCAGTATTTACTGCACCTTCTGGCCAGTATTCTCTTGCATCACTGAGCAAGGACAATGCTGTGTCAGCTCCAGGGCAAGATACCCTCTCTTGTCTCCATTTCCTGACTTTGCTAGGGTACAGCATGTTACCTGGACCTCTTCTTTAATAAATGTTTTTAATTCTACATACGAGCACGTGTATTTTAGTGCATCACTATGTGGAGTGCCAAGGCAGAGCCCGACATTTGATTATTTTGCCATAAAGCAAGAGCTCTGCATATTTCAGGCTTGGATAACTAATCATTACCCTTTTTTAAAAGAATTTATTTACACAAGCATCAAAATGAATGTGGCAGCAGTGGCAGCAAGTAAATTAGTGCTGCCTAATTGGACTCAAAGAGTTTGGGGCCTGAAATGTCCCTTCATGTAGATTGGCAGAGAAATGAAAACCGTACTAGACACATGCACATTGATTTTATCAGTCCTTAAATTTCTTGGTTTTCAGCTAGTCCCTGAAGTACAAAAAGTGTTACATTCTTCCCTGCTTCTGTTCCCATGTTCAGAGGCTTATAAGAGTTGCAGTAGGAGACCTTTATTTATCATTAGGCTTGAAAACAAACTTGACAGGAACTCTTTGTTGAGTTTGTTCAGTTCGTGTTCTGTCCCCCATTCAGGAACATGGAGCCAGCCCAGTAATCCTGCTGCTCTGTGTCTCCTAGGCAATCTTGTTCAATGCTGATCAACTTCTCGTAAAAAGAGCTGCAAAAATGCCAAGTACCAGCTGCTGCACTTACAAGTACACCTTGTTCCTTCACCCTGAGAGCTGAAAATTTCACAGAGGATCTTGCATATCCTTACAGAACTGTCCTTCCAGCATCCAGCACATCCCTTTAATACCATGCTTTTGGTATCAAAATCAACAAAATCAAAACAACAAAATCAAAAAGCCTTTAATTATTTCACTAGAAGCAAAACTATCTTCAGCAGGGAGGTAGGGAGAGGTTCACCAGAAAATTGTTTGATCTGGGCTACTAACCAAATTGAAATTTCCATGGCTTTGAGGCTGTGAGCCATAACATTTTAGATCACTGTGATTGAATAACTGCTTGACAATAAACTTCCCTAAGTTAAAGATTGATGGTTCTGCATGTCTTAAAGGATTTGGTTCTAATTTCAGTTGCTTTGTGTTTGAGAGATAAATGGAGATAATCCTCCCAAAAACCTCAATGTGTGGAGGTTTCTGTGGCCGCCCCATAAGCTTGGAGCTCAGGAGCTAGAAGGGAGGAGCAGCAGGCTGACTGCAATGGCTCAGCTAGATCAGCCCCAGGCAGGCAGGCAGTCAGAGCCCCATGTGTAGAGACCATCAGTCTGACAGGCCTTAGCCTCACCGTGTGACTGAACAAGAGCACTCATATGTATGTCCCCCCCACCCTCTTTATCTATTCTTGCTTAAAGGAAGATACCTAGTTTTCACAAAAAACACTTCACAATAAAAGGTGTGCATTAGAAACTCAGGGAAGGAAAAACCTAAGTCCGCCTCTCTATGGGATACGAATATGAGTCCAAAAAGCATGAGAACATAGTGGCAGTAAAATTTGTCCTACAGGATTCAAAAACAAAGAACGTAAATGTTGGGCTCTGGTGTTTAAAAAAACCCTGTGACTGAATTATATGAAAAAAGGTTCCATCACAGCAGAAAATTTAGTTAGGTTAACAGAGAAGCTGTCACTTTTAAAGATGTAGAGAGTTGCAAGATCAAATTTATAATCAGAAGCCAAATTGGTAGAGTTGAGTTTGCTTGCTAGCAAAATTGGATATTAAGTATCATTTCAGAAAGAAGCTTTAGAGAAATACATAATCCTCTTTTTATGGAGTTTTATTTCTGAAAGGGACAATTCTCCACATGATTTACCTCCTTCTGTGAATAAATTTTTTAAGTAAGCCTGAGAAATGGAGTCCATTATAGGGTTCCACAATCAGACAGCATGATCTGCAGCTGTGAGATGTGTTATTATGCAGTAGAAATATCGTATAATCACAATGAGTCTTCTCAGAAGGGTTGCAAATCCAGAAGGAATGGGAAATTTCAACCTTTTGTTAACTTAGCTTTGGTTACTGATTTTTCTGACATTTTAAAATTAAGAGAAGAACCAGAAGCAACATGTGATAGAAAGCTCATTCATTCAAAGCTGAATTCAACCCCAAAATACTCTTGATGTCAGTGAGTTTGGAGTACACCTCAAATGTAGAAAATACCCTGCACTCACAAAATCAGGCTTTGGGATGAAGACTGTGGAGCTGAAAAATAAGCAAGATAATACATGTACTTACTGGAATGTCTGAGCTGTCATAACAGTTACAATATTTGGGTGTTTTTCACCACTAGTTTTGCAGGGTACAGAGACTCCTGGATCTGTTTAAACAGAAATTGGTGACCTGTACCTGACCTACCCTCACATTACCCCCAGCATGCACAGAGAGTGAGTGACCTCCTCTGCTGCTGCAGTGCAAATTGTTAAAAGACTATTGTTGTCTCTTGGGAAGCCTTCAGGCATTCTTTGCAGTTCCCAGTGAAATATGCTGTGGCTTTACCACTGATCACTAGAGAGCAAAAGGGAAAATTTCATTCCCCTGGGAAGAACTACTTCAGTTTTCTTTTATAGTTATCAATATGTGTCCTTTCATCTAATTTACCAAAATAATTCTGTTTTTCTTTGTAAAAGCTCTTATTCATTAAAATTTAGTCTTCTTTCAGCTGTTTTTCTGTTTGCTTGGCTTTGCTTTTATTACTCTGCTAGCTGGCAGCAAGGCCTGAACTCCCTGTGCCATCTCTCCCTGTGCAGTGAAACACTCAAACATACACTTCCAGGTGTTATCACACAACACTGCTTGAGCTTGACAAGGACATCCTGTGCCAAATTGAGGGCCTGGACCAGGTATCTGTTGGATTGAGCAAAGTTACTTCACCAAAAGCATTATAGGCAAAGGAGGTATCTCCTAGCTGAGCTAAGCATAGAGGGTAAAGTTTGCACTGCAGATTATGAAAATGGTTTTACACACCAGCTTGCACCATGCAGGGCAGAGAAGTCCTGGGCCAAGCCAGAGGGACAGCCAGTTCTATGTCCTGGTCATGGCCTGGTTGGGCACTACCACCCCAGGGAGACGTGAAAGATGCAAGCAATCTCTGCAGGCAATGTCTCCAGGTGACCATGGGATTTACTGAGCTGGTGGTTGCATCCAAGTCATTGTGCATCCAGGCCAGCAGCTGCAACCAGGAGAGCATTCTCCTGGAGAAACTGGATGCTCATGTCTTGAAAGGGTGTATTCTTTGCTGGGTAGAAAACTGGCTGGATTGCTGGGGCCAGAGAATGGTGGTGAATGGAGTTAAATCCAGCTGGAGGCCAGTCACTAGTGGCATTTCCCAGGGTTCAGTTATTGGTGTCAGCTCTGTTTAGTACCTTCATCAGTGACCAGGACAAGGGAATTGAGCACACCTTCAGCAAGTTCAAAGATGACACCAAACTGGGTGGGAGTGTTGATCTGCTGGAGAGTGGGAAGGCTCTGCAGAGGCATCTGGACAAGCTGGACTGATGGGCCAAGTCCAATTGTATGGAGTTCAACAAGGCCAAATGTTGGGTCCTGCACTTAGGTTACAAAGGCCCTGTCCAGTGCTACAGACTTGGAGCAGAATAGCTGGAAAGCTGCCTGATGGAAAAGGATCTGGGGGTGCTGCTCAGTAGTGACTGAACATGAGCCAGTGTGTGCCCAGGTGGCCAAGAAGGCCAGTGGCATCCTGGCCTGTGTCAGCAATGGTGTTGCCAGCAGGATCAGCACAGTGGTCAGCCTTCTGTTCTCATCATTGTGTTCAGTTTTAGGCCCCTCACTGCAAAAAGGACTTTGAGGTGCTAGGATGTGTCCAGAGAAGGGCACAGAGGTGGTGAAAGGTCTAGGGAGTCAGTCCTACAAGGAGTGGCTTGAAGGAGCTGGGGTTGTTTAGCTTGGAGAAAAGGAGGCTCAGTGGAGACCTCATTGGTCTTTGCAACTGCCTGAAAGGACGTTTTAGCCAGGTGGGAGTTGATCTCTTCTCCCAAGTCACAAGAGGAAAGGCTTCAAGAGGAAAGGCCTCTCCAAGAGGAAATGTTCTCAAGTCATGCCACTGGAGGTTTAGATTTGGTATTAGGAAAAATTGTTTCACTGAAGGGTTGCTCAAGCATTGGAACAGGCTGCCCAGGAAAGTGATAGAATCACCATCCCTAGAAGTGAACAAAACATGTGTGGATGTGGTTCAGCGACAAAGATGGTGGTGCTAGCTTACTGGTTGGACTCAATGATCTTAAAGATCCATTCCGACCTAAATGATTCCATGATTCTCTGTTTAACAAGCACAATCTGGGCATTAATCATGTTGCCCTGTTTCAGTCAAGGGGCTGCATGTGGTCCTCTCAGAGTTAATCCTCTTGTGCTGCTATAGGAAAGGGAACACGTGCTTGACACCAACACTGCAGCCCTTGGGTACAATTAAACATCAGGAACTACTCAAACATTTGTAAGGTTTCCTTTTTATGCACATCTGTTTGTTGACCTTTGGGGGAGAGACTCTTTCGTGGCCAGTTTTCAGTGATAAGAAGCTGCTATCACAAAAAGCCGCTGTCACAGCTGGCACAACACCAAAGACAGAGCTGGGAGATTGAATTGTTGCTGGACAGGGTTCATCCGAGCCTGCATGGGGCAATGTGGGGAAGTTTGCTCTGCTGTCACCCTTGTTTTATCTGTTCAGTGGGTAAATAAAGAGCTTCAATCTTTGCAGATGCAAGCTCAGCAGCTTTCTCCACCACACATCATTCACTTGAAGATAAAAACAATTGTGGAGAGTCCTAGATCTTTGGTGCAAACTGTTATTTGATTTATTTATTGGCACAGGGTTCTGAAACATAGTAGGTGCTTTTCTGCAGAAAGGAAACACAATTCACAGGCTTTGAAGGGCTGACAGCAAAGAGACACAGCAACCATAAAGAACACCTATACAAAAACGGAGAGATAGAAGGAAAACGTGCAACATTAGATTAAGTGATTGCTTATGGTTGTTACACAAGTCCTGGTTGGCTGGACACAAAGTTGCATATGTACACGTACTGAAGATCTCATATGTATAAACACAAAACGGAGAACTGCAGATTTATCCAAGGAGAATTAGGAAAAAAACCAGCATTTCCTGGCCAAGGTGTCAGATCTCATCATCACTCTAAACAATTATAGTGCCCTAAATAATAAAAAGGGCTGCAACAGAGCTCTGCAGAAAGCAATCAGGGTCCAAGGGACAGAACAGGCACTGCTCTAAAGAGTAAAAATTTCTTCCATTGTCCCATAAACAGTGTCTGCATGTGAAAGAGCAGATCACTGTTCAACAAGCAGATGAGCATGTGGTGAAAGGAGGGCACCAACTGACTGCAGTCACTGACTGCTGAGTTACCTCTGATGAAACTCCTGATCTGCACAGTCCCTTTTTGCAACAGTGAGTTTATCATGACTGGCTCGCCTGCATGATCTCAACCAGCTACACTATTAAGTCCGTTTATGACTCAGCATTGGCTGCCTTCTTTTGACAGCAAATGGTGCCCTCCTGCCTCTTTCCCTGGAAGGAGTTGCTATGGCAGATGTGAACTTTTCCTAATGCCAGAGCATCTTGGCAAGGGTTTCTTCTGCTCCTTGATTAAAAAAAATGCTAGAAATTAATAATATTATAGAAAGAGATGTAAAAAATTAAATGGGTACCCTGTTTCTCATTTAAAAGGACCAGTGGTATAACAGATGTGTTTGAGGTTATTTCTAGAGGGCCATGACACTAGCTGCAATCATTGAGAAGGCTGTCTGAGTTACAGGCTGTTATTTAAGACTTTGGATCATGTAATTGTCTCCTTTCTTCCTGAGAGTAAAGATAGAAGAGCAATACTGTCTCTTTAGAAAGAAGGAATTGATATTCAAAGTCTTTTCTGTCACTCAGGCAGAAAAGCCAGATATTTAATGACTAGGTCCTCTAAGCGGATGAGAAGAGATGCTGTTCAGCCTTGTAAAAACACCACACTCATGGCACAGTCACATATTCTGCCTGCCCTGGGGCAAGCGAGGCACTGCTGACCATTTGCAGCAGGTGGACTAAGTGACTTGAGCATGAGCTAATTATGCCAAACCCTAAGGTAAGATTGCAGCCATACAACTTTTTCTGAGCCATTTTTGTGGTTTTCTCAAGTGAAAGCATTAGAGGAGGCTCTGGGGTTTATGGCTTTTGCCTGAATGCAAATGCACTCTGATAATATTTAAGCTGCATTTGCTCTTGCTCTTCCACTACCCCCTCCATCCCTGGCGGTTGAAGTCACGAAGCAAGCTGTGAGTCCTGGTGCCTGACACCAATAAGCCCCTTGCACTGGCTCAGCCAGGAACAGCTCCAATTGGAACTCCAGGGCAGCAGGGAGAACAGCAGGGAGGGTGAGAGGCATTCCTCCGGCACTGCTGCCTTTCATCAGCCAAGCATTCTGCTTTCTCCCCTTACGAGGTGAACACCTGAGAGCCAGTGAAGGCAGACAGAGCTGTGCCTTTGGTTTCAGTGGAAAACAGGAGTTAGCCAAGGGCTTACCTGGCCCCTCTGCTTTCTGACTCCTGAAGCTGTGAAGCTGTCACCTGAAATTTTAACCAAAGGTAGATTTACCCTACACTCCAAGGAGCTTAATTTCACACTGACTTCTGACATATTCTAGCTGATACCAGCTGACAACCAGTCTGGCCTCCACTGGACCCCTGAACCTCCTCCTCACCACCTTCCCTCTGCACCCTTTCACATCCCTCCCACAAACAGCAAATGCTGGCCATCAAACCCACCCTTGTGGTAACATATGCCTATTTTCCAGACCATCTTGAGGACTTTCCTCTCTTCTCTCATTTCGAGATTTTCCTCCAGGCCTTTGTCACCTGGAGTCTGGATTACTGCTGTGTCTCTGGTTCCAGCAGCTGCAGCTTTGCCTCCTGCAAGTTTTCACAGAAAAGTCCTTGTCTTGGTTTGCTGATGGGGCTTCCTAGCCCCCCTTTTGATGTCACACCACTGTTTCTCCAAAGGCTGGTAATGACACAACTGTGTCTTGGTGCTCTGATATTGCTGATCTCTATCTTAGTTGTGCCAAATGGCCAAGATTTCCTCTAAGTATCTTCCCTCACATTCACTATTTTATTTCCTCTCTTATGTCTCTTTCAAGGAAGGAGAAATGAAGACAGAGAAGCAGTGTCCATGACAAGGTGGCCTTGCCCTTCTGCAGCCCCTGCAGAATATGAATACATGAGGTGAGCTGCATTTCACTGCTCTCTGTGCACGGCTCTGGGGTGCCCCACTCCTTTAACATTACATATACAAACATCTGTATGACCTCTCTTTACAGCATATCCCAGTGTGATTTTGCAGACTGTATTTTCTTTCCCACCCGATATTTGTTACACCCCGTACAGGATGCACACTTTGGACCTTGAGTTACTGGGGCAGCTATACAGCAACACAGCCACCTCTCCCTAACTACTCTGTCTGCTGCACTCACTCCTGGACGTGGCACAGTATTCATAGAGACTATCTATCACCTCTGACTCATCTCAGCACCACTTCTAACATGACAGATCACTAGCTCTGCAAGAAAATCACTGCAATACATTACCAGCATGCAGTTGGTTTCCCTCTGCAGGCAAAAGCAGACTGAAGCAATGAAAAAGCACTGTTCTCCGACTCTCCATTTCCCTCTTGCATTTTACCTTACCACCTCATCTTCTCCTTATCCATCATCCATTTCTGCACTTTGCCCTTACTTCAGCTCCATCAGCCCCCTCCATCTATCCCTGATCATGTAACAGCTGTATAATAACATTACTGAAGGATACATTTTCTTTTGTAGACAACCTGCCCCATAGCTGATCTGAGTTGAATTTAGGACTGACAATGAGGACTTGGTGAAAGCCTACAGAAAAAGACCTGGGCAAACAACAGGCCTCCTGAGTAGTGATCAGCAATCTACCATCAGTCCTCAGACATTTCTGTGAGCTTCAACAGAGTTTAAATGACCACTGCAGATGCGCCTTTCTATAGATATTTCTCACAGTATAGTATTTTTAAATTAAAAAAAAATACTGCCCTGGAGAAAATAACCCTTCATGTGGCACAAAATACAATTCTGGGCAACAAAAAGGTCATACCTCTCATTCTTTTGCACAATGTCTTATGCTACCTTCCTCCCTTCTCTAGAAAATGTAAAAGGAAATATATATATATTATTTTTGTTGTGAAACACTTCTCATGAAATAAAGGAAGCCTGCAGAGTATTTCAAACTGTCTTGTATAGTTCCTGTAGCTATAACTGAAACATGTGTTTTCAACATAAATCAGAGTGATATAACTATTTACACATCTTATACAGTGCCTTTTTGTTCCTCCTACAGAAACCTCTTATAGGATCCAATAGGAAATTACTCTTTTACATCCAGCTTCAAAGGCTGCATTCTCATTTATAGGGAACATTCTCATTTATTATGAAAAGAAAACAAACGTGAGAGCAGATGATGGTAAAGGAAGCTGATAGACCTGAGGCGTTTGGGATTTTTCTCTCTGTGCAACATACATATTTTGGTAAGGTTATAAGACCATTTCATTATGGGGTGCCAGCAGAACTGCATGTTCCAATCAGACCAGATTTACCCAGCTGGATCACTGGAAACCAGGGTGCAAATCCCCAGGCTGTGCTGCATAGACTTTGTCATGTGGCCAGTGGACCCTGGCTGTTTTTCCACCACTGTGGTAGAAGAAAGGGTTGGCATCTCAGATGTTGCAGAGAAGGAGATGCAGACCTTTTTTAATGGTCTCTCAGATCAGCTTTGCTGTACTGTCCCACTCAGAGACCCTGGCTGACTGATAAGGTGAGTTTTGAGAAAGGTGGGTGTGATGGTGCAAACATCCTCTGGCTGCTCCTCTCACTGCAGGGGTGAAGTCTAACTGCATGCAGACACAATCATGATGAGAAAAAGGAGTGTCAGGGCCCCACAACCTCAGCATGGAGTGGAGGGTCTGCCCAGCGGGGCCCTGTAACAGGGTGACTGTCCCACAAAGCTGAAGCACAGCACAGCCTGGAAATGTATGACCACAAGATGAACTGGGAAGAGCTCTCAGCAGCAGGAATGGCAAGAGGAGGTGGGGCTGTTTGACTTGGCTCTGGGATACTGGAAAAGGCAAGGATACTGGAAATGTGAGCAAATGTAAAAATGTCGCTCTTATGACAGTAATTGATGATGCTACTCCCTCTTTCGTCAGAAATCTCAAACACTTGGAGGAGTGATAGGAAAAAGATTGTTTAATCCACCAGGAGTAGGAGGACAACTCTGAAACAACAGCATGGGAAGTCTGGACACAGAAAACTAAGATATCAGTCCAAGGCCCACATGAAAACCCTAGAAATACCAGTCACCTTCATTTTCAACAATGAACAGCTGGAGAGTTGGATATGTGAAAAGGCAGAATGCAGTTTGCATCTAACCCAAAAGAGACTGTTTAGAGGAAAAGTATCAGAAATATTATTACTGCTTTCTGTGGGGCAGTAAGAACATAACCTTCTCTGAGCCATCTACATCTAATGTAGAACAGTACGCTACTGTCACTGGTTGATGAAATTGCACACCAGTGGAATGACGATCAGCTGGATTTCTTTTCTTGCCTTTTGGCCCTTATTGATCCTCTTCCCAAAATCACACTCTCAGCTTAGCTGCTGCACATGGTGAAAGCTACACCACGGAAATGTCAAAAGCATCTCTGTGAAAGGGCTGTTCAGAAATGATGCCCAGGCACCACTTTGCCAGCAAGTGCCACTCACACCCACCAAGCTGTCAGGACACCTGGGGATGCTGAGAACCTGCTGCTTATGCTGCAGCTCACGCACAGGAGCTCTGGGATGGTGACAGTGACATTGACAGGGCAGTGTGCCATGGCACAGCTGCTCCCTGTCTCCTGGCCTGCAGCACATGCTGCACTCGGCTGCAGTCTGTGTGGAAGCAAAGCCCTTCTGAGCATCCCCTCTTTGCTATACCTGAAGGGAAGGCTCCATGCACTGTGGATGCTCAGCACTTCCGAAAAACAAATACACAGCTGGGAAAGTACATACACATTTTTTTCTTCAGCTGGAGCCTACAGATGTTCCAGGTCCAATAGATGTGAGACTTTGTGAGAGGACCACAACTGAGAAGTACAACCAGCATGCAGTTATTAGAGATATGCATAATACTTGGCCATGTGTAAGTGCTGATATTCAGAGCTATTATCCTGACAGAAGCATAGAGGCAGTTTGCACCTCTGAGAGATATTCTTAGACAGTAAGGAGTTTATATGCTGTTTACACTTGAAAGGATTTTCTTTGCAGCCACAAATACAAGTCTACATATGTATGAAGGGTTGAGAAGTAGCTGTATGAATCTTCAATGATGAAAGATGTTAGGCCAGCATGCTCTGAATTTTCTCAGCCAAACAGAGTCAGGGCTTTTTCTTCCTTTGTTCCTGTTCTCCACATATCCTGCACTGTGTGATTTATTTATTAAGAATATTACATTTCATTCAGCTTAGAATAAACACAGAGAGTGCTGTAAAAGGGGAAGGTTTCTCCCCCCTGTTGTGTCTGCAGCTTGCTGTTAGGATAAATGTGTATAAGCAGAAAAGCTGTGTGAGTGAAGCGGCAAACAATAACGTTCTATTAGAGAAAAAGCAATGCCACTGTGTACATTGAAAGCAATGCTAATAGCTTCCTTGGAAAGAGTTTACAAGGTAAATGTTCCTGAGAAGTGCCTAGCAGATGTTCTGACTCACCAGAGCAAGCTCTATGCTTCATGACTCCCAGCTACTTACTGATACCACTTGGATAAGACAAGCAAAGGTTTCTTATTTACTGAGCTAGAGAAAAATACCGGTTCCAGCATTTTCAGTGTTCATAATTTAATTCTGAATCTTACAATATTCTTTTTTTCCCCCCTTACAGACCTTTCACTTGTAGTCCTGTGCATGTATCAGAATCAGGGCTTTCATTTCTTGAGGGGAGGAAGTTTGCAATTCTCATGTTTTAGGGGGGAAATCTTTAAAAGATGGCCTATAAGCTTGAAAAAAAACCAGCAAAACTCCAACAAATTACAAACAAATGTACAAAACAAATCAAGTAAACCTCAACAAACATCTTCATCTGACAAGGCTGAATCATTTTGCCTGTATGAAGCAATTGATGGAGCTCTAATCTGCACATCACAGTCACTTGGGTTCAAAGAATAGCAAAACTATTTGAATTTGTTGAAAAGGTGCCTCCGAACCTTTGTTTTGCTTCAGCCCATTGTCCCATTGAACATCTAGGCACAATTAGAGGTCTTCTGTCCTGCATCTCCCCTCCAGGCTGCTGAGGTTCTCCTGGTGCTGGACAGCCTGGTTCTCACCCTTGCTGCCCTGGTATTGCTCCCATTGCTGTCTTCCAGTTGGATGCACTGACAGCTATGCTCATAGATGGTCCACTCCAAGAGAGGGGAGGCTGAAAGGAGAGTGCCAAGTCTGGCAGAGCAACAAACAAGGACAAAATGCCAAGGGGGCCAAATTCCTTTCAGGCATACAACGCTAGCACTCTGATTGCCATCTTTTAAAATGTCCTACACTATTGAACTCTTAGTAACCAAAGCATTTGTTGCAGGGATATGAAAGATGTCACCCCTGTGTGTCTATTAATTTCTTAAAGGTTCCCTAAAACATGACATAAACATCCATGTAGGTGCAGCAGCAAAGTTTTCATTGGTCATAATGCAGGACCAGAGGGACTTCTTGTTTTTATTAACTTACTTCCATGCAGCATTCATTTTGTGTAGAATAGAGGTGCTGAATAAAAGCACAACAGTGCTACTACTTAAAATGAAAATATATTTTTGTATGTTGGTAGCTGGCTTAGTGAAACAAAATAGGATCTGGGACCCAGCAACCAGGGCTTCTGATGCTCTGGAAATGTGGACATACTAAAAATTGGGGATTTTGAGACACTGGTCAGCACCATCCTATCATAAAACTTGTTCTCTACTTAGGTTCTTCATGTCAGGGAAGTTATGTTATCCTCAGGGACCACAAGAATGGACCCAGCTGCCTCCTAGTGCTCTGGGCAGGGCTCAGTGACCACTTGCCTGGATAATCATCAAGAACATTTAATTATCCTTCCTTAGTGGCATGAAGCATCATACCCCACTGTTCAGAAGGTGACTGTCTCTCATGGATTAAGGTAGTTAGACTTCATACCTAATAGCAGAGAACTGTACTCTCTCCCTTCCCAGCCCCAGCAGAATTCTGCCTTGTGAGTTAGAACCATGTCTGTTCTCAAGGACTAAGGAATTGTCTCAAGGACAATTAAGGAATACCTGAAAAATTCTGGAGCCTGCATAATGCAGGTCACAGAGGCCTTAGCCTGCTCTCCAGTGTAAAGTATGCCAACACACATCACCTGCTGCTGGTGGACAGACACCAATGGCAAAAAGCAGCAGAGTCCAACTTCAGCTCTTGGACTGAAGTTTGGGAGCAGGAGTTGTAGTATTTACAACACAATTATTTACCCTTACAATTATTTACCCTTTAGCCGCTGCCTGTTGAACTATTGGCCAATGCCAATGACTGTCATTCAGAAAAGAATTATAGCAATGTATTACTCAGTTAGTGTTAATGAGCCTTGAATAATCTATGTTTTCTGGCTAATTAGTCTGCTTCTGTCTTTGGGCTTGTACCATAGCATCCTGTCTCTACAGAATTGAAGCACAGTCTTGTCCTGTGTTATCGCTGGGCCACCCAGCTTATTCTGTAGAGATATCAACAGTGTGGCAAGAGAAAATATGATTCCCATTTAGATAGCGCTGTTTTAATAAATTATGGTCATCAGGTCTGTATCCAGATTAGTAAAAAAAAAAAAGAGATCAAGTATTGCTCTCTGGCACTGAGGACAAGGGCCCAATGCAGCCCACGCTTGCATGGCTTAACTCCCTTTTCCAGGAAAGCAGGAGGCCTGCCTCCAAGCTGCTGCTGGGAATGACTCAGGACATTCATATCCTAAGTCATACCTTGGGTGGATCCATAACTCTAAGCAAACCACTCACATGAGCACTTAATTATGCCTCTTTTTTCCTAACAAACCTCTTCGATCCAAATCTTGTTTTATAATGGTGTAAACTGATACCATAGAGCATGAGCACAGGAAACAATGAATAATGCCCTGTTCTCCTGTGGCACACACAAGTTTCTCTTTAAGCCTCTAAGAAAAAGATTTTTGTTTCATTTTGATTTCTTCACAATTTTTCAGTTTTTCAATTAGTAAAATCATTACTGTTATTAAAATGCAATTCACAGAATGCTTTCAGATGAGTGATGACTGGTTGAATATGTATCCACCCTGGCACTTTGGCCTTGCTTTCCTTTACATGACAGCATAAGTCAGAGACATCACCATATAAAACCAGTGTTAGATCAGAATCAAGTCTATGTGTGGTGAACATTATTAAAGGCAGGAAAATAAAGTGCTTCCTTCCCATCATATCTCACAGCATCACTTGCCAAATAACATGCCATGCTGTCTTCAGGCATATGATTAATGCCAACGCAGTTCCAATAAAGCTTACAAAGTGCACAGCCCCAGTCTCCCTGGAGAGTTAGCAACAACAACTAGCAAAACCTAAATGATGCCGTTCCTCATCTTTCAGTCACCAGGGACTTCCAGTCTTTTCCTCATTTCTGAGCATTAATCTTTATTTCTTTTCCAGAGTAATGACATTTCTCAGCAGTGAATATTTTTATCCACTGGCTACATCCATTAGACACTGAGTGTTGATGTCAGCTGCCTTGTTTAAAGGATTTTGCATTGAAGTGCCATGTCCATTTTCCTTTTTCCAATTTGTTTATTCTCTTATTTGCATATTGTTTTAAAATTTATCGTTGTGGGGGTTTTCTCAGTAAATACCAACACCCAGCTCCTTTGCTGGGGCCAAGGGCTTTCTTTGAACCTTACCTAAGGTGTTCTGTCTGTCTTTTCTGCACAGCACCAGATGCAAGTCCCTTTGTGACTGGAATAGTGACTAGTCAGCAAGAACATTATTCTTCAATACAGAGGGGAGGAACAGTGAGCCTGAATGTATATTAAAACATAGGCTAAATCCAAATACTTTTACAGAGGCAGAACTCCCAAAATTCTCAGTGTATTGATTGCATGTGGATATAACAGTAATGTCTCTAAAGTCTGAATGGTGTAAAAAATATCTTTTCCCTTTGATTCTTCAAGGGTTTGTGTGTGTAAGGGCATTAATAGCATGCTTTCTTTGAGTCAATGAAATATGTTTCATGAACCATTCACTAAATCATATGTGACTATTCTCGCTTTTACCCATTCTCGAATATGCTTATTAGAAAATCCTTGTGACCATGCAAGAAGTGATTTTTATAAAGGCTTCTAATAAAACCTCCTGGGGAGACCTGCGTATGCACTGGAGACCAAGAGGGAACCAGGCACTTAAATATTTGGCGATACAGCTCTGTGGGAATAAATACAAATTCAGTATGTTTTGTGTTGTCAGCAAGATCTGACATGATGTTAGACACTAAAAGTGTAGTCAAGCCTAATGCAGTAGGGCATTAATTGAGCATGTGCAGGTGATGAGACAAACAGGTATCATTGTTTCACTGGTTACATGAATTTTAAAGGAGCAAGTGAATGACTGCTTTTTTAGGCACCATCCACTGTCCATCCCTGGAGGCAGAAAACAAGATATGATGAGCCAAAAGTCTGATCTGGGGTGACAGATCCATTTTTACCACGGGAAAAACAGACACTTCACTGTGAAATGACATCATCTTTAATACCGTGGGATCTGTCACCAGCAGTTGTAAACAGAAACTGATTTATAAGCCAAACAGTCGTCTTAGCCAGCAAGACTTGATTCAAATTTGCAGTCCTAGATCACTTTAGAAGAGATCTTAAAGTACCCTGACTTTTTGCAACTCCTTCATTTAAGGGTACTTGGCAAAGTCAGCAAATGTGTCCTTCTCACCAGGAGATTTCTACTTTAACAGAAGTTACTTTGGAGAGTCTTTCTGATGCTGGGGTCTTTAAAATGAAGGATTATGTGCAGAAGGGGGGCAGTTCTTCAGCATGTCAGGCTCCGGCTCGTTTCGTGCTGTGTTATATGCCGGATTCTAGCATGACCCTGAAACACATCGTGACAAATTTTGAACTGTGAGCACAAGTTTGAATTCTAGCAGTTGAAATCCATGCCGTGCACTCCAGCCTCATACCTCCCTGGGGCTGGGAACACGGCTTGCACACTCAGAGTCCCTGTGACACAGCCTGTCTCCTGCTGTAGGGACCTGCCTCTGAGGCTGTGCTGATCTGATCTGCCAGCCCTTGATCTCCCTCCTGTGAGGTCACAAAGGGGGAGACCAACGGAGGCGCTGCCTTGTTATTGCAAGAGCTGTCCCGTAAATTACCCTACAAGTCATCTTGAAAATCACCCTCCAAGCAACCTGCTCCTAATGGGCCACCGAGAGTCACTGGCCCTTTGCACTGGAGATGTCTGATGCGTCCTCCACTGCAACGCTTGATGCAGCACTATCTCACAGAGCACATAAGATGATGCTTAAGACAAATGTGTCACAGCATCTCTCTGAGAATGTGGTTATGTGCAGATATGAGAAAATTGTCATCATAAGACAAGTTGCTGATAATATCAATGTTCTGTTGTACTAGAGCCTGACAACTGAGCAATTGTAACACTGTAGGAGTGGCTTTATTTACCTTAGCTTAAGTGCCTCTAACTTTTACATAAGATAAAACAGCATAGGCCTTCTCATATTAAAATAGCTTATATTACCAGACTGCTATAGACGTATACCTGAAATTACAGCAAACCTATTTACATGCTAGTATCTTACTTACGAAAAAGACAGTAGTATTTCAGAGAGTCAAAATCAGCTCTTGACACGTTTAGAGAGTGTTCTAACAAGGAGGTTTATTAAATAAACCCCAAGGAACAACAGGAGGCAGATGACCCCTCACAGATGATTAATACTGATGATCTTTACCCAGTAGGAGGGTAAGAGTGGAAAGCTTGAGCAGTGCTAGTGCTGCAGTTGAATTTTGAAACACTGCCACCTCACGTCAGTTTAGCAAGAAGACACAATCTAAGCCAGCCTCGCAGCGCCTTTCCTCTGGTGTTTGCCTGGCAGCAAAAGGCAAAGCAGTCTCGGTCCCAGAGGCACTGTTGTCCACATTAATGTTGTTATTTTTCAATTGAAAGTCATTAATAATGTCCATAATATTTTATAAACACAGAGCCAGCGCATGCTTTCCCCTTGCATGTTAAACATGCAGACAAACATGAGCCATAAAGCCAGACACTGGTATTTGTTATTTCACATTAGTGTTTGTGTTGTGTTGGATACATTGGCATAGCCTGAGAAGATGTGAGGCATTACAGGATCATTTCTTCTCCTTTTTGACTCTGCAGAAAGGCATCAGTGGAAAGCTGGACAAGGACAGAATCCCTGGGTGCCAAGGCTGTGACTCTAAAGAAAAGCTGCACCTACAGCTGGGTCCATTTCCACATCCTTCAGCAGGGCTTCCTTTATTGTTCTGTTTTCCACTACTTCTGAGCAAGAACTGAAGAACTGGTGAGTGACTTTTGGCATAATTACTGGTTTTAATATAGAGCAGAGAGTTAAAATGAGTGCTCTGGTTTTGCAATCAGTAAGAATGCTTCTGTACAGAATACTTTGTTTATACAAATCTTCTGCAAAAGGGCTTGGTTTTGTACCTGACCTGTGATGAGCAGTG
>JAOXXN010000446.1:42941523-42956093 GCA_026770055.1 Myrmophylax atrothorax | reverse complement strand
GCAACTTCTGTTTCTGTGCACAAAGCAACAGTAGTCCTTAGGAAGAACAAAGCTTGGGGATCTTCATCCTTCTCTGGGAGATAGGTCTGTCCAGACTGCAGTAATGGGATCATCAGAACTATAAGCAAACTCAGTGCTCAAGTTTCTCTCCCAGAAACATCTGGGGGCTGGCCTGAGGTGCCCACTTCATACATGATGCTGCCTGAAAACAGACCACTTCATGCTTTTCAGTCAGCTAGTTTTCAGCCTGTTTAGGTTTCTGAGCCAGCTCACAAGAGACAACACTCAAAGCTTACAGTGCTGTCTGCAGGACTTGCCCTGCAGGTGGAGAGGAGTGTACAGTTGTGCACTACCTACTGTAGCATTTGTGCATGCATTCTGAGTTAGGTGAGCCTGTGGAAAGGGCTACAGCTACCCCAGCATCCTCTCCTGCCATCCTCCCAGTCAGTCTATATCTGCTCATCTTACACGTGTGTGTTATTCACACACACAGGTGTGCGGACTCATGTCTTATTTCAAATGCAGAAAGGTGCCCGGTTCAGCAAAAATGCAAGAGTTTGTGTTTATGTTCTCAACACTAGAGGTAGCGTCAGTTTATGCTCACTTTAGGAGTTATAATTCTCTCTTCACCTCGAGTAGTCACCTGTTTCATCCACTCCTCCAGCCTCTCTGAGACAGCCCGGCACCTACAGAGCCTGCAAACATGTTGCACAAGGAGCGCACTGAGCCTTGAAGTGCTCCTCTGGCTCCTTTGAGCACTTGGAGGGGATGACTCCTTTTGCGGGCTGGCTCATTCCCTGGCCCTGGGGACTGCAGCCATGCCCCAGCGACAGCTGGCTGTACATAAGCAGTAAGGGGCTGGTGGGATACAGGAACAGAATTCAGACAGAAATGGTCTAAGTGTTGGTAAATACAACCTGGAGCAGCCATGAGATTAGGGACCTAATAAAAAACCCCTCAGGCTCCAACCCAGTCCTACCAGCCCCAGCCAGGTAACAAACCCATACTAGAAGCATACACAGACAGTCTTGAAAGTTTTGTCAACAGCCTGAAGGTGGGCATTAAGGAGAAAGCAGCATCTCAATACTGAATAGAGAGGTTTAGAATCCACCTTAAATTAGAGATGATTACACACTTCCCAGAATGGTGTTGGATGGCCTCAGACCCCGAAAGGCTGCATTTTTCAATCACTACTCACCTTTCAGAGGTTCCCCCCATGGATGAAACTCCCTCATTCTCAGACTGATGGAGACTCCTGCATGGAACAAGTACAATCGAAGGTGGGAGCCGCCACAGCCCAGCATTATGCCACTTTAAAATGTCAGGGAACCACATACTCCAGTAGCAAATTTTTCAGAGCTAGTGACAAGAATTTTTGCCATGGAAAACTGAAGGATAATCTATCCATCTGTCCATGGGAAAAGTATTTTCCAAATTCTCTACTGTTAGTAGCTGCCTTAGGTCATGTAGCACAGTGATTTGGATTTCCCATTGCCCTATCAAATATAACAGTTTTCATTATCTAAGTGGTCAATTCTTCTTCACGTTTAGTCTCTATTATTGGGCAGTTCCTGATGTGCTGTAGCTGCTTTGGACCATTCTGTTCATCTCCAGTACCCAGAAATCTGGATTATCCTGCTAGACGTAGAATTTCCAGTTGAAATATATGCGACTGTCTTTCCTATCTTTGCATTCAAGGACTGCTTGTGCTCTCTGTACAGGGATTTCTGTAGGAAATAAACTTGTTTGAAGAGGTCATTCTCTGCTGTCTTTTTGACAAGAGATTGTCAGAGAAAGCAGAACCAGGATGAAAAACTAACTTCCAGAATGGTGGTTTGCAGACCCCCACGCTTGAAATCATCTGGCTGCATATGTAGATGTAGTTAATATCTTTGCCTGGATGAACAGGTGTCCCTGATGCAATGAGACAAGCCTCCCATGCAGGTATGTAGAAGTTCTTTTTGCACAGTGGAAACATCTGGTAGTAGGTGGATTAATTAAGACAGAAACTGGGCTGGGAGGAGAGGAAGGAAGCAAAGCCAGCAATTAGGTTCAAAAAGCTGTTACTGGGCAAGCTGAAGTGGGGGGAGAGGTAATGAAACATTGTTTGCTTGGGTTGTCAGGAAGAAGAGAAAATAGAAGCCATGGCAGAGACAGAAGAACAATACATACAGATGAGTTCAAGTACTTTGTGTGCCAGTTTTGAGACAGAAAAAGCTCACACCAGAGCAGAACTTCTCTGTCAGCTCACCACAGTGCCATCCTATTTTCAAAGTCAGGAGAAGGGTGACAATCCCCTCTTCAAGGCAAGTCCTGGCACCTTGAAGGCTCCCCAAAACAAGCATACAAGCCTGTGGATGAACAGGTGCACATGCACACATGCACACATGCATACACAAGCAAACAATGAGCACACAGTGTGGTAGGAAACTGTTCAGAATTGTGTTTAGCATCTCAAGGAACCTAGGGAGCAGGCTGAAAAAGTAAATCTGTGAAGCCTGCATTGTTCTTGAAAATCTATACCCTGCAGCCGTTTGGTAGCCATCTGTCCTTGCTGCTGAATACCAAGCAGGAGCGCTCTCTTATATACTCCCTCAACTGCAATTCTGCTCAACTGAAGTTTGGGAGAAGCAGCAAACACCATCAGAATGAGAAGCTGACAGCAACAATACTGCAACAATGTGCTCTGGGAGAAGGAAAAGGAGAGAAAGATACGGCATTTCCAAAAGAGATCAAGATGTGATGTTGATGTTATCGCACCACAGAGGGCTGAAATCATGCAGCTTATTTGATTTTAAAACCTTAGGTTCATTCACATTTCCTTACCCAAAGGTAAGCAGGTTATTTCTTTTCTCCATTAATAATTCAGCCTTGCTTGTATTTACTATTTCATATGTCATCTCCACCTTAGTGTGTAATAGTTAGTTTTGGACAATATTTCCTCTGCATTCTGGAAAATATCTTTCTCTTCCCTATTACAAAACATTTGCAAATTTTTTCAGATCAAAGCTACAAGAATGAGTCCAGGAAACGTGGGTCCTTCTTTTAGCCTGTGGCTGTATAACAATCAGCAGGTCACAAAAGATTTCTAGATGAAATGTTACCACTGCCTGGGAGGACATCCATAAGTTATTGAACATTTCAGCACAGGAAGAAGGAAGCAAAGAGTGACTCAAATCAAACCAGGATTGCTTGCTTTCAGTAAGAGAGAACCAAATCTCTTTACAAATTTGCCAAACCCCATGACTGAAGGCACATGGAAACACACATCATAACTTAATGTAAGCTGTACCTGAAGTCCATGAAGACATCCTTATAAGGTTTTTGTGGTCTTTGGCTCAGACACAAAATGCATACAAGGTATTGATCAGAAAAAAGACTGCAAAACTCAGAAGAAAAATTAAACTCTGCTAGGACAGGCTAACAGGTTAGAGATCAAGCTAAGTTGGGTGTGAAGTTCTCCAAAATGTAGGTTGGAAGGAAGTTGTTTAGCCCTAGAGAAAAAGGCTCTCAAAATTATGGAGCCAGGTCCAACTTACTCCAATATTTAGGACACGTTTGGGTTTAGGATTCTGTCTCACATTCATCCCAAGTAGAAATAAGGTGAGTACTGAGAGAAGGCATCCTTTCAGTAATCTAGTCAGCAGCACTAAGTACAAGCTAAAGCAAACTGGAAATCTGAACCAGGTACCACACTTTGTGTTCAAGCTTGAAACTAAATTTCTCCCACACTAAGTTCTAACATCTAACTCTTCAGAGTGTGGAATAAACCACAATAACTGAGCCAAGAAATTCAAAAGGAGACATCCTTCTCATACCAGGCTGGTGCTGATGGTGGTATGAGAAGCTGCTTGCATGAGACAGGTTTGCTTTATACTCTCTGCAACCAATAAATTAAAGGCCTAGCTATACTAGCATTTGAGATGAAAACAGAGGTACAATTTGCAAAGTTGTAGTTCAAGGGTGTCTTCCTCTTTTCATACTAGGACTAAGATGGCCTTATAGAAACCAAGCTGGAACTTGTTGGAAGCTCCATCTATGACCCAGAACAAAATGCTTTCCCCCCATCCAGTTCATAGAAATTCAGATAAGGATCTGCTGTTTCTGTCTTTAACCCTAGAGCTGACTCCTGTCAGTCTCATTAAATGTGCAACACGCTCAAGAACTTGTACAGGGCAGAATTTTGCCAGAGGGTAAAATTTGGTCAAGGGTATAAAAGCTCCAAACATCCAAGGTTCAGGGAAGCAGGCCTCACAGTGAGGCATCCCTGAAAGCAGTAATAAAAAGGTAATCTTCCTTCCTTCCTTCCTTCCTTCCTTCCTTCCTTCCTTCCTTCCTTCCTTCCTTCCTTCCTTCCTTCCTTCCTTCCTTCTCATAAAATAAAGCAACAAATGGTATCTGCAGTGCTGACAGAACTTGCTGTTTGCTGAGGCTGAGATATAGCCATTGGCTGTTTATCTAAAGCAGATAAATAAGCAGATATCAGAGTAAAGGTCAATGAAGTATTTGCCCTATCCCTAAATTACACAAGAGTGTGTCATCATGCAGAACAACATAGCTACTCTGGCTTGTGCTTTAGCTCATTCCTTTCATCCCAAAAGTGAACATTCCTGCTTTTGACATGTAGGGTAGTGAACAAAGTTCAAATGGAACTGCACAAAGGGAGAGCTCCCCAACACTGTCTTGGGAAAAGGGCTGCTGGCCAAAACAATGGTGTCAGCAGCATATGTACATATTCAGAAAGTACACTTCATGAACCCAGGGTTTTGTATTCAGAGAATGTCAGAAAGCAAACACAGAAAACCCCTCCACATAGTTTACACAAATGAGTGGCCCAGCATAGTCCAGGAGGAGAAAGGGAGTGGGGAGGGAGAAGCTTTACGTGACTGAATGAGTTTTTTTCAGTGTGTGGCCGTACTAAATACCAGCAACATGAGCAAGAGCCATGGGAGAATATGAGGAAATCTCTTTGGAACAGTTAGAGGTCAAACCCTTGTTTCCTTGAACGTGAGTCTAAATGCAGGGTGCACACTAGTGAACTGCGTGTGATGTGGTCCATGGCTCCATATTATCCAGGATGAATGTGGCTGGACACAAATCCCAGTGAGTCACTCACACCTCTCTGAGAGAGTCCTCCCAGGCTCCTACAATACATTGACTTTTTTCTTCCTCACATTACAGTGGCATCTTCCTGGGAAATCACTCCATGGAACAGGATATGGAAAAAATTATTCTCACTTTTTATTTGACAAGTGCCCTGAGGCCCCACTTGCAGCTGGAGCTCCACCATGCAAGGCATCACACCACATGGAACAAACAACCATTCTGGCTTCTGGCATCGCTCTACCTCTGAGGAGGAGTCCCTCCCAGGGGAAGCTCTGCAGTCCCATGCTCCCCTTGCTCAAGGTGAGAGACCTTCAGGTGGGCTCAGGATTCCAGCACAAGCTCTGCTGCAAGAGATATGTCTGTGACCCTGTATTCCGGCTTTACCTCTTCCCTGTTCATCATCTATGACTTCTCAGGCCCTCATCAAAAAAGAAAAGTAGCTGTTTCTTACCTTGTTGACTTTACACAATGAATTTCCTCCTGCAGCTGGCTCCATGCCCTGCAAGAAGGTGGGATAATACATATGGTATCATCCTGCTAGAAGGTGGTCTGTCTTTATATGGTGTCAAGACATTTGGAACAATAATGTTTTCCAAACCTCCTCCACTCAGCTTCAAAAACTCCAAGCCTTTGAAAATCAGATGCTTAGGCATGCAATTCAGGCACAAGACTGTAACAGTGAACTAAAAACAATGTGGGAAAAGATCTTGACTCTTATTACCATGAATGAGAGAAAGCTAAAAACGTGGCTCAAATCCTCAAACATTTATGCTCTGATATAACTGAGACCTCCCACGAGATTCTGGGTCAAGATAGAAGAAATAGATAAATTGTGACATTCCTAACTTATCCACATCTTCCCCCAGCATGTAAGTATCATTTGCATTACTTGTGGACTTTACTTAGACAATTATTTTTCCTGCAAGATACTATGATGTTTTCTGTTTCTCTGCATGAGAAATAAGAATACACACAACAACAGAAACAACAGATAGGAGAGAATAGAGAGTAGAAAACACTTCATTAAAAAAAAACGTGCTCACAGCAACAGGTTATCGCAGGTCAATAACTTCAGCTAGGGTGAAAAATGGTAGAGCAGTTACATGGTGACAGCTGAACAGATGTAGTTGTTCTAAGAACCAAAATTTGCAGGACACACCAGAACTGTTAAAATAACACTTTCTAATGTCCCAGGTTCACCTCCCCTAAGAAAGAAGATGGGATGCCACTTGCTACTTTCTTCTGTACAAGGTCCTGCTACAGAAGCACCAGCATTTCAAAGGGGTGTTGATGGCCTCATGCCAGCAAGATCTGCAGATGTCAGGTCATGTCTCTGTGTGTGGGATGCACTAAGGAGCTGGGTTCTTCTAGCAGGTAGGATGCTCTGCATGTGCTACAGTTAATAAAACACTACTTTCACCAGAAAACAACCTTCTGAAATAAGAAGCTTACCCTTGCTGCCTGTGTGGCTCAAACCCAGATTTTGAAACCATTGTCTGTCAAAAGTCACAGTGCTTCTTCCTCTGCTTTGGTGTATATGATCTATCCTCTGCCCCAATTATCTGCTTGGATTACTCATATCCCTTCCAGCACCCAAGAGTGTCCAGAGTCCCAAAGTTGGCCCCCTTGTCCCCCTGCAATACCTCTTGCAGGCTGTCATGAGAGCAAGGCATCACCCAGTCCCCAAAGCAGAAGGTTGTGCCCTTGGGCTGTCAGGAACACATCTCTCATACAGCAGAGCAGAAAATAACCCACTAGAAAATCACAGCCTTTTGGTTTACCAATTAACACTTCCTGCTATAGTTGATCCAAGACAATTGCTGAGTTATTTGTGGTGAGTTTCTTTTACCTCCTGCACTGTGGCAGCTGCTACTTCTTTTCTTTTTCTGAGTCTGATTTCTGGCCACCATTCTGCAGCTGGCCAGCCAGAGAGCAGGGGATGCTGGAGCAGCAGGTTACATGTGCTTCCCCATAGCCTCACTTCTGAGGAATTACTAACATAGACTAAATAAAAACACTTGACAAGTTTCACAGGTACATTTGCCATATATGCTTTCACAAAGGCTACAAAAATTTACTTCTAGGAATTTCACAACATTCTCTTAATTAGTAAAATTGCATGAAATAAGAGGTAGATTGCAGTTCAAGCTTTTTCTCCATTTCCACATGAAGAAATTATTTATTAGGTACAATCAAAAAATATCTTTATATTTTCTAAGTTCCTATAAATGTGTCAGAAAACAAGAGCCAGCAGATTTATGAAGGACATTCTGTTTAAGACATATATATTTAACAAGAGATTGAGGTAGCAGCATTTTTGTTCTTAATAAGTGTAACATCATTAGACATTTTTTCAGTTTATTAGGATGCTAATGAGGGATTATTTGAATGATTTTCATGATTTCTCTATTTGACAGTCAGTTCTGAAAATGAAGTGTTGTTAGAAGACATGTATAATCATGTGCATCTACACAAGGAGTTCTGTATGTTTTATACATAGACAAGGCAAGCCTTGTCTTTAAAAGTAGCTTCTGGCCCCAGCTGAAGCACTATCGCAACCAGTTTGGGAGCATTTTGGGGAGTATTTGAGGAACTTTTCTTTAGGAGTGACACTGATGATTCCTGATTCCAGTCATAGTGGCCAGATGTCTGAAACTAGTTTAGTTTAAACTAGCCTAGTTTAAATTACTTGTTTTCTATGAGCCTTATTTTTTTGAAGGATGAATCAAATTTATCATATTATTAAAACAACAGGGAGGAAACCAACAACTGCAAGCACAGGGCATTGGTCCAGGTGATGCCTGAAAATCTAGGTTATATAGATAGTATGTATAACTCTTTTAGCACATTTAGTAGCACTTTAGCCAAGTGCCTTCGTAGTAGATTCCTAAAATGTTGTTTAATGTTCCTCGTCAAGGATTTCAATGGATAAAGATTTTAGCAAGAACATCTCGTTTGTATAGAATGTGCCCAGAAAAACATAATAGGCACATTGTTTGATATAACTCTAGTCTAAACTATCAGAGAAGGCCCAGAATCCTTGAAAATGGTCCAAGCAGGACAGAGAGAGTTTAAGACTTTTGTGGCAGGAAGATATGGAATCTTGGGACCACCAACTCAAATGTGGGAGATGTGCCTGTGGGAGGACCTGAGGAATGGACAATTTTTGGGCTGGGTGCATGTCCATGAGGTAATAGTTAGATATCATAATTATATGATACTATAAGTTTGTAAAACCTGGGGGGGCTGCATATGCCATCTTTGTGCACCTAAGACCTCTTACTAAAGAGGTGGGGGTTTTCACTTTTCTATACTAACATTGGGCAGAGAATTATTCCTTTGATTTTAGGCAACACAGGGAAAGAGATAATTAATTGCAGTTGCTATAATCTGACTTGGGCACAGCTGCTAAGCCAGAGAAGTCAAAACAATATTTATTTTGACACATTTTTGTGAGAGAATGTTTGGAAAGCTAAAGATCTTGTAACATTACTAATTTATGTAGTTTTAAGTCTGGATGTCCACAAGTGATTGAATTTCACTAAGTTCTTAATACACAATACATACATATATCCAATTAGGGCTATTAAAAGCAAGAATGTTGTGGATACTGTTTCCACTGCTAATTAATTGAAATAGATTCGTTTGGAGAATGCCTCCTCAGAAGCTGCCTCAACCAGCCCAGCCCGTATCAGCTATGATTTATAGCCACTTGGCCTGGAGCTGTGGAAATTTTAGGGTGAATTGCTGCTGCAAGCTTACTATTTAAGAATGAAAATAGACTATAATTATACACAAATTTTAGGAAGTTTTCAATGTATTGTGGCTGTAGAGGTTATGATTTAACTTGCAGTATTAACAGCTGATTGAATAGAAATGTTTTAATAATAGAAATTAACAGTGACACTAGCAAAGCTGATGACTATCAGGAGACAAAGTTGTTACCAACAATATTAAACACTGAAGATTTATTAAAACTTCATTCTAAAGAAAGGCTGCCTACCAGTGTGTAATCAGCCCAGCCAGGAGGGTCTCTCCCAACCCCGAGGGAACACTCCAATTTTTCAGAAATACAGATTGGGAATATTTAGATGTGAGATGTCCACCCAATCTCAGTGAATTTCATTGTAAGGTGTGCCAGTATGTTACTCAGAAAAGTTAGAAGAAACCATTTCCCTGGTTAAAGAGGAAAATAAAAATGTGCTGGCCATAAAAGTTTACTAGAATTCCTTTTGTTTGGTCACAAAGACAAGATAATATGAAAATATAACCATGTTTTATATTTTGAGGAAGTCGTTCGTCAAGCGACATGACATTAATCGCCTTGATTTATAGCTGATTTAAAAGGGGAAATGTAAGATAGAAAAAGCAGGGCCTAAACAGCATATTTAGCAGAAGGGCTCTTTTAAGCCCTCCAAAGGGTGACAATTCTAAATTGCCCAGCAAAACACTGCTGCCTAGCTGTGTCGGAGTAGCCCTGGGAAACAACCGCTTTGCTGATAGCAATGAAGAGTATTACCTCTGCATTTGAATTTTAATGAATCCCTGAGGTTTCTCTAGTAATTTTTAAATGATGGATCAGAAATGGAGCTGGCAAAGGTAAGAAGTGTTAATTGGCTGGTTTTTAATCTGAGGATAATCTAGTGCAATCTTTGCTAATGTCTGCAACAGAGAAAGCTTCAATCTTCTGGCTCTGGACTTCTGAGTGATTTGTGTCCAGAAATTTTTAGGTATCTACAAATTGTTTATTCAAACACAGAGCCTTTTCTCATCACTGTGGACCATAAGCATCACATGTGGTCTCCTACTAGAAGATCACAACTGCAAACCCAGACCCAGCAGCTTAAATCTTGCTAGAAGCCTTTCAGTATAATTTTAGTGTTGACAGGCTGTAGACCAATGTGCCAAGATCTCCTTTTACAATATCAGATGGAGTGACATTTTAAATACTACTAACAAAAATATTCTGAGCCCTTGTGCAGATGAAAAGTATCCAATCATGCATAAGGTGCAGAAGCCGAAAGAACACAGTATAAAGCATCCCAGGCTGTGGAGCTTTATCCTGTGACAAACAACAGCAGGGTTGCACTATGGACCCTGACCACATGATGCAGACTATCTTTTTGTATGTATGCAGCAAAAACCACCTAGAACATTTTTCAAAACAGCCCTGTATGGATCTCCAAAGGAGGGATTGAAATCAGTCTTCTGTCTTAATCAGTGTGGATCTGCTTAATATACAAGGTGCTTAAACATGGTTGTAAAAGATGCATTACAAGCTAGAGGGTCAGGCATCCTGGATCAATTGTAGCTTCTGCACAACTAACCCTCGTTACTGCTTCAGGAAGTAAACCCACTGGATTTATGCTTTTATAGGATTTCCATTAAGTCCTACACTGTTTATACTGGCTTTATATTTAAGGACCTTATGCAGACCTAAATCTGATTTCTGGAATTTAGAGAGGGATTGTGAGTCTTAGCAGTAGTAAAATTCAATCCTGAGCCAAAACTTCAAGCACAGCCAGTGAAATGTAGAGCATGGGCATCACCCCATCAGCTAAGTGATGTCAGAAAATTATCCTCTTTGGTCTCCCAGAAGAAGCTGACCTGCATTGCTTATGTTACATTGCATTACTTTAATTGACATTGTCCATCTAGGCAATGCTAAAATTAACACACAGAGCTTTTGTGGCTTAACTGACAGAAGCCTGGAAATACATATTTGTATAGCTTTAAAGGATGATGAATTGCTCCTGTAGACAGTCAATGGCAATTGATATTTTCCGTTGCGACTAGGATTTTGCTCTATTCCACTTCTTTTTTACTTTACTATTCAGCCCAGAAAACCTCTTCTGTTCTTTTTTTTATAGACAAGAATATCCTATGTTCTCAGGCAACACTTAATCCACTTAGCAAGTGAAGAGCTTCATTTATGCTCTGAGCTCAATGATTTTCTCCTTTTGTTTTTCAAAGTAATTTTTTTCATATTGCCATGGAGAGACATTGGCATAACCATCCTTGGAACAGCACAAGACCTTTGCCGGCGCATGCTCCCTGTCTCTTAAAAGGAGAAGGTGTGTGAGAGCTTTCAAGCTGCCTACTGCAAGGCAATCCATGTATCTGGCAAATGGCCCCTCAGTCCTCAGTCCTCCTTTGCTGTAGAAGAAGTCAGGTGAAGTGAGGTCAGGAGTGAAAAACCATGGTGGGAATCTGCTCTGAATTTCTGTGCCCATCACTGAAAGGAGGCACCATCTCCAATCCCACTCAGTATACAGCTGCACTCTGGACTCTGAGTCCCTCACCTATACCTGCTTCAAGGATATTTACGTTGCCAGAGTGATCCAAAGGGACCTTAACACAAAAGAATCAGACTTAAACATGTGATTTTAAACAGAAGGAGGTGTTGCAGAAAGTATCTGCCTTCATGGCTGAGGAAGGGTATTTGCCCCTGCTGTGGTTTAACCCTAGCCATCAACCAAGACCCACGCAGCCACTCACTCACTCCTCCACCAGCAGGACTAGGGAGAGAACAGGAAGGGTAAAAGCCAGAAAACTCAGGGGTTGAAAGACAGTTTAATAGGGAGAGCAAAAGTTTTGCACACAAATAATGCAAAACAAGGAATTAGTTCATTGCTTCCCATGGGCAGGGAGGCAGGTGTTCAGCCACCTCTAAGAGAGCAGGGCCCCATCACGCATAACTGTTACTTGGGAAGACAAATGCCATCACTCCAAACCTCCCCTTCATCCTTCTTCCCCACACTTTATATACTGAGCATGATGCCATATAGTATAGAATATCCCTTTGGTCAGTTTGGATCAGCTGACCTGGCTATGCCTCTTCCCAGCCTTCCCTGCACCCCAAATTCTTGGCCAGCATGGCAAAAAGCAGAAAAGACATTGGCTTTGTGTAAGCACTGCTCAACAATAACAGAAACATTTATATATTATCAACACTGTGTTTAGCACAAATCCAAAACACAGCCCCATACTAACCACTGTGAAGAAAATTAACTCTATCCCAGCCAAAACAGGCACAGCCTTTCTGCGGCACTTGTAACAGACCCCAAGAGGCATTTGTGAAGAGTTGGTGCCTCTGATGTACCCAGTTGTAGGCATTGCAGTAGATACAATGCACTTGAAATTTCCACTACAAGAACAAAAACATTCAGCTGGCTTTAAAAGAGAAACACAGTGAGGGTCAAGTCTCATGACAGACTTACAAATTCTGTATCATCTGCTGAAAAACATATCTGTCTCATTTGTCTTCAGCCTTTCCTCTAACTGGTGTTAACAGATCTGTGTGGGTTTTGTGTGGCAGCTACAGCCAGGAAGCTAGATAAGATCATCAAACACATTTTATATAAGCCATCAATAACAATATTCCATCACTAGCACCACAGGTTGGATGGAAATCCATGCCCGTTCATTTCAATCAACATGTCAGTCCAAAAAATACTACGCAAAAGAATAGCTACAAGGCAAAACTAGCTACAAGATTATCTACAAGTGGAGGTGAACCAGGCAGAAACACAGCCATGAAAAACTATGTTCATGGCCAGAGACGGAATTGCATTTTGTGAATGGAGATTGACTTCCTACACAGATGTCATTATATTTAGGCACAGATTCTTCCTTAAGACACTCTTGAACATGCCTGGTTGTGCCCTTTGTAGCACAAGGGAGCTTGCACACCTCATTCACATGGAGCAGCCCAATCACCTCTGTCTTAACAAATGCAAAGTTAATTCCTTCATGGCAAAGATGTTGTGTATAAAAAAGCCACTTTAGACTCTAGGTGTTCTGAATTTTATGTGTGCCTGAAAAAAAATAACCCTAAGTCTGAACAATTAATAGGTGATTAGTTACAAAGAGATTTTCTCTTGTGGAATGCTTCATAAGTGTATGATAGCAAGCTGGAAAATGCTAATATTGCAGCTTTTTAGATAGAAATATTCTGTGGCTTTGGACAAATTCAGCACATATTTAGCAGTGAAAGGCTTAACACTGCACTGCAGACCACTCTTCTCAAACCATCTTGGCACAGATCACATCTCCAGGCACAGTCAAAACCACAGCAACATTTTAGCCCTAGGGACATCCCCTCACATGTGGTTGCCTTCTCTTCTCCCAGGTCTCTTCCAGCTGCTGAACTCTTCTTACAGCCATGACAGTTGTGCGGTTTGCCATTCTTTGTCCTCTTTACATGAAAGCTGTCCTGGCCCAGCTGTCCTGGCTGCATATCACTACCTTCAGGTGGGAGAGCAACATCAGGAAAGTGTTATGTGCAGTTGCAACTCATTTTAACAACACTGAGGCTGAAAACCACAGAAGCTCATGACCAGAGAACTCTTTTACTGGTCAGAGAGTTCTCTACACTGAGCACAGCTTAGCACTGCCAGCCTGTGACCCACCAGATTCCCTCTAATCATATCTGTGTATACAACAAAACAAACGTATTCCAGGAGCTTTACAATTTAATTATTTAATGAAAACAGCTTTCAGAGGCAAGGATGTCACTATAGACTGCAAGTATAAAAGAATGTAACGGTTCAGAGAGGAAGATAAGCATATTGGAAATTGGCTTTACTCATGAAACCTGAACAAAAGGTTGCCCCATTGTAATTCCAATGGTATAATGAATGGCCAGTAGCAAGCCTAGAAGCTGCAGAATAATGTAACATCAGTCAAATGCACACATCTCCCAGCTGCTTCCAAAACCAGGTACAAGCAGAGCCTGCTGTGAGGATGCTGGCAGCAATGGGTCACTCGAGAGGCAGGAAGGCATGGGACAGACAAAACACACAGGCCTGGTGGATTCCATAGGTTTTCCCACCAGTCTGGTGCCTCCTTGATGGCTTTTCTCCATCTGTACAAGCAAGGTCTGTAGAAAGGAAGATGAAGTCAAACTCCCTGGGGTAGAGTTTGATAGTTTCTACTTTTAGGTGTCTATGTTAGTTTTTCAAAGCTTACATTGGGCTCCTTCTTATAAAAGAGCCAGTGGAGAGAAGGTGATCCATTCTGTCCTCAGACGGATGATGATGATGATGGTCCATGGGCTGAAGACCTCTCCAGAGGTTACCATTCTGCACTGATACAGCACCCACAAAGCCAGCATGTGTTTAGGTTACACCTGGACAAGGGACATGGGAGTTCTTCCACTGGCCAGGGTCCAGCTGCATTGCTACTTGCAGTCCTCAACACAGCAAGGTACAGCATGATGGTACAAATTTGGACAGGTCTCTGATTGAGCTGGCTGGGAGACAAGATAAAACAAGGCAAATTCCTCCCCAAGCATGCAGCTCACACACTGACCCAGCCAGAGGCACTATTTGCTGAGTCATCCAGGTGAACCATGAAGGTTCATGTATGGCCAGACTTCGCAAACGCAGATTTGGGCAGGGCTCTCCCCACGTGGCTGTGCCGTTCCAGCCTGCGCAGGGGATGTTTTAGGTGAGGCACAGCGT
>JAOXXN010000446.1:42903386-42931933 GCA_026770055.1 Myrmophylax atrothorax | reverse complement strand
GTTTTTAAACTGAGATTGGACGTGGCACTGAGTGCCATGATCTGGTAAAGGGACTGGAGTTGGACCAAGGGTTGGACCTGATGATCTTGGAGGTCTTTTCCAACCCAATCGATTCTATGATTCTATGAAGATTGAATTGAGATTGAGGATATAATTTGTTCTCTTTCCCCATTCCCCACCCCACCCTACTGTATTAACAAGCATCTAAGAAACAACGTAATTCTGATTGCAATTCAAACACTAAGCTCCAGTATCTCAAAACCTGTTCAATTATTCCTTCTGCTGGAGCAGACTTCGGTCAAGGGAGGTGGTTGGATGTCTGGGGGTGGTTTCCACATGAACCATCTGTTTGTGCTGGTACTTGACTCAAAGCCCACAACTGTCTTTCTTCTCCTTTTGCCTCAGCTCACATCTCACCTCCCCAGAAGGAAAAATCAAATGGCAAAGACAGCAACCAACATGTAATTTATGTAGTTTAGCTGCTTGTACTGCTGGTGCATCTTTAGGGTAAACCCACAGTTTCTCCTTTTCACCCGTATTAGAACATAAGTTTTGTTTCCTGCACCCACTACCCAGTTTGGGATCACCTGACGCATGTAGCTCACAGAGGGGAGTAAATTGATTCTTTATATTGCTTTATTTCTTTAAGCACCCATGCTGTGCTATGTTTTTGTCTTTATGCTTTCTGGAGTGCAGGCCTTGTAACCCTTTTTCCTTTTGGCACAGAGTTCAGTTTTGCCCTAAATCCTTTCTGTATAAAGATGATCTTATTTACAGGCAAAGTACTGTAGGCTTTTCTGGACCTTTTCAGTAGCCAGCATGGCAGCAAGCATTTGTAGCATTTGAATGATGTTGCTTTTCAGCTTTTCTATGAAGGAGGAACAACAGAATTGATTCAAAAGAAAAGTTTCTCTAGGGTGACAGCCTTGGCAGCTGACTGGAATGCTGGAGCTCAGAGCTGCTTTGTCAATTGAAAGAAAAAAAAAGCTGTGAAATAAAGTGACTTAACTCCTCTGGGAAGAGGACACCAAAAAGAAAATCTAGAGCAATTAAGAAGTAGTGCAAACACTGGAATGTGAGTTGCATTTAGTGAAGATGCAAAGAATGAATATATTAAAGTTCTTACCAAGTCTGAGTGTGCAGCTGGTCTAAAAGAAGCTGTCCGTCCAGTCTCATTTGGTTTCTGTGTTTCTGAACTGTGCTAAATTTTTAGATACATCTATGCAGCTTGAAGAGAAGACATTCCATGCCCTAAATCAAGGACTAAAATAAGTTATAAAAATTGATGTGGTACCTGTAATCACAGAATGACATTATAAGAAAAAAGTTCCAGAATAACAAAATGAAAAATGTTCTGTTCTTACCTGGTATTACCTTACTCATTAGAATGCCAGGCTGTTAACTTAAAACCTTGTTCAATCTAGGTATTTTTGCCTTTTGGTATTGGCAAAGCCTTTTTCTCGCCCTTCCTTGCATTTGATTAAACGTGCAAAGTATTTCGTATTTCCTGAACTGTTTTTCCGGTGCTTGTGGGTAAACTGTTAACGTAAGTCTAAAGGCCCTTTTGAGCAATTCATATAAACCTGTAGTTTAAACTGATGGAAGCACAGTTGTATTTGGGATGTAACATCTGGGTCTCTATGAGTGCATGTGCTGCCTTCTTTGATGCAGAACGTTTTTAATTTTTTTTATTAGAAGATTCTGATATTTCCATTCTATGGTGGAATAAAACACATTTGCCTTAGTTTCATACTGTGAACAAGTGAATTGTAACTGCAGTTTCAAGTTTCACCTTGGAGAGCCTGTTTGCTGTTTTGCCAGAGGGAAATTTATTTTTTGTCTGCTAAGTAAGCAGGCATTGAACTGGCTTCTAAGTGATTTATTAGTAGGAAAGATTCCCTTTAAAGTTGTCTTGCACAAGAGATTCTTCACAGGAATTGTTAGTCTGTTATAAAGTGCTGATATACTGTTACCAGTTTAAAGAATGAATATAAAATCCCCAAGTATCACTCTTGCTTTCAGAGCAAGATATGAAGCACCTCAGCTTAAAACAGCGCAGGGAGAACACCCTGCTGTTCTGAAGCTCTTGCCGTTCAGTCCCTGACAGCGCCATCCTTGTCCCAGTGTCACAGGCCCACAGCCTGTCTGTGCAGAACGGAGCAGAGCGTGAAATGTGCTGCTCTGCCCAGTGTGGGTCTGTGGGTTGCACAAATGGGGCTTTCTGAGTCATGTTTAACCACCAGTGCTTGCAGTCACCATGCAGATTGGGGGAGGAACAGAGTTCCGGTTTATTCTCTTCCTGGTTTAGGTTGACAGTAGCTGTTGTACTACAACAATAGTGTGAGTCTTCTGTGGCAAAAAAAATGATGGTAAACTTGAATTTTACAGTTGTTTTTAACAAGAAAATCTGCCAAACAGCATTCACCACATACACAGTCCAACCGGTTTAAACTGGATTTCAGATTTATTTTTGGAAACACGGAAGATGCCAGAAACAGGTTATTTTAATTGTGACTGTGTCTCAGAACACTTTGCATTTTGAGAAACTCTGAAAGTGGTAAAAGCAGTGAGATTGCGCACACCCACGGCAGTTTAAATATGCAAAATGGTGTACAAGGCAGCTAAACAGTGATATTTTCCATAAAAATTGATAACTTGTCTTCCTTTGAGATTAATTTTTTCTTAACCTGACACTTTGGGGCTACTTAAGATATCTGCATTTCATACTGACAGTGAGGACTTGATCGATGAAGCGTTCTCAGCCCCAGCATGTTTTGCACTTGAGATGGCACGAAGGGCCCTTCGTTACAGGAGATCATACACAAAATTTTCACAACCTGAAGGAAAACCCTTTTTGTAACTAATTTTTTTTTTTTTTAATCCAGAAAGCATGAGCAGCTGGGCGGGGGCGTGAAGAGTAAGAGGAGTTTGGAACAGAATGTCTTGAGCATGTAAATGGTTACATTTCATGAGCAAGAAACAGCAATCTTTTTCTGAGAAGAGCAGAATACAGAATCTATACCAAGACTTTTGCAACATTTGAGACAAGAAAAATCAATTAAAGGCAAAACATAAAAAAGAAAAAATCCTTCGTAAAACACTATTTAATTTTAAATATGAAAAAAATCTGGAAGATGGGTGAAGACAAAGGGTGGTAGACCTGTAGTCTACAAGTCTTCCCAGGACCTGTAGTCCTCTGTTTTGTTGCTGACTTTTTAACAGTGGGAATTTTCTCAGCGTTTGAGAAACTTGCTTGTTCCTTTCACCATTGCAGGGGGTATTTATGATACACCATAACAAGTAATTCCTGCATGAAATGGAATGAGCACATAGATTTCTGTGCATCTTAAATTCAAAATTCTCTAAATATTCAAATGAGGTTCTGATAGAGTATTGTATTAGTGCTTTGACTTGCCTGGCACAATCTGATTTTCTTTTCATTGTGAAATCCCCTGAGCCAATATCTATGTAACCCATTTGTCAGCTTTGAACACTATTAAAAGAATGTTTTTATTTTTGTTGATACTGCAAACTTAATTGTTTTCATTGTGTGCCTACCAGATGTCTTCTGGAGACCTGCTGTGTTTATAAGAGAAACTGTGCAATAAAGTTAACAAAATCTGCTGCTGGTAGAAAAATAAATAGTAAATAATGCAGGGACTGTAAACATTGCCTTGGTGGTGATATATTGGGGGAACCAGTTATCAGCTTTCTTATCACAGTTTATTAGATTTGAGAGCAGTAAGACAGGAAAGGTTTCTTCAGTCTTTAGTGTAACTAAAGCAGATTTGGGGAGGGAGCATTGAAGCCTTATATGGAACTACTGAAACAGTGCAAATGGGCCATATACCTTGAATACGTGTTACCAATGAACACCAATGTAAATGGCTCATAAATTGGAAAGGTAAGGTGCCACAAATACTTGCATGTGAATTTTCAATGTGGAGGAAATATGAAAACAGGCATCCCAGAATAAAAATTAGCTCTTCCCTTTAAATTTTGTAGAAAGATATTTTAGTTGTCCCAGGTTTGCATGGGTTAAGTTAAAGTACAAATATTAAACAGTTATATAGAGAAGTTCAAGTTAATGTGAATAAAATGGATTAAAAAATTAAAATACAAAAATAGAGATTTTTTTTTAAAATTACATCATTATATAGGGCATTTGTAGTGGCTCTAGTTAGTAGCTTACATACCCTTTACACAGGTTTAATTTTAATTGAATTCAGATTCAGCCATTTCCATCTCTTTTTTCCATCTTGTAGTTCTATAAACAAACAGCTTTGTAACATCTCTATTGAACACACGAGGTTATTCCTCAGATTTATTGTTATTTTGCTATTTTTGTCATCTGTTGCCTTCCCTTTAAAATAAATGCTACTAGAGAATAGCTGGCTTGTGACAAACATGTGAGTGTGTACTATAATTTAATAAAAATTTTTATCTTTCAATCTTCAGATTTCCTGTTTAAGTTCTTGGTCATAGGAAATGCTGGAACTGGAAAGTCCTGTTTGCTACACCAATTCATTGAGAAGAAATGTAAGTGAATGTGTGAAGCACAGTAAGAGTTTTCTGTTGCTTTGCACCACTCTGCCTTGTGTGGAAGTTCCTGTAATTCTCTTATTTGTGTAGGTGAGGATTTGGGCTAATAATTATGTTCAGGACCATGTTGTAAGTCTTTATTGCTCACTGTTTGCCTCTAATCAAAAGCTTAATATGGAACATTATTCTCTATTACTCTCAAATAAATATATGAGTCAGTCTAAATGCTGACTGACTTTTTGTGAGAGTTATATCTTGCAGCTACAACCTTGCCTATATACATAGCTTGGATCCTTTAGAAAAAGTGATGAAAGAAAAGTTGAATTGCTTGAGCAGATTTAGAAAGCCTCTAGTATCTTTCTAAATAATGAGTCATGCTATTTGATTTGTTAAGGACTTTGTTCTATGATAAATACCAGTAGAGATTCCATTGTGAATGCTGTTTAGTCATGAACAGATAATACAGGAGAAAATTTTCTGTTGGGTAGTGCATCTGGCACAATGACTGAACAAAACCAGTATGCTCTTAGAAACCTTTGTAAATCCGAGGTGACTGTTATCTGTCTCAATAAAATGGCAATTCACCTTATCTCCTGAGGAATACGTTAGGGTAATAATGTGCAACCACTGAGGAACACGAGGTGATTCTATGATTGAACTTGAAACATGGCATTGCTTATAGTAAGGGCAGTTGTGTGTTGTAGAGTATCTGTGGTATTAACAACACACATAGACCCAGTATCTTAACTTCATGCTTTAAAGAAGAAGCAGCTCTTGCACATTCATGGACAAGACTGCCTTTTTTTTTTTCTGTTTTTCTGTGAATTTTATATTGAAATAGCATCCAAAAAAGTGTACAAAAGGTATCGTGCCATTTATTAAAGTGAACTGGAACTTCTCCAAAGCAGGCCCTTCTAGTAGTAATTTTGAATTGAATGAGCAGTTAAAAGGTTGTACAAATGTTTATTTCTGTGTGCTGGCAGTAGACTTGTGAGTGGCACTGAATTTGATGGTTCAGGAAGTAGTTTGTAATTTGAACACTGAGGAGTTTTGTTTATATCTGAATTTTCTTATTGTAAAAACCTATTATTCACTCTAAATGTTCTCCAAATAACTGGGTTTATTTCTTGGTTTTTTTATAGTCAAAGATGACTCAAATCATACTATAGGAGTGGAATTTGGTTCAAAGATCATAAATGTTGGTGGTAAATATGTAAAATTGCAGATATGGGATACAGCAGGACAAGAGAGATTCAGGTACGCTGGTTGATTTTATTTTTTGCTACTAAATTGTCACTGAGTGTGTTGGCTATTATTCACCCCTCCTTATAAATACTCATAGTCTCTGGGTCAGTGGAATCCTTTGTCTGCTTTCATGTTAGCAGCTAGGCCAGATCTTCTAACTTGACACAGCAACACAGATCCATTGATGTCAGTAAAGCAGTGCTGCCTTGCAGGATCTGAGGTTCTGCCCTTTCTCTCATCAGGTATTTTCTCTTAAGGTATATGAGTGGCATAGGTGGTTAAAAGCTTGTTCACCAGCCAAACTCAATTGTTTTTTTAAGTGTGTGTACTTAACTCTGTGTTAGAAGACCTTCTATTGGTTGGAATAAGTAAATGCCAGGAACTTGTAAGCTGTTCAAAATCTGCATGAAAACAATGCATGTAATAGTTTAGTTTCATTAAAGGAAAAAAAAACCAGTCAAATTCATTTGGGTAAATGCACTTCTAGAAACACTAAGATAAGTTTCTTAAAGACAAAGCAATCTGTTTGTCAGCCTAGAATTGATGCCTAAAATTCCTGCAAAAAGGCACTCAAAACATTAGTGAAGTAAGATAGAGAAGTACCTTTGTTTAGAAGCTTTTAGGTACACACCCCAAAACGTGTGCTCCCCTGATCAGAGATGTTACAGTTTGTGTAACCTCCAGCCATCAGCATGTATGTTATCTACAGCCAGCTTGGGAGTACCAGTTTCCCTTGGTGCCCACCCAGAGTGGTGAGGCTCTGGGCCCTCTATTGTTTTGTCTTGAAGCTATCTTGGAGCCGTTTCTTCAAAACACCATGACCTTGGGAAAGCTTAAGAGGAAGCTTAAGAATGTGTGGGAAAGTGTTTTAGTAAATTCTAGTACCACTGTATGTGTGAGCAACCCAGGAAGACCTACATAATACTGAAAATCTACCAAATACACACTAAAACCTTGGCATCAGAATCACCACTTTCAGTGCTGCATTTTAACTGTATTCTACATCTGAAGTGTAGATCAAACTCAGTAAAAATCCAGTGTATTCTTGAGTACATTCACCATCAAACAGGACATCCATTTTTTTTATATTTTTGGGGGTTCAAGTGTGTGTCGGGGATTTGTTTGGTTTGGAAGAGGGGGTGGTGAACAAAGGTGAGTATGATGGTAGAAGTCTGAGTAATTGGCAGAGCAATCCAGGTGAATGTTCTCCATTAGACAAGTTCTGTGGATATACCTCTGACTAGGTAAAGCTGGGCAGTGATACGTAGTGTTCATTATGAGATCTCTTCGGTTTGTTGGCCACATATCAGCTCCCAGTTCTGTATCTGATCGTACAGTACACTATGTATCAGCAGCATGCAGGTGATAATGGACTTAGAGAATCCCCATGCAGCTGTATTTAGTGAAAGTGCTTCATCAAAATCCTAGTTGTAAATAGTCTGCTGCTGCACAGCTGATAATGTAATCTAAAAAATATGTTTTATTTAAAAAATGTAAATGAGAATTGTGTTTCAGAATATAGACTGTATTACATTAACCAAGATTTTAAACAATGAAAACACCACAGAAATTTATATCTGTAATTCTGTTTCAGGTCTGTAACAAGAAGTTACTATAGAGGGGCTGCAGGTGCTTTGCTTGTCTATGATATAACCAGGTAAGAAAGCTAGCAGCTTTTTGAATTAATGCATAATGATTCCTCCCCAAGTACCTAATCCTCTAATGGAGAATGAACAAGAAGGAAAGAAAGTAAGTAGAAAAAGTACTTCTGTTTCAGTGCATATTTAAGTTTTGGAACTTGCTCACATAAGATACTGTGAATGCCAGAAATGTAAACAGTCCTAAGGTGTTTAGGCAAATACATGTGTAGTGGCCCACCAGTAGTTGGTCTAATCGTGGTGGGCCACATGCAGCCACTGGCTCAGCAAGCCTCTCCACAGAAACCAAGAGGAGACCTCAGCCACCTTTAACTGAGGCAGTACACACTTATTTGTGGAAACTGCTGATTAGTGTGCTGGTATAGCTGGTCATCCTCTGGAGATACAGCACTGCCTACACACTCTGTGACTGTATCACAAAATTCTGTTCATTTCTGCATCTTTTAGTATTTTAATATTATAGGCAGCCAGTAAAATACCTTACCATTACACATCTGCATTTTCCTGCCACCATTGACTGATACTTGTCATGTCAGTTTTGTGTTGGTTAGTATGATTCAGTACATCTGTTGCTTGTTGCCCTGTGAGTGGACTGTTCTCTCAGCAGTCTTTGAAATCTGTTCTGTGCTTAAGATCAGTTAAAATCAGAACTGTCAGTCTTACTGCTTGAAGGCTTTCTCTCTGCCCACTGCTGCAGTGGCTGGTGAACGATGTGTACAGAGTGACTGCCTGCAACAGAGGTCTTGGCACAGATGGGAAAGTTCATACCTGCAACTCTGCGCCAGCCTAGTAAATCTTTACAATTCCACCTGAAATTTTGGTATCACTAGAATTCCAAGTTAAACAATAATTCATTCTGTTACCCCAAAACTTCAAGCACAAAAGGCTGAAACTAGATTAAAACTTAAAATTTTAGCTTTTCACAGTAGCAAGGTATTTTATAATTGTATGTGTGTTTATATATTGTGGTCGATTTAATTTTGCTTTTTAAAAACTTAAGCTTTTAAATAGTTTCATGAAGGAATTTGATAATCTTCCCAGTTCATCTTTGGCACGTTGAGATGTGTAGGTGCCTTGCCTGATTAGCAACAATTTGTTGTTTGCTACAAACACAGATTTGCCATCTGAGTTTGAGTGCAGTGGTCTGTTCACGAGAAATGGGTGTGTTCTAATGAAGGATGTCATTATTCTCCATAGCCGGGAAACCTACAATGCACTTACTAACTGGCTGACTGATGCAAGAATGTTAGCAAGTCAAAATATTGTGATAATACTGTGTGGAAACAAAAAGGATCTTGATGCAGATCGTGAAGTTACTTTTTTAGAAGCATCCCGGTTTGCACAAGAAAATGGTAAGTAGTACAAAATCTTCATGTAGCATTCAAAGATGTATAATACTTAAAATAATTTAATTTTCTGTGCACTTAGGGTGCACTTTACCTCCTGTACCTTGTCCACACAAAAGAGTTCTGTCAGTACAGAAGGCACAGAGAGACAGTGCCTGCAGTGAAAACTATATGTACTATTTTAAATCTCATTACTGGTGATTCTTCCAGTCACATCTGCTAAATAAAAATACCTTCTGTGTGGAAATACATTCCCTAAGGAATGTAACACAACTTCAGGTTTGCCTTACCTCCAAAGGGCTGAGGAGAAAAGAACATGATTTCCTATTTTTCAGCATCTTATAGACTCTGTAGATAATAAACAAGGTTGTGTAGGGTCCTGCTATCAGCAAAATCTGGTTTGGTTTTCATAAAAATCAATTGCACTCTTTTCTCCCAGCTCTGGTTACTAGCTTTGCTTTTGCATATGGCTTCTGTTAGTGGGAAACTGTATGAAGTTTGTTGGTTTCATGCCCTACTTTGCATGCACAGTCCAGCTCATTATCTTTGAATTCCAGCTTTCTAAGGTTGATGTGTAAATTTCAGAGGGCATTTTTTTGTGGTTTTGCCATCAAAAGTTAATTCTTTGGAACATATTGTCTGACTGTAGATGCCAGTAAGAGTATTTTTATTACTCCTAGCTTTCATACTTTGAACTACTATATCTGGTATTCCAGACTTGTTTTGAGATTGGTTTCTTTTGGTGTCAAATGCAGAGCTGATGTTCTTGGAAACAAGTGCTCTAACAGGAGAAAATGTTGAAGAGGCCTTTGTACAGTGTGCAAGGAAAATACTCAATAAAATTGAATCAGGTAAATTAAGCTTTATATTATTTTGTTGTTGTTGTTTCTCTGAAAACTAATAAAAGTACACATGAAAATGCTACTATTCAAGGTGCTCTAATAGAATTAACCAAAACCCTCCAAAATTTCATTGTGGTAAAATAACTGATTTGTTTTATAGCTGTTTCCCTTACGTTTTAGTAGGAATGGATGTCTAAGTGAGATCTGTCTATATAAAAAGGGGTGGTGTGAACTGTTGTTGTATGGTGTTGACCTTAACAGTCAGCTCTGAGGGTAGGCTGTGTGTTCTGTGTGGGTTGCTGCATCCCTACAAATATCAAGCCTGACAATAGACAGCTTTTGTAATGCAGAATAAAAACCTAATATCAGGGCATAACTTTTAATTCTGCTTCTCATATATAGCCCGAAGTGCAATCAAGAAAAATTTGAACAGAAATACTAAAAATGTCAGGGATGTTTCCTAGCAACTGTGTTTTTCTGAAGTGACCTTCCTGCTTCTCAGTTGAAACCATTTTTACTTTTGCAGGTCTAGAAATATACCAGAACCTTCTCAGTGCAAGTGGGCAGGTTTCTATCAGAGACAGGCTTCTGTGTGTTAGGTGTCATTGCAGCTAATTTGCATTCCAGTTTCCCTCTTTTCTAGCTGCTTGATATCTTCAAAATTTTTAAGTATTGGCCATATTGAAAAGTCTGTCTCAAATTCTAATCACATGCTTTGAATGCCAAACACAAATCTTTAGAAGAAAATATGTTATTTTCATAAGAATTTCCTGGTTACTGCATCCATCAATGCCAAGCAGCAGCTTTCACTTTTAATAAACAAACAAAAGGAACCCAAACAAACCCAAAATCCAAATGAAAAAGTAATGTGTACTAAGTTTCTCAAGATACTGTAGTTCAAGGACTGATTTCAAGAGGCATTACCGTGGCAGAAATAAGTCCTGTTTTCTGTGAATTGTTCCTGCTTTCTTTGTGCCAGCACACACACCTTGAGTCATGGAAAATGGAGACTGGAAAGAACCTATGGAGGTGTCTAGTCCAGCTGCCTGTTTAACGTGATTTCAGGTTCAAAATGAGAGAGAACTGCCCATGGTTTGTCAGGCACATTTTGAGATGCCCCAGGAACAGATTTCACAGCCCCTCTGGGCAACATGTCCCAGTGCTGGCCAGTTCCTGCTATCTCCCTAGTCAGTCCCCAGCCCTTGTGCTTGTCTGTGTTCCATCACAGGTGCAGAGCACTGCATGTGTAGTTGCTGAATTTAATGATGTTCCTGCTGTCTTCTTCCTGTATCCCAGCCAAGGTCTTTTCTTAATGATAGCTCTAACTCTCGAGTGTCCACTGGTCCCTTCAATGCAGTGCCATGTGCTAACTTAGAAAGGGCTCGTGTGTGCCATGAACCTGAATAAGTGATCTGAACTATTCAGAGGCATTCTTGGTTGGTTGGTTGGTTGGTTTTTTAAGATTAAGTATTTCTAACCTTGGCCAGACCACCACACAGCCATGGGAACACTTCTGAAGGCACAGGGTATAGACAGAAATGGATACCAGAGGTAGGGAAGGCTGATCATCTTCTCCAGGAGCAGTTCTATAGGAAGTCTTTCTATCAGATTGATCCATTTTTGTTTGGCTTGGGTATCTACAGTACTATTTTCTTTGCATATAAGCCTCTGAAAGGTTTTTAACTGTTCTCAGAAAACATTTCAGGCATTTCTTTTGTTAGAAGTAGTTAGTGCAAATACATTTCTTGTTGCAGCCTAACTCTGAGACAGATTGCTTTGTCATTATGATTAAGGGCATTACAGGAGAAAATGATTTGGGTTTGAATTTGCCTAAAAGCAAACAGAATTGAGATAGTCTCTTTGTAACTAGATCAAAATATAATTAAGCATTTTTTAATATATTGCTGTTGGTTAATTTGGAATATATTATTTGCACATGATCTATGTTCTTGTGGCCGTTTTCTTTCTCAACAGGAGAATTGGATCCAGAAAGAATGGGCTCAGGTATTCAGTATGGAGATGCTGCCTTGAGACAGCTGAGATCACCACGTCGAGCACAAGCACAAAGTGCTCAAGAATGTGGGTGTTAGAGAAACAAAACACAAAATCCCAAATACTTACTTTAGATACAGAAGGTAAGGATACAAAAATTGGGGTGATGGGTGAATTACCATATTTCATAAATGTGCTGTATTGAGTGCCTGGCCATTTCACAGTTAGCCTGTAAAGTTACATGGAATCTATGGAATTTATGCACAGTAGAATGGATTGGACTTTTTATACTTTGATTTATCTTCTCTCATCTGCCCACTGAAGCAAGACCAGTGGTGCTACTGAAGTATTTCTAGATAGTAGCTTAATCTGAGCAATGTTGCAGAAAACACTTAATTCTTTGTTCCTGAAGTACAGTATAGGCCTGATTGCTGCGTAATGCACTGTATAGAAAGTGCCTTGATTCTGCTGCATTGTGAACCAACACTAGTAGAAATGAGAATTCACAAAATGTATGGTGCAGTACCTTGTCTTAAGCTATTATAAAGTCTTTCCTGAAAATAGGAGGCTCAAACACTGAGACTTGAAAATTAAAGATAACGCTGGATTTCTGACTTCCACTGACTTTTTTTTCCTTTACCTAAAAGCAGCCTGAAGTTATTCTGATTCCTGTCTGCTATTAGCAGAAATGTAAACAAGAGAATAGTAGTACTTGCTGCTTAAGCAGTGTTGTCATCTAAAGTAGCTGTTCTAGGGCTGTTGCAGCCTATGAAACAGGTCTGCAGTCTTCCTACTTCTAAGAGCAACTTGGTGGTTAGTTTTTCTTATAAACAGTTGTCCTTAAGACACCTCTCAGTATTTGTTGGATTTTACCTAACTCCTTGCAGCGTGCAGTGGCATACTGTCCTTTCTCCCTGTGTAGTTAATTATTCTGATATAATTAGTCCTTATTTCTGTAATGCAAGGACAGTGATATCAAATTAAATCAGTACTGCAGGCATAGTTACTCCATCATTTTTACTGTATTCATTTATCAGCTTGAGTAGTACACACCAGCAGAAGCTTTATAAAATGTTAAATAAGGCAGCATATAATAATTGTACATGCTCATATTTTGTTCTAGGAGCTTGGCTCCCAATTAAAGCTTAGAATTTTAAATAATGGATAAGAATCCTTGAACTGCTTTTGGTATAAAATACCACCCTTCACCTAAGAGACTGCTGGGAAAGGGTTTTAATTTAGTTCAGCTTTAGCATGCTCTGCAGAAATGATTTATTGATCTTATTTCAGGAGCTGAGTTTTCCAATTGATCGTATGTGGATAATTGATGGAGTTCTTGCGTATTTTACAGCTGTCCTTGCAAATGGTGTTTGAAGAAACAGAAAAGCTTGAAGGCTATGCATTTTTAAAAGCATCTTTCCTCTATCTACAACCAGAGCAGACCACTGCTTCCAAAAAGGTGTACCCTGTGGTGTGGGACAGGAATGTGCACGACACACAAGTCTGCAAAGTGAACTTGATAGTTTGGTGAACAATATTAAGACTTTTACCTGTATGTAAACATTTTCCATTACCTGTTTTGGTTCTTTCACCTCTAGTTTAAAGCATTGCAATGTACTGTAAATAATGTAACAGTAAATTTACAAAGCATGGTATACTTATGTATGCTGATAGAATGTTGCACTACAAGCAGTTTAATATTTTATTTTTTTATCATATAAACAAATTTAACCAAGGTAGGCTTTGTCACGTTTGTTTGTTGCACAATAGGTTTTATTTACAACCTGAATTATAAAACCACTGGCAACTGTCAGTGAGAGGTTGTTGGTTTATTTTTTCCTACTTGGTTTGCTACATTCTAACAAGCTACTGCCAGGACCGATTCTCAGCCTGTGGTTAGGACCCATATTCATGTATGCCAATATGTCCAGTTGAAAAAGGAAAGTTAAAGCACAAGAGCATTGCAAGAATGCTACACAGAGCTATACAGTCTTTTCTTGAAATTAGAATTGTGTTATTCCCTTTGTTCTGACATTTTTGGTTCAAATGGATGCTTACCTGAGCAGTATACACCTTAGGTTGTCTCTGAATTAAACAGAATTAAAGTATGCTTTGTACTTGAAAAGCCTGGGTTTAGTTTTAAAAAAGATGTTGGGTCCAAAAACTTTCATGTTATCTCTCTCTTCTGATTGTTGTATTTAGAATTGGATTTGTTATATAACTGATAACAATTAGTGCCAAGGAGTGTTCTTTTCCTGGTAAGAGCGTGAAGTGTTTTTTGAAGCAGCTTAACTGTGCTTTTACAGAACATCAGAGAACTCCAAAGAAACTCATCTGTCTTAATCCTCGGTCAACTCAGTTTGGCTTTCAGAACTGCAAGAAATTACCAAAAGCAAGTCCTCTGGAATAGAAGTTGGGTGGAGTTGTTTCCTCCACCAGTCCAAATAGCCAGTTATTAACTGTGATGTGTTGTGTGTCTGCCACAGTTGGGTAGGGTGTTGGGATGCCGGGAAAAGATGAGGTAGTGGGGAGTCTGTTCCACCCCTCACCACAACCCAGGTGGGTTTCTTGGCACACTGACAAAAGCTGAACACTTACCAGCTGGGGCATAGCACAAGTAAAGCTAAAGGTTGCTCTCTTGTCACTTAAAATGTTTGAAGTGATGTTGATCAAAACTTCTTTCCTTTATTACAGTAGCGGTTGAAAAGAGCAGAGGACTGTTAATTGATTCTGTTGCTTTTAAATAAAAATTTCAGGGTTTTGGCAGGGATATTCTTGTACTTCCTGTCCTTTTCCCTTTACATACAAGAATGGCCTCTTTTGTATACTTGGTTCTTACGATCATTTAGGTCAAGTGTCTGTGGTTTAGAAAGCAGTAAGCAGTTTTGTTCTTTTAGTAACTGTCTTAAGCTGTCCCCTTCCTCCCTGGAAGAATAGTGTCGTTATAATGAGTTTTTGGACATGTTTTTACCATTTTTTAATGTATACTCTTACTATATACACATTAACCTTGTTAATGTGCATGCTCTGTAGTTTCTCAGCCTTTTATGCTGCATATCTTGCTGATGTTCTGAAAGAAACTTTTTGAAGTAGCAGCTCTGAAGAAATACTGTTGGAAGCAATAGCTCTCACCAGTGCAAGCTCTATTGTTTACTTTTGCTCCTCTGAGGGTCTTTTATTTCTAAAAATAAACATCATGCCAATATCAGCCCTGGAGTAGATTTTAAGCTTTAGCATTAGAGTTGACACAGCAAACCAAACCTGTCTCAACCTAAACAGTAAGTGATAAATAGGTTATGTATGTTTTTAGGGTAAAATTCTTACTTAACCAAAGCAAGATGACTGGGAGTGTTACATGAAGTACCACCAGGTAGCTATATCTGAGGATTCACTGGATGTGGAGCTTTGGCTGTTCAGACCTTTAAGAGTTTTAAATGTCTTATTAAAGCCTGCGTCTTGCCTTTTCATGAGTCTGCTGGCCTACACTATTTCATTTAATGCTTGTATCTAGCACCAAATAAAGAATCCTTCTTGATTTTCTAGGTGTCTTACAGCAAATCCTGGTAGTTGTACAAGCTTTGTCTGCCAAGTGAAGTCCATAACAGGAATATTGGGCAACTCACATAGAATTCAGTTGCCCAGTCCTAGCCAGTCTTCGTGTTCAGCTAGGTACAGCATACAGCTTGAGTTCACAGCTCCCCTAAGTCCTATAAAAAGGGAATGCTATAGAAAAACCTGATTATTTTCTGCAAGTCATTTGCATTTTATTTTATATGCCAAAAGAATTAACACTATAAAAATCTCAAGCAATTGCAGATCCACAGAGCAAAAATAGTCTCATTCATTTACTATACAGCCAGCAGCATAAAAAACTTCAGTGTAGCCATCTTTTAACAGCTTAATTTTTCCTATTTCCTTGATTATACTTGCTTTTAGAGATGCAGCTTCCTGGTTTTTCCTCCGTGCCATCCTTTTTCTCCAAAATTCTAAATTTAAATTCCCAAAGGCTTCAGCATACATAGCACATCAGGCAGCTATTTGAGCTCTTTTTTTTCTCTCCTTACTATAATTGGGGGAAAAAAAGGTGGTTCACATCAGGAAAGGATATTAAGAATCTCTGGAAGAGTTACAGGATAATTACCAGAGACTGGAATTGTAACTGTAACCTAACATCCCACCCAACATTAGTCATTTCAGAAGCTTGTCTTGTCACTTCACTTTCCAGGAGAGACTAATCTGGGACAAGCAAAAGCCACAGTTTGCATACAGGGACTAAAAGCATCTTGTAAGGAGAAAAAAATCTGACACCCCCCAAAAAGCAAAGTAGAAGCAGTCAAGGCACTTTGTGTCACTCATTTTATTCACTTGTACAAGTTGACACTACACTATTAAATATAGACAATACAGAAGCATTAAAAACAAATACTGTTTAAAAACTTTAAAAAAACACATATTGCTTCAAGCTTAGATGGTATTTCCCTATTGTTTTTAAAGTGAATTCAGTGCTAACAATAGCTGAGGCAGCTTCCCATTCACTTGTACCCTTAATTTCATCGGGGCTAATTTCATCAAGGTGTTGAGTCAGGCTCCATATATGGCTTTGCTGCTGAGTGCACTGTCTGAGCTGGAAAATAATTTGGAACATCCAGGGTACTGCACGTTAAGGCCCTCAGATTGCTAGCATTTGGTCCCTATCACAGTAAGAAAAAGTCAGAGAGGCCTTGATAGTTCAGTGGCACTGCATTATACCATAAAATAAGAGAACACTTCCCTACATGTTAATTTGACTTAAGTGTGCATTTGCTACCTGGATAAAGTACTTTGCAAAATTCAGGTCTGTCCCTCAGCTTTGTTAAGTTTGGCTTTAAGTTCAGCTATCACCTTGACTATCTCAGCTTCCAGTGAAAAAGCCAGTCTTTCAGAGTTGCAGAAATGTGACAGCAGTGACTGAACAGGCATGCTACTGTATTCTACAGGGACATTCTTAATGCAGTTTTCATGGTAACATCTTACACTGTAAACACTAGTCTTCACAACACTATAGTTAAATTGCAGCATTACACACTGTAAAATTCCTGTTTCACTTAGCTAAGTACTGTCAGAAACAAAAAGGAATCAACAGTTATTTTCATGAAGACTTTGGAGAACTGTAAATTTACTGTTACTGTGCTCTTACCAAAAAAGTTTTATTTCTAAAGCAGGAGTGACAAGTGTTCTTCACTTGGATGAATTCAAGAGTCCATGCAAGACAAAGTTCAGAACTTCCTCGATAGAGAGACATTTACTATCCATTTTTAGTGAGTCCAGTTTGAAGCAAAATAGCCACCTCCTGTAAGAATCTATGGAATATAGTTAAAGCTTTTACATCTGAAAAGTTCTGCTTTGCAATTCAATTGGCTTTTCATTTGTTAATATCAAAACACCAACAGTTTTCCAGACCAAATACTTTGCACATACAGGTTGCAGTGATCAGAACTAAACTATTTCATATAGTCTAAGCAAACTACTAGCTTTTTACTCAAATAATGCCCAAACACAGGAAGGCTGCCTGATTTGCAGAATAATTTACCCCTCACTTCAGGCATTTTATTACTTAAACCCAGATAGTACCAACATAGCACCCAGAATTATTTTTAGCAATGGACCATTTGAAAAAGGAAAACAATGACTCACATGTCCTAATTAGTGTCTCTATTGCCTTCTAGTAAACGGTCTTAAGATGTGGGGAACAGCTCTTGACTAGACAAGGATTAGAATTAGACCATCTCTTCACTATACAGCAACCTTGATGCTGTTGAAAATCCTCATGCTTTGTTGACACCTGAACAAGCCTTACTGAGATGTTTTAGGTTTGGTACCCAGTATCCAAGGCAGAAGACATTTAAGCCTCCTATAATTACTGAAAAGACCAACATCTAATGGGAGATACATCTTTTCCAAAAATGGGTATTTAAGGCAGGCAAATAGTGATGTTGGCTCCTCTGTTCTCTGTGGGAAGAGACTAGAAGCTGTCTTTGAAAGCATGCCCTACACAATCAAGGAAGGTGTTGAATATGATAAAATGCACTGAGGGCATAGTCCATCTGCTGTAGTTACAGAAAGCCTACAAAGCCTGTGAGCAACAGGAACAGGCAGAGTTTTTATTGAGTAAGGCTGTTAAACACCATTGAGTTGGTGCTTTGACACCTTTGTTCAAAGGTAGGGTGGCTTTCCAAACTCAACCAGCATCAGAAGCAACCTAAGCATATTTACAGCAGCTATTTAAAGAGGAAAACACAGCATAGAAGGAAATTGAAAGAATCATGGAGTAAAGGCATCCTCTGGAATAGTTTTCCCTAGTCTTGGGCACTGTTCCAAAGTTTTATGAAGGTCTAGCCTGTGGTTTACTTAGAAATGGAAATACAAGGATTTTGCTGTGTAAGACATTCTTAATCATACTTTGCATTCCCAGACTTAAAAGCTGTAAGATCTTAAATAGGTAGCCTTGAACAAGAGTTGCCTGTATTTTTATAGCTTTATTTTAAAAGGCAGGTTAAAAAAAACACATCAGTTTAAAATTTCACATGTTCTAGGACTTCTTAGTATGATTAAAATAGTAGTGAAACCTTTACTGATGTAATACAATTGACACTAGGAGGCAGCAGTATTTGGTCCCTTTGCACAATTGCTTTCAATAACACAATCGAACTTTTACACTGAGCATGTGTACTGTGTTGCAATAGTAATTCCAGAGTCCTGCTTGTCACTGAGAATGAAGCTAAAAATAGTGCAGGTTTCTGCTGCAGAAGTGCAAGTGTGCTTCCTGTGGGAAAGTGTCCACCCTGTAAAACACAAGCTTCAAAACAGTTATACTGGGATAACAAACATATGTAGCTAACACACAAGACACCTGAACAGAACTTTGAAGCTCACAACTACAGCAATAATCTGCCTAAAGCACAGTTATAAAACTGAAAAAAGATCATTTACAGCCACTTGAGGGAGACAAAACCACTGAGGATATCACAATGTCTTACTACACAGAAGTAGGACCTACAAAGTGAAAATGTTCAAACTCCATTACATGTTCTTGTTTACTAAAGGATACACTCCTTCCTCTAGCCCTTGCCCCCTCCCTAGCCCCCCATAGTAAAGGGTTCTGTACCAATTTTGAGACGCATAAAGCTTCTCAGGACTTCATCTATGAGTCTTACCAACACAATTTTCAAGTTTAAACCCTTTAAGAATATACTTGTACAGTACCTCCACATGGAATGCACATTGCACTCTGCCCCCTGACTCTGAGCATAATAGATATTCTTACATGTTAAAAATAGACTTCATTAGAAAGGAGCCAGCCCTCTCCTTCAATAAATGCATTTACATGATTAAGTGTAGACTAAGTGTGACCACAAGGTTAGTACAGTGGCACAACTAGATATTGGTAGAACAAGCAGCTGCATGTTGAGCAGCAGCTGTCAGATAATGATTGTCTACATTAGTTATTTGGTACAACAGGAACAGCAATAGCAAAACAATCCCTAGCTGTTTCTTGCCCTGAAGATGAGTAGTTTATTCTAATGACCTTAGAAACAGCAATAAAAGTTAGCATCAGCATATTCTCTAATCAAAAAAGGTTTGTCCTGGGGGGTTTTTTTAAGTTTCTGTATACAGACAATACTTGGTATTTTCCTGCCTAAAGCATTTACATTTATTAGTGCTGTTTACCAGACCCACTGGCTTCCTGCTGCCTGTCCTCATATACTTATTTTGGTATGAGTGTTAAATTAAATACTATTATAAATACAAAGGCACCTCCATCACACCTTTAAAGTCTTTCCCCAACACCATCTCCCCATAACTCACACTTTTAAATAAGGGTCAGCAGATTATTTATAACCACAATCAAAAAAGTGTTTGCTTTGACTCCCTGCATGCTGAGGTCCCCGCCCCACTCTCAAAAGCAAAATTAACTGAAGCATTAGAAAAATTCCCAAAAGGGGAATTGTTTAAAAGTTTGGGTAGTTATATCTAAAAGCCTCTTCAAATGTTATGGCTCCAAGGATACACCCCACTCTGAGGTAGGTAGCCAAGATAAAAACATTGTAACAAATATTTTAACAGCTGGAAACTCCCTATAAAAACCTTGCATAAGTAGTTTGGTTCCTTGCACCAGTGTCCTGATATGCGCAACTTCTTTTGGGGATGCCTCGGGGAATCCAAATTCAGAGAGCTCTTGCTGAGTAGCATCGCATATACTCTGTCATCCAAGGGTTATCTGGTGGGGAGGGCTTTGTTCGCCAAGCTGTTTCTGTTTCTGCCTCTGCTGATCGTACTCGCCTCTGAGAAAGCTTCCTTTTCTCCACTTGTCTCCTGTTCTTTGCTCGTAGAGCAGACTCATGAATCTAAAAGACCAAAGTTAGTGTTACAGTAAGGAAACTGCCTAGGATCCATCTCCCCTCCCCAGGAATGCTGAGGAAAACAGCCTAGAAATGCCTCGGATTGCTTTTTATTTGTCCCAGTCCCCCATCCTGAAGAAACATGGCTTGTGAGCGAGATTATATTTTCTTCTGTAATTTGTACCACTAACAGAAGCAGAGATTTCTTTTCATAAAAAATTCTTCAAATTCTGTTCTGCATTATCTTTCCTGCTTCACACTACTAAATGATTCCAAAAAATCTTGAATGTTTCATAGTCTCAGACATATTCAACAAACTTCAATTCTTCTATTTCTCTCATTTCACTTCTTAAGCACCCTTCAATATGCCCAGGCATCCCTTAAAATCTAAGCCATATTAGTTAAACCAATCTCTAGACATTCCTTATTAGAAACTGAAGATCTTAATTTTTAACAATATGCTGAACACACAACTAGATACATTTTTGTAATAATAAATTATCAGGTTCCCCCCACATTTAATCCAAAGATCTGGTTTCTAGGTGTGCTGTGTGCTTGCTCCTATCTCCAGATTTAAGTCTGTCTCCCACCTTAATTAGGGGCAAATAACACCTTTCAAACATTTGAGAAAAAGTAACCTCACCAGGCAGTAAGTAGTTGGCTCATACTTAAGGAAGCATCTTTAGTGACAGCACTGCACAACTAGGAGTGTTTCAGAAATATGCTGCCCATTCAGTCCTAACTCAAGACCTGATCTAAGTGTTCTGTAGCTGTTTCTAGCAGAAGAAATGTTAGAAATCCTAGAAAGTATAAATATCTTTGCTCAGGTTAGGTATCAGTCAACTATTTTGGGCACTGACCAAAGCTTATCAATTCATCTACAGCATCCATTATCAGGAAGAGCAGTTTCTTTCCAGAGCTGTAAGTCCCAGGTTCTGCATTTTTCTCAAAGGGTTGAGCAGTCCAGGAAGGAAAAGCCAGGGCTTCAAACCCCTTCCAAAACAGCCATCAAAAGCCAGCTCCATCCTGCACATCAAGATTACTACCCACCCCAGTCCTCAGGTATCTTGGGCCAGAGAGTCAGACTCTACACCAATAGTAAGATCAGGACAAGACACTGGCAGGGATACATTAATGACTGTTTTAGCAGTCTAGGCATGTTATGCAAAAGAAAGAAATTAATCTGTTATAAACACCAACCTTGCTGTTTCTAAGCCAGGAAACAGACCCCCAGTACAGCAGAGTCCTGATGCTGTGCATGACCACATTAATTTTATTTGTGCTGTTTTGCTAATATTTACACCAGCCCTGTAATTCATCAGCCATTTGACAGACCATTCTGTCAGCAAAGTTTTCTGCTGGCAACCCACCAAAACAGGCTGCTAGACAAGACATTTTAGCAGCAAAGCATTTTTACTGTCTCAGTGAGGCTCCTATTCTAGGAAGTGCCCCAGCAAAAGTCACTCTTTCACAGCCCAAGCACTACCCCAGCGTTTATACCCCTGCCTGCAATGGGATGCCTGGTGCTAACTGCCTGCTGCTTTTCTTTGCATGAAGTTGAAAGAGCAGTAATACATCTGGTAACATTGTAACAGACAGAAGAAACAAGATAGCCACTGTGTGATTAGGATTGGCAAGTATTAATCAAACATGTCAAGTTTAAAAACCAATTAACAGTTACGAGCTATTTTATGTGGATATCTGAAACCTCTTCAGGTTTATTGCTGGAATCTCCATGCATTCAAATAAAGGGACCCATTTATTAATGTTTTACTTAAACATTAGATTAACCTAGGCACTAAGAAGTCACTGCCCTTTAACAAAACCGAAGCTTTTACTTACTTCATTCACTGAAGCAGAAGCACGGACATTGTGAGTTTTCTGGCTTCCAGTATCTGTTTGTCTTTCTCCCCATCCATACAAAGCAAATGGATGTTTATTCTCCTTTGGTGCATCTGTCCTTTGAGGACTTCTGGCTGATTTTCGATCATTACGACTGGACAAGGCACTTCGACTTGGACGTTGTCCTGTACGGCTGGTTTTGTCTGCTTCCTTTACAGAAGTGTGTTCTACAGCTTTTTCTTGCTCTTCCTTCTCCTGCTTTTCTTGATCTTCTTTTTCTTTCTCTAAAGAAAAAAAGTTATGCTTTAAGCTCCCAATGACAACATATTAATGTCTGATTTGCACAGCTTCTCAATACATCATTGAAGCTGTGCTTTTTTTAGAAATGGAAGATGTCATTACTTCCTTAGCAACAGACATACACCTTGGTTAAATGTCTTCATTCTTTCTTTAGTGACTACAATACAATTTTCACATACTTAAAAATGCCTTTCACTGGTGAGTCTACAGATAAATAATAGCTCTAGGCAGAATTTTAATTACTGTTTCCAGTGATCTTCTGCCTTCACTATTTCATCCTTCCATCTTTCAGACAGCAAACAGATGGACTGCTGAATGCCACATAAATGTTGCCATCCAGTCAGAAATTAAGTCTGATAAGCGTATGTGCAATATTAAATTCCTCATACCATAAGCTTCCACTGAAAGAAAAAAGTGATTCATTTTCAAGCTTCCTGTTTATACATCTGTCCCTATGAGGATTTTCTGTTTATGGAGGAGAGTATGAAGCAGTAACCTACAGTGTGGTAGACATCACCTTTACTTCACAGAACAGACAGCTTTTGCACATTTAAAGTACCACACTCTACAGGCATTGCTCTCCAAGGCTCATGTCCCCTGACACATTTAAGCTTTCCATTACCAGGCTTCTGCAATTGCCCTCCAGGCACTGGATATGTAGAATAGGATTTGTGAGGGAGAATTTAAAGGCTGTGTTATTGCAGTTGTGGATCATCACTGAAGACTGAATCAGCATTATATAAAACATCAAATAATAAAAACACGGGGAAAGAGCTGTCCCATAAAATCCAATCTTCTTTCACTCTAGTGCTAGGGAGAAACTAGTTTTCCTTTGTGGCACTGGTGAGGCTGCACTTCAAATCCTGTGTTCAGTTTTGGGGCCCTCACTACAAGAAAGGCATGGAGATGCTGTCCAGAGAAGGGCAACAGAGGTGGGGAAGGGTCTAGAGACTAAGTCATGTGAGGAGCAGCTGGGGTTGTTTAGCCTGGATAAAAGGAGGCTCGTTGGAGACCTTATCACTTTCTACAAGTGCCTGAAAGAAGGTTGTAGCCAGGTGGGAGTCAGTCTCTTCTGTCAAGTAACAAGCAATGGAGGGAGAGAAAATGGCCTCAAGTTGCATCAGGGGCAGTTTAGAATGGATATTAAGAAAAACTCCTTCACTAAAATTGTTGTTAAGCATTGATGCAGGCTGCCCAGAGAAATGGTTGAGTCACTATACATGCAGGTATTAAAAAAAAAGTAAATGAGTTCACTCTAGGCCATTGCTTAGTGGTAGACTTCATAGTGCTTGAATTCAATTTTAAAGGTATTTTTCAACCTAAATGATTCTATTATTCTATAATAAGTGAGTCTAATCAAATTTACTATTTACAGTATATTAGTGAAATATGACTTTGGAAAAAAGTAAATACACAGAGCCTTGTTTTCATTTTCCATCCTGCAAATCTTCAACAGTAGCATGGACAAGCTGGAAGTGTAGTATGCTTACACTGAATGTGGCTGCTAAGCATTGTGGGCAGTGTCATATACTGTGATCTGAAGTCCCTGTGACTTTCAGGCCAACCATGCCTTTTATGTAAAAGGCAACTACAGCCTTTTTTAACAACATAGGAGTCCACTAGTGACTCCCTTCGAGTCTACAGCTGTGAGTTTTATATGCTGCCTTCTGCTGGACACACACTGTGACACACCCTCAAACTCTGCTGACAAACCTACTAAACTTGCAAGTTTTCTACCACACCATCCATTTCTGGTTCTGGTAGGGACCAACTTGGTGCAAGCCACCTTTGTTCTGAAAGCACTACCTCCGCACTTTCAGCCACCACCAGCATACGCTGGTATGTACAGAAGGAATTCCTTCACTGGCACAGGAGGAGTTCATCTGGTTTAAGGCTTGCTTACATATTGAGTGGGTGACCATGAACAACTAGTACAAATTTTACCCAAGTGTCTTCATCATTAAAAGCAGAAAGGTGTGCCAGTCTTGTGACAAAATAGGAATCATTTCTACTCATTGCTGTGATTTAGCTACTCAAGCAAGTACATGCCCCATCTGACACTGCTTTAATTTCACTTCTGTATCCATCCAGCTCTGATGAAATACAAGTTACCTGCCTGACACACTGGCAAGGCATCCATTTACTCTTGCATTCACTTCATGCTTGTAAGGTAAAGATTTCAAGGCTTGCTACATGCCCCAGAATTCCCATAAGGCAAGCCTTATACTCTTTTGCAAGCTGTTAGCCCTGCCGGCCCACTTTCTACTTGCTGACAACCAGCACAGAGGCCCTGGGTTTGGGCCCTGTTCAGGCTTGTCAATACACATCTTCCAATCTGTGCAGGTGTCACACTTAGCAGCAGGTAATACTGCAGTACAGCTGAGGATTTGGTAAAGAGCAGACAACAATGTTAATGTATTTAGAGCTGTATTTGGTAAGAATTCAGCTGAATGTCCCCACAAAACAATCAAAAAAAGTAGTCAAGTCCAAAAGAGTGACATAGTGACAACAAAAAATGGCCAGATTAATGTCACATACCTTAATAATGGGTGCACATAGTTTCAGGTAATATAGCTAAGGCTGGAAAAAAGGCAAGCACCAGCAACCTCAATGTGGTAACAGACCTGCTTTGCAGTGTCCCGAGTTCTGGGACACACAGCTTCACCTCTAAAACAAGGCAGCTCATTCATCATGGCTTCAAACAGGCAGCAGAGAGATATCCCCTTACAAAATACTATCTGAGCATCTCTCTCTACACAGCCATGCCTAAGGAGGGACTGTCTAGATTCATTATCAGAAGGAAGCACTGTTTTGAGAAAATAAAACACTGAAAGGCGACATATTGCTGTCAATTCTGAAACAGGAGTGCTTTCATTTTAGGAAGCTGTTCCATCCTCTGTTCAGGGGAAAATGGCCTCTTCCTTCTCTACAAAGAAGGATGGAGCAACACTGAGTTCATGAGCAGAAGTGGCATTTAGAGATTTAAAAATACTGGAAAGTGGGGGTTCTGCAATTGCATGAATACTTTGGCTTTAAAAAACAAGGCAACAGCCACGCTTGGGGATGCTGCTCACTAGGATATAGCTCCAGCTGGTCCAGAAATGATTGAGCCAGCTTGTCCCAAAATAGCAATGAAAGCATATGGGTAAATGACACACAGAGTCCTGTGCAGTCTTACAGTAAATGCTGTACGCCAGAGCACACTGTAGCACTCATCAGCACCTGCTATTAGAGCAGGTATTTCAGTGAACTCCCTCCTACAGTGCATTACAGAGAGCTCTATTGGGGAAGGCACAACGCAGATATCTAACGGCTATTTAAGCCTTTTATTTAAAACTGTAGGCTATAGCAAAACCACTTTGTTAGGCAGACCTTTTCACAGGAAGGCAGAAAAGCAGCAGTTGATAGCAGGACTTAGACCCAGCTGCTCAGGGAGTCCAGGCAGCAGCAGCAACACCATCTCCTCCTTCCCATGCAGAGCACCAGCAGACAGAGGAAACTCAGAACTGACTGGCTTGCAGCATTACAGGGATTAGAGAAGGGGAAAAAAACTAGAACATTTAAAACTGCATCATGGATGCTAAGCAGAGCACACTGGGTGGACAGGAGGGGATTAAGTGCTTAACAGACACAACAAGGCTGCCTGGCCCACCGATATCGCTGTTGAAAGCTCCTGCCCAGAAGAGGTCACTTAAGCCCTGCTGCATCGCGCTGTTTGCGTAACAGCTCCACTCCAGGCTTAGGTAGGAAAAGCTCAAGTGGAACTCCTCTCTCTCACAACACTGCATGCTCCGTGGGGCAGACAGGACCCCCATTTCACAAGGGTTACTGACTTACTAGGAATATCAACAACCTCCTGATTAAACTCACAGGCCAGGTCATAGGGTCAGCAGTATTATCTCTATATAAAGTTGTTGGCTCTTTACAGCACTACCTCAGAATCAGGAGAATCACTTTGTGCTTGAACTGCCACTGGCAGAACTCAAAGTTTCCTACTCTAGTACAAACACCTCCCCAAAGGGGGCAAGTCTTCAAGGCCTCCTGAAAGGGGCATATATTCAGTTGTGAGTATGAACATATTACAGCTGAGTAGACAGTTACTACAGCTGAAACAGCTTGCATCATTTCTTCAAGGCAGATCTTGTATGAGGCAGTGCTGGAGCTAGCAGCCACACAGCAGCTCACAACTGATTAGATTCACACAAGGTTCATCTGCAGCACAGTTCAGAAAGTAATGACTAGTTTCTCTTGTTAACAAAGCTTGTTTCCAACTGAAAAAATTGGAGCACCTTTAAACAATACTATAAGTCCCTGAATTGACACCCTTGTCTTCTTTCCCCATCACAAGCTATTCCTTTCCCTATTCTTTGGCCAGAAAATACATCTGCAACATGATGACAGAGAAGATCGCGGAACAAGTTTGAAACTGGACCTTCTGCTGAGTTGCACTAATCCAGATCAGTCACTTTCCAAATACTGCTGAGGCAACTGCTTTGTCACTGCTGTCCCTTAAGACCACTGCACAAAATGCTGAAGGCAAAATTGCAATAAGGATTGAAAGATGCCTTCATCCTGCATGCCTGTGCAGCAGCATCATTTCACAAGCAACAGGTCTGACAGCAGCACTGCTGCCAAGAGCTTCTGTCTTTTACTTGCCAGCCCACTGGGTCCTGTTGACAGCTTTGAGGATGTGTCTACACCACAACTAGACCAGTTGATTTAGGTCAAGATTCTGTTGGATTATGTTTAAAGCACATCTGTGCCTGAGCATGTTCCATGGAACAATCCCACAAACAGTTGCTGCAATGGGAGGACCAGAAGGAATTGACTCAAAGTTGCCCTCAAGCACACCTTAGTATCTCACACTCAGGTATAGCTTCAGGGCAAGATACAGTGACAAAGCACCTTTGTTCCACATGCTATCCCAGGTGTTCCCATTGGTAGTACTTCAGACCAACCCCATTAAACCTGAAAGCCAAGCTGCCTACATCCACATTCTCCACACACACCAGAAGCACTCAGAAACTTTTACAAACACATACAGGCTCATGTCAATGAGGGAAAGAAACAACGAAGACACACAGAACTGTATTTACCTCAGATATTAGTCAACATTATTGCTGGCCAAACATACTTGGCCACAAGCACTATCAATATCATTCAGCCAGCAATCAGATTTTCCACAGAACAGCAGGAAGCAGCAGCAGCCAGGTAACAACTAGGATGCTACAGCATGTGGGTGGATGTCAGATTCAGAAGACAAAAGATGTCATCAACGTGAGCACACTCAGCTACCCCCACAGCACTTCAGTGTAATTAAGTTCTTTGAGTGTTAGCAAAAAAAAAAAGCAGTTGAATAATGGAAGTTTCACAGAGTGATAGTTTCTGTTATCTCCTCCACATGCTTTAATTAGCCAGCCACTAAGCAGAAGAAAAATACATCCTTAGAATTGTCCAATACTGAATTAGTCACCTGTTTGTGTAGTCACATGTACATTAAGATACAACAAATATCCACTAAATCCAGCTGCCTAAGCAGCGTTGTTTTCAGCCCTTCTGCTAAGAACTTAGCAAAGCTCTTAAATAATTGCAGAATTTAAAAATCTTTATCCTAAGCCACTTGGCAAAGAAATTAAAAATTAAGTACATATTTTTCTCCCATTATAGGTATTCCATCAGGCATTCCTTTATAGCAGTAATGGCAAAGTTGATCAGTTACAGAAACACAATTGCCCCAGATCCTACAGCCTGGCAGACCACTGTTGCTCCACAGTCCCTTTGCCACTGACACAGTACTAAGGACAACTATGTACTCACTGGATAATCCCACACATCATCACTGACCACATAAAGTGCCATTAAGATTTTATCCACTGCCAAAAATGACTCAACCAACATCAGACTACCAAGTAACTCCAGCTGGATCTTTCCCCAGAGAGGAGTCAGGGAGAGCATCAGGGAGCAGGAGCAGGCAAAGGAGTGAGCAGAACACTCTGGCCAGGAGACTTTAGCATCAGCAATAGCCAGTCCCATGCAGATTGTAGCAGGCTTATCTGTTCTATCCACAGGCTCAATGAGAAGAATGAAAAAAAAAAATCTGGTCCCTGTCACAACTGACCCAGATTGGTATAGATTGAAACAGCATCAGAAAAGGTGGGAATGCCAAGTTCTAAGAGCAGCTTCAACAGCTTCCACCCTCCTCTCACTAGAAGCCAAGCCTTTGAACAGCATTGCCTTTTCCCATGTAACCATTCCCCAGTATTTTGGAATTCCTTAGTGCTTCCTCTCACGGAGGTCCTATGTGTATTCTCACTATTCTCAGCTTCCTCAAGATCTGATTGAGGAAACCGGGAATAGTCTCACTAATACTTTGTTACATCCTGGTGAGCGGGGAGGGAGGGG
>JAOXXN010000446.1:42878712-42897792 GCA_026770055.1 Myrmophylax atrothorax | reverse complement strand
TTCTCCTCCCTGTCCCACCAGGGGAGTGAGGGGAGTGAGCAAGTGACTGCACAGTACTGAGTTGCCAGCTGGGGTTAAACCACAACACCAGTTTAGGAAGAAATACTTACATCAGTGGTACATGGCTACTCTTATGGCTTCTTCCCTTACTGACAGCGAAGGAAAGGATCACCTTTTGTGGGACCAAACTTCTCCTGGCATGGCCATAAACCTATTTCCCCATCATTCATCCTTGTCTCAGCCATCACACAGGAAATGCTAGAATGGCAAACTCCAGATCCCAGCACACAGTCCATAAGATCCCCTTTTCTGCAATTTTTTTTCTAAACTCTGCACTCTTCAGTGCAGGCACCTACTCTTCATAACAGGCTGCAGCCAGCAAGCAACAGGACCCAACATTCCAAATCAGCTCCAGAGACATTCAGCAGATCTGAGGCAGGATGCTGAGACAGTCCTGGGTGAAGAACAACTCCTCCCTCACCCCTCCAGCTGGAGCCAAGCAGCTCTGTATGTGCCAGACAAGAATTATTCCCCATCCTTGACATAACAGCTCTGGATATTCTCAGAGTAGCTGTATAAACATTATTATTAATTTAATCCTAATGAGTTTTGGCTTCAACATCTCATGGCAGAGACTTCCAGGGGCTGAGAATAACCAGTTATTAAATGATTCCTAAATGAGAAAGTACAACATTCATGAGGCTGATACTAATACTAGAGTTTCCTCTCTTGTGTATTTTGCTGGGGTTTTGCCTTCATTTAAAAATGAAATAAAGACACCACTTGAACAACAACACTGAAATTCTAAACACATTTTTCCTTTCAGAGCACTTTTCCCCAGAAGATCTTAGTTATGCCTCTTAGTCCTTATTATTGCTCTTCTACGAGCAGCAAACCATGTGGCCAGGGAGAGTTTCAAATCAGATCCATGGCAGATGACTGATTGATGCCAAACCCCAGGAGTCCAGACTCCCTCCACTACCTCCATTTGAATGGGAACACCAGAGTTTCTCACTAGTAGGAGAGCAGCCTGGCCTGGGAAGCAGCCTTACTTCTATCTGAAATAACCACAACAAAGTTAACAACAGAGAGATTATCTGATTTTAGGCAAAAAGTAGCATATAATGAAAAATGAGCATGGATGTTATTTTGCAGAGTATGGTCACAGAAAGACACACTGGTAGTTTACACATGGTTTTGACTTGCAGTCTTTTGCCATTGCACTTCTTTCTGGCTCCAGGCAATAAGGGGGAACAGTGGACAGTTTATATGTGGTCAGAGTGGAAAATTCTATGTCAACACATCTTTCAGATCCACAGACTAGCTTCCAGCCAAATCAAGAGCTGTCAGAGTCTTAAATTGGGCTGCTGAGTTTGCTTGGGTAAAGCCTGAAGGAGAGAGAAGCTGGGGAAAAGAAATAAGCTGTTTCTCATAGATAAATAAATTTTTAAAGTATTTAACAGCATAAAATCCAAATCAGCAAGAACATTTTGGCAGACAGGGTAAAAACCCGCAGTCTTCCTAGACCTACAAAATTCTGCCTTCACCTAGATTGGTGAATCTTTGCCAAATACTGGCAGTAGCCATCCCAATCACTTCACAAACAAGCTGTCACACTGTTAATAGTAGCCTGGTTAATCCCACAGATGCAGGTTCTTTGGTTTCTTGGTCTATTATCCTTTTTAGGTCTGCACCAGCTGCCCACAGGGTAACACTGTCATGGGAGAGGGTTCAGAAGAGCCAGTTCAAATGTACTGTGGGGCAGGTTAGTCAGCAGTAGTGCACTTGGCTGCAGAAGTCCCCTAGAGCTGCCTGATCCTGGTATCCAGAGCTCTGGGAAATTTTGTCATGGCCATCATGAGTTAAGACCTGTTGAGGAAGCCCTGCACCCCTCTTCTGGTAGCTCTGATCACAAATGCTGTTACTTGTTCTTGGAGCAACTTGAAGCTTTCTACCATTGCAGCTGAGTAACTGTGCTTCCAAGCACACACAGCAGCACAGTTTACAGCAACCTCAGCCACTCCTCTGAGTCTTATCAAAGGTCCATGCTTTTCATCCATCTTTCTAAAAGATAGAGAGAGATGTAACTCCTTGGGTTCTGTGCTAGGAATTTGGCCAGGAGCAGGGAGAGAGATCTCCCACTGCTGAGTGTCCTCTGGTTGCTGCAGCTCCGAGTCCTGGACTGGGCACCCTGTAAGGCTGGTTGTTTACCACATGATGTGAATGCAGCTCAGCTCTCAGCTTTAGAATTATTACAGTGGTGAAGAATAAAGTCCATCCTGTTATCAGCCCTCTTTTCCCCTCATTTTTTTCCAAGCCCCTTAAGGTTGCAAGGTTGCACACCACTGTTGACTGGCAAACAGGGTGTAGATCCAGATTCAGCTGCTCCCTGAAAATCCACATGTATTCATTTGCCATATCCAATCTAGAGATCTGCAAAAGGCTTGGGGCCACTGTGGGAGCCTGCAACCATCTCTCCTTCACCATTCTTAAAGTGGATAATTCAAAACAAAGAAACCCAATCTGGAAAATCCTGAGGCTTGCATGTCTGTCAGAAATAACTCATGTAATTTCTGAAGTTCCCCCGTAAGAAAGGAGAAGCAGGGATGAAGGCAGTTCACCATGTGGTGGGATCTCACAAAAAATTCATCAAGGCAGACCTGCATCATGCTCCAAGTGGCAGAGTCCAACACATTCACCTGCAATGTGCAAAACATTGTCAAGTTTGTGGTCTCGGTAACACCTGCAGGATGCCACCTCTATGAGTTGAAGCCTGTGTGCATTCATTCAGGGAGAGACAGGTGGTGGAGAAGTATCTGAGCCCAGATACTTTCCTGTAACCTCACCTCAAGCTCATAATCCTGCACAAAGCTGTTTTCTGCTCATACTTCCTTCCCTCTGTAGCTCTGCGATAGCAATACAGCCACTGGTCAGGATTACTTCTGATACTGTTCCTGCTCATATTCCTGTATCTACCCCAGATACATCTTCCTCTCCTCCCTCCAGCCCTGGACCATAGCATGGCACCCAAGAGACTGCTATAGCATTTGCCACAAGCAAAGGACTACAAATCTCCAGCTTTGGCTGGCTATATCTGAGAGCCCATCTGTCACTGAGAGTACACAAATTTTGGGAAATAAATGGAGGCACCTGTGCTGTAACCTGTTCCCTGTCTCACAGCAGTAAGGAAGTGTTGCTGAAATGATCAGCTTTGAAAGATCAGTCCTTCAGATCATCACTGCTAGAGTCAACCTCTAGGTGATGGGGAGAAGAAGCTGTTCCTATGACTTTGGAATACCTTTTTCCAGCATAGGAACCCACATGCCTCATCATTTCCCACAGGTAAATCTGGCAGCTGTTTCTCTTGGAGCCCAGTGCCAGTGCTGAATCGAACAGCAACCTGCACAGTGATGGATCTCAGTTTCCCAAGCAGTAAAGTGACAGGTAATAATAAATTATTTGTAGAAAATAATGGTTGGAAAAGCTCCACAGAATTTGCAATGAAAGGGCTCAGGAAAAAGCTCAGCTCAAGTTCATATTTCTTAATGTGATTTTAAACGTCAGAAATTAGTGGCAGCTCAGTGCTGTCTCTGGGCTCATTTCACTGTCAGTTTGTGAAGTCTGTGTAACTGAATATCATTGTTCCTCCCCCCGGAAACAGACGGTTCTTGAACACAAAAAAAATTTATCCCAACATAAACTCCATTTAAGGATCTCAGTGCCATGACTGTGTTCTCTGAGATCGTTCACTGAAGATTGTCACAGATATCTCCCTTTTTTATTGAAAAGATTCTCTGCACCAGTTCAGAAAATTTGTGCATTAAAAGCTCTTCCCTGGCCCACCCAGAGAAGCAGCCCCAAAGGACTCCCAGGCCCCTGAAGAGCACATGGGGTGGAGGAGGATGCTACAAAGGGGACAGGAGGAAGAGCATGCAGGGAGCTCCCAAGAGGGGATTTACCTGCCCTCAGCAGTACCCTGTGCTGGTGTGCAGGACTCTCAGCCTCTCGATGGAGCAAAGCTGTGCCCTGCCTACAGTGAGTCCCAAATGCAGCCAGTTGCATCGAGAGCTTGGCTTTGAACATTGAGAGGGCTCAGCTGCTGAGCTACGTTTCTAATCTCTCAAAAATTCCCAGGGGCAGCAGAAAGAAACTGGAAAATGGTGGTCAGGAAAGCAGGAAAACTAGCTGGAAAATCATGACCACTAGGCTGGGCACAGGCTGACGGCTTCACTTGCTCTCCCTCCTGGCACCTTGGCTCGCCCTCACTTACACACATTTGGGATAAGGGCTGGCCTGGAGGATGAGCAATCTGGCCCCATCGTCTCTGCTTCTCACCCCAAAGGCACTCCTTTCATTGCCTCTTTAAGTCAGGGTAAGGGGAACCTTATGGGGAGTTTTCCTATGGGGAATGTGATGGGAACATGCAGTTCTCACTTGGGGAAAGGCATCCCTAATATGGTCTCAGCCATGCTGACTGGCTGGGGGCTCCTGTGGGAGGAATGGAGCCCCTTATAAAAGCACCCAGATCCTCCCACGAAGGCAAACCTCCCTGGGCTTTAGCAGAGCTACAGCGAAGCTTGCTTGATATGGGAATTTCATCCGTCCTTTGGAGATTATCCAGGCTTTCTTGGGTTTCACATGGCACGAGGTGGTGGCCTGGGCTGTGCATGCCCTGGTGGATGCCAGCAGAGAAAGCCCCTTTTCAAGCAGCACACGGCTGCTGCCAGAATCACTTTGCAAAGGAAACCTGCTGGTACCCCCTGCAGTGGGCACCCTGCCTTGCTCCCTGCTCCCTGTTCCCCACTCCCTGTCCCTGCAGCAGCAGCACATGCTTCAAAGGGTGCAGGCCGGTGCCACCATGGCATAACCCATTGCAGCTCCTCTTTTCTTTTCCTTCTTCTGAATCTGCCCAAGTGCACATTTCTGTGCTACACCAACCACCCCATCCACATCCTAAAGAGCCTCATTGGTCTCAGGACCCATGTGTAGGACCCACTCTGTCCTGCAATGCTGACCAGGGCTGGGCACACCCGCATCAGAGCCAAAATGTGCCCAGCACACACTCTTAGACCCCTGCCCATGCATGGAGAGGAGGTGGCAGCACTGAGGGAGCCAATTCCTGCAGCTCCAATGGGGCTGGGGAGGATGCTGGGCCAGGGGTGAGTCTCACATCAGCTGGGATGGCTGGTGCACAGTCTCAGATGATTCCTAGAGCACTCAGAGAAGGAGGTCTGGAGGAAGACATGTGCCAGATACCTGCTGGGATGTCCATCCCAAAAGTAACACCATCATCCCATATGGCCAACATGAATAAATGGCAGAAAGGATGGCCCTCTTCTTACAGGTATTCCCTGGCTTATAAAAAAAAATAGAAAAGGCAGAAAAGCATTTTATTCATTCAGAGAGCAGGTCCCTGCCTTGCTTAGAAATATAAACAACAAACATGCTGCTGATCATGCTGCAGTTGCTTGTTCAGAACACGGTAGCTGGGGGCAAATGCAGCCCCCCTGAAATAGCACTTGGAATGGGGAGCCAGCCCAGGAAGCCATGGGCTTAAAAACCAGAAAGAGCCTTGAACAAAATGTCAGCACCATGAAGGCATTTTCTCAGGTCTCACGCTGTTAGGGTGGAAATACATGGCACACCTTTAAAAGGACATAAAATGTGCCATAGGCGGGGTGGGATCTATTTTTAACCCTTTGGAGTGTGCAGATGTGCAAACCAGGTCTCCCCAGCTAGTGGGAGGAGTGTGGTCAGCCATTTGGCTACCAGGCTGGGAAATGCCAGTGTAGTCAGGGTTATTTATCCTCTGGTGAGGAGGGAGATTAAAGTCTTATCATGCCTCTTCCTTTACCTTGGTAGCAACCCCAGCCAGCAGCTTGAGCACATGCATATGTGCTAAGCACTACCAACCAGTCACCAGCTTTGCAGTTTTCTTTTTGCAAAGGGGTGTTCTGAGTCTGGGTTTCTAACCTCACCATCGCCCTGGCTCTGCCTGTGGGAGAGAGCTGGCATAAGTGCTGCTGCAAAGCAAGGAAAAGCAAGAAAGGCACCCTGGGGAGGGTGAGGCACATGCCAGTGATGTGCTGGTAGCTGGTGGTGGCAGAACAACCCTGTGGCAGGGGGTCAGCCCTTCTGTCAACAACACCATGAAGCCATGAGGGCTGGATGTCAGCCATCCTGGCCTATGGTCTGGCGTGTCCCCACACTCCACCACACTCGCCAGCCCAGGCCTCCTCCAGTTCCACAGTTAAACCACCAGCCTGCCTTGGCCGGGATCAGGGGTGGGAGGTGTGAGTATGTGGTGTCTGCAGCCCCTCACACCATACAGCATTTTGTAAAACCTCCCATCCAGTCTTAAGGGTCTCCTCCTTGCTCCTGGAAGAAAATCTAGTAGTTCAACAAACACAGTACTGATTTAAAATATAGAAAAGCAGACACTACAGCCATTTTACCACATCTCTCCTACTTAAAATTTTAATACATTTGTCTCCAGACAGCTGTTTGTCTCCTCTAGTGCTCTCCATCCTAACACACTGCAGCACAGCAGCCTCCTCACAAGGAGAGTCACCAAAAAGGGCAGCTGTGATCAAACAGCAGCTGTGGATCCAGCAGTGCCCCTGCAAAAAGGGTACCTCAGTTCTGCTGTCACATGGCTTGGCACCAGGATTTCAGTTCTCAAAGGATGAAGAGAAAGTACAATCTATGCCCAGTGCTTGAAACACTGCATCCCCCTGAGGCACCAGAAATTATCTTGAGAGTGGTTTTGACAAATGGGTGCCCTTGAAAAAAACCTGTGCACCACTTGTGAGCAGCTCCTCTAGCGAGTGCTGACATCTGCATATATTGTTTATAATGAATTATGTATTCAGCACAAGGAATCTGTTGGCTCTGGAGTGTGATATTATGTTGATTTTCATCTCCCCACTTTGCTGATGTGAATTCAGCCTGAGCTGCCTGTGAACCAGGCCTCTCCCTGCACAAAACCACTACCATGCCCTGACCCCCTTGTCCCTGCCACCCCATGCAAAGTGAACAAACCATGTCTAGAAACACCACTCTAAGAGTTAGCCAGGCTGCCTGTGGAGAATTATGTGCTGCAGGGGACTGTTTTGGGAGCAGAGGAGCTGGTTGTGCACCTTACTGGCTCCTGGCCCAGCAGCAACATTCACCTGCTGCCCTAGAGAGATAGAAATGATTCCTGTAGCACCTGCCACTTGCCCTGGATCAGGGGTGATAGACAATGCAAGCAAACTGGGGGGATACAGAAATAAAAAAGCTGCACTGAGCCAAGCTCCCCAGAAAAACTCAGTACCAGCTACGGGCTTGTTGAGAAAAAACACAAGCATTATCCACAAGTAAACCTGAGCAGTGCATTTTGCTAGCAGTGGCTGGCAAGGTGGGTGACTTTACTCCTGAGTGCGGAGGCTGGAAGTTTCGGACTTTAGCCTGTGTTCCTGGCATTCCCACAGTTGTGTGGACATCCCTTCCATCCCCATACTCCTCGTCCCCACTCCCTACTAGGGCAGAGCCACATCTTCCTCTGGCTGTGAATCACTCACTCATTTGTAGTTGAACACCACTACATGGCTGCTTTCTATACTCTGTCCCTGTGGTGCTCATGCCCACTGCCTACCACAACACCACTGCAAAGGAGAGTTCTCAGGAAAGCTGAATGAGCAGCCCAGACTTGCTGGAGCTGGAAAAGAAGTTGCTGGAAAAGAATTTGCTGGAAAAAAAAATTGGCTTCCTGTGAAGTCCATTATAGCCAAACCATGCCCACCAGAAAGCAGTTAGCTCCTGGAGTTACACAGAAAGAGGTGAGCAGGAATAAAACCAGTACCTTCAGTCACAGAAACAGGTGACTCTGGAATCCCATCAGTCTGCTTTCTAAGAAAGATTCTGAACATGCTGGATCACCCTTTAAAAACAGTTTGCATGTCTTTGTCCCTCTTAGCCTGTTGCCTGTGAAGAGGATATGTGCAAAATAGGTCAGGACTCTTCCTTCTGCCTTAGTGGCTCCCCTGCTGTGCTTCCCAGTACAATTTCCACTGCACTCCTCATCTTCTTTGCCTCATCTCCACTGCCCTGTACCTGCTTGATAACGCATTATGTTACCAGCATTTAGCAACATGCTCTTTTCCCAGCTCCAGCTGGAGCCCTGGGGAGAAGGATGCAGCTCTGGAGATGTGTCTGCTCCCTCTCCTGGACGTCTAAGCCCTGTCAACACCAAGGCACCCCACTGCCAGCAGCCAGCTGGCGGGCAGTGACCCGGAAAGAGCTCTCTTGTGTGGCAGGCCCCTGGGCAAATGCCGGCAGGGACCTCCACCGAGACTCCACTCCTCTCCACTAGCTGGGGTAGCAAGCAGCTCCAGCAGCTCCACACTCTCCTTCCAGGCACCGTCCATGTGGAGAAAAACACCAGCTGTTGTGTTTGTTGGCATGCTTCCCTGGTGTACCCTCCTCCTGTTTCTTCAAACATCCTGAAACACGTACAGTGGCTTGGCTTAGGCAAACCCTCACTCTACTCTTCTCTCCCCATCTTGTGCCCAGCAGACTGAAGCCATTCACCCTTTCCTCCTGGACTTTGTTATGGTGAAAAAGCCAAACAGCACATTTTCTCTGTTCTTCAGAAGGCAGCCAGAATGCAGTGATCAGTCCTGTCCTTTCTAACTTCCCTTACTCTTCTAAATTATTCCCTGGTTCCCATAATATGCCACCAGAATCCCCTCCACAATTTGGAAGGCCTATTTAGCAAGTCAGATATAGTAAGGCATGACTTTATAAATAGAGAGGGGCATGGTTTGGGACTGTGCAACATGACTCACAAGTCAAACTGCCAGTGAAGAACTTATCAGACATTTGCTTTAAATATTCATTGAACAATACCAAACCCTCCTTACAGTTACACTTACCATATGAAAATTCCCTTCCCATACTCGGTCAGTATATTTATGCTACTTTCTTCAACAGTTCTCAGAAACCACTTACCATTGTGCTGGTCAGAGATAAACCAGGGTCAGAAAGCAAAACACCTTCTTGGATCTTAAGCCTGCACTCACTTCCAGCTCTGCAACTCAGAACTTTCCCAGCACAAATTCAATGGGATGATGATTATGTCATAAAATATTTTCTACTTAAATGCTTTTCTTTTTCCACCCAGGTATCTTATTTGTCAAAATTACCACTCCTGCCCAATACGTGTTGGTGTTGTCCAGACTTGGGTCTTACTGCTTTTCAGTTTTCTTGTATACCCTCATTTGCTCAATTGATCCTAAATTCAGACTGATTCTTCAACAGAAAACAGAGAAAAACAGATGTGAGTTATGAAATGAGCAATAAAATCTTTACAGAGCAGGCAGTTGATTAAATGCAAACATTTCAGGAAACAAGTATTCTTCTAATTGTTTTCTTCCTCCTGATCATTTCACACCCTCAAGCCATGCCAGACTCTGGACTTCCAGAAACAAAATTAATTATTCCCTCTTCCTCCCTGTGCTTCCCCATGTTATTGCTTTTATTGCTATGGCTTTGTTTCTTAATCTGGGACCTGACCATATAAGCACTTAAACATTAACCAAATCCGCTGTCCTCCCATCAGCTTCAGTGAGGATTGCTCGCATGAATCAACCCCAGTACAATTGCATTGCAGCAGAACGTGTCTGAAACTGAGTGCACGAGCTGAGACTTTGCTGCAATGCCAAAATAGACCCAATCTAACCTGCAAAAATGGTATAAATTAATACTGAGTGTAATGTCACTGCAGCACCCTGGGAATGTTCTCCATTACTCCTGCACTGCAGAACATCCCAGATGCCTTCTCTTTCCATGGCTATGTATCCATCTCAGTATTTGTTCTGCCCTTTCCCAAATCCCCCTGCCCAGGCACAAGCCCTCCCCCTACCATCTGCTGACCTTCCAATATTTTCCATGTTATTCTTTTCTCTCCCCTTTTTATTTTTAAACAATGATGCACATTCAGCAGGTGCACTCTCTGGGCTGCCCACAGTCCTGCTGCAGCTGCTGAAGAAACCAAGCACCTCCAGTTTGCGCAGTGCTACACCTGGTTTCTGGATTCTGATCAAGGTTTTTTGACAGGAATTACATCAAATTTTTTGTCAAACAATTGTTTCTCCACAGGGGAATATGTGCAGCAGGCACTAAAAAAGATAAAGCAAGGTGTCAGCAGAGGCTAAGCATCTCAAGGATTAAATGACACCCTTTTTAGGTTGACTTTAGAATTTAGCTCCAAGTTCCACCTAATGTCATATTTTGCTGTCAAAGCAGAATCAACCTTCTTTATTAATTCATCTGGCATTTAACCCATTACGTATGAACAGAGGCATCATAACACCTTGACTATGCAGTCTCAGCCAGGATGGGCTGGCTTCAGTGGACTAACAAAAATTAAGGAAAGAGGCAATAAATATCAGAGTAGAAGACCTAAAATCAATTACCATGTTCCTCCTAAAAGATTTGTCCCAAGAGAGATTTCTCATATTCTCCCTGAGCTAACTGGTTTGGATACTGTACTTCTAAATTTGCCACTTTTATTACATTTGCAGAATAATCTTATTCCACAGGGGTCTTGAGGCCATGTGTGGAGGCATCACATCCAGAGTAAGAACTGAAACTGCTGGTGTTTCGGGTTGCTGGTGAGACCAGCTCAGGAAGAAGTGCGAGTCTGGACTCTCGGCAAGGTGAAAGACCTGCTGCAGGCACAACTGTGGATCCCTGGCACAGCCAGTGGCTACTGTAGCCTCCAGATTGTGGCCACATTTGGAAAACAATCAGATTCCAAGACTTTTTCTAGTATTTGTGCCAGGAAACTGGGCTACAGGACTTCCAGAGCTAAATTTAGGATCACAAGTATTTCACATTCCCCAAACACCTTCTATGACAATATCTCAAAACCCTTCATGAGCTTTAGCTATTCCTCTTTATCTTCCTTTGAGATGGAAAATAGAAAAGCCACTTTGCTGGCAACAAACAGAACCATGAATGTTGACTTGCTCATGGTCACAGAGGAAAACCATGATGGACTTGGTACGAGAAAGAAGTAAAAAGAAAGAAAACGTAAACTGCTTGGATCCTGCAGTCACAAAAACATGGCTGGTCACCTACACCAGTGCTGCTGGGATTAGGTAGGAATAACACAATCACTATTTCAAAATTGTTTGGGTTAGGGAGTTCTGGTAGCTCTCTATTGATTTTTTCAAGTGGGGATGGGATGGCTAAAGGTTTCCGGAACAAGAAATCCTGATGGAGGAAATACCCTATTCTGTAGCCTTTTGAACAGTGCCTCTATCCCCACACACTGCAAGAAAGTGGGTGGTCTTAGAACTTGGACCTCACTCATTTTTCAGCATGGAATGTAGTGCAGAGCAGGCAGAGCTCCCCACTGTGCTTCGCAGGTAGATAGCCCAGTGGCAGCGTGGTTGGATGCTAGCAAACTCAAACCTGTTTAGACTCTTAGGCCTCTATTATTTTAACCAATTTTTTGGTGATTATCGTTGTTCAAGGGAATTTAAAAGCCTTACAGAAACAGATACAGCTGTCCTGGGAAACCTTGTTGCCTTCTGTCAGGTTGATCTGCTTCAGACCTCCTCCCACTTGCATGGTCCTCCGTCTTTCCCTCTGCAGGTAGTGTCTCCCTGCAGCCACAGGGAGGTTTGTGAAGGGCAGAACTGTTCTGTCATTGTCTGCTCCCTTTAGCGTGACTCACAGTGCTGTGGTTCTTCTACCACTCCAGCAACCAACTCCCTCCTTTCTTTGGGTGTCCCCTTCCTAGCACTGACCTACCCAGTGTGACAGAAGCAACGCGAGCTCTGCACTGGCCACTGTTAATGGTAAACTCACTTTGTTTTGCACTGAAATAGATTAGATGATGTCTGTATCTATGAAGGGTCACCCTCCTGTAACCACCATAGAGCTGCCTGTGGGAGCACCCTTGTCCGTGCCTGCATGCACCAGGCACCAAGGCAGCTCTTCCTCTAGGAACAGGACTGAGCTGCATCTGTACAAAGGTCTCCTTACACACCTGTACATGAAGCCCTACTCACAGCAGTTCTGCCTTAATGAAAGACAACAACCTAGCCAGAAGAGCTACAAGACATGACCTCCTTTGCAAATACAACTCAGGTCCTCATGCCTTTGTGAGCCAGGGGCAAGGGATGATGCCTGCTGATATTGACTTTGGGCTGCTCATCTCTCAGTACATGTGAGAACCCTTTTATAAGGTGATCCTCCCCCTTTTCCCTCCAGCGGTGAGACTTTTCAACTTTAAAGCCTTGTCTTTCCTTGGAAGAGAGAGAAGCTGCTGGAAGCCAAGCAGTGAGGGCACAGGGGGGCAGGGAGTGTTTGTTTGGAGGGTGTTATGAGTGGAAGCAATGTGCCAAGTAAGAAAAGCGCGTCCAGGGATCTATATATACGCAGCTCCCCGAGGTGGGGTTACACGGAGGCTCATTCCCGGGCTGCCTGTGGCACTCCCTGAACATCAACAGCCAGCACTGCTTCCAAGCTGCATGCTTTAGTTTCAGAGTGGCCTTGAGCAGCCAAGGCAAGATGGAGTTTGGCTGTGGTCCCTGCAAGCACAGAGGATAAGGTGCCCAGGGTCATCACAAAGCTAGAGGTTTGCATGCTGCTGGCCCCAGGTCTGCACAGGGCAGTGTAGTTTCAAGGTTGACAGGAGGGGGGAAGAAAGAGGCATTCTGGGCAATAAAAGGTTTTTCTAACATCTGCTCAACTCCATCACACAGGGTGCACATCCCTAGTGGGAGCCAGCAATGCTCCAGCTTTCCCTGCTGCATAGAACTCAGAAGCCGCTTCATTTTACAGATCCTGAACAAATAAAAAACCAAAGCCTTTGCCAGCTCAAATACAACTAATTATGAAAGCCTGAAGCTGGGTCCTTTGGTCTCTTCAAAACCTGTTCTGGCCATCAGGGTCTGAAAAGGATCCCCAAAGCTGCTAGAAGTTCCTGGGAAATAATGCAAGACTGCAGGATACTCCATATGGTCCTGTTCCTAAAGCTGCCCACCTGACTGGCATCTGCCCCACATGGGAGCCCTGCACACCAGCATTGTCTGCAGTTATCCATTGGCTGATCAATAGGTTACAGTCACCCTCATGTACTCCATTTTCCAGCCCCAGGAGATGTGCCATGAAAATCTATACAACTGAATAGCTCTCTTTTATTTAATTTTTTAGTAGAAAAATGCCTGTTTGGTTCAAAAATAAATAAATTAACTAATAAACCCTAACAGGCAATGTTCCATTCAAGTTTTTCTCTTTCATGTGGATTAGTGAAATAGAAACAGCACACAATATTCCTATAAAAGAAGTGTTTGAAGATTTGAAGGGTTTGTTTTAGTGCTTCACTTTCAGAAATAAAGATCACTACAGAATTTGTTGCTTAGGGAGTTTCCTGTGAAAAATAATGACAATTAACAAGTGGCCTCTATTCTGTCCTTTTAGTAATTCTCATTGAATAAATATTACTGGCCAAATGCTCACAGAAGATTCACAATCACCTGAATACACAGTGGGGCTGCACTGATGTCAGCCCTGAGTGGGTGTTCATGTCCTCTCAACAAAGCCAAGCCTAAAAGATACTGTAGGTCAAAGTGCTTTTTGGATTTGCAGTTTTGGGACCCAAAGGGAGAAGCACGCTGGGGTGTCAGTTCCCTTTCCCACATGGGGGACAGAACCATGACTTTTGTGGAAGGCTGCATTCTGCTCTCTGTGCAATGCAGATTTTCACATTAACAAAATCTCTATCAAAATGAAATTAGGAAGCCTCTCCAATGCCCTCATCTTCTTCAGGATTCCCTTTGTTCTTTTGCTTAGAGGCTCCTTCAAGACTTTCCCTTGGAAGCCAGGTTTTCCCTGTTCCCTAGCTTCTTAAATAATTGTGTTGATGGCCCAGACATCTGCAGACTCTGGGGAAGATTACATCAAAACCCAGTCAAGACTGCCTCCCAAGCTCTTCTAAGCAGCTCCACATAATATTTTTCTTCCCAAGAACTCTTTATTTCTCCAGATTTTCCATTCCTTGGTGACATCTGGTATTTCCAGGGCAAAGTCTTGCACTGCTGACTGGGTGCAGCTGTGGAGCTGAGCTGCAGAGGGTTGTCCTGCACTGGTCCAGCCCCAGATCCAGCTGGTTGTGAGGCAAGCAGTGATCTGCAGTCCCAGAGGATGTTGTTAGTGCAGGCAACAGCCATTCTGCCATTACCTTGCCTCCCACAGCACATGGGCTATCCCCTTTTACTCCTCTGAGGTCCCATTTATTCCTCTGTTGCTCTCAAAACAGAGGATGCTGGTCCTGGCTATCCTTCACCTGCTGCCAGCTGCACTGTTACAGGGGCACAGGGAGGTAATGAAATTATTGAGAACTACAACAAAGACCAAACCTGATCCACTGTGCATGAGCAAAATTTTCCAAAACACCTTCCCAACAATGGGGTTTGTGAATCACATGAAAATCTCACTCACCTGTTTCCAAACAATCTGTGTCTTTGATTGCTGAAAATCACAAGGAAAATCCCAAGCCCAAATAAAAACCTCATTTCATAATAAAGAACATGTTTTAGTTTGAAATTAAAACCCGAACAGGTTTTGTTTGGTAGACTTGAGATTTGTTGCACTCAATTTATTGATTAATCAACAAAACCAACAACAAGTCATTTTTTTCAGCTGTAAAAATGTACTGTTAGTCATTTAAGTACTGTTGGTCATTTAACTTCAATGGGATGAAATTTGCACTAAGGCTATCGAGAATAGGTGGTGCTGTGGGTTAGTACGAGACAAAGTGCTACTGTTAGAGACAGCAGAAAATGAGATGCCAGTGGCAGCACCAGCCTCCCTGCGCAAGGCAGTGCCCATGCAATGCTCTGGCTGCTGGAGGACTGCCCTCTGCCCACAGCTATGTTCATGAGTGTTCCTAAACTCAAGCTTGGCACAGTAAAATGTAGGTCTTCCTTCAGAAGGGGCAAGCACCTACTGCTCCCATTGATTTTGATCAGGCTGGAGGAGAGTCACTGCCTCAGTGTCACACTCCACAATGCCAAAAAATCAGCCTCTTCTGACGTGGGCTTAGGACCCTAAATTAACTATGCAGGTGGAAAAGTGGAGTCTGCAAGTGCTGTCTAATCCATGAGGCTGCTCTTCTAAGTTAACTTCTATTTGTGCTTCTAAAACAGTCTTTTAATAAAATAACAGAAGCAGGTCCTAAAATCCATCTTGTAACACCACTTAAGTCACAACTGATTTTGAGATCAGGATTCAAGTACTGAGGATTTAACATTAGTTAAGCACCTACCAAAATCCCAACACAGATCTGTCAGATGAAGTAGGTGCCACTGCACAACAGTTTGCACAAATGGCAAGTAAAAGCTTGTGTTTGATTTTTGAGAAGCAACTACTTTTCCAGGCCAACTCTAGTCACTCAGAGAGGGGTTTCAACTGAGGAGGTCCTAGGGTTGCCCTGGGACCCCCTCTGCCCTCAGATACCAGGGAAGGACCAGGACAGCTCCTCCCACAGGGTTTTAGCCCTTTTGAATAGGGCTATAAAAAGTGTATTCATGTATGTGTCTCACTTCATTGCAGGTAAAACCAGCTGAAACGCAAAACAAAGGCACCATTAGCATAGCCACAGCAGAGCGAAAAACCTTGCTAGACTGGAAGTTTATCTGAAAAATCATCTTTTATTTCCGAGCATTGCTGTCTTCTACAGCAAAGGAACACCCCAAAACTCAAGCACTGCTTTTGTGCCAAGGTGCTGTGCTCCAGGAGTTCTCCTTCTCCAAAGGCTGATGGCTCCTGCACATGTGCACTGGGCCAGGGAGAAATGCCAAGTCCGGCAGGGATTTAGGGTTTCTCCCTGAGGGAGGGAGAACCTGGGGTGTGTATGTGTGTGTGAATACTGGAAGCAAAGGGGGCCCCCAGAGCCCCAGATAAATGAGGAAGGCCAGAGCAGCTTCCCTTCCTCCCACCCTGCTCTTTCTCATCAGCAAACAGGGCAGGCAAATGCCTTTGGCAAGGGGAAGCCCTGGGGATTTTCCTTTGGGCTCCCAGGGAGATCCTGAGTAAAGGATCTGATCCCTGGAAGGGGTGGGGTGGTTCAAGGGGGCAAAGGAGGGGGTGGTCCCTTTGCAAGCAGCGCCTCGTGCATGACCACTGGCAAGGGCAAGCGTGTCAGGCAGGGTGAGGAAGTGGCCCTGGCTGCCCTCAGACCCCAGGGACAACATGATGGCAGGTGGGTTTCCCATAAGTGGAGTGGAAAGCTCTTTATTTAACCTGCACCCGGCCACCTGCCCTCAGCCTCATCTTTGCCTTCCTCGGGAGCATGCCAGGGCTACTTTTTGGCAGGCTGAGCCAAATGAAATCTTTTGCAAGCCAAGGCTCCAGGTAACCCTTTCTCTCCTGAGTCTGGGAGAAACACATTGCAGAGTGTCAGGACACCCACCTTGCAGCAGCATGATTCAACACACAGCTACCCCCAGACTACTCCCAGTGCCGCTGAGCAGCCTGAACCCCAAGCAAGTCCCAGGGAGCTGGCCCCTCTGGCTGGGGTCCCGCCCCCCATCTCCTGTCGGGAGATGTCCAGCCCCTCAGCCCACTGCCCTCATGCTGCATCAGCAAGTGGGATGGAAGAACCCAAGCAAATGATGACAAACAACCGCATTAGAGGTGTGACAGAATGACCGATGATTTAATGCTTCTTGAAGTTTTTTGTTTCCTTCCACAGGGCATTGGTTTTAAAAACAAACAAAACGAGATAAAATAAATTAATTTATGTACACTTTACATACACTGTGTCACGTGGAGCTTTGCAGCAACAGTAACCAGAAATCGTTACAAAATAGAAAGTTACATGGCTGTTGCAGGCCCTCGGCAGGCTGCAACCTAGAGGGTTGTCATCCTGAGCGTGGTTGGCAAAGTGATCATGTAAACATGTTTAGAAGCATTTACGGTGGACAATGGATGGGCCAGCTTCATCGTATTCCTGCTTTGTGATCCACATCTGCTGGAAGGTGGACAGGGAGGCCAGGATAGAGCCACCGATCCAAACAGAGTACTTACGCTCAGGTGGGGCAATGATCTGGAAAAAGCCAAGAGAGCTGAGATCAGTAAACAAGCCGCAGCTGTGGTTGGCAGGCACAGGGGTGTGCACAGCCCCAAGTGCTGTGTGCTGGGGGGCAAAAGAAGGCTGCTCCCATGCCCAGGTCCTTTGTGGTCCAGCCTTACCTTGATCTTCATTGTGCTGGGGGCCAGGGCTGTGATCTCCTTTTGCATGCGGTCAGCAATACCTGGGTACATGGTGGTACCCCCAGACATGACATTGTTGGCATACAGGTCCTTCCTGATGTCAATGTCGCACTTCATGATGCTGTTGTAGGTGGTCTCATGGATCCCTGCAGACTCCATACCTGGGGGTAGGGAAAGGGAAACGAGCAGGCACAAGTTAATTGCAAAGCAAGAGCTCTACCTGACAACTCAGGAATGAAGGGGAGAACTGCCAGGGGAGAAGAGAGGGAGGGGGTCCCACACACCAATGAAGGAAGGCTGGAAGAGGGTTTCTGGGCAGCGGAAACGCTCATTGCCAATGGTGATGACTTGCCCATCAGGCAGCTCGTAGCTCTTTTCGAGGGAGGAGGAAGAGGCAGCAGTGGCCATCTCATTCTCAAAGTCCAGCGCCACATAGCACAGCTTCTCCTTGATGTCACGGACAATCTCACGTTCAGCTGTCAGGGGGGAGCAAAGGCATCAGTGATTGCAGAGGAGGAATCTGGAACGCTTGCACCTCTGCTGGGCCTCCAGACCCCTAACCACACGTGAACTCCCAAAAAGGAGGGCTCACACGGCTTGAAATGGGGTAAGAGGATGCAGCATCCCTGAAGGTGCAAAGGTTGGAAGTGAGAGGGGGACTTTTTGGAAGAGGGAATTGTGCTTACCTGTGGTGACAAAGGAATAGCCACGCTCAGTCAGGATCTTCATCAGGTAGTCAGTGAGGTCCCGGCCGGCCAGATCCAAGCGCATGATGGCATGAGGCAGGGCATACCCTTCATAGATGGGGACATTGTGTGTCACACCATCACCGGAGTCCAGCACGATACCTGGGGAAACAAGAAGTAGCCACCTGAGAAATGCGTCCCACAAAGCGTCCTGCCCTGGGGGGCAGAGCGCTTGCCAGCTGTAGGGGATCAGTCCTGATGTCCTTGCTTAGGGAAGAGGGGCTAATGGGACTTTGCGCTCACCAGTGGTACGGCCAGAGGCGTACAGGGACAGCACAGCCTGGATGGCCACATACATGGCAGGAACGTTGAAGGTCTCAAACATGATTTGGGTCATCTTTTCACGGTTGGCTTTGGGGTTAAGGGGGGCCTCAGTGAGCAGGGTGGGGTGCTCCTCTGGGGCAACACGCAGCTCATTGTAGAAGGTGTGGTGCCAGATCTTCTCCATGTCGTCCCAGTTTGTGATGATGCCATGTTCAATGGGGTACTTCAGGGTCAGGATACCTCTCTTGCTCTGGGCTTCATCTCCTACGTAGGAGTCCTTCTGACCCATACCCACCATGACGCCCTGCAGGGGAGGAAAGCGGGGACTCAGCAACCTCTCCACGGCAGCGACAGCACAGGGCTCCCCAGCAGGACAGGAGGATGGGGAACGCCGGGAGGCAGCAGGGATCCACCACCACGGCTGTGGCAGGGCTCGAGGGGAAGCTCGGAGGGGCACTGTGCTGTACCTGGTGGCGGGGGCGGCCCACGATGGAGGGGAACACGGCCCTGGGGGCATCATCCCCGGCGAAGCCAGCCTTCACCAGGCCGGAGCCGTTGTCGCACACGAGCGCGGTGGTCTCGTCCTCGTCGCACATGGTGTCTGCGGTGTCTGCGGGACACAGGGGCTGAGCCTCACTCACGGCCGGGGCAGCGGCGGGCAGGGGCGGCGGGGCCGGGGCTTACCTGGGCTGGCTGCGGGCTCCGCGCGTCGGGCAGAGAGAGAGGCTACCGCTTCTCGCCGGGTCACTCGTGGCCGCCGCGGCCGCCGCCGAGCCTTTTATCGCGGCGGGCGGCGGCG
>JAOXXN010000446.1:42864573-42875892 GCA_026770055.1 Myrmophylax atrothorax | reverse complement strand
CTGCACCAGCGCAGCTTATTACATAACAAAGCAGAGGACGGGAGAGGAGGAATAGCCCCGAATCTCAGCCTCTTCACACCTCCCAACAGAATAGAGAACCAGCTCAACATTAGCAGTACAAGAACATTAAACATCAGTTTAGACATGGAAGTTATTTTAATGAGGCTTTATTTAAGTAAACTCACTGCAAGTAGCCTTCTGTTTTGGCAATAGTCAGATGGAAAGCCGTTGTACAAATGCCAAATGCCTCCCAACCAAGCAGTAGAGTAAAAGAGTTGAAAAGCCTACATGGCTCAGCATTTCCCAAAAACCTGGAGAATGCTTTTACACCAACCACAACAATCCCATCCCAGCAGAGAAGCCAGGCCCTTTGAAACAGATGGCTAAGACTGAACAGAAATGCCTGCTTCTGGAGTGAGGTTTCCTGCCACTCCTTGCAGAATACAGATATCTGGTGAACTGTTTGGAAAGGGATGAGACATTCCCGAAGTGTTTGGTGGTGGACAGTCAATTAAAAGATTCCTCTTCAAGCAAAATACAAGAGTCTACTAAAAGTTGAGGTAGGGGGTGGCAATCATTTATTTTATAACTCTTTCTCCCTAAACACTGACAAGTTTATCATTGTGAAACCACCCTGAAAGTGACATTTAAACAACCAAGTGGAAGGCTTTAAACTAGCCACTCTGAAGCCGTAGCTGGGAGTTACGCTCACACTTCTCAGCCATGCAAGACTGCAGAAGAGCAAAGTTCGCTGCTTAGAACAATCTTAGAAGATGACTGCTAGTGCATTTCTTTCCCATATTAGTTAGAACCTCTCTAGATAAATCTATTCTTCCAAACATGTTCAGACTTTCAGCCCAGCTTACTGTATTAGTACAGGGAGGAGGGGAAGCCACGGAAGGGGAGCTGTGCTTTTAAAACTAGAAACTGGATTCTCTTCAACCAATTTAACTTCTGACCTTCTCAGCTGTTGGATCAAGTTGTTGCAGCAGGCATAGAGCCAGACAAGTAAAACATAAGGGCATACAAGTTGCTCTGCAGTCACTCTCCAACTCTTGAGCTACATGCAAAAGGAAGGTGCAACACATCAGATTGTACTAATTTTTATTTAAAGATTAAAATCTGCTGCTAGTCACAATATTTAAAATAGAATAGTTAGATGGATTTTTTTCATTCTCTTGTCAGAGATAACTAACTGGGGCAGCAGGGTAAAAGAAAAGAAAATTTAGTAGCATCTATCAGTAGAGAACAAGGTGTGGAGCAAGGAAGATCCTGTTGGACTCCCACACTTTCATAACTGCTTTCTAGGTTTCGTTCGAGCCTAAGTGCAAGCAGCTGCTGTGAATGACTGCATGGTGAGCTGCTAATCTTACTTTTACATGTCTTCTAGAAATAGCTTAGATGGAAGTTAAATACATAAAATATTAAAATGTTTTTAAAAGTTTAACCATTCAGATATAAACTGAAAGAATGGAATATTTACTGGATCAGAAGACTTTGAATGACAGCTGTGCTTTATTCCTTTCTGTCACAGACAAGCTGAGTGATCAGTGAGAAGCCAGTTATCCTTCTTGTGCCAGTAACCTTTAATGCAAAGTTGAAATGAGCTAGTTTCCACAGCAAAAAGTGTTGTACCAAGAAAGAGTGGAGTCATCTGACAGAATAACCAGTTGTTTCTTAAGTAAGCCATGCGGTCACCCAGCATTAATGTTTTCAATGTTGTCTCTGAACTGAAATCACAACCCCAGTGGTGACAGCAGAAGTTTCCCCACCTTCTGCACTGGGCCCCACATTTCACCCTGTGCGTCTGTGTATCTTTTGAGTCTCAGGCAGGACTCACACTAATCAGGATACAGAACAAAACAGCAAGTTTATGAAAGGCACAGAAAATGAAAACTTTATTTTGCCTGAAAACACAACTCTGCCTCCCCTGACTAAAGCATCAATGTCTATACATTTAGGACCAAGTATATTACTTATATAGATTTTATCACAAAGTTTTAGCAAAAAACCAAACAGAACACAAAAAAGTATAAAGGAATTTAACAGTTCTTTAGAAAAAATATTTTAAAAAACAGTGGGAATCATGCTTGTCCCTGAACATAGAGTTCATAATTTGCTTTTAACACAAATTCGAAGTAAGCATTGTATTTCAAGTTGCCAAGTTCGTTTGCTTGCAGCAAGTCCTTCACCTCTGGTAAATATTCACTTAACTGGACTCCTACAACACAAAACACTTATTACAACACTGATAAAAGTGCTTTTCATTAGCAATTCAGGTAATTTTTAAGTAAACACCTGTGTCTGCCTCACAGTTAAATTACTCTATTGGAACTGGAAAGCTAAATTCTATTATACATGTCAAGAAATACAATAATGTTTAAGTTGCCTGTAAAACTGAGTTTAAAAAAATAGTAATTTTTTACCTAAACAGAACTCAGTAATTTAACAATTAAGTCAATCAAGTCTTTAATTAACAATTTACCAAAATAAAAATAAATAACAAATAAAAGAAAGAGAAGAGGAAAGACCGTTCAGTCAAATAGCAAAGATGTATGTTGCAACAGTTCATTCTAGGGTGTAAGAATCTTACAAAAGGAAAAAACTGACAGGATCAAACACACAAAACTAGAACTGTTCTGAAGAACTTTTTTCTGTTTTTCAAATGGAGCCTTCTCTGTTTTGGAAAAGGTTCATATGCAGTAATATTTAAAACAAACTTCGACTCTCAGTTGCTTCCCTCCTCTCACTCCCCCCTCCAGCTGTAACTTCCATGGCCACAACTTCCTACAGGGTCACCTTTAACCAGGGAATAGGAAGGTTTTTTGCTCTTGGAGAGGAAAAACGGAAGAAAAAACCAGCTAAAATAGATTAAGCTCTTCTGAGGGACAGTCAATTAGTTATTAATCCTGCATCCTACAGAAGATGTGCATTTAACTCCAGAAGACCTACTTTACTGTACTGTAAGAAACCACTAAAAATCTGATGGGTGCTCTTCTGAGCACATAATTTGAGGATAATAAGATTATAACCCAGAAATTAGCTCATGTCTCACCTGCCTGAGCATTTTACAGAGATAAAATTAGCTCCATGTGATTTCAATTGTCTAGTGGAATGCATTTTTATTACTCTGAGAATTTATTAACACTACTTCTTAAATATTAATGTTCGTCTTAAACACCTTTTGAAACAACTAACAATTTCAAGCCCTTCAGTTCAAGTACATTTTACCTTCTTTCAATAGCTTTTGTAGTATTTTCACAAATATACTATCCTTAGATGCTTCAATTGGATCATCTCTACCATCCGAACAGGACCATCTGCAAGTCAAAGAATAATGAAAGAAACACACAGATGAAATAAAATTAAAACCAACAGGAACAAAAACCAGAGGAAAATTCAATATATTATCAAACTGATTAATACATGTCCACATGGAAGTGTTATGTGCTTGGCTATAGCTCAAAGGAAGAGTTTTTTTCTATATTTGTTAATTATTCTTTATTCCAAGAGTAAAACTGCAACAAAATTGCCCTACTATAATGTAGTCTAGTTAGGAGGACAACAGAAATGTTTCCCCTTTTCTAAATCATAACTCCCTCCTCCCAACATTATTTCTTTGATAAAATAAAACTATTATGCATCAAGATAGGAATTACCTGTTCTCAGTAATTGTATTCTACAACTGAGATTATGAAAGTATAGTATTTTTTGGTAGAAGGAAAATAAGCAATTTCCTAATGTATGTGGAAAACCCCCCAAACAAACAAAAAAGCAAACACTAAGAAAAGGAAAGAGAAAAAAACATTGTAAAATCTAAGTTGCAGGCCAGTAACAGCACACACAGACACAAAACAAAGTTTGTCTCCTTTGTGATTAAATCTGAAAACTTAGGAATGCCAGTCTCATCTGACTTTTCTAAGAGAAAGATTATTTTAGATCACAATTGTTCATCCTTGCAGAGCTTTATGCATAGCAGCTTTAAGTCAACACCAACCTAACATGTTTTGCTGCGGTTCTAACCTCTCAGTTGTTAAAATTTCCAGTTCCATATGTTAAGCTACCAGACAAAAACACTTCTCATATCACTCCCTAAACTATCATGGGCCAGTGGGACATGCTTGCACCAGATCTGGACCTGGCTCCCAGAAGCAGTTACAGACAAATCCTCTGTACTTCAGTGAAACCATGGGTTTATCCTCAATGCCACTTGAACTCCTAAATGTCTAGGATTTCATCTTTAATTCTACTGGAAAGAATGTGAGGAAAGGAGGGAGGAGAGGGGGATTTTCTCTTTTTAGGCAGAGAGTGGGATAGTGAGGATTCAGACACCAGGAGCACATTCAGCAAGGCTCTCCATCCTACCCAAGAACCTCACTACCATCTGTAGCCATTAAGCTAGAAAAACAAATGCCATCCTTAAAAGTAGGTAATGTAACATGCCAAACATTTACTTCTGCACACAGATGAAAGTTAACACTACCTCTTTTGAAACAGCAAACAACCTCTTTGTAAAGCCTTTGTGAGACTTGCTGGACTGGAAACTCAACTGGGACATCAAGTTTTCTAAAAACTGTTTAGTCATCTCAAATTGTATCTGGTTAGCTAACAGAGTGGCCAAAATCCTATCAGCATTATATATGTTTGAACAGTTAAACTATTACATTCAAAATCCTGCTCCTGGCCCAGGGAAGACAGGTCATAAACCAGTAATTGGAATGAAGCCGTTCAGGAGTTTTGGATTCTTCTGTCTTTAAAATAATAGGAAGGGAACACTTGGAATAGCATGAACCTGTTTCTGCATATTATTTGTATCATATGTGGCAATAACTTAGTCATGCAACTAGGAATTTATTTTCTAGAAACTACTGTCCTTTGGAATCTATCCTATGCACCAGTAGAATCCAAATGCTGCTTATTTCCGTTTAATCACAAATGGCACAGTGCATTTGCAATGTATTCTTTTTTCTTTTCTTCCTTAGGTCCCTCTTTGAACATAGATGGGAATTAGAAAAGCTGAAGACATTTGAAACTTAGAAGATGGAGGAAATGCCATCTGAGTTATTAACCTGGGAGATAACAGTACCACTGTTTGAGGAGATTCGTGCAACCAGCTGGATTCAGCCTGTATGTGGTGTTGAATGTCCTAACAGTGGCTCTTCTAAGCAGTATTTAGACTTCAAGTTCTTCCAGTCAAGAATGAAGCTTTAACTCAAAAAGATCAAGAACCTGTCAATGTGGTTCAAGGGCCAAAACCAAGTTTTGCAGGGAGTGACCTCTGCACATGTTGCTCTCATTAGAAAACTTCTATTTGAGATGGTTCAAATGCCAAAAATAATTCAGCCTGGGTCACTTCTTTTACCTTAGCAAAGGGTTCAAGAATAAAAGCTGCATGGGTACATTTTTGTGTCAGGTGCCAAGAATGCGTAGTAGGGTTTCACTTTACAAAAGAGAAGACACATTATATTTTACTAACCTTATACTAAGAAATTGAGTCTTTTTGGTGAGTTAGAAAATAGAACACTAAAATGTCATTTTGGAGAAGCTATGTCAAAATACTCCCAATAGCTTATATTCATACTTACCCATCTCTTTGGAGAGCCTTACAGAGAATTTTAAGTTTAAGATCATTTACATCCACTTCCTCTTCCTTCAATTCATATAAGGAGAAAACACAGGCAAATTAAAATTTTTGGGTCTTTTTACAAAAGAAATAATTGTTCTGTTACACAGATGACACCAGTGACTTAGATCTTTCTGTCACCAAATGACATTTTTAACACACTCTGTTTTAACAGATGATCTGATTCGACTGTTGACTGTTTGTTTCTGCCTGAAATTATGGCTGAGACTTTCCACATCACCTCTTGACTGCTGAAGATCAACTAACTTAAAGAAGGGCATATTTAAACATACCAGTTTGTAAAATGTTATGTTCTAGACAAGTTTTATCTTACCATGTGCTAAATGGCAACTGAAGTCATGGCTCTTTTTACAGCATGGCCAAGCTAACTAGCATGCACTGGTGTCCACATTAGGATATATGTTTCATGAATGTATCAGTGAATGACTTCAAAGATACACATTTGATTTGGAAAGGGCAGTCCACTCATTGCACAGAAATGTCCAGGTAATTTGTGTCAAGCCCCTTTCAAAACACAATGTCAGAAAAAAGACAGTACGTTTTTTCCCAGCTCTTGGTGTCTTGAAGCATCATGGCCACTTTAAATTCCCTCCATAAGAGATAAGGGAAACTATGAACACTTGAATTTTACAGCCTGGAAGTCAGAGGACAGGTCTCAACTTTACATTATGCTTTTTCAAGAGAAAAGCAGAGAAAACTGGAAAACAGCTGGTTTTTAGCCTCTAAACCACCATCTCCAATTTGTGCTGAATGGTGCTACACAAGTTGTTACAAACTTAAAAGTCTGGAAGAAAAAAATTGAAATCTCAGGGGTTTGGAGTGACATCTTATTTAGATGTAAAAAATACTATAGTTGAAGAAAAAAAGCACACAAGATCTGTGGGTCAATGTTACTTATATGTTAAAAAACTGGTGGCTATCCCACATTACCTCATGACAATCAGTAAAATTGCCAAGAGGGAAGACACAAGAACCAAACTACTAAAACCAGACAATCTTCATCCTGTTTGGAGACAGCCTGCAGAGAAGCAAGGCTCCAAAAAAGAAACAGTAGACTATAAATGGGAAGTGAAGATGAAGTGTCATTTTTCTTAAAATTACCTAAACCACATTTGGCAATAAGTCTCCAGTGACTTAAAAACAAACTGGAAAAACACGTCAGGGGTTGTTTTAATTACCGTACACTAAACTAGTATGTTAATTAACTACATGCACCATCCTGGCTTAAATAATAAATCTCTAGGTTAGAAATACTTCAAAAAGTTTTCTTACCTCATCAATATATTCCAGCAGATCAAGTGCTTTCTTGAAGTCATACTCATTGGCTCTTCTGTTCTCATCACATATGTACATCTATGATATGAGAGATTAACATGGAGAATTATTTTTAGCCTACAAACTAATGTAACTGGTATCACAGACAACTCACTACAGGAAGACCACCATGTATTTTCCACTTAAATTACCTTCTCATGAAAATATGTCTTGATTCAACTGGGAGTATTTTTATACCAGGGAATATACTTAAGGTTTTAGAGCAGCATTCCACCTACATGACAATGATCTGTGGACAAATGATATTGGATACAAGGCTGCTAGGTTTCAAATTTAAATGCCATTTAAGGCTGTAACATTCCTGGACTGTTGTAGCCAGAGCTCTGCTCCACAAATAAGCTCTCAGAATTATTTTGGTAATTAAGCTCAAAGCAGTACTTAAGCACATTTACTGCCTTTCTCCTTTTACAAACAGCAAGTTTGCTACCAGTATGTCATATCCCCTGATTCTAAAAGGAAAATTAACATTAACACTCCTTTAATTTACACTTTCCAAGTTTCATTCTCGCATTGCAAGTTGCAAGTATGAACACCAGTTTGACAACAGAGAATTCAGAAAGAAAACCGTGGTGGTGCCAGTGCTTGCCAAGGCATGAGTGACACTACCTACTCCTCCCTAAACCCACAGACAGCCTCACTTAAAGACACAGTAATGATTTTGCAATCTCTTTGTAGCATGGTTCTAAGAAAAAGAGACAAATGTAAACAAGCATGCTTTGGATTTTCTACAGGATTACAGGGAAGTAAGGAGTTGCAGAACTGTCATCCAGACAGGATTTGATTTTCTTTTAATGTATCAATTTTGTTCACAAAATAATTACTGTGTGCATCACTGAATGCTAAAAATATGTGGCCAACAAAGCAGAAAGAGTAAGGCTACAAGTTCCTGGCTATCACTAGAAAGGGGTGTGGAAAAGGAGTCAGCACTATTAGTCATCCCAGCACAGGAGCAGTTCATGTTTTTGTTTCACTATGGGTTGGATTTCCATAAAGAAAACAAAAGTAGAAGATTTCAGGTGCCTCTTTGAAACAGGTGATCAAAAGCCTCTTCCTGCATCTAGTCGTTCATTTTTCTATCTTGCAGCATCCTTCTCCACTAATTAAAGTTCTTTGTTCATTCTGCCTTCCAAATTCTGCCCTACTGAGAACGTAAAGGAAGGTAAAAACTGTCTCACCTCCAAAAACTGGCTTAAGACCAGTAAATCACCTTCTGGCACTGATTTGATTTGCTTTTTCTTGTAGCAGTGCTCTAAGAGCACACATTCAGCAAGATGAAATTTGAAGTAAAAACCAGCATTCTGAAGTTTGGTGCTGGTAGAAACTAAGCAAAGTTAAAACAATTCACATATTGGATCTTTAGGTGCTTAGCCACATACCCATATGAGAGATAAAGGCAGCTGTGACCTTGTCATATATTTTCTCAACAGAGGCAGAAAACATAGGGGAATTTACTTGTGCAATGAAGAAAACCTTAGATACTTACATCAATGAGCTGAGATGCAGACAACACTGGCATATCATTGACATTCAGCTGTTTCTCTGCCAGCAATTGTTCGGGAAGTGTCTCCTGATGTAACAAAAAGCGCTCCTGCTCTGCTATTTCTTGTCATTTAAGGAAATGAATGTTTCATGTTATTAAGATGTAATAATAAATTCTGTGGCACAATAACTGTCAACTCACAATATTATTCAAGACTACAAGAGTTTGTTATGAAGCATTCTGTTTGGACACTCATCTACAGAGAAAGCACTTCCACTTCGATACTGCAATCCTGGGGAACTAGTTCTTGCTTTCCACTCATGCTCAAAGTGTACAGAAGATGGATAACTACCCTCCCCAAAACTATGAAAAGAATACATAAGATTGGACGGAATCTGTTGCACTATGCAGGAAAGTAAGTTAGTTGCAATTTTTGGGAGCTACCTTTTGGCTGAAGACCTGTGCCACGGACTTGTTCCATCTAATGAATTATTCAATTTTGATTGTTTTATATTTGCCAGTTTGATCTGCTTCAGTGTCAGAAACACATTAGGCTGAGACAATCAAAGTGGAATAATATCAGCCACACTATATGAACCTTGCCCCTCCCACCCAGTTCCACTGCATGGTAGAATGGGGGAAAAAGTTCTAAGGAGCATTTTATCTATTTAAAGGAATAAGCAAAATGTAGCAGGAATAATTATTCTTTCTTTATCAATAGGAAACTGATAGCAAGAACTTCAGTTTTAAAAATTATATCATGTATCATATAGAAATGAGTAGCAGAGTAAAGTGCAGAACAATTTTTGAGGGTCCACTAGTTACTGAATTAAAGCTTTGATTTTCTCATTTTTCTACAGTTTTCGTATTTAAAGATGAGATTCTTCACATCAGCATAGGCATTTTCAAAGTGATGAAAAAACAAATTTAGTCTTCAAGATTTCTGATGTTTTACAACTTAAAAGGCAGATAATACATTATTATTATTATGAGTTAAAGAAAATTTGTAGAGCCTACTAAGATAACATAATTATTACAAGGACAGGATTTAAGAACTGTACATAACAGAGATGGATAAATATAGAGATAAATAGAAGTAAGCTTGAGCAGTAACCTCGAGTCATATTCAGAAGCTTCCCCCTGGTGGCCAGACTCCTTTGAGTAGTGCAGAATTGCTTTTTCACAAATTCACAGTGCATTTGCTGCACAAACTCTTTTCCAAAGGGGTAGGAATGGTAGAGCCGTGCAGTAGAAAGGAAGCAGAATAGGTATTCCTACTTTTCCCATTCCACACTGTTTCAGTCAGAGCACAATGAAACATTGTCACAGTAACTTTTCTAGACACAAAGAGCAAGGATGTTGAGAAAGTATTTCTTGATCACAAGTGTACATATTTGCAGGTACATTATTGCAATACAACACAGGTACTGAATTTCCTTGTACAGCCTAAGAGCCTCAGGACTTGAGAAGAATTCAAAATTGAGTCATTCAATAAGCAGTCTTTAAAAAAATAAATAATTTTTACCTTCCATCTGAAATATAAAGTGTGGATTCATGAACACATATTCAGTGTGAATGGTTTGCAAGTTTCTGTCACTTCAGAACTGTCTAATTTCTCAAAGTACTCTGTAGCTTGCTATTTATGCTGATACTTTACGTGCTACCAGCAAAAGTGAAAAAGTACAAATTTCCCATGCTCATGGTTCTAACTCACATGTGAAAGTGAATACTGAGGTTACTGCCTCACCCTGTCTTCCTTGTGCTTCCTAAAATGAGCAAAATCATCAAACCATTTATCCCTAATACACCACGTTAGAGCCCTCAACGATACAAATTAACAGTCTGAAAAATTAACATGATTCTAATTCAATAACTTAGTCTGTTCCTCGCTTTGTCCTGTTTTTATTTCTTACCTTCTATTTTCTCTTGCAGTATGTCTTCAGAAAAGTCAGATGCTAGTGCAGCTAATTTGCTCAAGCCAAGAAGTGTTTTCTTCTTTGCAAAATATCGTGTCTCCATATTTGCTAAAGTCTGCAATGTTCTGTGAGCCTAAAATTAATAAAGATGTTAGAAATCAGTTTTATAAATTAAGATCAGAAGAGTAACAGACAAGGATTTTATCTGAACAGCAAACTCACAGCTATTTATTATTTGTAATACTATAACCCTTACTTTTAAAAATTGTACAGTTTGTATAATAAAATTCTGCATTACACTCTTTGGGAAGAGAAACAGGTCTCTCCTTCAAAAATAGTAAAAAAAAAAAATCTTTTCAGTACTATACGAAAAACTACTTTATGATCAAAGGATAAATTGCAACTTCACCTGTTGTGTCATCTCTGGGATCTAATCCAAGGCTTTGCAATAAAAAGCCAGGCAAATATACTCTGACAGAACACTTTTGCATGCAGATTGAATTGGGAATTTGAAAAAAACAGAATTATGTGTGTAACTGTTGCAATAACAAATATATGGGAGAGAATTTATTTGACTATCAGACAAAAAAATCAACAAAGTTTCTGAGCACTTAGTCAGAAATAAAACTATCTAGACTGAATTAGTTGTATATTTTAGAATCCTTGCCCCCTCCTCATAGTGCTTTGCTATAACTCAGAAAACCTCAGTCAACACAAATGGAGTATTAGAATACTCTCAGTGGGTTTTGTTTGTTTTGGTTGGGTTTTGTGGGTGGTGAGTTTTTGTTTGTTTAAGGCACATATGGCATTATCAACCTACAATTTGCAGCAGGATAGATGTTTCCATGCTTTGCATGCTTAACAAATGTGCACGTGGATTGAAAAAAAACATTTTTGTCTGGAAATAGTTTAAAAGCTAAAGTGAAATACATTCATAAGACTAG
>JAOXXN010000446.1:42824990-42840212 GCA_026770055.1 Myrmophylax atrothorax | reverse complement strand
CTCCTCCTCCTGGCAGAAGGCAGGGCCCCTCTATTGTTGCTCCTCGTCGGAGTATTCTCCATCGGACTTCAGTGAGGGTCTGTCAGAGGCTCCTCCATCAGAGGCTCCTCCATCGGAGTTGACAGAGTTGCTTCTTTTGCGTCTCGGAGATCGATGTTCCTTTTCCAGGGTCGTTGACTCAACTATGTGGACCGCCTTTTTACCAGCCAATTTCTGTTTTAATTCTTGCAATCAGGCTTCAAGTTTGGAGGTGGGTTCACCGTCCCATTTCTTCATGTTTTCCCCCAGTTTATGCAGAAGGGCCCACAACAAACCACGTTCATTCTGTGTCTTACTCTTGGGCCTTCCAGTTTTCTCATGGGCAGCATGAGGTGACCAAGAACGAGAATGAGACCGAGACCCTTCTTTACGACCTTCAGAATCTTTGCCTCTAGGGCCTTCTTCATACACAGAATGTTCATTATTCCTCTCTACTTCATCCCCACTGTAGAGAGGACAATACTAGAGTTTGGAGGGGGCCCCCATGGTTTCCGTTATTCTCCGTATCCATTGACACATTTTGCCCACTTCTACTTCGTCCACGCTCGGAGGATATGCAGATATCAGACAAGGCATGTAAGGTGTAGGGGCACCCTTCATTACCTTATCCCACATTGGCCATGTGCATACAATCTTCTCTGGGACTAGGATGTCATAGTAATCTGGATCACAATATATAATCTCCAGCATGGCCAATTCCCGCAGATACTGGATGCCTTCTTCTGTGGTTTTCCACTCTCTCGGAGCGCTCATCAGATACTCCTTAAATGGGTATCTTGCCCTCACGGCACGGAGGATTTGAATCCAGAGACTGGATGCCATCTCCTCCTTTCCTATTTCCTGTTCTATTTCATGATCTCGGGCAAGAGATCCCAACTGTTGTGCTTCATGACCCTCCAGCACATGACTACTAGCCCCATTGCCCCAGCATAGCACCAACCAGGTGAGAATTCGTTCATCAGGCAACCAATTATAATTCCTTCGTACATTCCGAATCTCCTTTGGGGTCAGTGATCGTGTAATTTCACTTTCCCTCATTATTTCTCGTCCATCTCTCCCGTGTAGAATCCTCTCCACCTGCGTTTTCACTCTTCCACTCTTCCGTGAAACCTCTCTCACCTCCTCTCTGCCCCTCTCACGTGGAGGTGGGGACCATTCGCACCGTGAGGATGAGTTTCTATGCCTTTCACCCTGTGGGGATCAGTTTCTACGCCGTTGATGCCATGGAGAGGGACTCCTGCCTCGTTCACGCTGTGGAAAAAGACCCCTACGTCGTTCATCATCCCTGGTGGGTGGAGGTAGCGAATAGTCTTTAAGATGCTGGGACAAGGGCCTCCCCCAGTCATCTATTCCCTCCAATGTAGGTTTGGTGTGGGGAGGTGGAACCACACCTCCAAGGGAGGGTTGCATCTGGAGAGGTAGAAATGGTTCTTCCTCAAGCTGACATAAACGTGTTGATCTCCTCCTTACATCTTCTGGGATCCCCAATATGTAGTCAGGGTACAACTCACCGAGTGATGCTTTACCCTGGGTTACTTGCACCGTCTCCTTCTTTTCTTTCGGCACCCCTCTGCTCTCTTTTGGACGTGCCCCTAGTTCTTTTGGATGCACCCCTAGTTCTTTTGGATGCGCCCCCAGTTCTTTTGGAAGTGCCCCATCTCCCATGACCATCTCTTCCCCCCAACAGCTGCTCCTTCCACTATAGTAACCACTCTTTCCTCCCTTGCCGTCGCTCCTTCCATTGTCCTAGCTGTTTCCTCCTGTCTCGCAGTGGCTCCTTCATCCATTACTGTTTCTTTGTCCGCCACTGCTCCTTCGTCCGCTACTTCTTGTGTATCTTCTCCTTCCTCTTCTTCTTCTTCCACATGTCCCAATTGTGTGGATGGGTCTGTAGGTTCTGCAGTCTCCTTCATCCATGCCTTCTTCTTCTTTATGGGGGCAATGGTAATCTTCCTAGGGTCTGTAGCTCGAGCTTGAGTTCCCACAGAGCTAGCGAAAACGGTGCTGGCTTCAACTTGAGTCTGGGTCTCAACTGGGATTTTAGTGGACTTGGTAGAAGTAACAATCCCCAGATTTGCAGCTTGAGTTTGAGTTTCAGAAGCAGCATTATCTTTTTGCTGTGTTTGAACTCCACTTTCGGTAAACTGAACAGGAACATCATGAGTCTGGGATGGCGTATTTTGATTTCCTGTTCTGGCCTCATCCCTTTTAAAGTGGTCCGTGGCAGATCGATAAGCACTAGCCAGGCCCCAACACAAGGCAGAGAATCGCATATACGGATCCTGATAGGAAAGACCCCCTTCTGACAACTGGCGGGCCAGCTGACCAGAATTGCACACTTGTTCTAGCGTGAACTCCCAGTTAATGGGGGGTGCCAAATGCCCTAACACTTTCCCAAGGTCCGACCAGGCCCCATCCCACCCAGGGAGTGGCCTGTCCGAAGCCCCTTCCAAAGTCCCAGCAAGTCCCTTTGAGGCATGACCTTTCTTAGATCTACAACAGAGGAAGCCACAAAACACCAGCATTATTCTTCCAATTTTGAACAACAGTTTCATCACCTTCATAAACACTAGCGTCATAACACAATTTAGGTAATAATTGGAACCCATTGTAACAGCAGAAATCTCTTTCAACAGGTCTTTAATGTCACATTCTAACAGGCCTTTAGTGTCACCATTTAGGGAAGACCCATACGGGTGACCTTCTTCATCCGGACCTGGATGCTTCCCTATGGGGTTTCCCAAAACAAGCACAAGTATTGCCAACATGCCAATGGCAGAACATCTGGACAAATTCTGATTACCAGAGATGGTATAAGCGATACATGATATGGATGATCTACTGATTCATGGAAAAACAGAGGAGGAAGTACAAGAACAATTAGAATTAGTATTGCAGCATATGAAAAGGAAGGGGTGGAAAGTTCATCCAAACAAAATTCAAGAACCTGCCCAAACCCTAAAATTTTTAGGAAATCAGTGGCATTGTGATCATCAGCAAGTTCTTTCCCAGGGTTAGAGAGAAGATTTTAGATTTTGTCACCTCATAGAGCAAGGTGGAAGCCCAGAGATTTATTGTTTTATTTGGCTTTTGGCAACAACATATTCCTAATTTCGGACAAATACTTGCCCCATTATACAAAGTAACGTGAAGGAAATATGGGTTTGAGTGGGGAAATGAACAACAGCAAAGATTTGAAACAGCTAAATGAGCAATTCAAGAGACTCTAGTCCTCTAGCCAACACAAGCTGGAGAGTTATTAAATGTTTCTCTAAATGATAATTATTGGAGCCTCTGGCAGAAGCATAGTAGGAAGAAAGTGCCTTTAGAATTTTGGAATATGAAATTACCCAAAACCAAAGGCATACCCCATTCAGGAAGCAGCTATTGGCTACAGGTGAAGGCAACTATAGTCAGTAGGCTGAATTATATGCTGTATATGTGGCAATAAAACAAGAACTAAGGCAATGTCATGAGTTTTTTTAGGGAGTCATGATCAGTTGCTAGTCACCTGGCTACTTGGCTTCCAACTTGGGCCAAACATGAGTGGAAATTTTATTCCAAACAAGTATGGGGAAAGGAATTGTGGCAAGATACATGAGTCACAGTGTTTCACATAGATGCCCACCATGGATCTGACACCTTGGAACAATGGCATAATTCTGTTGCAGATGGATAAGCCAAAATCTCCCAAGTCAAGGTGAAAGATCCTCATCACAAGCAACAGATGGGTTTGGCCAAATGGGCATACCAAAAATGTCAACATCTTGGAGAAAAAGCCATGTACAGGTGAGTCCAAGACTGTGGGATTCTTATAAATTTGGATATTATTAAAATGGGGATAGCCCATTGTCTCATATGCCAAAATGTACAACAAAGAACAGTGTTGCACATAATACAAGGACAGTTACGTCAAGCAAAATCACTGGGGCAAAATTGGCAAATGGATTCCATAGGTCTTTCGTTGGTCTTTTGGGGTTATCAATAGGTGTCTTGATTTAACAAGACGGAATATCTGCTAAGGAGGGCAGAAGCCTTCCTGGGGTAGAAAGAAAAAATCTCTTCCCTTCAAGTTATTATTATTATTTTGAAATTAAGAGGCTTCAGGCACAAAATGTAGAAAAAGGAAATAACAGTTCTCTACTACAACTGTATAGAACAAAATAAAAATCAAAACAAAACCACACACACACACAAGAAACAGAACAAGCAACAACACCGTAACTGAAACTTTCAAACAATTAAGTCCTACTTTGTCTTTTGGCGCAGTTATAACTACAAACAGCAGGGGATGCTGATGGAGTTCAGGAGGGTGGAGGCTGCAGCTACTTACCCTTGACCGGCAGGGGGCGTGAAAGGCTGGCTCAGGCACTCGCAGAGTGCAGAGCCGGTGAGAGCTGGGACCCCCTGTTAGAGCTGAGACCCCCTCTTAGGGCCAGAACCCCCTCTTAGAGCTGGGACCCCCTCTTAGGGCCACTGCGATCTCCAGCAAGGCCGTAGTTGGGCACCAAAAGCCGATGGGACCAAAGATGAGTGGCACCAGCAAAAAATGAATGCAGGAAACCTTTCTCTCCCCACTCCCCGAGCCAGGGTGAAAGTGAAGTCCCAAAGAGAAAAAAAAACCCAAAACACAAAAGCTCCTCCCTTCACATTCCCAAGCAATTAAGCTGACAGATGAAAGCTATCAGCTACTCTGAGATTAGCTCAGTTAGTTAAAACTTGGTTGTAATAATGCCAAGGTCATGAGTTCAATCCCCTGTGTGGGCTACTGACTTAAGAATTGGACTCGATGATCCTTGTGGGTCCCTTCCAACTCAGAATAGTCTGTGATTCTGTAAGGATCAACTCCAGAAGGAATCTACTCTAATGTAAACGGTATAATGAAATTTCTATTACTCTAGCAGGATGGTATGGAGACCTGTATGCTTAACATGAAAGTAAACTGGGTTCAGCAAGGACCAAAGCTTCCAGCTGAGCATCAGCACCAAACTGCCTCCCTGTGAGGCCCTGTGGCTGCACCCAAACCAAACTTCCTGTACTTCTGATCCTCAGAAGCCTCCTCAAATTTGTGCAGTACAGAGTTTGCCCTAAAGCTAGACCCATATTAATCTGTGAAGAAAAAATGTCACAACATTGTGCCTGAAATATTATCTTGTCTCAAATCCAGGCCACCTCCCCTCAAAGCTAAGACAAGGCATCTAAAGGGCTAGCAAACTGCCACCCAGAAAAATCAACCCATGAATGACAGAGTCTCAACACAGAAGTGTCATATTTGAGTTTTGTAGCACCATATTCTTAGTTTTCCTTCATCCTCAACCTGGTCTTATGAAAGTGAGCCATTATACAATGCTTTAACATCAGTTCTAGAAAGAACTATCAAAAAACAGGACAGGAAGAAGCACTGACATAAGTAAGTTGTCTTCAGTTAAGACACTCAGCCCCTTCCAACTTCATTAACAGAAAAGATACAATTTTCTTTTAAAAATATTTTTCTACCTCTCCCATTGAAAGACCTCCTCTTTTTTAGCACTTCCTGCCTCCCCCAATAAAGTAGTTAAATAGCTGTTTGGATGCTGCCTTACCTTGAGCAGAGCTCGAGCAATTGCAATTCGTTGCTTCTGTCCACCTAGGGAAAAAAAGCAGTAAACTGAAATAGGAAAACATATGAAAGCCTTTTCCAGGATAAGGCATCACAAATACGAAGTACTTTTTAAATGAATGCCTGGCTGAACAGAATTAGGCCCATCTACTTTAGGGAGGAATGGAGATGAAGGGGGGATTCTTTTAATACTTATGGCAGGCTATAACTTGGAGAAAGAAGTGGTAACAAAAAATAATAGAATTTGTGCTTCATTCTATAGCATCAAGATTTTTAAAATAAACAACATAAAGACGTACCTGAAAGCAAAATGCCTTTTTCTCCAACTACAGTGTCAAACCCTTTTGGAAAATCTCTGATGAAACTAGCAGCATTGGCTATTTCAGCAACTTTCTGAATCTCCTCCGCAGTCACAGTAGAAGGATCCTCTGCACCATAGGCAATATTTTCAGCAATAGAACAGGAGAAGAGAATTGGTTCCTGACAAATTCAAGCACATAACTAATATGGTAGATCTGTAATTATATACACGTATTGTCTGTAATTCAAATAACATAAATCCCACTTACAAGAACCCACTTAAAATATTCATACAAAGAATATGAAGTTAGAGTTAATTGAATTGAAAACAAATAAAAAAACACTTCTCATAACACCAAAATGGACAGTGAAAACCAATTATAAAATAAGTTGGTTTTTAAACTGACAAAACCCCCTCAATTCCTAGTATTTTAGGAAGAGTTTAGAAAAAGCCATACATTCAAACATCAGAAAACCTTCCTTTGTACTTTGTTACAATATCATCATCATCATCATCATGGGAGGGATAGAGCCACCTTTTCTGTGAGCACAGGCTGAGAGAGTTGGGGTTGTTCAGCCTGGAAAAGAGAAGGCTCCAGGGAGACTGGAGTCTGGCATTTCAAATACTTAAAGCAGGGCTGTAAGAAAGGTCGGGACAGACTTTTTAGCAGGGTCTGTTGAGGTAAGACAAGGGGTAAAGGTTCTCAGCTACAGGAGGGTCAGTTTAGATAAAAGGAAGATGTTTTTTACAGTGAGTGTGGTAAAACACTGGAACATGTTGCCCAGAGAAGTAGTGAATGCTACATCCCTAGAAACAATCAAGCTCAGGCTGGATGGGACTCTGAGCAACATGATCTACTTGAAAGTGTCCCTGCTCAATGCAGGGGGTTGGATTAGATGACATTTAAAGGTCCATTCCAACACAAAGTGTTTTATCACTTGCAACAATGATGATTCTTCTCTTAACCTCTACACAGATTTTATGGCATTTTGTGCATTTAATTTATATTAAAGCTTGCAACAGAGAATTGTGAAATAGGTCAGGTGATGTCCAATGGAACAACGGCTGAAACAAGAGAAGTCTGAATAGAGACATGCTACAGTATGAATACCAGTCTGCATCTCTTACTGGTAGTCCAAATGGAGTACATTCATTCAAAAACAAATGTGGTAATAGGAAAGTAATTTTTGCACAAAAGCTTTTGGTGGCATTATTACATAAGTAGGTTGTTTTGAAATGCAACAAATACCCAGATACCCTTATGCTTTTAAACAGAACATCAGTCTAGCAGTTAATTGCACTGTGAAGCATCTGGGGAGACAAGGGAATGAACATTTTAATTCGTCAAATAATTTATTTCTAAGACACCATTGAACACCCCTCTGTACTTCTAGAGTTTCGAAGTTGCTAGGGTGGTGGCACTGTAAGAGCACATGCCAACTGTGCTGTATTTTTATGCTTTCCTAATGGAACTGTGTTTTCTTGGAAATAACACAGAAGGTCAGTTTTTGAAAAGGTTGTGTAAGACAAGATTGTATGACTTCCATTAATACAAAAGAAAGTTAAGTGTTAAGCTTTGTGTTATTTTCTTCAACAAATTATGGCAATCATCAGGGTGGTCATACCTAATACAACTTACAGCAACACACTTTCCAGTCTCCACATGCACTTTTCTCCTAAGCTAATATTTTCAATCTCTTATGATTATGTAAAAACAAGACTATAGAATAATGGGACTAGCTCTAAATACTTATTTTTAGAATGAAGCATGTGCAACAGCAGTTATGGTGAGATGATTCTACGTAGGCATTTCACTGAGAAGCAATATTATATAGTTTCAAGAAGAAGAAAAGTGAGGAAAAGCTAGTTGATCACACAAAATTATTCCACCCATTTGGATTTTTTTTTCTTCCTTACCTGACTTACTGTTCCAATCTTTGTCCTGAACCACAGCGGATTTAACTGGCGGATATCAAAACCATCAACAGTGATAGTACCTTGAATTAAGAAACAGCGAAGTCAAGTGGGACACATTTTGAAAAGAGACAGAAGGAACAATTGAGAATGACAACCTGTGAGAAATCACATGCTATACTGGTGGATCAGAAATGCACAGTATGCAGGCACTCCCACAGGGTAACCATACATCCCAGAGGGAAATATGGGTCTCAAACACAGGAACCCCAGCTACTTATAAGGTGTATCTGAGATGCATGGCATTAATTGTCACAAATGAGAGCAACACACCAAACATACCTGAGATAGGATCATACAGACGCAGCAGAAGGGATACAATAGTTGATTTTCCTGTACCACTTGGGCCAACCAGAGCCATAACAGAGCCAGCTGGAATGGAAAGGCTAAAATCTTTGAAAATTGATGTTTCTGGACGGGTTGGATACACAAACTCAACATCTTTGAATTCCAATGCACCTCTGAAGGTGTCTTTGCCTAATGTGATTCCCTCTATATGACAAAGAATAAAATACAGAAATGTGAAGAGAAAAAAATTAGCTCAGCCCTCCTAGAACTTGCTTTACAGACACTCAATAGAAACATCTGTCTACACTCAATCTGTGGATAGCTGCAAACCACAATTCAGGACAACAGGGGTTATATTTCAGCTGTGAGTGAATTAGTGTGGTACAACACTCGTACCTGAATGCAATTTCAGGTTGCTCACCAGCACTGAAGCTGTGGGCTACCTAGAACAAGAGGGAGAATTTGCATCTTGCTAATACCTAACAACTAACAATGATCACTTCTCCTAGTATTATCTGAATTTTTAAACATATTATAAACAATTTAAGCTTTGTCAATTAGTAGCAATGAAATAAAATGACATTGGTGAAGGCCAAAGTCCTGTTACCATAGAAATCAAAAAGATAAACATTGCAAATCACTTACTGCCCTTTCACCAAGCCACAAGACTCACCTGAAGCACCCTCCTCTTTGAACAAGAGCAGTTCCTTCTCTAGTATCTGTTAACTGGGTAGCTTTTAAGCAGAGGCTGTCACTGGAATAAAGTGCTGCTACGTTTGGTGTGCTAATGACCATTTTTTAGTTTCATTTTTTCTCTTAAGTGGAAAGTATATTTAATAAATTCAGGGTACCAGTGTATTGGAATACCAATCAGAGGCCTAACTCTCAGGCAACAGTTCACTGAAACAAAAATTTCGGTTTATGAAATACTGTAACAAACCACCATGAACAACTACCAACGTTAAAAGAAACCAGCTTCTTTCTGGAAAAAAGCACTTGATTTAAACAATTACCTTAAAAGAATATAATTACTAGAAAAAGCTTATAAATAGGTAAGACAAAGACACAATTTCTTCAAGCCTTGTTAAATCCCAGTGATACATATCCATACAAAGCAAACTAACTGAACACTGGTGCTGCATTCCCAAAAGACCAAGTCTCACTGACAAAGTTCCTACTAATTTTGTGAAAATTGGCAGTGCTAGAACAACACCTGAGTCGTGTTTGCTCTTGCTGGAGACAAGCAACTCAAACCCCTTTATTCTGTTCAGATGCAGTGCACAAATAACCCCCAACTAGCCATGGCACATGGCAGTACAAGCCCATGTTTGGTTAAACAGTAACTGTGATAGGAAACACAGACATCCAACAGCAGCAATCAAGATTTCACTAGTTCTGCTGTTCCTTCAGCCGATAACTTATTTTGCTTTCCTTTTTTCCAGATTCCCATTTCTTCTCCAAGCTTTTAGTTCAACGACAGTAGCATTGAAATGGCAAAGGCAAGAGCAGACAATTCCAGATTCATTCCTTAGCTTTAGTAAACATGGACATACATAATGTAAATTTATTGTTTACACAATGGTCTGTAAACCTCCTTTTGGGAACAGAAATGTATTTGCTAAATCCTGTGCTAGCAGCATAATCCTTATTATTACCACAGTAACAAGTAATTGCTTATCTTAAGTCTCAGTTCCAGTTATTGCACAGTCTATTCCATGGCCTGGAACACTGATATCTACCACAATACAGGAAGTCTGCTACCACAAGTCCTTTCTCTATATATTACTGTAAAAATATCTAAAAGCTATATATACTTGCTTCCTGTTTGGATTCTAGATGCAGGAAAAAAAGACAATATAATTTGTTACCAAGATATTTGTTGTCACCAGCAGCAGCCAGAGTTCTGTGAAAATAAAACCTTGCCCCTCTAAATTAAGGGAGAAATGCGGGTAGTACCACTCTGAGGAAAGAGATGCACATCTTTCCAAAAGCAACACCCACTGTAGCTGCACATCCACACTCTCCCAAGAAGCAGGATTCCCCATATGAGCTCCCCCCTTTCCTTCCTTTTATTCCTCAGTCATGCCTCAGTCCTTCATTCCTTTGGCAGAAGAACTCAAAAATTCAGTGTGGCAGGTGTTCCTGAAAGGCCTCAAATTGTCTGTGTTTGCAATTTAGGTTTCAAATCAACATGTCTCATTAAGGACCTGTTTTCACTGGATCAGTATGGAACATCTAAGCTTGAAATACTCTTAATGAAAACCACCTGGTTTCCAAAGCTTTTCAGACTAGTCATTTCTTAGCCATTAGAGATAAGCACGGTAAGCCTTTCAGTGGAAATGTGAGAGACAGCCATCTCAGAGCTCCTCCCTCCTCTCCTCTTGCTTCCTTCCACTCTTTTCACTCTAAAACTGATCCAAGACAAAATGGTGATGACATGAAAAAAATAGTCCAAAAAGCTAGATATGATCATGTCCTCAGTCACAAAACTTTCAAAGTAATATATTTAAAATCATATTCTGAATTAATTAAAGAAAAATTAATTAAACAAAGAGTAATTAATTCAGCCAAATTTTTGGCTTCTAACATTTTTGATTAAGGGAAACTTTCATTGTCTGTTTCATATTTTGGAAAAGCCAGAAGAATTACTATTGTATCTAATTTCTTTCAAAAGAATTGTATGTAATTTCTTTCAAAAGAATGTAAGTCAGTACTACCTTTAAGTATTAGACACAGCCTTCTGAAATACTGCTGACCCACAAGAGAAAAATCAGCCTGTGAACAGTTACAAACCAAGAACCCACCATTAAATGGAAGCTGGGGTTTCCTTTCAATAAGTTCCCAAAGACGTCCACCAGCACCCAGTCCTTTCATTAGCTCAGAATAAAAGGAGCTTAGACCTAAACAAAAAACAGAACAGTATTATGCATCCATATGGAATGGAAGACACAGGAGCATTATACTTTTCAGCAGCAGCATTGAAGGATCAGATGTGTAGGGGATCCTTTACTCCAACACACTGTCAAACTTGTTGATTTAAATGCTGTCCAGTCTCATTAGAGAGCTACCAATACCCTTTCTATCCTTACCAATACCATTCTTATCTACATCTGTAAAACAAATCTTTCTGAAGAAAATGTTAATACACTTCAGTTTGTGTATGATCTTTTTTATTCATCTGTCAGGAAGAACAGCATCCAACTTTATGGAAATAGCTTTGCATCCAACCAGCCATATGTTTCAAATCATTCAGTAGAACAGAGCATTCTGAATGCCCTTCTTTGTCAGACAGGTTTATGCTACCACAGGGGAGACTGGCTGAGTCAGCCACAGCAGAGAAAGGGCATGAAACCTAAGGCTGAGCTGGCAATTGAGAAGCTATGTGGAGAATGGACAATGTAAAGAAATAGGTCTCCCATGCATCAAACATTACTGGAGAAAGCAAAAGCTAAGGACAAGGCCTACATATAGTACTGGGTCCCAGCTCTTAGCAGCTGTGTGAATCATCTTGGAGGTAGCTTGGCTGAGGAGCTTTCCAGCTGAAATAAACAGAGAGAACCAATGTAGAACTAAAAATGGAGCAAGGAGTAAACATAAAATGTCCTATTTCTTAATTTTTTATGTGTCTTTCTAAAGAAAAAGACACCAATTTCAAAATCTCTGAATTCCAACAGAATAAACATACTTACACCTTAAAATGCTTACAGTGTTAAGAGTGATTTCAGCAGGGCAGAAAACCCAGGGTATATTAGAAGGTGTTTACTGGTTTATTCTTGCAGAAGAACAAGCCCAGCTCAAGGTCATGAGTCTGTAAGTGTAGGCAGGGCATTTCATCATGCTGCTGCTGAGGACTATCTGAAAGCTTGCAACACAAGGCACTAGCCATGGTGACAAGTTCTCTAATTGGGGGAAAAAAGCCAAGGCATCTACATCCTAGAACAGGGCACAGCAGGGATGGTCGACGCCTCACAGAGCACCTGGAAACTCAAGCACTGACGTTTGCAAACTCACAACCACTCACAAAAAAACCCATAACGTATTATGGACAGCAAATACAATTTTGAAAACATTTTTAATTTTCGTAACCCATTTTCTATGTTTGGTAGATAACACAGCAAATATAGAACAAAAAGCAGCAAAATCACAAATTATACAGTGAACTTCACAGTTTGCTGCATGAACTCCTAAATGTATTGGTAATGACATATATCAAGCAGACTTAGTCCTTGGCAGATTATATGCCTTGTAGGGATCTAGGAAGGCAGGCCTCTTGTGGCAAGACAACCCTGCTTCAGAGTCCCCATCAGAATGAGCTCTGTGCAGAACTGCATTCTCCAATGATCTTCAGTAGAATTAAAAAAGATATTTTTATAGGAAATAAAAGTAAACTCAAAGACATTTTTAGCAGCACTTCTAACTGTCATTTATTTAACATTAATTTGTCCCATGTTTTTTAAAGTGCTGGATATCTGTCCACTGACCAGACTTGGATGATCTAAGCAGCAAAAGAAAGGGGTTTGGTAGAATGGATGCCACTGGAATTTTGATATACAAGGAATCAGGTTTGCCAATTTTGCCCTCAGGTGCATATTTGTGCTTCCCACAATATCAGGCATAGCCTTAGAAAAGAAGAGCACTGGCAAGCTGCATTGCCCTCCCTGTCTATCAGACATAACAGGCTCATTTTAAAGAACACTCCAATAAGTTGTCAAACTTCAAAGCACTTTATCTTCATTTTTGCCTGTGTGCAGTCATGAAGACAGCTCTGTCAAGAAGATGAACAGCTTGTTTCTGGGCCAGTAGATTACAGAGTGTGAGCTTCAAGGAAGAGTCAGTCATAAGGAAAATCAGGAGGTTAGCACCAGAGTGCAGTGTTCTACTGGCACTTTGTTTACTCTTGAGTTCAGGACACACTACACTGAATTACAGCTAAATTCTATGTGCCTTTCTAAATAGACTATGTTTAACACAGACCCACAAATTTGTTAAAAAATATGGGTATTATTTCTTTACACAATATGGCAAGTATGTTAATTTAGACATAAAGAAAATTAAAGTAATATGTATCTGTCACATGCACACTTTGAATAAATAAGCTCTGTATTCTTTTTGGAAAACAGAAGGTTTATATTAAGTTATAAATTATTATTTTCATTAACTCTTCAGAAAAAAAAGTATGATTTCATGGGAAGATCATTTGGAAGAGATTTTATAAGAAAACCAGATCTTTTAAGAGCTTCTTGCTGCCTGCCCCTTTACTGACTGTAATGCTTTGAAATGAAGAAAACCTAATTTCACATTCCATACCTCCAATGCTTATTCCAACCCAGAAAGCATACATGAGGAAAGATGAGAGTTCACCAACTGTCATGTAGGCATTGCCCATTAATAATCCTCCTTTGTATAAGACTGAGAGGACAATTAAGTTTCCAGAAAGGCCAGTCTAAGAAAAAAGAGAAAAAAGCATATTTTGTCACATACTTCTTAAATTTCATCCTCTAAAACATTGTTTCAGAATTTTTCTTCTAATAAAAAGAACTCTCATACTATAGGTATCAAGGCTTTTGGAGGACTGAGTTAAACTCAACAATTCTCAGCAAACCCCGCCAACAGCCAGCCAGACATCCAGTGGCACTGCACTGTGCTAATCAAGAAGTCTTTAAAAAGCAAGCAACTCTTTTTTTTTCTTCCCAAGATGGAAAGGAACATCAAAAACGATTCTCAACCATCACTCCATCACTGAAGAAGAGTTGATATTCTGTAGTTATGTCGTAGTTTTGGAATACAATAAAGCAATTAAGTTTTGGAAAAAAGCAGTCCATCCCTGCCTTCCCCACCTGCACACTCCTCAGCTTTCTATGTGTTGATGCTCATCTCATCAGGGAGCCAAACCTGTGCAATGAGTGAGGGAAGGTTTCCACTGGTTTAGTTCCTTGAATAGGACATGTGGCCTCGGATAAGTAGTCCCCAGCTATGGGGTGTAGGGCAGAAACAGAGACCTAAAGTGACTTTATCATACCGCTGTATCTTGAGATGCAGTTTCACAGCAATTTAGACTAATTTAAGTCCAGTCTTCCCACAGTTTAACATAATTTCAATTTATTGTCAATCATTTATTTGCAGATTTCAAAGTATCCTCGTAAATTTTAAAATAATTGACACATAACATGGTTGGCTTACTTTAATTAAAATATACTTACTGCTCCAAAGAAGCCTGCCCGAACAAGTGCCTCTTTTTTAGCCAGTTGTAGCACATAATCAACTTTATTTGTATATTTCTCCATTTCAGCCACTTCTTGCCCAAAAGCTCGAACGGTTCTTATGTTTCCAATACGCTCTTCAGCTAACTAAATTAAAGCAAAGAACAAAACAAGTATATAGAGACACACAATTTGAAATGTTTGTATTACAAAACATGATAGTTAAACCAATATCACTACACTAATCTCCATATCTTTGGATACCACAGGAAAATTTCTCATGCTGCCTTCTCCCCACCCCACTCCCTTTTTTTTTTTTTTTTTACAATTCCATTAGGTTAAAAGTACATTGCATGCCCAGGCAGTTTAAAAAGAACTTCAGAATTGTCTGAAGTGTCAGCACAGCCAGAAAAATACAAAAGTAGGGTTAAAAAATTTGATGTGAACAACACCCACAAGGAAATTATTATTCACAATAACTTGCAGTAACAACATGGGGAGAGGGAAAATAAGGAATATTCTATTCTACACTAAAGCATACAAAACAGCCTGCAGTTATTTCTTAAAACAATTCCATTTATTTGATCAAAGCAACACTGGGAATTAATTTAGCCCAACTACTAATGTCTCATTTCAATTCAGTATTTTATTTTAACTTCTAAACAGCAAAGTATTAATTCTAAAATTACCTCAATTGTAACCAATTAGACTAAGTTGTTAACAGACACTGTGATGGTCTTACAAAAAACAGGGCCCCCTTTTGTGAGTAAAAATATGATATAAAAATATAATTCTCCTTCTTCCATCCTCCATTCAACCTG
>JAOXXN010000446.1:42813582-42824890 GCA_026770055.1 Myrmophylax atrothorax | reverse complement strand
TGCTTGTTCATTTGAAGTCCCATACGTGGTTTACAAAGGCATGAATTTCCTTTCAACGCTGTGTAAGGAAGACAAACAGAAGGGAGCTAATCTTCCTTCTGCACAGTCAAATTGCAGAAGTCCTACAAAGGACATCCCAAGTTTATAACAGCTGACAACTGTGGCTATTTTAAGTAGATCTTTCGTAATTGTATTTCTTTGTCTTTTAATAATGTATCCTCACCCTCAGCCTCTGAGGGAAAGGTCACCATCAGGACTGTTCTCTGATGGCACTTCAGAATATCTCAGTGTGGGAAGCAAACACAATGAAGGGCCCTCTGTAACAGCCTCTTCAGAAACAACAGATTCCTCTACTTTCCTCTCAGATACTTAGGTGCTGAGATGCCCGAAAAGAGTAAGAAATGTCAAACCTCATAAACATTAAAGAAATGACAGTAAGGTCATATGTCAGGGATGCACTCCAGAGAAAGACTTGCTAGCAAAGCAAGCATCCATCCAGGATGCTTCTGATGGCTTCAAACTCATAACTGTAATCCAGTAAAAGTAGTTCTCAAAACCAGGTACCGAATTACATAGGACTTCATAGGATGATTATTTTTATGCTGTCACACAGCTAAAACCTAACCTCCTTATCCTTTCCTACATTTTCAACTCTCAAGGCCTAGTATCCCCACATTATACTGTTAGGGACAGTGGAAGCATGGTTGTTTTTGAGATCTATGAATAAGTGTTACTGACATTTACCTTTCATATTATTCAGGTACAAAACTACAGGCTCAACATGGCTTAGGGCAATGAACAGTACAATTAACTCCAGAACACCTGTAACTTCAGAGATATTAACCTAAAGATACTAGAGCAACTTTGAAGTTAACTGGAAAGCATCTGCTAAAAGATTACCTGTGTTGCTTCTGCAAGAGAATCTTGGGTCATTTTAGTAAGTTTTCGCAAGTATCTTCCATAAATCACGGCCAGGACAGCCAAGGGTGGCACAACACTCAGAACAAATGCAGCAAGGCTAGGAGACACAAAAAACTAGAAGAAAAAGGTATGTGTCAGGGGTTGGCGTTCAGAATAAAAATAATCACTGGAGTACTGAAGTGCAACTTCCATTGCTAGAGTTTTCTAAAGCTCATAGGATTGTAATTTAGTGCTGCCATGCTTTCGTTTATGCTTTATTTTTTCCAGGAAAAACATCCATTCCTCCACAGCATTTGAGAAGTATGCCATGGTTAGAACAAAGCATTACAAGCAAAGTGGTCTGGATTTAATTTTTAGCTTTCTCATGGTTCACTGTGTGGTCTTAGTCAAATATCTTAACCTGCCAATAAACAGGCCTAGCAGGAAATCTCTTGTGGATGCTGAAAGACATAAGCTATTAAACAGTTTCTAAAGTGCTTTCACAACTTTTAAATGGATTGTGTAATACAGAAAGTTTGAGCAGAGAAATATCACACACTACTGGGTAACTGAGGAACAGATGGAGTCAGCAGTACTCCCCAGCACCCACAGATGGGTGGAACAATGTATTTAATTTACTGCTGCAAACTTTATTACTTGTTACAATTATCATCAAAGCTCCTAAAGAGTTTCTCTTCGTAAGATTTAGTGAAATTAGATCTAACATGTTTTAATTTCATCTTGCTTTCTGTATTGAAAACAAAAATCTCCAGAAAGATTCAAAATCAACAAAATTCACAGGTTTTATAATTTTTTCATAATAATGTCTTCTTTCTAGGCAAGCTTTTATAGTCCACCTCTTAGCACTATATCATGGCAATATTTCATAGCAGAATGCCTTACATAAAGTTATTTCATTTAATCTGTGGTAAGATGAAACCTTAAGACTCTCTGCATATGCAACTCTTTGCTTATGGAAACTCTCAACAGTTTGCAATAATGTCAATACTGGAAGCTTGTTTTTACGAGGAGACTTTTTGCTGTTTTTAACTCCAGATAGACAGCAAATTACTCCACCCTCATTTAAGATAATTACAACCAATGCATCTTTTTTTCAAATAAGCATAAAAAATTAATGCCACAAAGAAACATCAAGAGAGGTCAGATTTTTATGTAAACCAACTGACCACCAAGGAACATTTACTAATGCACTTCATTGAGGCCTTCATTAACACACTTCCTACATATTCTTTACTGACAGACTAAAGCAGAAAGTCTAATACTTGTACAAATTCTCAGCATTTATTTGACATGCAGGGCTGCCTTTGCTCACCTGGGCTTTAACCAGAATCAACAACTTTAATGACTTTTTCAGCAGGCCCTTCACAACCTGTTTTACCTACAACCATGGGAATGTCATCACTGATTTTAATATATTCAATAAGAATAGAGTTCAGCTATTTGCCTACTACTCTTTGCTTGATAACTTTGGATAGCAACAGAATTTAATTTCAACCCTTCTTCCTGCAAATTTTGCTTGCGAGTAAACAGACAGTGGCTACAGGCACATCATCCATTGCAATAATCGATGCACCTATTGTAGATATCCAGTGAAATACGCTGATTTCCAAGAACACACAACTGTTCCTGGACTGACTTACACTCATAAGTTACCTGGCAGAACTGAAACAAATGTGAAACCACAAGAAGTGTCAAGCAGCGAAGAGACTGCCATACCATCATTGCAACCCCAACAGATGCTTGTGCTCCTGCCCTGAGCCCATCTGAAAGGTTTTCGGTCACTGAACGGCCCAAGAGGGCTGTATCTGAAGATAAGCGGTTTATCAGCTCTCCTGTTCTGGTCTTGTCAAAGAAAGCTGTTTCTTGCTTCAGAATAGAAGAGAACATGGTTGCTCTCAAACGCTTCACAATTCTTTGTCCTGTCAGAAACAGAAGTCAGTCCAGTATGGCACACAAGACTTTACACAGACAATAGTAACAATATCAAAATAACAGGATTACACAGCAACAAACAAGTCAAATTACAGGGTTTTAATATACCTGAAGACAGTAATCTGGAAGATGTCACGTAACAGTAAATAAAAATGAACAATTATTCCAGCATACTTATCTTTGCACTATTAGTTTACCTTTGATCTGGTTATAAAAGCTACTGATTCCAAGAGGATCTCTCAGCCAGTGCCAAGAATTTATTTAAGACCATTATACATGATGACTCTGCAATAGACAAGATGACTCTCAGTATCACTTTGTGCTCCTGTTTTTACCTGCAGTCTGCATGAGGTAGACACGAGTAGCATTAGCAGCACCACCACATAAAAAGATTCCACTCAGCAAGGCACACAGGCTGGTCAGGCTGTCAGTGAAATCCTCACTGGGATTTGTATAAATAATGTCAATAACTTTGCCCATGAAGAAAGGAGCTGACATGGTAATGACACTGGAAACTGCCAGAAAGCCAACAGCAGCTGCAAATCAACAAGGAAAAGGAAAGTTATTCTGAACTTGCAAGATCATTAATAGTACAAACAAAATAATTTCTCACTTCAAGTTTCTATTAAGCTTGTGAGTACCAATTGAAATAATTAACAAACTTTTAGGATGTCCTCCTTAAAAAGCATTAACAATTACCCAATTCTCACACCCAGTCCTTCAAATCCTGTTCGGTTTGGGTTTTATTATTCATGCTTGTTACTGTATGAAAGCTTCCAGTTGTCTGTTTCTGATATAACAATGGGCTGAAGTAAAGATCTGATCTGAGGACCATCTAAACTATGCAATTTTATTGAGGAAAAAGAAGAACAACAAAAACCCATTTGATTTACTCTGGACTGATAAAATTAATTTTTACTCTTTACTATTGTTGGTCTAAAAGAAAAATAGCATTAACTTTAATTAGAAGTTGCAGGATCACCCATGAACTACCTGTGTAACTGTTTGAAGGTGTATCAGAGAGTATGAAAATCACACTGGACCAAGACTTAGCCTTTTGAACTTTAATCTGCAATAAAATTTCTGAGCCAAGAACACACTTTAATTCTAACAAGGCAAGCCAAGCTTGGAAGGCTGAGAGCTAGGAAAAACCACATCTTGATTGAAAACTGAACAAACTTGATATGAAAACCACTGAACCACAACAAACACTGACAGTTATACAGCATAATTTTCCAAAAGCAAACTCCACACATAAAGCAACCATTGATAGGATTCCTATAAAACTACTAGCAGATAACATGTTAGAAGACAAAAAGACACTGTGCTGAAAATTCTGAAGCTGCCTGAATTTTCATCCTTTCTACTAAGCTGCTTGTATCACTTCTGTGACAAAGACAGCAGGCAGCCTCCCACCAGCACACTGCTGTAAGCAATATTTCTAACACCTGACACAGACGGTTTGATGCCTCTTACCACCTCCACAACACACATGGAAATCCTTGTTTCAGTTTTTACTTGAAGTGTAAATACAGCTGTGCACTTATATGGAAGAATTCAGGGTACAAAAAATGCAGACCTTCCATCACCTGAAGCAAACACTGCTCTGCACTGTCACTGCAGTGTCCTGAAGCTCCACATGCTGCCCCAACAAGCTTCATCTTTGCTGCTGCATCCAATATGCAGCCTATGGTTCTTGTTCAAGCTTTGTTTGCCATATTTCCCTTGTGATAAACTCAGGATAGCAAACACTTGAAAGATACAGGACTTGGATCTTTAACTTGAAGCTATAGATGCTGTAAGAAGTCATACTAAAACGGGAAAAACTTCCTGCTGCAAACTTATGTGATCCATGTCATAGGCACATCTCATAAGCATATTATTTACTAGCTAAAACTTCATGAGTGACCTTATTAACAGGTTGGCTGCACCGGGGTATTCAAGCTGTGAAACAGCAGGGAAAAATCCAACAAAAGCCAGGTCATTTCCTGTCAGGAAAAGCTGGTCGGTCTGCAAGGCAGCTGGATACTGACAATAGCATTGATTACAAGCACAGCACTGCATGGCAGCTCAGTCTCCGTTAATCCAATTTCCCAGTTATGGATGCAACAGGACATATGAAGTGCAGATAAAATATTCACAGAGGGAAGAGTATAGCTAAAACCCCCATATGTTTCTGTCTAGTGGCACAGCCTTCCTGGCTTGGATTTACCTTCAGCTCTTCTTCATTCAAACTAGCATGGGTTTCACTGTAATTACTTCCAACAGCCTTAAGTGAATGAAAAACAAATACTAGTACCTAAAACAAACTGAAGACTTAGGCAATATACCTGTCTTTATTAATTTAATCACAAATCACATGCAAAGTGAGATTGCCTAATTGAAACTGTTGCGTTGATTATGCCAGCAGAAAAACCAGAAAACTTCACAGATGGCACACAAACCACCACGTGGTTGCTTTTGTTTGTTTGTTTATTTTAAAATGTTGCCTAATTCAAGAAACAGGAACTAGCAAACACTTGTTCTATCTCCTCATGTAAAGAAGAGCTGTCATTGTGATAACTGGCTAAAGGGAGGAGAACAAGGTGTTCAGCGACCAGATATGAAGACACTTGAGTGACGCTGAATTTTGTTACTGACAGAAAAAAGGCCAGAGTAAACTTCATAGTTTTAGTTTCATATAGCTTACTCTGTTACCCAGAAAATTGTGTCAAACAAAATAGTGTATTTTGCAAGTTTTATTTTTTAGAGTAAGTCATTTTTTTGTGGGCTATGAGATGACAATAAAGAAAATGTGAGGCAGATCAGTGGAATTTATAAAACCAGTGGAACTTATAAAACCAGGACATCAAAGTGGCAACAGAAGCAGCGACAAGGCAAGCTGCCGGCAGCAGCAGCTGAGCAGCCCTCTTAGAAATGTTAGGCAAACATTTTGCTTGTCTACTTCCATAGAAATCCAGATTGCTGCAAAAAGCGATAAATCTATCACTGTTAAGATCAGCCTACTCTCTGTTAAGGCTAACGGGGACTTGGTTCTTGACAGCAGATCTGCAACTTCATTTGAGGACAAGAATTGGTCACCAACTGATAAGCCAAGATGTTTACAAGCAATAGCTTGGCAGAGCTATCAGGAACCTCTCTTTAGAACATGGACTGAGTGACATAAACCAATTTTCTACATGCAAGAACACCATCAGGACAGTGAATGTTTCTAATTTTGCTGGTTCTTACTGGACCACCCTTTTCACCCAGTAGAGTATGCTGAAGTGCATAAAGCCAAAAAATTGCTTGCAAGCTTGCTGGGGGATGAGCTGTTTTAAAGACAAATAGGTAAAAATTTGACCTCAGATGAATTAAGATCATTCAGGTCAACCAGGGAGGAAAGATGGAAAACCAAGGTAATGATATTTGGCAGTGTGCAGTAACCCAGCAACAGGGCAGAGTAGCTAGTTTGTACTATTAAGTAAGCTATGAATGTTACCTCACGGAATCTTTTAAGTATTGAATTAGTTTTATTTAAAGAGCTGTCCTGGCAGGTCAGAACCAACCTCTGGGTTTGTGAGAAGAACCCTTCTACCAGTAACCATGAATGTCTATCCTTTACCAGTTATCTGGGCAGTTTTATTTAATACAAAGCGATTTTTTTAGCTTAACACTGACTGGCTTTCCACAAGGGCCTTTGGAGTGATGAGTAAAATCTAACACATTAACATGTGCATGCACAAAGATTGGGCTCTTCAGTTCTTCTTTTATGGGAGAAAGATGCACTGGTAAATTCTGTATTTATTGGTCAAGCGAAGTCCATTTCCTTTTGATGAACCCTGATCCACAATAAATTGGTTTGGGGTTAATATAGGGAGGTTGAAGGACTGGTATCAAACCTCTGAAGGTTGATCAGCGTCAGTTCTACAAATATTTATTTCAAGATAGAATCTTCTTCCAGAGCATACCGTAAGCACTTAGGGATGTTCTGTACAGCTCTGGGTTAGGTATGTGGTTTTCTTTCCACGTTAAAGTAAATTCATACATGACTATCTGCCTTGCACCTATTACCATGCAAGAAGAATATTTTAGAATTGTCCTCCTTACATTGTTATGAACAACTGTGATACTATGCACAGAGGAAAAAAACCCAAACAAATGTAAGACAGTAATAAAATAACTTCAGATTTGCAGGACTACAGCTTTTTTTTACCGTGCATTTCACATTAAAGCATTTAACTTGTTCATTTTCACCCTATGTAGGAGACAGTCTTTATGTCAGACCAACCTAGCTATTAGTCCTTCTATCTTCACAATTAGCACAAATAATGCAGTAAAAACATTCCCCAAACAAATTAAGCTCTAAGTACCTAACTCATCCCAGTGGTCAGCAGTTACTGTTTCTGCAATGTCTTACTTAAGTAGCTCCATTAATAGCTCACCATCAACTTAAAATAAGAAACTGTCACCAAAAAGACATAGAAAAGCAAACTTTCTGTGATATAGCTACAAGGCTGCTTGGACATTTTGTTTCATACCAAAGAATGCCAAAACAACATGAAAAACTAGGGTGGGAAACAACAAAAAAACATGTAGCCTACTTTATTTGGCACATTGCACATGAGAAAAGAATCAGTAAGTTACCCCTGCATATACATACATAATTCACAGGAATTATGATTTTAAAACCACAAGAACTGCCTTCAGAAAAATCAAGTGTGATGGCTGAGTTACTTCCAGACAAGCAGAACCACTTGACACTAACCATATACTGTAACAAAAACCAGTAGCCAGGTACACGGATCTGAGAGGTGAAAGTAAATTTTCCAGCTACTGGATGACAGCACAGAAGTAGGAAGATTTAGAAGACTGGGGTTCAACTGAGGTTCCAAAGAGATGAGCATTCTAGTGCCTGTATAAGCCTTCTTCTGCTCCCACTACCTTCCTTGCCATTATGCACAGTACAGAATTCATTTGACTCACTGTCAAGGATGGGCTGGATTTTTGAGAAAGATGCCACTTGCCTGACTTCTAATTAATTTTTAAATGATGACAGGTTGTGGAAACCATACCCTTAGCAGTGTGTAGGTAGCTGATGTTCGAACTCACGCTAGGATGCTTGGAAGAGCAACAGTTTCAAAATGAAACCATGAAAGTGTTACTACAAACTAAACACATCCTATCTCGTCCATTTCATTTCCTAAAATAACCGAATTTTTCAAACATACTCCTACTCAGGTATTGACCTAAGAAACGTCAGCTTGTGCAAATAACCAAAGTATGATTTTCTAGTAGCATTACTCACAGATGATGTGTCCTACATTTCTATCTGCATCCTGTACAAAAACATTCGAGTTGCTCACTACCCCATCATCCCCAATCAAATGAATTACTAAAATAGTTTCTGAACTACATTACAAGGACTATACTTAAAAAATTCATGTAGTCTTAGGTATAACTTTTCTTGTTCAATTGGCTTTTTTAAGAATTGTTTTTAAGGACATTTATTCCTTGAATCTACAAAATCCAGTATTTCCCAATAAAGGACAAGAAAGTGCATCTCCTGGTATAATCTCATAGTACAGAAGAATCCAATTATGAATAAGGCAGTGCTCTTCTGATTTAATGACAAATTTTATCTATAGGAAAGGAGCTATTACAATCTTGCCAAAAATTACCAAATAAAACTTATGAAATACCATTTCTTGAACATCTCTAGAGAAGACCTGTGTACAAAGAAAACCTTCCTACTCAGTGTACAGGAAGTTTTATACTGGGAAAGGGCACACTTTGCTATGGGATTAAAAATGTCAGAGTTCCTTGTGCTTACTTAAAATTCAATAGAACTATTGTTTTCTTTGAGTGTGGTTTGGATAAAATGCAACAGACAGATTCTCACGGGGAGAACCAAGGAGGCAGGAGGAAATAAAAGAGATCATTTTGAAAAGGCATTTCTGTGGTCTCGTACACACAGCAGGATTTAATAATTTCAACAATGGCCCTGTACGCTCCCTCAGGAACTGAATTTAGCTGAAGACACAGGTTTACCTGACTGCACCACATCAACCAGAGAACTCCTACAATTACTTCTCTCTTTTGTTAAACCTGAGAGGTATTTGCAAACTCCTAATTTCACTACACAAAACTGTGGTCACTGACAGGGTGAATTCTTTTACCAGTTTAACCAGGAACAACAAAATTCAACAGACATGTGCCATTTAAAATAAATTCACAGATCTATCCTTCTCTACAAGTAACTGGATATGGAACACATTACACTGATACTTTTTTTCCTCTTTCTTTTGGGGGTGGTATGACATTTGATACACTCATTTTCACTCTTATGAGCCTCCAGAGGGTCAGAAGCTCCTTCTGCAAGGAGAGCATTGCAAGAGATGCTGTGTGCCAATGCCCTGGAACTCCAGGCCAGAGCACACTGCTTCTTCCAGAGCCAGTGGATGGTGAAGAGGCCCTGCACAGAGCAAGATGCAACAGTCTTATGTGCCAGTCACAGCGAGAGCAGGTCCCCTTTGCCTCTGTACCTGCAGCTCATCAGCTGACACCATTTCCCCAGCACACCATGGTGAGTGAAGCCAGTCTTGCTCAACTTCCTCATAAATCATCCTCTGCTTCCACTGTCTTCCATTGTCCTCACTGCAACTACTTCACCTTCTGTGGCTGTGAAGCCCAATGCACAGCTGCAATGAGCAGACTATCCCATGCCATGTAGAATTACAGAAAAGGCACACAGCACTGCACAGTGGTAATGCTACATCCCTGTGTTACCAACCCCGGGTTCTATAAACTGCAGAAAATCTGGAAGAGCTCAGCCTTCCTGCAGAACACAACAGCACCTGAAAGACTCTGAAGAGGTCACAAAGCACTTGCTTACCAGTTCTGTGGACTTGAAGAGAAAATTAAATGTTTTACCCTCGTTTCATACATACAGTGAAACCATTACCTTCCTCTTTCTTTGCATGAAGTCAAAACAGAGATACTGAGTTTCTAAGGACTAGTTTCTCAGTACAAAGCTGCAACAGGAACAAAATGCAGCATATTTTAATATACTTTAGATGCAAGAGGTAGATGAAATTTCCCTACAACCACCTACAATGCATTTTGACCACATTTGTTATTCCTGCACCCTGTAATGACCCCAAGTATTGTCCTTGTTTGCTTTTCCATCCTCCCACTTAATTACGACTTAACAACAAAAGCTTTCTCTTAAGTAGCGTGTTAATAAAGTAGAATTTTACATAAATTTACTCCTCTCCCAGAACCAAGACCAACAGAACATTGAAAAGCAGTTGTCACATTTGCATATTTTTTCCATCCTCATGACTTTATATCATCAAGTTGCTGTGTTGGAGGTTTTTAAAACTTTAATTCACGGCATTGTGTTATCTCAAAAGACAAAACTGCACGTAGCTGATTGTTAGAATCTATGATAGTGGATTTACTTAGCTAAAACCATCAACAGACTGCACAGATTAAGGACACTGCTCTATTTCAAAATATAATTACAAACAAGTATACTGTACCCTGCCTGTGATAAACAAGCTGACGGCAAGTGCTCAGTAAAGGGAACTAAATTAAATTCTCAGTTCGTTAGGAGCCTTGGGTCCTAAAAGTCATCCTTCAAATAACTGATTTATTTACTTTATTAAATCTAAATAGGAAAACCACAGACCTTCATGGCAAAATCAGCAGGTAGTCTAAAAATTATACAAGTTCATTTGCATCCAAATTATTTTGGCTGTGTAATACCAACATACAATGAAACTCTGTAAATATCCACTGTGAACAAAATCTTGTGCAAAGTATTTCACATCTCACAAACCACCTCTCTATACAAATCTAACTGCCTCACCTCTCTTCTCTCAAACACCATTTACCCCTTCTGTGGGAACTATCCAAGTTTTGGCAAAGGACTACAGGCCTCACACAACCAAGACAGTGCACATGCTGTCCATCAATAAAGATAACTCAAAAACCCCAAACCACATAATAATTTAATACAATTTCCTTACTAACAGCTATTATTCTATTAACCCCATGAGAAGCAACGTCAAGAAAAGTTCATTTCTACTCTTTGTTGATAGCATCAGTGTTAAGGGTGCAATTTATACACTCACAGTATTTTGACTTCACCATATAGACACTAAATAGCTTTCAAAACACCTTACAAAAGTTTCATGCAAAAAATTATTGGCAAACAGAATTTTAATTAATTTTTTTAAAAAAGCTTCGGATTCCCATTTTTACTTTATTCTAGACTGCCTTGGGCCCAAATGAATAATAATAATGATAAATTACCTGCTCATTAGAATCATAGAATCGATTGGGTTGGAAAAGACCTCCGAGAGCATCAAGTCCAACCCTTGGTCCAACTCGTTTGTTTACTAGTAAGATCACGGCTCTCAGTGCCACGTCCAATCTCAGTTTAAAAACCTCCAGGGACAGTGAATCCACC
>JAOXXN010000446.1:42748950-42781186 GCA_026770055.1 Myrmophylax atrothorax | reverse complement strand
CGGGCGGGAGCGGGGCCGGGGCCGCGCAGGCGCCGTCGGGCCGCCAATGGGCACGGGTTCCCCCAGCGCCGCCTCCCGCGCTCGGCGCTCGGGGCGCGGCTGGGCCGGCGCGGAAGGCCCGGCGGAACCGGGGGCGTGGGGCGGGCGGAAAGGGCTCTGCGAAGGGACGGGAAGGCGAGCGCCACCGGGAGCAGAGGTGGGTGCGGGGACCTGCGGGCCTCGAGCGGCACCACGTGGGTAGGTGGGTGCGTTGATGGGTGTCGGGGTGCGCGGCTGGCTCTGCCCCTGCCCCGGCTTACGGCCTTCTCTTGGCTCAGTTCCTTGCAGTGGCGTGTCTGTCTCCTCGCCTGTGCCACGTGCCGCCGCTATGGCAGCGATCTACTCTGGGATTTATCAGAAGCTGAAAAGCAACAAGACTTCTTGGGAGGACAAACTCAAACTAGCCCGTTTCGCGTGGGTTTCTCACCAGTGCGTCCTGCCTAATAAGGAGCAAGTGAGTACTTTTTAATGGTAGACAGTGAAAGAAGAAAATCCCGGTAGCGAATTGCTGCTGAGGATGAATCAATTCATGAAATCCAGACCTAGCTTTTGACCCTGGACAGTAATGCAAATATGCCTCTTGTCTGGGATTGTGGGCAGCTCTTGATTTCTCTATGGTTGTATGAAATGCTTTTTGTAACGTCTTTCAAATAGCTTCAGCGAAAAGACCTACATTAACGCAGGATGAAAGAGGCTGTCTTACAGGGAGGGTGTGCGTGTAAGAGATGAGAAAATCATTGTCTTCAGAGCTGTCTTTGCCTCTGGTTATTACATCCAGTAAAGAACACTCCAAAGTCAGATGCTTCTGGTCATAGTTAAGGATAAAAACTTCAGGGTGGGAAAACTGACTATAGATATGTGTTCTCTGGTGCCCTGAAACGTGCGTCAGAAAAGAGCACACAGTGTATTCATGGGGTTCACCTTGAAAGGTGATTTGGTGTTCTCTGCATGGAACCCACCTTGTCCCCTTAAGTATTTTTTTTTTTTGACTCTGTGCAGTGTTTTCTCGAGTGAGGGGTGTCTTGTCCTGCTTCTCCAGCCCTGGTAGTATTGTGAGGTCTAGGGCTTGCACCCTCTGAGACGTGTGTTTTGCGTTCTTGTTATTTCAGTTACTTAGAATATTAAATCTAGCCACATACTATAATTTTGTTTTTAAATCAGTAGATTAAATTAGTGGGTTTCAACCTTTTCTAGTTTGCACACATCTAAATTCCTAGTCCTGAATTTCTAGGTGGTGACTTTAAGCATACAAAGAGGAGGATGTGAACAGAACAGCAATTGTCAGAAAGTGAAAAACCATCTGAATCTGTAAGGTTTGATTTAAAAGACTACATTTGCTAAATAGTATCCCTTGTCAGAATTATGCCTTGATGAAAGGGCCTTAGGATATTGGCTCCTGAAAGTTATTTTGCAGTGATACAGGGGAGCACAATGCCAACATTGGGTTTAGAATGAAAGCTCTCAGGAGTTGAAACCTGCACGGTTAAACTTCTCTGCTCATTCAGACCCTGTTCTGCTTGGAAGTAGTATAGTTCTCAAGGCACAAACACTGTGAAGAGTTTGTGTGTGAGTTGTGAAAGATTACTTCTCTTCCCTTCTGTTAACAGGTATTACTTGATTGGGTAAGCCATACATTGGTTTCAAACTACAACAAGAAACTTGAACTGAAGGAGGAAGTTGTTGAGAAACTCTGGAAATACTTAGATGACGTTATCCGTAGTAGAAGACTACAGGATCTCTTAAAGAGCGGGAAGACGATTGGTCTGAGTTTTTCAATTGCACAGGTAACTAACACTGTGGATATTTGGTAATATACTGGGTAGCAGTGCGTATCTTTTCCAGTACTTGACTTTTCTTCACAGTGTCAGGTGTTACCTGGAATTTGTAATAATTACCCTGATGGCTTGCAGGACCTCTACTGGAAGTTTCTCTATTTCTGTCTTGCAATTTAATTTATATTTCTGCAGCACTAAGCCTAAAAATGGCTGTTTTAATTTCTTCAGACTAGCAGAGTTAACGGCTTTAAGTATTTCAATGGATAAGTAAAGACTCAGTTCCATGTGTTGCTTTCCTGTATTATTTACTGCTTATAATGCCATTTTGGCTGGGAGTCCTAGGGAGAGATTTTTCCTCAGTGTGGGTCTTATGATGTGTTTTGCTTGAGTACTTGTTCACTGTGATGTGTTGGTCAGCAGACTGCAGCTTCTTATGGTGACTCTGAATGGTGGTGGCACTGAATCATTATACATCTTAATCACATAATTATTTTAGTCTTAACTGAGAGTAAATGGGAGTGACTTCAGTTACAGTTTAGAACTAAACCAAACACTTAACTTCTTTTTCAGCTTCCTGATTACAGAAATAGCAGAATTAGTGAATGGCTGCAAAAGCAGTGAAAGTAACTGGGAAAATTACCCTTTAAGCTGTGATCAGGTTGAAGTGAAGTAAGAGAAGATTGTCTTGACCTGCAGAAATTGAATTGCGAAGTACAGAGGATTGGTTGGATGGAGTCTGTGCTTCAGAAATGTTACACAGAAAGTATGCCAAATTTAGACACGGTCTGGGTATGAAAGCCTGGTTTCTGGTTGAAGATGAGGTCAGAGGTACAGGACAGAGTACTCTAGAGACTAAGGACAGAGGTGTTAGAGGGTGCAGTGGAAAGAATTTAAGGATCTGGTTTTGTCCAGTGGGGTTTCAGCTGAGGATTTGACCCATCCACAGTAAGGTGTAAGGGGACAGGTGAGTTTTTTAACTGAAGGCAGATTTGTAAATTGCTACTGAATTTGTTCACAGACAAGATTATCTGGAGGTGAGAGAAGGGTGCAAATAAAAAGGGGATCAAAGGAGAGAACAGTAAGAAAATCAGTACAAAGTTTGAGAAAAAGAAGAGAAATGCAAGTTTAAGTAACATTATTTCTTCAGAACTGTGTATCCTTCAAAAAGAAAAGAGGACAGTCCTTTGCATTCCAGACATCAGCACAGGAAATTCTCTCTTATTAAAATATAAAGATGGTAGTCATGGACATTCTTGCTGAATAAGCTACCTGGATCAGAGGGGGGTCATGTATTGTGTGTGGGTTTGTTGTTGTTTGTTTGGAGCATAACTTTGGGAACCATTTAGGAGGGCAGGAAATTTACCTGTACTCCATTTCCGCAGGATCAACTCTAAGAACTAGTATGGACAGTCTTATGCTGTTGCCAATAGCACACATACTGAGTGAGGGCTTCCTCGCTCATCTGGTGCTGCAAACAGATGCAGGGACAGCAGAGCTCCTAGAGTGAGACCTATGATGTGAGAGGCCCAGCTGCAGCTATTGGCAGGTCCCTTGTGCCTCTTTGTTGCAGCCAGAGCTTGCAGAAGGTGTTGTCCTTTCACTATGATGAACTTTGTATGCATAATTGACTGGGTTTTGGTTATGTTTTTTGTTTCTTTTTTCCCATCTTCAGGTCATAAATGCAAGGTTATCAGAGGCCTATTCTGAGAAAACACAGCAGAACATTGGCACAGTGCTGAGCTGCTCCAGTGGCATCCTTTCTACTCCTTCGCTCTCCATCATTTACACAGCAAAGTGTGAGCTTTTGGTTGATCTCCTCAGCAAGCTGTCCAAGCTGGCGTGTCAGCAGCTGGCTTCTGATGACACTGTGAGCTCTCAGTTGTTCAGTGTCCTCCAGCTTACCTTTGCTCAGTACCTCCTGATCCAGAGACAGCAAACCAACCCAAATCGTGTGTTTGGGCAAGTGACGGGTCACTTGCTCCAGCCATGTCTGCTCCTTAGGCACTTGCTGACTGTGAGGAGCTGGACAGAAGCAGATGATAACCATGTGCGTCAGCACCTGAGCAGGGAAATCCGAAATCAAATAGAAACTTTGCTGCAGGCTGGGTTGTTCCAGCCTGAGCTTTTCTCATCCTACCAAGAGGAGCTGCTACCAGTGCAGGAACTTCAGGAGAAGAAGAAAAGAACTTTGAAAAGTCCTTTACTACCAGTCAACACAGTGCAGACCAAGCTAGACAGTGACTTTTGTGAACCTGCCCTCCATGGAGTGGTTGTGGCTGGTTCAGTGTCCCTGCTGTACAAGCTCTTCCTGGACTCGTACTGTAAGGCAGAAAACCACCTCGTGTGCTTCCACATGCTCAGCAGGCTTTTTGGTTGTCTCAGGCTCTCTGACCTACAGCAGGGAGAGAGGGAGGATACGCTGTCCCCTCTGGACTGGAGCACAGAGCTGCTTGCTTTGGAACAGCTTCTGGACTTGGTGCTCAGCAATGATATCTATAATGTTGCCAGTGACCGCATCCGGCACAAGGAGGTGCAGTTTGGGTTTTACCGCAGGCTGGCACAGATGCTGATGACACACCCCCAAGCCTCCATCCCTGCTTGGTTCAGGTGTCTCAAACTCTTGATGTCATTAAACCACCTTATAGTAGAGCCAGACCTGGATGACTTGGTGTCGTCGGCTTGGATTGATGCCGAGGCCTGTGAGCCACGTACAAAGAAGCCCCAGGAGACTCTCATCAACACCGTGTTTCAGACGTACTCCAAGCTGCGACAGTTCCCACGGCTCTTTGAGGAGGTGCTGACAGTCATTTGCCGCCCAGCTATTGATGAACTGAGGCCACCCGTCTTCTCTGCTGGCCTGACAGTAAAGCTTCGTGAGTGCCTCCTTGAACTCCCACCCAACCAGATTCTGGACATTTTGTGTCTCTTGGTGGAGAATTGCCAAACGCTTATCATTCCCGCAGTTGAAGGGTCAACTGACATGGCCTCAAAGCTGATGTCACTGTGCTCAGTGCTACATGCTTTTCTGTTCAATATTAGGAGCCTAGATGATGTCACTCCTTCCCCTGTGGTACTTCGCACGCAAAATCTGCTGGCAAAGATACAAAAGGGAATAATTCAGCCACTGATGGAGTTGCTGCAGGTTCCTAGAAGACAGGAGGAAAAGTCAGACCTTTGGCTAAGAAAGGCCAGTGACGCTGCTCTCCTCCTTGTTTACACTTGGGTTGAGGTAGACGCTCTGTTCAGCATTAGCTGCAGTAAATATGTGTCTCCAACATCTGAAATTGCTAGTGCTGTTACTGAACCTGCTGCAAGGCACTGGGGCATTGCAGGTTTCTTCCCTGGTGTGAAGGAGGAGTGCTGGGTGAGAGTCATGGAAATGGCAAGTAGTTTTGCCTCCACTAGTAAATACTGCTTAGAACTGCTCACACTTCAGAAGATGAAAATGATTTTAATGCAGGCCAAAGTTGATATACAGGCCTTACAACATGCTGCAGCTTTCATCCTGGAGTCTGGGAGATCCAGCATGAGCAGAGGAGAAACTGAACTGTGGGATGGAGATATCAGCACAATAAATGATCTTACCTATCCCACAGCACATTGGCACCTTGTCATGTCCAACCTGACTATCCTGTTGCCATATATTTCCTTAAAAGATGTAGAGTACATTGCAAATACACTTCTAGAAATGCTAATGTTGTCCAAAGTTCAGGAAGCTGCCACAGACCGTGAGCCTTCCATCAGCATTGAAAAGATATCTCTTGGCTTTGTGCGCAGCTCCTTTCTTCCAGAAATGAAGGTCCTGCACTGTGCTTTTCTGACCAGTCTTATTCATCAGTTTTCTACGGTGCTGCCCACTGCTACGAGGGATTCAGTAGATCTGCCACTTCAGCAGCTCTTGGCAAGCAATATCCCTTGGCATGAAGAAATCCTCGCTCCTTGCAAAACTGTTGACTCATTGGAAGTACCCTCAGAAATCAAACTACTGAAGGATGAGCCCAGCTTGCCTTGGAAGACACTGGAGAAAGTTGCCCAGTGTATAGTATTGTTAGCAAAAAATGGCAGCTCTGTCATCCTGAAAGAAAGTCAGCTAGAAAGCTGTCTGGGTTTGCTAGAAATTGTTTCTCTTCTGAAAGTAGACAGTTTTCTTCCTTCTGATTGTACTCGGTGTTTTCTGGTGCTGCTGTCACTGCTAGCCAATACCAAGGCTAGTGTCTCTTGCAGCAAGTTGTTATTGCTGAAGTTTTTAAGTACTTGTTTCCACCTCCTGAGATGCCTGCAAGCTGGCAGGAATGCCAGCTCTGTTTTTAAGGTGTTACATGCCAGTGATGTTCTTGAGGCTGTCATGACTTCCCAGTTTACAGCAAGCAGATTCTTCTCTGATGTCTCGACTGTTCCTGTTTGGGCACAGTATCTCCAGGAAGTCCAAGCATTTCTGGAAAACTTTCTTCAGATCATAATTGAAAGAAGACAAAGTGTGAGGCTCAACTTGGAAAAGTTCATGTCTTTCCTGGCAAGCTGCAAGCCAGACACTGGTGCAGCCAACAGCAAAGAGAGGAAAAACTGGAATCCTGCAGCTGAGCAGTTACTGCTCATGACATTCACCACACTGTGTCACGTTGTCACACTCTACCTTCAGCAGCTGCCAGAAAAGAAGCTGCATTCTGCGGATGTGCTGTCTGCTCTGTTGGAGTCCGTAATTCTGCAGGTGTTCAGAACTGTTGAACGTGGTCTTCAGAGTAACACCCCAAACCAGCTTTTACCTATAGCATTCATACCATCTGTCACTACTCTCCTCAAAGCCGATCTGAGCCATCCTGTCAAGAAGGACTGGAAGAAGGAGCCCAGTGAGTTTTTGGAGCAACCTCGTATTAAACTGTACCAAGAGTTTTACTCTCAGATACTGAGAGAACTGCCCTGTGCAGGAGATAATCTGCAGTTCCTTCAGCCTGCATTGCAGTTCCTAACAGTCTTCTGCTCAGTGCCAGAGCTGTATCCTGGAAAAGAAACGGCGGTCACGGTTGCTTTTGCTATAAAAAAGCTTCTCTCTGGTATGAAAATTCTCCACTTCCTTTGCTAATTTTGCAGCACAGAGACGAGTTAAAAGCCATTATCAAAGCATACAACTTTTGAAAAGTCTGTATTTGTTTACTTGTGCTAAAGCAGCAGGCTGTCCTTTTGTAAATGCATAACAGGAAACTTTTCAAGGAGGCAGTGTTATGGTACCTGGACCACAGCCGCCATCTAATTTGGTCATGATCTTCTGAAAGATGTAAACATCTTAATAAGGTTGAGGTCCTGAGTTACTCATCCCTGTAGAGCATTTTGACAGTAACTGGAACATAGTTCTGGATGTAGGGCTGAAGGTGCAGTGTTGTACTTATGTAGTCAATGTAGTATTGACACCATTGAAGCAGCTGATGTGCAGCAGGTCAGATGTGAAATGTCCTGCCTGGGGATCTTGAAGCATCTTACAGTAAAATACTCATCTGCTTTTGTATTTGGTAGATGAAGTTATAGAACAGGGGAAGTTACCTAACTGTTACAGATCCTGAACATCAGTAATTTTGATAAAGTCTGTGGGAGATTGGCAGGTTGGTCCGTTTATCCTCATCAAATAAAGAGCCAGGGCTAGAAAAACCTCTCCTGCCGGCTCTGGGACCTAATGGCTTCTTTATATTGTCTCTTTCAGAAAGAGAGCTGAACACAGCACAGGTGTAACTGTTCTCTTTGACTTCTTCAAACTGTTGGAATTTTTTGACCTTATTACTGACATGCTCTAGTGTAGTGGTCTGCAAAAATTTTTAATTGTGCATACCTGTCACCAAAAAAAAGAATGAAGATTGAGCATGAAGCCTTGATATATATTTAAACACATACTACGCTACTAGTGTACTGCATACATTACAAACCGTACACACAGAACAAGTATAAAAAGCATGAGATAAAGATGAAATAAACACTATTTTTAATACTTTATTTACTAAAGATAGTTTATTTACTAAATTCCCACATCCCAGTGAATTGTCTTGTGCATACCCTGGGGTGTGTGCACCCTGCTCTGGAGGCCACTGTTAAGTGAACTACAGTTGTGATCTTGGTGTTAATATTGATCTTAAGTAGTCAACAACAACAGGACAGCTCTCTGTGGAATGCTGTGATTTTTCTGCTGACTGTTCTCTGTCTCATTCTGTGCCTCATATTTCTTGTTGTAATATTGGTAAAGTTCTTTAGCTTGGAGATACAATGAATCACTGCAAAAAGCTGTAATAATTTCCGTTGAATAAGTATTCAGTAAAATGAAATATTAATTCCTTTTGAAGATTTTTGTCATTGCCACAGATCCTGTGGATACTTGTGGAACTTAAACCGAAGCCTTCAGAATCATTTGAATTGTGAGCTAGTCTAGGACTATCTATGTAGTCATAATTGAGTAAGTAATGAGTGTGAATTGGGATCAGCAGAGATCTAAACTTTGTCAGCTTAATGCTTTTGTGATTTGTGATGTAGCTTTGGCCACCATGTAGTAAAGCCCTACATTACTGTAGTATTTCTGTATTACTGAAGGCTTTTTTGTTGGAATAATAACTGCTCTGTGAACCTGAAGGTAGGAAATACTTGAGGGCAGTAAGTCATTGCACTAGTGGGGAGAGAGGTAAAGGGGGAAGTGTGGAGCCCTCTGTGCATTTGAGTATTAGAAAGGTACACAGAAAGCTGTTTTGTTTTCAGTTTGTTCTATGCTTACCTGTGGAAGTTCCTGTCTTGGGAATTGATTGCTTTTGTTTCTTGAATATGCAGGTCCTGCAATCACAACCCAGGTGATCCAAAGTATGGAGATGGAGCTGACAGAGGTGATGATCCAGCTGCTGGGAAACTGCTCTTCTGAGGAGTTTTATGCCATAATGAGGCTGGTGCTGCAGGGGCTTGAATTGAGGAATATTTGGCAACAGAAGGCTGAAGTAAGGCATGAGCTTAGTGTATTGTCAACTTCCTCCTTCAGTCTGCTGTATCTTGAAAAAAATTTGTTGGCTGAATGACATTTGATAAATATTTTTTCCTCTTCCTGCTCTATGTTTAGTGATCAGGTCGAATTAATTGATACAGCTAAGGGCTTGATGACTGTGCTGAAATATGTTCTGGATATAAATTGGGGGAGGTGGAAAGATCATGGAAACCTACTCGAAAAATTTTCTGTCCATTTTAAGGACTCCACAGTCTTGATTCCATGTGTTGTCCACAGAAATCACATAGCTGTGATTTTACAGGCCATGCAGCAAGCTCTTTTCTGCTTGCTGCTCAGAGCTCTTGCCCAACAGATACTAGCAGTCAATGTCTGTCTGTTGGTCTTCTTAACAAGGTTAAAGGCACTTTCAGATTTGCTGGCATTTCTAAGTGAAACCAAAGCTGCACCTGTGCATTTGGTAGTTGTCTCTCTAAAGACTACTCAGTAATAACCAGATACCACTCAGTAACTTTGTAAGTTCTGTGCCTTTCTTCATAGCAGGTTAAGCAGCAGTGGTGACTGTCGAACACTTGGCAAAAAAGCCAGCTGTATCCTCCGTGGAAAGCTCAGTGACTTGAGAATGAAACTTGAATTAAACTTGTGGGGTTATCCAGCTCTGTCTTATTTGTCAGAAAGAGACTCAAATATGCTGCTTCAATTCTTGATGTGTCTTTTTGAAAGTGTATCTGGAATTCCTGTATTGTGCATGTAATTTCTGCCACCTGAGTACAGCTTGCAATATATTTCTTTTATCAGTCTGTATACTCAATTAGCAAGTAAAAAAACCCAAATGCAAACGTTGCCAATATGCAACGTTCGTAGCATATAGTTTAGTGGTATGCCTATATTGCCTCTGCTTCCCTCTGTTATCTAGTGGCAGTTGTATGAGAAGGCTTTTCTTTCTTAAAAATCACATAAGCCTTTTTGTACGGCAAATTGATTCTGAACTAAATGTGGCATGAAGTACATTTGGGCCAGTGGTGCTCAGCATATTGAATTCTGTTGAGCTGCCGCTTACTTTACAATTTCCAAAGAGATGTATTGGTGGGAGGCCTTTCATGTGTCAAGGCTCTGGTAATGCTCAAAAGTGCTACTGGCCTTGAAAGAGCTCTTCTGTACTTGAAAGGAGCCAGAGCACCTCGTACCTGTGACTGATCCGCTGTCTGCTTTCTGCAGGAAGTATTGTCAGCTGTTACCCTAACCAAATTGTTGCTCAGCTGCCCATTAAGTGGAGACAAAGGGAAAGCTTTCTGGTTTGCCAGCCCGCAGATAATCACAGCTTTAGCTGTAAGTATCTCTTTACTGTAACTTCATTACCTATGCCTTTTATTTGTTAGAGTCTGTGGTGGTTATATCCAATGTGCACAGAGGCATACAGGAACAAAAACATTGTGGGTACTAAACAATTCCGTACCACCAGATTCACTTTTGAGTCTAGACCCTTTTTCTTCATCTTCTTTAAGTAAATCTCCTCCTGTAAGTGCAGTGTGTAGGTCATCCATTTCTTATACACAGTAATTTTACAGAACTGCACCATGCAATATGGAGCTTGGGAGAAACTTGTTAGACTGCAGAGCAGAGAGTCTTAGTGCCTTGTCCTTCCTGTCCAAAGGAGAAGGTAACCGTCCACCATGTGTTGCAGCAGAAGTCAACGGCAGCAAAAAACCCAAACAAACAAACAAAAATATGTTCACTGAATTATGAAAGGGAAACCTAATTGAAAGTAATCAAACCCAAGTTGCCTGTCTTTCATTTGTACAGCATGTAAACTTAGTGATACAGGTTTTTCTCCTCTCATGGTGATGATGTTTGTAGACCAGAATTTATCAGAGGTTGGCTCTGCAGTGCATGGGAATCATGAGCATGCAATGTCTGCCCTTTTTTTGATAGGTCTGCATGCGTGTAAAGGAGTGAACTGCGTCAGTGCATTCGTATGAGGAGGTGCAAAGGGTTGGTGGTTGTCAGGGGTCTGGGGAATAGTTACAGTTCCAGTTACGCTCATAGCAGTGTTTGTTTGATATGCATCACGTGCACCCTCACCCAGGGTGCAATGGCATGAAAATGGCTGAGGTGCAGGAGTTTCCCTGCCACTCCAGCTTGCACCAGTCTAGTTCCATTGGCTCCAGTCAGAGCATTACGGTTCTCTGGTGTTCAAACACTGATGATAGGTGGCTGATGCCCTCCTCCTTATCTATTTACTGTCTTCCTGTAGATGCAAACCAGAGAGGCCTGTCAGGACCAGTCACTGATTCCCGTCATAGTTGTACCTGTTCTAGAGACTGTAGCAGCTCTGCTAAGGCAAGGAGAAGGAATTCTTCTGAATCCACATCATGTGTCGTTGGCATTCAGCATTCTCCTAACAGTCCCTTTGGATCATCTGAAGATGGAAGACTACCATGGCATCTTCCTGGGAGTCCATGAAGTGCTCTTCTCTATTGTGCAGTGTCATCCAAAGGTATGGCTTTAATGGGGGTATAAAGTACAAACACACCAGTGATTGAATTTTTTTTTAATAGTGGTTTTGAAATACTTTGTCTTGATAGTATGCAAGTACATTGTACTGCTTGTCATATTAAAAGGCTGGGAATCTCAAAATCACATCATTTCAGTCACTCTCCTGCTTTGCTTGTGCCTTCATTTTTGTTCTTTGTCAGTAGATTGCTTATCAGCATCTGATACTGTATTAGAATAAAACTTTTCCTTTTTCTGTGATTGGTTTCTGGAAGCGCAAGTGGCTCAGGCTCTAGGACCTCATTCTCACTGGAGGTCAGGGTTCTGCAGTTCTCTGAAAATAGGACTTAGACATATTGGAAGTTGGTGACCTTCAAACATTGTACCATCCTGGTGTTCTTGTCAGCTTTCTGGCATGGGAAAGTGAAAATGTGCCAGGAGTTGCATAGGGCTGAGGATACTCCTACATGGAATATGTAGGCAGAAATGGAAGAAAAAAGGAAAGGGGCCTCATGCATTTGTATCAGGACTAAGAGTGGGAAAAGTTAAAGATGGGAAAATGGCAAATTCTGAAAGCAAGGCAGTATACATTACTAAAATGCACTTACAAAAACCCTGTGGTGGAAAGCTGTCTATGCACAGTGATCTGTAGTGTCACTGGACCCCGTGTTCTGTCAATATGTCTGGTTATGCAGGTTCTCTATGAGCAAGGGCAAAATCCCTAGGTATTAGGGTGCTAAATCAAATGTTGCTTTGGAGAGATGAAGTAACTCTAATGTGATGTTTACTTGCCATTTATATTTGAGTATGACTAGGAATGTGGTCCTGCTCCTGGATTCTCATGTGCTCAACACTCTGTGGATGCAGAATGAAAAAATAGTCTCTACCTCTACCCTCTCCACTCCCTTTACTATGTAATCTGAGATGTTTTTATTTCATGTATTTTGCAGGTGCTATTGAAAGCAGCACTATCTTTTCTGAACAGTTTCCATCGTCTGGTTATTTCTGTCATGCATGAAGGACGTCAGAAAGGAGACAAAGGTACCATATCTTTTCCACCTTTATGATATCTATCTGTCTGTCTGTCTATCTATCTATCTATCTATCTATCCATCCATCCATCCATCCACACATTGTAATTTTATATGTTCTAGAAGAGGTGATGCTGAAGAGGACACACCAGAATCAAAATCCTCAAAACGTAGCTGTGGCATTGAAACTGTTAGCCCTATCTGTCCTTTATGTAAAATTGAGGATGAGCTTTGTGGTGTCATGGGTTTATGAAGGTAACTGGGGCTCCTGTGGAGCTGCATGCAGACAGCATTGCTTTTGGTGAATAAGTTATTCTTCAGTGACTGGCAAGTAGATAGGAGCCAGTAAGGCTTTCTGTGCCCAATTTCCACTCTTCCTATCAGCTACTGTGCCTGAAAGCATGGTGGCTGTGAGCTCCCATGATGCCTGCTAATATGTGTGAATTATAATCCCAAACTGATCCTACTAAATGGAATTTCTTGAGGTTGGTCTATGTTTACTATAGACCTGAATTGTCACCATTCTTTGCTAAGTATAAAGCCAGAACATTATACGTATCCGAAGTGTCAGTTGGGATTAGATGATGTATCTGTATGGTCAAGGATTTGGAAGTAGTGTAGTTAAATATCCCAAAACAAAGAGGAAAAAAAAGACTTACTAGTGGAAGTTATTAAAGAATTTGCATTGTCAAAGGAGTCAAGTCGAAGAAGTTCACAGTGATTAAGGTAATCATCCTGTGCTTTGTACTGGGCAGGGCACAAACACCCTGCTGTTAAGAGTGGTGAGTTTTTGAGACAAGTTGATTTCATGTCCTGAAACTGATTGTATCTCAGCTTTCCATGGATGTCCTATAGCTCGTGCCATGTTCAGATTTATCTTAGCTCATGTGTTGCCCACAGTTGTGGGCAAATGGAAGTGTATGTATTTGTCATGGAGGAATATAGTAGCAAAGGCTCAGTGATAGAGGAAGAGGTATGTTAAACTAGTGCCAAACTTTGAGAATTTGCTTGCTTCTGCTGTATGTGTACATAAGGCAAGGGTCACAAGAAATTGATGTGGCATCCTCAGGTTGAAAAACCTGATGTTTGTCTTTGCAGGATTGTTCTGTTTTTGTAACAGGTAACATGAAAGTAATTTCCAAATTTCCCTTCTCCCTTGTTTGTGTTAGCTCTCTTCATTCACAGCATACTGAGTAAATTCTGAGCTGATCGCACCAGTCTCACTCTAAAATCTCCAGTGATGTGGCTTCTGCCACATAATAGATCTCATCAGAAAGCTTTTCTAATATGCTCTTTCTAAGAGATGAGTTCTGATTTACTGTAGGTAGAGAATATAATTTTCCTGTCTCCTTTTCTCTCCTCCACAGTGCTAGTTGGGATTGAATTATAGAAGGGACTATAACTGCTGCTTTTAGCACTTCAATGTCTATAACAAATAATTTTTGCCTTGCAGTGCACATGGAGTTAAAATCAGGGTGCTCTTACAAAATGGCCATTGTAACAGATGTATATGGTGTGTTGTGGGGAGCCTCTCAGCAATAACTTTATAAATGGCAAGCTGTCCTTGGCCTCATGTAGTTCAAGAATCGTGGAAGAGTGGGTGATGCTTTGGGGTTTTTTTGTAGTGTTTTGAAACCTCAAATGCCAGGCTGCATCTTGCTTTCTGTTTTAGGCAACACAGATGAGTTTGAAGTTATACTGAAATGTGCACACTTGGTGGAACGGATGTATACTCATATTGCTGCAGAAATGGAGAACTTTACCATGTTTTCTGCTTTCATGGTGGCGCAGTATGTGACCGAATTGCAGAAGGTATGTTCTGACCATCTTGGAAGTGCCATAGGAATGTGCTGGCATTGGAGTTCTTATTCCAAAGGCAACTGTGTTAGATTTTGTAAAATGTGTGAAGTTACAAATGTTGCCATGCCTCATGGAGATACAGGTTTGATCACACTGTTACTTTGAGCAGGAGTTCTGTGAGTCTTTCTTACCAAACTCCTGAAAACTTTCTAAAGGCTGTGGGGTTTTTATAAAGTTAAACAATGCAATGCCCAGTTACAGAACTGCTTTGAATGTTGCTTTTTCTTTGTAGAATGATAGAATGATTTGGGTTGAAAGGTTGAAAGATGACCTTTAAAAGTCATGTAGTTCAACCCTCCTACAATGAGCAGGGACATCTTCAACTATATCAGGTTGCTCAGAGCTCCATCCAATCTGGCTTTGAATGTTTCCAGGGATGAGGTATCACTACCTCTCTGGCCAACCTGTTACAGAGTTTTGCCACCATCACTGTAAAAAATGTCTTCTTTGTACATCTGGTAGTTAGATTCATTTCTCAGTTACTCTCAATTGTCCAGGACTGATAGCAGTTAGGGCCCCATCTGGCAAAGTAATGGTGGAAAAATCTCCTGGAAAATATCTTTTAATCTGATCTAAATGATTAAGTGAATGGAAAAAATGTTACCAAGCCAAGGACTGTTAGCTTTTCGGTAATTCTCCTTCTGTACCAAACATATCACCCCAAACCTTACTGAAAGCAACTACTCCTGCTATTATGGATGCCAGAGCCAGGTCAGTAGTTTCTCACATCCAGAACTAAGTTCAGCTTGTCATTTTCTTCAGCCTTATTGATTTAAATTTCATCAGGGTTTGAATGCTGCTTGTGGTGCAAGTACCTGCAAATTGATTATTTGTGGCTCTGGCCTGTGCATAGGCAGAAATACAGAAAGGAATTTTAGTCTTTGTTTTTTGGCCCTCTTACAAGAAAAAGTATTCTCACTGGTGCTATATTTCTGAAGGATTATGGTGTAACCAGTGTAACTAACCATGAATGTTATTACAGAGGTTAATCTCAGCTGCCCTCTCTATTGCCCATCTTTTTTCCAAGGTTTGGGAGCAAAACAATGGGAGATGCCAGTTTTTAGCCATGTTACTTAGTGTTCCTGATAAGTTGGTTATGGTTTGCACAATGAACATGGTAGTTCAGCAAAGGGAGAAATTGCTGGTAAGACTGGTTCTCTGCTCTCTTTAACCACCTCTGAAGTCTTTAATCTGTTCATTATGTATGTCAGAAAGCCCGACTTGAATTGTCAAATGACCATTTTAAATTGAAAGGACGCTTGCCTCAGTATTAGCAGGGGTACAAAGTCTCATGAGACTTCTAGGAAAGTTCTGTGCAATACTTTCAGTAGGAAATGGAAAGTGATGGATGGTAGGTGAAACCACAGATCAGTAATGGATGCATGGAACCTTTGAGCATGGAAAGGGGAATTGGTATAGTGAGCCACCAGACGCTGTGACAAAGGAGTGTTTTCTGTCTGTGAGAGTAGATTGATCACAAGTTGGTGATGATTTATTTGCTCATTAGACTGGTGAGAATTGATGGATATCGGAGGAAGGGGAGGCTTCAGCATGTGTATCTTAAGTGGGGCATGTACACATCCCTCATGTTGCTCTGCAGAGGGAGAGAAAACTTCCTTCAACCATTCATCTCTTCTGAGATCAGATCTGTGGCTTTCTGCCTGTGATCTGAAGGCCCTGGGGGTTCATCAAAGGTAACTGAGGAAACCATACTTGTAGATTTAAGTCTCTGTGCAGACATCTTTACATTTACTGGGAACCCTTTTAAGGGTCTGCAAACTAGAACTGATGAAAGCTACTGGCCTAAATAGTCACTTACCCCTAAAGTGGTTGTGTAACAGCTCCCTCAGTGCTTCCTCTTTATACCATGAATTATTTTGTATTAATCTAGAAAGATTCTTCGCTGGAGTGGGTGGCATCTCTTTCATACTGTTGACAGTGCTTTTCGCTTGTTGCCTGTGAGCTGTTGCTTAATTCAGCAATAGTGAAATACCTCTTCACACGTTTAATGTCTCACATCAAGAGCTCTGTAGTGCTTGACAAATTGGTTGTGCTAACTATATAGACCATAAACCACTTACAATTAACTGCCAGCCAGCAGTGGCAGCTGTTTAAATCTTTGGTTCTGCTTCCCATGGTGTTATTGGTGTTTGTAGGAAATTGCAAAGTGAGAATGGCCCAAATAAGGCATGGGTCCAGATAAATTTGTGATGTGAGGGATGCAGTTCCCTTAACTGCAGTTCTGAAGTAGCTGCTTATCCCAAGTGGGCCATCTGGTCCATATTGTCAATAGCTGTGAGTTTTCCCATCCTTGTTCTCTGCAGTGATTTCTCTGCCCTAGGAAGGGAGAGCCCAGCCCAGGGCATTCACTGGGAGCTGTGATGCTCAGCTGTTCTCTAACTTAAGTGCATGGTGTAGGGAAAAAACATCTGTTATAAACCAACCAATTGGTTAACAGGCAGAGAGGCAAAAAATTACAACCTTTTGGATATGCAAACTATTCAGGATCACAGATCCAAAGAAAGGCTTATGTGCCTTAATGCCTGCTGTATGTTTTTCCCAGCTGTGTTAGCGAGTCTAATAAAATATATTAGCTGTTTCACATTTAGGGCAGAAAGAGAGCAGAAGCCTGTCACAGTGATTAGGAGTGCACTTCATTAGTGTAAAGTTTATTAGTTGCCTAAGGAAGAAAGAACCCTGAATTTTAATGACAGCTTTTTATGTAATTTTCATTAGGCCTGGAGTGAAGAGGCTTACATCTGGAGGCATAAAGCTAATTTTGGGATTCAGCAAAGATAAGACATGGTTCTGCAGCAAAAATATGTGATTATGCCAGAGGCCAGCACTGTCTCAGGCAGTGAAGTATTTAGCAAGTGATTTGTGGGCATAGGACAAATTTCAATTAGCCTGGAGCACCAGAGGACTCCAGAGTCAGCACTGATGTTCCTGGTTGTAGTGGCAGTTCTGCTGGTTGTGGGGTTGAGTAGGGGTAATGTTGGGATCAGGGCACTGAGTCCTGAGTCATTTGTTGTATGCCTTCAGCTTTCTGCATGACTTCAGACAAGGGGCCTGATTCCCGGTGTTAAAACAGATTAAGGAAATGTACATCTGAACTTTTTGAAGGCTTCTTTTATTAAAGCTTGTACATTGAAGTCTTCAGATAAAAATTGTTAGATAAATATCAAACTATCAAGTGATAAATTAAAATTTTTTGACTACCCAATGTAAGTGATAGAGTAGCCTATAAAGGAAGTGCTCGTTTGAAACTGAGACTTAGTAGCATATAGCCTGTACAAGACATAGAGAATCTACTGAAATGTCTAATCCAGAGCAAGTGTTTTAGGGCTTTTTAGTTACAGTTGCTCTTCCGAGGTTTCCATGTGATTTCAGGATGATTAGTGTCTTTGCCTCTGCAGTGATGTGTGTAGTAGTACTCTTGTGGATTTTATTGCAAGGGCTGTGCTTGTTCTGCAAAACATGTTTGCAAAAGTCAGGAAAATAACTGCACAAGCCAAAATCTTGTATTTTATCTAATGGATTGTTCCAGATGGTGGATAAATTGTTGTTAGCATTTAATATATACTGACTGTGGAAGTGGTGTTTTCTTGCCTTTTTGTCTTCAAGTTTAATGCAATTTGTTCTTCTTGTAGGTGACTTTGCACCCAGCTGTGAAGACACATCTCACAGAAGGAATATATCACATCCTTGACCTTTGCATTGAACGGGACATCAAGTTCTTAAATGCATCACTACCAGCAGGTGTAAGGGAGGTCTTTAAGGATCTGTATAATGATTACAACCACTACCACAAAGCAAAAAAGCATGGAGAGGAGAAGTACACTGCATGATGAATCCTGCCTGGTGCTGTGTAATCAGTTATGAACTGACCTTGCAGTGCCCAGAACACCCTTAGCTGCTGTTTGATTTGGGATGACAAGTAAGATCAAATCTGAAGAGGGTCCTAAACATGGATTGCCTTTATCTCTGTACAGCCAGCCTTCATAATGGTGAAAAGGGAGGGAGGATGTGTTTGGTCTGCTCATGCTGTGTGTCACAAGTGGCAGAGCTGCTGTGCCTGTGCTGGCCCCTGGTGAACTTGCTGGCAGCCCTGGGGATCTCACTGCAATTTGGCAGCAGATGTCAGGCTTCAGGCTTTGATGCATCACAGTACTTTTCTGTGGATGCAAGTCTGATGTCAGAGTCATTGAGGGTTATAACCCCTTTTCTTGCTTACATGGTAAGAAGAATTAAAGCAGTTAAAGTGCTTATTTTTGTATTTGGTTATTTTACATTTTGTTATTGAAGAAATCTGTGAATGTTACACAGATGCACAATAGGTTATTTTGTAGACTGTGGAAATAAGAGTAAAAAAATTTAAAGTTTGTATGTCTTTGTGTCATTAGTTTTACTTTCAAGCTCAGCCGTGGGCAACCTGGTCTGACCTATTGAATTTCCTTCCCAAATGTCTTATCCTGTGATCTCATGATAATGAAAAAGACCGACTACTTAGAGCTCTGGTCGATTTGCTGTCATTAAGCAATTGCACTTAGTCATCTGAGCTATGGTTGCCTTCAGTGTACATTTTTAGCTTGTGACAAATGTTAATTGCTACTGTTACTGTCTGAGACCTTTCTGGTCTAAGCTGAGCCTTGTTGCTTTGCATTCACTCTAGGTTAAGAGCAAGCCCTAGACTTATTGCAGCTCAGCTGACAGTAATTTAATAAGCTGCAGCCAGTTAATCACGTTTGAGCTTGTAAGAAGCTTTATCAAGCTTTATCAAATAGCTCCCTTTCATTAGCTAAACTACAGAAATTGATTTGCTTGAAAATGGTAGAGACTAAAGATGTAAATTTTTGAGAGTGATAAAGCTGTCTTCACACATACATGGAGTTAGTAGAAAGAACTCAATACTCTCACATGATTACCTGCTTTAATCTATAGGTAGAGGGTGGGCAGAGGAAGACTGGAATGTGGCTTACCACTTTTACTAGATCCGTCTGCCTCATAGCAGGGTGCAAAGGATCTGGGGCAGGAAATTCCATGTGGCTCAGACAAGGGAGGTGAGCAGGGCTGGCTTACCTTTGGACTGGAGATGACCCTCCTCTCATCCTCAAAAAACATGTTGGAGAGCTTGGATACTGTGCAAGTGCTGCTCAGAAGTTGCAATAGTGATATGTTATCAACACTGTTCTAGCCACAAATGTGAACCACAGCACCGTATGGGCTGCCACAAAGCAAGTTAACTCCATCCAAGCACACTGTGCACCACTGTGCCACTTCTGTATTTTATTTCAAAGCTGAAAACCTGATGTGGGCCAGCGATGGGAAGGGCAGTTATTGCTGCCCCACCATGCAGTGGGACAGGGACGCAGGTCCCAAAAGGGAAAAATGTATGAGCTGGGGGCAGCCAAAGGGGCACCAAAGTGGGGAATTCTCCAGGGTGAAGATACTTAATATGCTTGTTAAACAAAGGAGGGTTATGAGCACTGGGGGAGGATACGGAAAGAACCGTGGAAAAATGAGAGCTAGGTTTGGAGCGGGGGAGGAAGGAAGTGAGGTAGCATCTCTGGTGTGGTAAGTGTCACGGCTTCTCTGATGTAGCCATGTGGTTGCAAGCCACACACATAGCTCAAAAGCTTAGGAGTGCAGACCACAGAGTAAATGACATCTTAGCCATCGTTTTAAAGCAGGTAAACCAGCTGAGTTGACATCAGTTTTGTTTCATTAATACTAATCTTTTAAATGTTACCAATTTTAACTCCTTGACTTGGAAATGAAAACCTGTAACTGACTTACATGGATGGGGTGATGGAAATAACAAACTCCTACTATAAAGAGGACACAGTGCTTGAATGAATGAAAACTTGAAACCCTGCCACAGTTTAACCTTCATTTCAAACATGCTGTGCGGTTGCCATTTATTCCACAGCCCTCCTCCTTCTCCATGCAAAGCAGCAGAGTTCTGAAGCACAAAGCAGCCGTTTCTGTGTAGAAGTGACAAAGGGGTTAAAAAGAAGGCTGCATTTCACTTGCTAATCCCAGGTCTTTGTCCCAGAGCTGCTCCGGAGGTTTTTTTAGCTAGAATAAATTAAGTCACTGGCAGAGGACCACCTGCTGAGAAAGCAGGCTTTGTGTTCCTGAGCATGTTCCCAGTGAGTGCAATGTTCCTCTGCTGTCACACGATGGGGCCATCCCGCAAGGGTACAAAGCACCATCTGAAATCAGTTTTGGAGCCCTTCCTTATAGGCTGGGTTAGTATGTGAGCTCTGAACATCAGGAAGATAAAGGAATTGGAAGAAGCATCATCCCAGGGATAAAGGACAGGATTGTGACCTTTGTTTAATTTGAGCATTAGCTTCCAGCAAGGGAACCTAAAAGCCTTACAGGCTTCTGCAACACTTACTCCTGGCCAGAGTCCTGACTGTTGATGCAGCATCGCTCTTTTGAGAGCTTTTCTTGCTGCTGCACGAACAGAAATGCCTCCTATTGGAGGAGATATGGAATATCAGGGTCCTGGTGGCTGTGCCACTGGCTCAGCGTGTTACTCTGTGTGTGGTGTTTGTTACTCGTGCCTGGGCAGTGCCCTAGTCTGTTGTGCCAAAACTAGTTCAAATATCAAGTAAGAAACAGGAAGGGCAGGAAGGGCAGTCAAGGCTGAAAAAGGTTGTGCTGGGTCTATTTACTCCATGTTTTTGTGTAGCTGCTGTGAAAGTCTGCCAATTTCTCTACTTACCTGGGGCTTGATGCCTGCTTTATCTTGTTAGTGTGGATACAAATGGCAAAAAAGATGACGGTGTAAGATGGTAGAAATTGTTTTGCTAGTTTAGAAAGTAATTTTTCCTATTCATGCCATCTGAGAGGAGACAATGTACTGAGTACTTCCCTTTGAGTTTGAAATGTATCAGTAACTTCCTATTTGTTTACTTCTTGATGCGGCTCTGGGGTTTCTGGATAAGAAAAGGCTCCTTCCAAAGCTTCCTTTATGGGTTAAAGCATAACAATATCAATAATGGAGTACTTTTAGAGATTTCTATATCATTATTAATGTACCATTAAGTGTCTACGATGGTAATAGTTTGGGACAGGAGAGCCAACCTGCAAGACCGGGATAGGCTGGATGAGTGGGCTGACAAAAACCTTGTTAAGTTCAGCAAGGACAAGCATAAAATCTTGCACCTGGGAAACATAATCCAGCAGTGGAGCACAGGCTGGGATGTGCCCATCTGGGGTGTAGATCTGTGGAAAGGGCCCTGGGGGTCCCAGTGAACAACAAGATCAGTATGAGTCAACAGCGGTGCTGCTGTGGCAAAGAAAGCCAGCAGGAAGCACAATCCCATCAAGGTCATCACCAGCAGAGATAAAGAAGTCATTCTCCCACCCTACTCTGTGCTTGTCAGGCCACACCTGGAATACTGTGTTGAGTTTTGGTCCCTGCAAGATGGGGACAGGCTCTGGAGGGGGTCCAGGGAAGGGCCACAAAGATAATCAAAGGACTGGGAAGCCTTCCATGTGAGGAAAGGCTGAGAGAACTGAGTTTGTTCAGCCTCGAGAAGAGAATCTTTAGGGGGAGACCTTATCACTGTGTTCCTGTGTTTCAAGGATGGCTACAAAGAAGATGAAGACTCTCTTTTTACGTGGAGTCACATAGAAAAGACAAAGGGTAATTGTAGAAGTTACTCCTGGGGCCATTCCAAATGAACATGAGGAAAATTTTTCACAGTGAGAACAACTGGGTACTGGAGTAATCTCCCCAGGGAAGTGGTGGATTCCTCAACACTGGATAGTTTTTTACAAGTTATTTTTTCTAGCAAAATGACTGCTTGATTTTTTTTTTCAATGAGAAACATACAAAAGTGCCATTATATCATTGCTGGCAGTGCTGACATTTGCTGCTGAATGATCAGTGATGTATTCTGCAAGTGGCTAAAATTTCCAAAAAGGAAGATGCTCCTGTTATTGTACCTACTGTGTAATATTTATGTCACAGGCAAGTGGAAGTGAAACCTGACTTGCTATGGAGCAGTAGTGATTTGAGGTCACATACTTTTTTTTTAATATGAAGGTGGGTTTTTTGTTTTTTAATTGACTTTGAAGTGTGGAAAATTTGTGAAAGAAAATGTGTCTCTGTGACCTTCTCAGAGCTTTTAGTCTAGGAGAGCCCTCTAGCAAACCTGTTAACTGTTCTTTGAGAGAATTTGGGACGAAGAAATAAATGCACTCCAAGTGCCTAAGCTATATTGTTATCCGTTTCCTTTCAAAGAAAGACACTGACTTTTTGTACCTATTTTTAAATATGGTAACAAACAAAATGGACAAAATCCACTTAGTCTTTTGTAGGCATTTTTACTGCAAGCGTAAAGTGGTAAGAGGTCCAGACCTGCAATGACTTTACGATGGTGACTGCTTGGTCATCTCTAGGTATAGAATTGTTTACATTGGGAGAGCCTTATTTGGATGCATGGTTCTGAGGCTTCTCTCTTAGGATTGGTGGAGACCAATTTCGGCCCCAAAGCAATTGTCATTATTCTGATTACTTTTTGTAGAAGTTGGATTCAGAATTGCTTCTTTAAGGAAGTTCCACAAGTGATCTGCTCTGAGCTAGACATCATCTTGTGGAGGCTGCTGCAGAGCCTAGGCTCTCTTTTTCCAGCTGGAAAGTTACTGTAATGCCTTTTCAGCTCTTTGCCACAATGAGAGAACAGGAGCGTTTCTGCAGATGGGTGGCACAGAGGACTTGGAAAGCAAGCAAAGAATAAAAGGAGAGGAAAACTGGGGACAGGTTCCTTGTTGATTCATCCATCTGAGTTTTCTGTTAGGTCCAGGCATCCTTACTTTCATTTTTACAGCCTCCACTTGAGGGACTGGTTCTCCAAGCTTTTACAGAGCTGTGCTGCTGCTGCTCAGGAACGTGCGCAAAGCTGATGCATTGCTGTCCTAACAATGCTGACCATGGACTGCTTCTGCTGTAGGAAGAGAGAGAATAGAAAGAGTGGGAATGGAGGTCTGGGATGCAGCCAGACTATTGCCAAGGCTCTTTGCTGATGAGATGACTCGGTTAATGATTTGATTTTGGGTATCATCAGCTTACAAGACATAAAGAAGCTCCTGGTAGCTGAAAGCAGAGCAGCTTGGAAAGCCAGGCTGTCCCTGATTGTCAGCGTATCTTAAACATCCGTTGCTTTATTTGGTGTGCTGCAGGCACCTGGAGACCTCTCTGGGCAATGGGCCACCATGTGTGCAGCAGAGTGAACAGTGAGCGGGCACTCACTGTCCTAACACACTGTCAGGTGTGAGAGACAGTGGGTGGGAGAAGAAACAACATTGTAGGAAGAAGTGATTGATTTGTGTTTAGTTTTTCGTGCCAGTTTTAGAGCAGGACGTGGGAGTTCCCTCCAGTAACCTCAGGGAAGATTATTCTTGGGTTTAGGGTTTGTTAATATCCCAGGAAAAAAAAAGTAAAGGACGGTGTTACAAAAAAAAAAAATCAAAATTTCGTGTTGGGGCACAAGCAGACAAATCCATAAAAGCCAATTTGATCGATACTGCCACCGTTAAATTACGTGGTCTGCGCAAACAAAGCTTCAGCTTTATCGGAGAGTGTATTAAGTCATGGAGGGAAGGCTGATTTATGACTCTTCATCCAGTAATTGTCAGCCCATAATCCCCTGGAGGGAAAGTAGCCATCCAAGCTTATCACTTGAGGAGAGACACTAGAACAAACAAAACATTGCCACTTGAGCACAGCTGGTCTGTCCCAGCACAAGTGGCTGCTGCTTGTTTCTGTTCCCAAGGCTTAGGAGTGCAGCTGATTTTGAGCACCCAGTGGCTGAGAGTAAAGCTCTGGGCTTTGGTCTTGCATCTGCTGCAGGTCACCTGTGTGCTTGGTTTGCCAAGAGCTTACCTTTGGCCTTTGACACAGGCAGGACTCTTCCCTGTAAGGGATTTGTGCTGTTTGAAAAATGTTTAATGCTCTGTGGGTACCTAAGCGAACTGAGATTTGTCTTTTTTTAAACAGCTACAGAGGTGAGTGATACAGCATTATTTAGTTGATTTGCAATATCCCCAGTGATAACCAGAAGATATGTTGACTGACAGCATAATTTCTGCCCCTTTTGTCTTCTCACCGGATGTATGTGACACTTGCTATTGTTTTAGTGTACATTTTACTTTCTTTTCTAGTATCTGTTGAGATTGTTCAGTGTTTTCAGGAGACAGCTATGCAAATGGGAGCTGCTAGTACCTGATTTCTTCAGACTGAAATTTAAAATATGTTCATGAAACTTTTCATAACCTAAGCCCATAATACTGAGAGCCTAGACTATGTGCCTCCTGGTACCACACGCAAAGGAAGTGGGACTAAGAAACCTGTTATTAGCAGCTCGTATTTTGTTTGTGCAGTGACATCTAAGAGACTTTCTAAGCAACTTATTCTCCTTTGCTGTAAAGGAAGATTTCTTTCTGTAGCAAGAGGTAAATCTGTTCTTTAGATCTCAGCCTGTGCTGTGTTGTCTGGATGAGGAGAAAGCTGGGAAGGTGAAATACTTTTCCTGAGCCATGGAAACTTCATCAGCTGGAAACTTCCTTTGACTCACATGCCCTTTCCCTGCAATAGTACCATTCCTCTGTTCCTGGTTTTGGAGGAGAATGTGTAGCTGTGTTGTTCGAACACAGGCAGTACCTGGAAGATAGGTTACCCTCTGCATCCAGATGTAGGGTGTGGAGGAGTAACTGTGGTATAGGCATCTTTTTGCCTGCCACACTCTAGTAGTGGTAATGTTTAGAATTAACTCTGCACATGATTCCTGGGGACTTTGGAGGGCAGAAACTTGCCCTTAGAGCTCCCAGCACTTTTCATCTTCAAAGTGTATTATAATCATTAATACATTAATTAGGCATTCTCCCCTTCCATCCTGCTAACAAGGTTTATTAAGCTGAATGTATTTATCTTTGGGCAGCTTCTACATGCAATTGAATGAATAATTTTCCTAATAACTTTAATAGAAAAGACATGAAAGGAAACAGGGATGATGAGAATGGGAGACCAAGGCAAATGAAGCTGTGCTGTGAAAGGAGAGGAACAAATTTATTTTAGGTGTAACTCCACCTATCTCTGCAATTCCCAGCTGACAGCTGTGCAGCCTTTCTTGGTCCTGTCTACCCTAACCTATATGGAATTGCACATCAATGTAACATTTGTGCTAGCACACACAAATGCAAAAAAAGGAGGTCAAGGATGACTGGGATCTGCAGGAAAGGGGAACATGAAAATAGCTTGCATTTGCAAGGTGAAGAAAGCCTATATGAACATTTGACATTTACATATGCTTATGTCTTAGGTGTTTTTATGAGAACCAGTATAATCTAGTAGAGTGTTTCACACTTGGTAAGTTGCAGGGGTGGAGGAAGGTCATGAAAGACTATGTCAGGGAGTTTAAGGTGTTAAAAACTGTCATCGAAAGCAAATGAAATCTTTATCCTTCCTTAAGCATCACCTGTTGTGCCCTCAAAATACACAGAAATACACTATGTGTGGTTGTTACCATACAGATGCAATTTTGCTTGTACTCTCACAGTTAGTGTTGGATGGAAGGACATAAAAGATTTTCTCTGAACAAGGACATGCCCTCAGAACAGTTCTGAGACTCAGAACTGACTTAGGGGCTGGGATGCTGCACTATGAAGTTAGTGATTTTTGCAGTGCTCTACCATTTGCCAAGTGATTTCACCTCTGTCTTCTTCCTGTCTTGTTTATTTAGATTCACAAGCTTAAGACCAGGAGGGACTACTAGATCATCTTGCCAGACCTCTAGTGTATCACATCACAGTCCATTGAGCTTGATATAGTTACTGCTGTAGTGAACCCAATAACCTGTGGGTAGTTGCAACATATCTTTCATGAAGCCAAATTTTTGACATTAAGCTCTTCAGGGCAGGAGTTGTGTTCTATCAACGCTTTAAGTAGAGCTTCTCAGCAGTGTTATTAAACCAATGCCAACACCAAGAAAAACAACAACAAGGGCAATACCAATAACGTTTCTTATAATAAAACCTATTAATATTTTATTGGTTAAGCTTGGAAAATTGTTTTTGTTTTTCTTTTTGACTGTGAAGCCAGCCACTATGTATGAACTGTAGCCTTCAGAAAGGAGACTGAGTAGTGGCTTTTCACTTCTGGTTTGCAAACACTGCTGCAGGGCAACAGACCAGGGGTCTGGGAGGGTACTGGGGCAGTGGGAGGGCTCATCAATGCAATGGAGGAGGTTGTAACAAAAAAAAACCAGCACAGGTAGGAGCTGTGCTCCAGTGATGAAGATTGGCAGTAAGTTGATCTCCATGCAGCAGTAAGGGAGTAAAACGTTACTGCTGATGGCATATAGGATGAATGGGATGAGTCTCAAATGTAGATTTTATTAAACAGGGAGAATCAGCCCCATTCTTGCATCTTTTAATTCCTAATTTAAAGATCAAATAGTCTGCCTGTGCCACTTTGATGGAAAGTGGCTTGCCAAATGAAGCACGTTGGGGTTTTTTTGTAAGAATTCTTTCAGCTAATATGGATTTGACATTCCCACAGCTTTGCTCAAACTGCATCAGACCAGGGAGATGTTTGTCAGCATTGTCTTTTACTGGAAGAGCTAACCCAGTCTGAAATCTTGAAGGAATAAAACCTTGACTTAAAATAGAAGTGTTTGTGACAGGACAGGGTGATAGAAATGCAAGGATCCTTCCTAACCACCTGCCTGGTTGTCAGAGGAGCTCATCTCTTCCCCTTGCTGCCTTTGGCTGTCTAGAATTTGCCATGGACTGCCTGCAGGCTGCAAAGGGACTGGGCAAAATGAACACGTGCACTGAGAAGTGACCAGAGTTTATTTGCTTTGACAGGAATGGTTCCCCCACCCCCATCACTGGCAGTTGCTTCCTACAGCCCTCGGGTGGAGGAGCTGCAGCTGGTTTCAGCGAAGCAGTGCAGGGCTGCGCCAGTCTCACTGCACCCTGTGGGAGGTTACTTTCCAGCAGCATCGGTGCAGCAGAGCTATGGTCCTGCCTCAGAGCCTGCAGCTCCAAGCCTGATCTGTTACTCCAAACCCCTGGGGAGGACTGTTAAAAATAAAATGGCTGAGTTGCAGAGAATCTAACACATTTCTGCACTCTCTGGTCCCTGCTGTGGGGCAGTGATCTCTGGCACAGAGGAAGGACAAACATGGCTGATGAAACTCAAGGTGGTATCTGAAAAGGATGCAGGTAGGTCAATGCAAATAAGAGGAGCTACTTCTGAAATCCCAGGGCACTGCTGGTCCTGCACACTCAGAGTGGGGCTCAGCCACATCACAAACCTCCCACTCTGCCCAGGGGTACCTCTGTGCTGCCCGTGGAAGCACTCACAACACCAGCAGTCAAACTAGGTCTCCACTGGTTTCCCACAGGTGCCAAAGCTTAGAAGTGAGGCTTCAATCCTGGTCACTAGTTGGCCCGAAGGTGTAGGGGATGCTGTCTTCCCTTTAGCCCTTGTTACCCTGGCACCACAGGTGCTGCCACCACAAATACCTTCTTTAAAGCTGGCCAAAGCACAGCCAGAAGCATTGCAGTTACACCTCTGGGGGCAAAGCAAACATGCCTTCCTTGGCTTCAAAGCCTTGCCTTGGACTTCAGCATGAGAGTGGATTCTCTTTCCTACAGCTCATGGGAGTTGTTCAGACTCTGCAGCAAGAGAGAAAGGAGGGAGTGAAACTGGGCTGGAACAAAATGAAGTTTATGGTTGCAGGGCTTGTGATGCAGTTTCTCCTCCATAGCTAGAACTGATCTTTAAGCCTGGTTCATTGAATGAGATCAGCCACTAAGGCTTCATTAGTTTAAGGTGCAATGATAACACCCCTGTTGCCTAGAACCAGGCAGCTTGGGAGTCCATCCTTTAGGGACAGCTAAAAAGAAAAATTCACAAGTTCAGATGCACATCTGTTTCAGTGTTTTGTTTCAAAGCTAATAGGAAATGTTCAAGTGAAAAGCCCACTGCAAAAAAATCCCCAGTGCAGCTCACTTCAAAGAGAGGTCTTCCCTGCTGCTTCTATATATATTACTTCAAGAATATGTTTATTTTGTTTTTACAAGAGACAGCTGGGATGGGAATTGCACTATGGAACAGGACGGGTTAAGACAAAAAGAGACTGCCATGGTAGTCCCATCTTCCTTTTCTTTTGGAGCCAGTGTAGGCTGCAGGTGAGCAAGGCCACAATGAGACTAACTTCTTGCAGCTGACAAATATTAGCGGGTGTGGTGGATTTCCAGAGCTTTGAACAGCAGGTCTTAAAATATTGCATAGCCACCACTGTGGGTGGTTCCATTCTTCTTGCCTTGGATTCCTGCAGGATGTGCTACTTTTCCCTGTCAAGGTGTTCAGCACTGGATGTGAGCCCCATGCAACTGTGGCAGTGTAGGTGGGAATGTGTTGTGTGCTCCTTGGATTGCAGACTTTATTAAAGGTAACGTCTTCCACTGCTCTTTGGCTGATCAAAGGTTGAAGTGGATTTGTGCTCAGCTTTTGTAGATACCTTGGCTCATGAGCCTCCATCTTGCCCAGGTTCTAATCTTTGGCACTGGGCAGGGTCATCTCTGTCAGGCAGCTTATTCTCCTTGCTAAGTGCCCTGTCCCAGCATCTGCAGTATTTCACCCCTTCATGCACTTCCTCTGTTTGCATAGTGATTACAAAATAATTTTTGCCTGCATTACAGGATTCCTTAGGTTCCAGAAACTCAGGCTATTACTGTGATTGTTAAATAAAAGCAAAGCTGCAGCTCAGTACTGAGTATGAAATATTGGCTCAGTCAGATATGTAACTATGTCCATAACTCTCAGGCTTCTGAGAGCTTAAACTGGTCTGAGAAATGAATGTAAGACCACTTGAGGAGAAGGCAATCTTTACAGCAGACCACTGAGCAGCTTCATCTGCCCTAAATATTTCAACTTTTTTCAATTCTCATTTTTTCAATGTGCACCTTCTGAAATGCCTTCTCTTTCTCTGATTCTGCTGACAAAAGCTTCTGGGGGTCTTCTACAAGAGTATGGAAGTTATAAGCCTTGCCATTTGCCAGTGTAATGGTGTGCCATCTACATTAAGACATGCTACTGTGTTCATCCTTTTGTTTCTCCTGTCTTGGATTGGGTATTTCCACAGCTAAGGATTAATCAAATGCACTAATCTGCATCTTGGGATCCGAGGAAATATTCTCAACATTTGCAAGAACTCTGCCCTGCCCTTACAAGGAGGGAGGGGAACTCCAGCATTTTGTCACCATATGGTTTTGGCTGATTTGTGGCTTTAATCATTTCCTCCTGGCAGAGGACTATCCAGCTTTCTGTGCTTTCTACCAGGAGCTGACTCGTGGAAATGGAATTTTCCCTCAATGCACTGTGAGATAAATATGTGTGTGTGTTTGAAGAAGCTACTGAGCTAATGTGCAGGTGATGAAGATTTCTAAATGTGGGGGAAACCCACATATTTGGCTATTTTAAATAAAGCGTCTCGTTTTATGCATCAGCCACTTGGAGGTTCATCTCTTCTAAATTAGAGATTTGTCTGCCTCATTGCTCAAAAGTGTCAGAGCTGGTGACCAGAATGTTGCTGCTTTACAGAGGTGATAGCTGGTAGTGGAGAAAGATGATCAGATACCATGGTGATAAGCCTGATATAAAATCCAAACCTTAGTCTTGTTGTCAGCTCTGTGCAGATCTTGTGTCCTCTGATATAGCATCATGGCCTTAGGCGTCATCATCACCATCATCTAGGCTTGAAACTTTGATTTTTGTGGATCTAAAAGCACAACCTGCTATGAGCTGGAGGTTCAGGCAGGCAAGTGCACTGTGACCAAACATGAGGTTAAGCATGTTTGTGTAAGTCACAATGAAAAAGATTTAAGCAAATACATTTTTATCTGATTTTTGTGATAGGCTAAGTGTGTGTTCAGTCTGCTGCTGCAGCTTAGTAGATAAGCAGTGTCTTCTTCAGCTGTAGCAACTAATCAAGTATCTGAACTGTGAGAGGAGGGGCACATCCTTGTTATCATGAGACTGAACTGTCTCAGTAGTATTTGGGATCCGGTCACAAGGAGGCAGAGCTGCAGTAGGCAGGGATTCATACTGTGTTTGCCAGAAATGCCGTTGTTTATAGTGTGGATCCAGAGATTTGTGTATTCAAGGATGGGTGCCTCTGTTACATTAGAACTGTCTTGGCAAACCAAGCTCTTTAAATTATGTGGTTTGTCACCTGTTCTGTCAAAAGTTGGGGGTTTTTTGCACGCTGTTTGTTTTCTTCTGTTATAGGATTAAACATTCCAAAACTGGGGCTTTCTCAGTGTCCTCAGGAAGTTATTTCCTACCTTTAAAGATTAATGTCATGGGAATTTTTCTTTGATCTCAAGCCTGACTTTCATTGGCTCTGTTTTATCCTCTTATTCCTGGATACAAGGGACAATGGCAGGAGAAGTAGGATTTCTTGCTTCAAGGTTTGGAGGCACAGTATCACGGTGGCCCCAGCTGTGACATTGTAGATGGCCAGTCTACCTTTCCCTTATGAGCAGGAAACCTGCTGCCTTTTAGATTTGCTGCTTGCTGACCCCCTGACTGATCTTTGGTATTTTTATTTTTGAGACACATCCCCCTGTACAAGATCTATGCGCAGCTACAGCCCCAGAAGATTATCTGTATGCTGTTGCACACGAGCAGGCTGTGCCCAAGGCTAAATCCCACAGCCTAGCCGGGTATTAGCTGACAAGCAGGTGATACGCAGGGAAAAACTGGGGAGCACAGAGGGTGTTTGTTTGGCTCCTGGGGCTGAAGAAATGGGTGTCTGTGTTCAGGAACAAAGACAATTTGCATTTAATTTCTCTGGGCTGCAGTGCTGGCAACAATGGTAGATGTTCATCTGTAGCATTAAGCCATTGCGCAGTCTGGGCTGAATGGCTGTCTTTGTTCAGGGCTGGAGCAGCAAGAGCAGTGCTCGTCGGGGGCCAAAGCACTGTGTCCTACAGCGCAGCCACAAGCAGGAGCCAGGGAAAGAGAAAAACTGGGTGCTGGTAAAGCCTACTCCATCTCTCCTTCTGCCCCACAGGGAGGTGGTCAGTGACCTTGGAAAGCCCTAAAGGGAAAACAGTGCTATCCTCCAGTGGCTTTCCTGTGAGGTTGTGGTCAGTGGCAGTCCCTGCTGGTGTTCACCTCTGCTCCGCATTGAGAAGGAGAGAAGGGGCTGGCTGCGGCTCTTCCCAGAGGACTATTGTGTAGGGTCACTCAGGAGTAAGCCCTGGAGCTAGGTGGGCTCCACACAAGATACTGAACAGCCCTAAACTTTACCTGGCTGGGACATGGTCTCCTCCCTAATGAGGCCTTCAGAAGGTAATGAAGGAGGGTAGGCATGGAGATGGAGTGTAAAAAGTAATGCAGAGCCTTGTACCTCTAGCAGACACTTGAGTTCAGCCAGGTGTGATGTGGTGGATGCCTCTCCAAACTCTGTTGGGACAGGTTTGGCACTGTATTAACAGGCTTTTAGCTTGTCATCCTGCTCAAAAAACCCCTCCCCAGAGTCTCCAGGCACTCACTGGGCTGTGAAAAGCCTGTCCCCTTGGACTACTGGCTAGCAGCCACAGAACATGTTGCTGCATCTACCAGCAGTGTTACCTTCCCCATAGCCCCAAAAGTCCTTGCAAGAGCCATTACCCAAGTGGTGCTAGTTTGTCTGAAACCACCACCAGGCAGCAGGTGAGGGTCTTCTACTGGTCTTTTACCAGGAGTGGTTTGAAGTCTACTTTCTGCAATAGGTGGGAGGAAACTGTGGGATGTAGGATCCTGTTCTCTAGCTCCACAGGGAAATGGGGTTTGAATTGGGGATCGACCGTGCCAAACACCGACTTAGAAACCTGAGCTCCTCTTGCTTCACCTATCCCATTGTACAGTGCTCACCATGCCAGCTAAATAAGACGTAGTGTTAATTGCACTGTGTGCTCCTAAGCTTCTTTCCATGGCTTTTGGGAAGCCGATTAAGAGAGAGAAAGTAAAGTGGGGATTAATGGGATCCTGGTGAAGGCTTGGG
>JAOXXN010000446.1:42702599-42747356 GCA_026770055.1 Myrmophylax atrothorax | reverse complement strand
AAAAGGAAAAAGTGCTTGGAGGCTGGCAGTGATTTCAGGGGTGCAGAGATGTGGAAAGGTAGAGACAGAGCAGCATCAGCTGCCAGTTCCCATTGATGAAGAGTTCCCTGTTCCCCTCACTGTGCTGCAGGTTGTTTGCAGCCACAGTAGTGGGGAGAAAACCAATATCCAGCTGTCACTCAGAGCTCAGATGGGCTGTGTCTCAATGCCTGCAATAGCGTGTCTTGACTTTTGAGTAGCTGGGGTCTTGTTGAAGCAAGAGAACCTGATCGGAGAGGATTTTCAGTCAGATTTTCAGCTCTAAGTTAAGACAAACTGTTATCTGTTCACTTAGCTGTGAGTCTTGGAGATGGTTGCTTGGCCTTTCACAGCTGGGGCATTTGTTCAGATGTACTCCCCATGAATAGTGTGACAGGCTCTGACAGGCTCTACCAGCTGCTTTGTCATTTATGACATTGTGTAAAATAGACGTGGTGGTCCCTAGAAAGCCAGCAGGAACTTGGCACAAGAAGCACTAGGCTCAGATGAATATCACAACTATTCACTAAAGGGGCATGTACCCAGATTTATCCAGTTCAGTGAGAAGTTTGAGGATTCCCAAAAGTAGCATTCCAATAACCAAAGCCCTGTCTTGATCTGCTTTACTGCAAGACTGTCAATAAATGTTAGAACAAAATTTGTTTCCCCAATAGAGTCTTCTGTTGTAACCTGCCAGTTTTATGCCCCTGACATCACTAGAGCACTACTGGCATGGAGCTGAGAGAGTTTGATGCTGAATCTGGACCTGTGTTTGCTTGAGCAAAATCATTGAATGGATTTCTGGAAGTGGGAATGTCATGGTAACTGATGGGAAATGCATTGTGTAAGAAATTATAAGTGTCTGACTGATAGCCAGACATCTTAAAGATATGGATGTTTACTGGCCGAGATAGTTACTGGAACAAAGCATTTTATGACTCATGGAAAATAAATGTAAACATAAAATTATTTTGTTTTACTTTCTCCTCTCCTGGTCACCAAGGCCACTTTTTTTCAAATGTTACCTTCATGCTTGGAGAATATAAATGTTTTATGGTCAGATTTTGAGGCTGGTAACACCAAAGTCAACCTGGAGTCATGCTCCAGCATGGTCTTTGGAGTTCCTTTGCATTTACATCATCATTGTAGATAAGCTTATGGCTCACGAAAGCAATCAGAACCAATCAACGTGGTGAGAATTTGAAATTTCAAAAGCTTATGCTGAATGGTTCATGAGCAATCTGCAGACTAGAAGTTATTTGCAGAAAGTATCCAGCAGTTCATTTCAAATCCCATGTATGTTTGAGATGTTCATAAGCTACTTGCAGACAATTTGCAAACAGAAAAAGAGGATAAAATTCATCAAAATAAATGATCTTCCATGAATTATTCATTTGGTTCCCATCAATCATGCCAAATCTCTCCCTTGTTGTTAGTCTCTGCAAAGAGATCAGGGATTGAATTTATCTTAGAGACAGAAGTATGCATTCACCCCTAGAGGTGCTTCAGCAGAGCAGACTTGCTGCATGTAGGTGATGAGAATAAGAAAGCTTCAGCAGCACAAAACATTCCTGCTCTGTGGATAAACAACAGGTTTTAGCCAGCAGGGCTGTCAGGGAGGCTGTTTCCACAAGGACCATTTTTAAACAGAAAACCCCAACCACCAAAACAAACCCTGAACTTGAAGAGGAGAAGAAAAGAGGGAATTGGGGGTTTTGATGCTAACAGGAAAGGTGTCTTTTAGCCCATCCAAGCAGCAGGCTGAGGGTAGCTTTGACTGGTAAGGTGAGAGGGAAGAGTACAGGTGAAGTGAAATCTGGATCCCTGAGAAACAAAAATGGGTATCACAAACCGAGAATGTTTCAGGCCCCACCATGGCTTCTCTTCCTTGCATATGTAATTAATTTATAGTCATGGGCATTCTCCCATAACTAGCAGAAAAGAAACAGCCAGAACTCTTAAACTAAATGTTGTCTGTGCAACATCTTAGAGAGAGGGACTGCAGTGGGAAGGCTCTGTACCCCTTGATTAATATAGTGGAAACTATATCCAGATGGAGCTTTTTTGGGGGAACAAGGGCAACCAATTAAAAGAAAAGGGCCTCATTCACTGCTGTTTTGCTCAGGTTGACAGCAGAGAAATACAGTTGACACTGACTGTGTTTTGATAAATGGCAGTGGCATAGCACAATAAGAGCACTAGGAATAAATAAGCTGACATGTTAAAAAAAAAGGTTGAGCTTAATTCAAAGGCAATACATGTAGCAGCATAAGCTTTCAGTGCTCAGTGGGCCTTCATATGAGGCTCTTATAACCTGGATTTAGTTGCAGTGTGGAAGTATTATCCTTGTTCTTTCAATAAAAGCATTGCTATGCTGTATGCACAGCCACAAGCCAGACCAGACTCTCCAAAGCCTCAGCCCAGTGCCTGAGGTGCTAGGTTACAGCTTTTACTATTCAGAAAATGGAAATAAATAGGGCATGATAGAATTTAGGGAACTGAAATGTCACATAGCTGAAAGAGGGGCATCTAGCAGCACAGCTGATAAGAATGACTGTTGAAGCACCCTCTCTGCACTTCAATTTACATCTTACACTTTGCTGTGAGCCCTTTACTCAAGAACCACTCGGCAACATTTAATTTAAACAAGTGTACCTGTCATCTTTGACCTGTTGCTTCTGATGCTGATGTGTAACACAGACAGCTTGCTGGGAGTGAGAGAGAGGGGTTGGTCTCCCAGGCTGGGGTAGCCAGGGCTCTGGCAGCTGGCCACCTGCCTCCTGGCACATAGAGGTAACACCTGGATGGTTTCTCATTTGAGTCCTGGTTTAGAAAGGAGGTCTTGCATGTCTCCAGAAAAGAGCAGCAAGAGTCTCAGAGAAAGGTCATCTGGAGGAAAGGCTGATACAATTTTTTAATAATCTCAGCTTCCCTGCATCAGATTAGGAACAGGCTCATATAGCCTCATATCTCTATTTGAGTTTATTTCCCCCCCATTCTAAGCTTTTATTTCAGTCTATTTGACCTAAAAATTAATTCCAACTTACGACAGACAAAGTAACATGTTTTATTTTACAGTATATTGTGGACACACAGCTTCAAGGTCTTAACAATCTCTTGTCACAGATCCAAGGCAAGCTAAGGGGAGGGCTCAACAGGGTGCTGGTGAGCTGATGTCACCAAGGTCATGAGAGTGGAGGCAGCTCTTGTTTGTAATGGAGCTAGCTTGAGTACCTGTTCCTGCCTGCATGGCCTGTCACTCCTTTCCAGAAAGGCTCCCTGACCTCAGAGGAAGGTTACAGGCAGCATTCTGGCCCCGAAAGCAGCAGCAAGAGAGAGAGGAGCAAATCCCATTACAGAGCTCAACTAGGCATTCAGCATGAGTCTAAAATGCTAAATTTTTAGGATTGCCAAAAACTGTGCAGGAAGCAACTATTCAAATCAGTGTGGCTGGATCAAGCCTGATCTGTGTGTGAGGATACTTATTTTCCTTGCCTGTCCTTTCAAACCAGTGCTGCAGTGAAGATATTGAAGGAGCAGATGCCATTACATGACAAGCACAGGCCCTGTTGTGAGTTGACCTCAGACCTCACTCTGTCCATTCATAAAGTCACCTCAGTGCCTCGTCTGCCTGAGAAACCCCAACATGAGCATCACTGCCTTCCCATGGCATCCCTGGTTCAGCACAGGTAAATCCTGTCCTGTCTTCTCTTAAGGTCTGTGCTTCAAAAGGCTTATGAAAGGGGATACAACAGCTCTTCCCCTCTACTTGATCCAGCTGACCCCTTTCCAGCTCCCCTCCTCAGACTCACACCTCTCTGCCAAAAATCTGTCATCAGCTGGGAGGCCACTGGTGAGCCCTGAGAGGAGTACAGGTCCCACTGGGAAGCTGACCCTGTTCCATGCAATGGTTGGGGTTGGCAGGGAGAGGAGTAGCTGGGCCTGGCTGAAGCTGCTCTGATGACACCCCTGATACCCCCTGCAAGGATGGAGACCATGAAGGTCTCCAGGCCAGTGCTAGGGGGAAGTGAGAGCAGGACAGGGTGGCTTTTCTTGGCAAGGATTGGCTCCTCCTTTCACAGAGACCTCCTTGACTGGGAGGTCATGTGCTGGTGGGGAGGGACAGCCCTGCCACCAAAATGGGTGCTCTGTGGCCACAGTTGCCTGGACAAGGTCCCCAGTGCTGAAATCTGGGCAGTGCTGTCACGTTACGGCTGGTGATGAAGGGGTGGGGGATGCTGAAGACTTGGTGCTGCTAAATTGCTTTGCCATTAGTGACACAGACTCTGTTACCTCAGTTACCTCATGTTTCATTTTAAATACATTTGCTTGCAGGCGGCAGTTTCACAGTCTTACTTACATTGCCATAGAAACAATCTTTCACATTCCTCTATTTGTTGTGCATTTTTTTAAAGGCTCTTTCTTCTTTACTTATCCACTCCATCTTTTCACTTACCAGTGCTTTCTTCATTATGTCCTTCCAATTCTCTCATCTTCTAGCTTGCCACACTCCAGCTAACTATTTCTCTTGGTAAAGATACCCATCTCACAGGCTCCACCTGTATAGCTGTCAAAATCCACCAATGATAAGCCACACGGATAAGGAAACTGGGCTAAGTGTGTGCAAGTGCACACGTGCCTATGCCCACAAGTGTTGGGGTGAGGAGAGGAGAACGAAGTGGGAAGAAGTGCGTTATTCTCATATCAGACTTGTTGCCCTTGACAATAATGAAACCAAATTTAACTTCTGCTTTGTGACCAGGGTATGAAGCTGCCCACTAGATAAGGAAGGGGCTGTGGGACTCCAAGGTATTTCTCACTCAGTTCATTTACACTGGAAAGTAGCACTGCTAAAACTTCTGTGCTCCACATAATTACAGGAAGAAAAAACCTTTTTGGGCATGCTGATTAAACAGAGAGATTTTATGATGAATCACACTCCCTGGTGGATTGCATTTTATTATTTGCTTCAGAAGAGAAAAGGAAGAAAAAGGAAAAGGAAGATGTTTAGGAGTTTTCTGATTCCAAAAGTTGACTTTTGCAAACATCCAGATTATATGTTGTCTCCCTTTTCCTCTGTTCTTGTTGGCAGAAGTGCCCAAGAAGAATAAGGGCTATTCATGAGGAAAAAAAGCTCCCAAAAGCAAATATATTCAGTGACTGATCACACATAAACAAATACGTCTTTTTTCCCCTCCATTCCTCATGGGAGGCTGCTCTACTGCTGGCAAAGAGACAGGCAGTGATGCATCCAGGATCACCTTGCAAGTGCTGAGCAGGGCCAAGGACAGAGTCCCATCTCAGTGGACACAGGGCAGGGCTTTGTGAGCCAGGCTGGACATTTCTCCTGAGGTGCTAGACCATCTCCCAGCAGTGAGCCATGCTACCAGCTGCAGATCCTGGGGAATCCTTTGTCCAGCCCTTGCTGTGGATGCAGTAGGTGAGGGAATGGAAGTTGTAACCTGGGCCTCTGTGTTACTAATGACTATTTTCCTGGTTTTTTAGTTTTTTTATCTGAGAGAGTAGTTAACTGCTTTGCATTTACTCTTTAGTGATACCCCTTTAAAGGAATTTAAATTCGTTTTCCTCAGAAATGAAGCCATTCTGTATGTTCAGGCAAAGAAACTGTGACAAGTGGATGGAACATATAGGAAAAGCCCTAAAGCCCTTATTGCCTTGCATGAGAGGATAAACAAAACCCAGAATTTCTCCTCTAAACAGGGCATGAGAAGAAGAACTAACAGCTGTAAGAGTGTTTGATTTCAACATCAGGAAGCCACATGCAGCACATATCCTTCTTTTCCTGTCCTTTAGCAAATCCTTTAGGAGCACCAAGTGCAGTGATGATGGGGTGGACAAAAGGGGGAAGCAGGACAAGATTTAACCTGATTCTTACATCCTTCCAAGTGCTTAGGGTGTGCAAAGGGGAACATACTCAGGAGAGTTTTTGATTCTTGCTGGGCTTCTCATTTTTTCCCTTGGAAGCAGCCATGCACCAAAATCTGTTTATAGTACATAGTTATTAAGATCAAATGTAGCAGTAATAGCATGTGACAGTCTTCTCTTTTCTGAATCAATTTGTACCATATATGAGTCTTAGTTCTGTCAGATGAAGTGAACTGTGACAATGTCTATCCATCCATCAGGACAAATCAAGCTATTCATACATTTACTCTGAGAAGATCATAGTGCATTTAACATTTTTTCCTGTGGCAGCATTTCCTAGTTTTGTAATGCCAAATGTAAGAACTGTGTGGTCTCCAAGTCCTTCAAAATTGTGAGAACTACACTGGCCATGTTGGTGTCATGTAATCACTTGTATTTCTTATATTTGGCTTCTGTCCAATGTTTTCTCCTTCACTTCTTTTTCTTTTCTCAATTTTGTGTGCAGGGAACTTATTTCCTTGTGTCACTTATGGATGCCATGCACAAACTTACAGCTGACCCATAAAGATGCTCCAAGTGCTATTAGCTGATGGCAGCTATTAGTGTTGCTGGCCTACTGGTTTGGAAGAGACGGGTCTCTCAGAATAGAAATCCACACTTTTTCAGCCTGGTGATTATGCAGTTCAAGTTCATTATTAGAATTGAGTTCCAGTAGTGGGAAACTACTGAAAAGGCTCTGGAATTTCTGCTTGGAGAGTCTGAAACATGCATTAGTGTTAGGGCAGAATATCTTTGCCCTTCCAGGGAGAGCAGGGCTAGCCATGGGCTGCTGTATCCAATATATCTCCAGCAGAACTTGCTATTGATAAAAAATACATTGAAAAGCTAAACTCCATGGTACTTATTCCTCCCTTTTATAACTCCATTTGAAGTGGCAGTTACCATTATCTGACTTCCATGTGGCTTTTTATGTTTAAACATAATTTCTCTGCTAGGGAAGTTCATGGTGCTTGTTCCATCACCCTGAATCCATAAGACTTTTCAGAACATCAGTTGCAGCTATTGATACTTTTCCTGTCCGAAGTTATTTTTCTCTCTTATCCTCTCTAGAGACTTAATTACACAAGAAAAAGCAATATGGAGGATCGATAACTGACTTAGAGCAAATGTTGCTTCCACTTGGCAGCGTGGTTATCTGCTTTCTGATACTCGGACCAATAGGGGACCATCCTGACAGCTTCTGATCCTTTGACCATTAGGGGGACATCCTGAGCAGCTCTGACCTCCATTTCCACTTGCAGTGAGCTCCTCTACAGCGTGCTGGCTTGTCAACAGGTTTATCGATACGGTGGACTACAAATTCCTCCTGCTTTATGAATCCTTCCCTACAATGAGCACAGTCACACCTGGTAAGATGACTCCTGTTGCTGTAGGAGAGAGTTTTTTCCTGGTATCACACTGACACAAAAAATACAAAGAGCTATCATTACTCAGCAGCCAAACAGGCTTGGCTGGACTGAGGAGAGCACAATAAATCCCTTTGATGAGTTTGCAGGTGATGGGTGACATGTTGCTGTTCAACCTTACACCAAAGTTTTGTTTTCACACAACTTTGGCCACATTAGGACAGCTGTAGGGAGTTATTGCTCCTTCAGAGGTAAACATGTTTTGGTTGCAGAGTAAATGGATAGTCCTTTTGCACCTCCCCGCTGCAGAAGTGGCTCTGCTGGATATGGAAAAAATTGCTTCAGTTTTTAGCTGAACAGTTGTTTTTTTTAGTAAAAGAGGTTCCACTGCTCAGGCCAAAGGTTCTACGTGACATATAGCAATGATGCCTTCACCAACACAGACACTGCTGCCCTTGAAGGACCTAGCCCTGTAACTAGAGACTGCTGAGTGAAGCCTTTCCTTCCCTTAGCAGACTTAGTGGGGCTGTCATGGACCTCATGGAAATAGTGACTACGGTCTGGGTAATAATGCAGAGATGGTGTGTGCTGTTAAGTACTGCAATGTGTAGAAAGAGACTATAGGCTCAATCTCTTACACTTACTTAAAATGTTCTCCTCTAACTAAGCAATAAGCGGTGGTAAATCACCCTTTTATACCCTGATGCTTTAGTTATAATGTTTCATTAAACAGCTCTAATTGAATGTCTGGAAAAGCTTAGATCTCCCACAAATTCCCCTCTGCTAATGGAAAAGTCATGTAAACAAGCATCACTTTATTACATCCATTGTTCCAATAATACCCCTTCCAAATGGGGAAGACTTTAATCAGAGCAATTTAGTCCTTGTCTCAGTGCATTTTCTCTTCTGGTCAGTTTTACTGGGGAGAAAAAGAAAAGACACACTGAAAACATGTAAATGTGCAAAATGGTTGCAGCTTGCTTTCTACATGGTCTCAGAAGCCGTTTTGATTGGCATATTTAAAAACCAGTTGCAGAGCACACATCACCTCCTGGGGCTGACAGAGCCACTGAACTTTCTGCCTCAGTGGCTGCTGTGCCAGAGTGTGGTTGGTGTGCTGGCAGCACAGAGGTCAATCAATACCCCAAAGCGACGCAAGGCAGTCTGAGTTGCCTTCCAGCAGCCAAGGCACTGTGGCCACCAGCAGGGTCATTCCCAACTTGCCCTGACTTTTGTTTCAGGCCTGTAGTTTGGGTCCGTGTATTCAGGGAGAATCAAAGTTCACCCCATAAGGTAAAATATACAGAAGTTTTTCATTGCATGGAAGCTTAAAGAGAAGGTAATTTATAATCACAGAGAAACCTGTGTTCCCATGACATTCCTTCATTCCTGTAATTTCTGGTAGATTTGTGCAGTGGTTCTTCTCTCTTCTTAGCTAATGGGCAAGGCCAGGTGAATCCTCCTGGAACTGGGGACACATTGGTGTGTAAGTTTTTACCATACAGATCCTCTCTGATGACCAGTCTGAACTTTTCACAGCATAACTCTCAGGTCCTAGGGGAAGAAGGTTTTCCAGTCGAAATGGTGCTGTTTCTCTGATGCTTTTATTCCAGCCTTCACCTTAGGGTAGGCCTTTTACCAACCTGCACCTCCAGTGGGGGATGCTTTAGCACATCTTCTTTAAAGCTACACTGGGACACCAGGACCTCTGCCTGAATCGAATGCAGGGGTCCTTCATTCATGTGAAGAGAGATCAAATGGCTTCAGTAAGCATTACTTTTTCTTCAGTCATCTGAACTGTAAAACTGGCAGGCAATTCCCTGGTGGGGCCTTACACTCAGAGCTTTAAAACTACATCACCCGCTCTTCTATTTGGTTTTCTCAACGACCTTGCATGAATCATTCAACCACCTTGGTCCCCAAGTAACCTTACAGTGAGAGCAGCTACAACATGACCCAGCAAGAATGGTGTCCTGGCACCACAGCCACATCCTACACTGTTCCCTGTCTCCTATAGATCCCTGGGCAAAACTCTTCCAAGAGAATAGTGTGAGCACCCCTTTCTGCTTCTTTGATCATTGGGTGCTGTATTGCATGGGATACTTTGAATTCTCTAGTCTATTTTGGGGAGGGAAGGAGGAAAATGAGATCAGGGCAGTTACTGAAGGCAAGTCAGGCTCATATTATAACTGTGCTATGTTTAAAATATTTAATTCCACAGCATGAGTCACTATGACTTGGCTGCTATTGACCTGGGTAACCTGAGTCAATATTGCATAAAAGGCCTTCTCGTTTTGTCACTATAAATAAAATCTGTGATTATTCATAGTGAATGCTGAGTTTCTGTTACCATAAGCAGCCTTACAAGAGCATTATGCTCCAAGATGGGGCTGTGTCCGTGCTTGTGGGCCATCTGAAGCTTGCCTTCATGGGTGACCTGCTTGAAAGGGGCAGTGCATCTGCCCCTGAGCATGAATGCCCTTGCCTTGCAGAAGGAGAAGCCTGCATCCATCAAGAACCAAAACCACTGAAATAATTATGCAGTGATTGCAAAAACAAGAAAAGAAGCTGAGGGAGAAAGAGTGAAAGGAGCTAAACATAGGGAAAGGGAAAAAAAAGAAAGGGAAAGGAAAAAAAGAAAGGGAAGAGTTAAGGTCTCTCCCTCCCTGCCTCCCCCAAGACTAATTTTCGTTATTGGCTGCTGTTTTATGGCACCATCCCTTCCTACTCCATGTGTTGTAATTGGTCTGGCACATGCTATGCACATCTTAAAGGGACATGGTAATTATCTGTTGGATAACCAGAAAGCCTGTGCAGGGATCTGTGTTTGTGATGAGTCCTGCAGTGCCATCTGGGCCTGCCTGTGACCAGTCCCATATCAAACCACCTGTGATCCAAGCCCATCCTACCGAGCCTTCTCCCTCCTCTGAAGGGTATATAAATGCTCAGCAGATGGTACTGGGTGCCTCTGAAGGGGCTTGAGTTAGCCAGGTTGAACTCATCATGTGCTTGAGGGGGAGATTTCAGCGAGCCCAGCAGAGTTGCGGGCTGTTGCCTGTGTTGGTGGCTGTGTTGATCAGGCTCAGGAGCAGCTCTAGGCAGTGGAGGATAAGGATGTATGAAGTCCTGTGCTCTAAAAGAGGGTGTGACACCTTGAGCAAGGGGAGGGAAGACCAAAGGAACTGGTGTACTATTTGGATATGTCAGAGCTATCCTTTCTAATGTTTTCTTCCTGTATTTACTGGTGTTCAAGTGCCATGGATGAAAAAGACAATGAGATACTCAGAGTGAAGTGTGACCTCTTGATTTTACCTGAGTTATGAACCTGAAAGACAGTTCTTAGTTGGTTCTGTGATTGTCAGGGGAACAGCACTGATCTGCTCCCTGCCCTTACCCTGGAAGCCACAGGAGAGAGACCTCCTTGTCCTGCAAGAGGCATCAGCTGAGAGCAGCCACAGATAGAAAGATGCTTAAGGTTTGGGTTATGGTGCTTGTATTGCAGCTTTACCAGGGAGTCTGTGATGGAGACATTTTCATGTTGGTGTAAGCTTTAATAGTGTTGAAAGAGGAGAGGGACTCATCCTTCAACTCAAACTTCTGGTCTACTTCTGTATTGCATGCCCCACCCTGCATGAGGTCTTCTCCCAAACCCCAGTGCTGGTGCTGCAGAGAGGGGCTGTTTCCACCACCACATCTCATCCACCTCACCTTTTAGTCCCACAGAGCACAGTGGACGTCCCACTGACCTGCAGTGCCTCTCAGCAGCAACCTTATGTCTGTGGTTGACTCAGTTCTCTGTATAAATCAGATGTCTCAACTGCTCAGCTTGATCTTCACACTAAGTCCTCACACAGATGGTGAAGTCTGTCACAGACAGAGAGGTCTTCCTTATTAATTACTTCACTCAAGTCCTCTACTGCAGACATCTCTATCCACAAAATGGGTAAGTGATATTGTTGGCTTATTTTATGTCTGTGAAAATTAAGTCCATGGGGTGATCAGCAGGGTTTAAATAGAAAGAGACAGATGTTAAATGACTTTCCTAGAACATTAAGGTGTTGACTGTCCCCAGAGTCCTTGGCTTAGACTCACTAGTGGAGACCATTATTATAATTATTATAATAGAATGGCAGCTTTTAAAAGATTGTCATGTTTGACTTCAAAGACCCACCTTACAGAAAGTGTCTGTCTATGTGCGTGTCATGAGAAATACAAGCACCCAGGTTACAAGCCTCACAGCAGTGAGCTAGAAAATGCTTGTTCCTGTTATTTACCAGAGGTTCTGGAACTGGTACTAAAGTATGCAGTCCTCTCCAAGGAGGCTCCCATTCAATTTACACTCTGACACATTCTTTGGTGTGCAAACTGTGATGGTCTAGGATCCACTCACTGTCGTTTTACTCACCCATGCAAGTTTTACTGTGCATATTAATTGTGACCAAAGTTACTATTTTTCCTGGAAACATTGGAAACAATGTGAAGTTTTGAGGCAGGGGTATCCAATGGAAATTTGCTAAGGCAATATTGTACCACTAAATAGATAATCTTGCTGGAAGCACAGATACAATTGACATCCCCCTTAGCTGCTTACACAGTCCCAGATAAGCTCTGTTGAATTAGCCTCTTTCCTTGGCTTGCTCATCTGATATATTTCTAACTCACCTTTGGTCTCAAATATTTTTACGCCAAATAGTGCACTGTACTCAGCAAGCATTTACATAGCACTCACATGATTGATACTTCAGTGTACATGGAGGCACTGGGGGATGTGTTTTTGGAAAGTGTGCATTGAGTATATGTTTAAAGACAGCAGAAATGAGATAAAATTAGGAGCAATTTCAGGAGTGAGAGTAGCAGCAAACCCATGGCAGTACTTAGACTGAAGGGGGAGGGATTTGGGAGAGCAGGTTGCTGCCCCCAGCACTGGCGGGGTCCGACTGAGGGGTTTTGCCAAGGTATGTCATTCTGCAGTGGCTGCTTCCTCCTTATGGAACAGTGCTAACACCCAGCATCTGAGTTGCTGTCCTATGAAACTCTGAGGTCTTTCTCAAGAAGCTACAAGTTCTGTCTGAGGCACCATATGCAGCTGGAAAGACTTGTGTAGAATACTGCATACCTCAGCTGGAAACCCTCCAGTGGCCCGTCTTGGTTGTTGTCATGCTCTGAATCAACAGTCCTTGGTGCCCACTAACTTACATGTTCCCACCAAATTATGCTTGCATTTGCACTAGGTAAGCCACAGCTAACATTTTCTTCCATCTTTTTCCTAGAAAATTTTCTAACAAACAGAAGCCCTATCAGTAAGGAGAAGCTTTTTCTAAATGAAAATGGAAGGGTTTTGTTTCCCTTTCCCTTCACTCTTGATTTCTAGTCTTTATTTAGAAATACTCAGCCTTCATAGAGAGACCAAAAGCAAACTCCATCCTTGGGTAAACAAATTCATATTCATGTGTGTGTATACATATGTACATATATATTTCTAAACACATAAAAACCAAACATGTGGCATTGCTTGGAGTAATGTAGATGGTTTTTGATGCCTATTTTATTTATTGTACTTCTGTTTGAGGGGGAAATTGGATTTGGGGCTGTATCTGTCTCTGAGAGTGCATTATTTGACTTTTAATCTACATTAGACTGCAACAAAGCACATCCCATATCACAGCTTCTGCTGCTTCTGATACAAAGTCTGCATTTCAAGAATATTTATGCACACAGGATTATTTAGTTTGGTGGAAGAGGTGTTGCATTCTGCATTTCTTTTTTTTTTTAAAGAGTATTAATAGTTGTTACTATTTTCATTGACTTTTCACATAAATTTAATCTACAGAATGGTTGAATATACATATGGGTTGGTGAATAATGAATGTCTGCAGTAAACAAGGGGTTAACTTTGCATCTCTTTTCCTCTGCTGGGGAAAGGCTGCCAAGGATGGAAAGAAGAAGGAATGGAGGCTCTCTCTTTTGAGGAGGGGATGAGCCCCAACAAGAGGGGGATCCCAGGTGGTTTGTTTCTGATAGACCTTGCTAGTTTCTGCTATGACATGGCTGAGAGGAAGAACAATAAAATATGTTTTGCATGATTTATTATGTCTTTATATACCTTCACTGGACCAGTCAGATTTCAATCTAACTTGTCTAAAACATCTCTATTCAACCGTGGTTGCTGTGCCTGTTTTTTCCACTTGTCTTATCTCCCTCACCCCAGCTCCTACAAATGCTTGGGCCCATCTAGGACTTTAAAAGCAAGAGCAGCAGTGCTGAGCTCTCTCAAATTCCCTTGATGGCAGCTTTTTTTCCCCTGTGCCCTAGACAGTCCTGTCGACTGCTGTGCTCTCATGACATGATGGCTGCATTTTACAGCAAATGAGATGCTTTATTAGCACACGGCTGTAAAATACTTGGAAACTCTAGTAGATGAATAATGTTGTATCATAAATATAAAATGAATATTGGTTTATGGCTCCTGAAATATTAATTTGTGCATGGAGTCACTTTTGGAATGTTTTTTTTTACTAAATGTAAAGATACTTTCGAGTCCTGAATGTCCTTGCTTTGGTTTTTATTATTAATATTCCCTCCAGGAGACATTGACTTTCACTTCCCCTAGACATGCTGACTCCTGCCTGCCAGAGTGATTCAGCAGCTTGCCACTCACTTTTGCAGAAGATAAGTTTTCTCCTGGCTTCTTCTACTGGCCTGGTGTGACATTGGCTGCAATCGAGGGACATATCAGTGTGGCTGGTTGACTTTTCACACCGACTCACTGTTCAGCAGCTGGGCAGCTCAGAGCTGTCTAGCTAGCTGGTGGATCTGTCCTTTATACAGGGAAGGAGGTCCCCACAGAGCATCAAGGCTCTCTGCTTCACAGCTTTCCCTTTTCCAGGCAGGATCATGTTAAATATCCAAAAGTTATTTATTATTGAGGCTGCTTGCTGACTATCTGTCACAGCCATCCAGATCTGTAGAGGAAAGTCTAGAGGAAAACACTGGTTGTTTAACTGCAACAAATGCCCATAAAAATACAAGGAATAGGAAGTGATTAACACTGTCTTTTCTCTTTCCCATGCAAAAAATTGAGGCAGGCCCTTGTTTTTAATTGAACCCAAGGAATAGAAACACACATCACAATATTTATTTGCATTTTGGTTTTCCTAATACAGTGTAAAATAGCTGTCAGAGTCTATAAGCACAAAGCCTAACAGAAGCCAAACCAGAGACATAGATGTATATACCTGTGTGCAAACCACCTGATTGGTATGTCTTGTTTTATTAAAGCATGGTATATGAAGCTAAATTATGTGGGGTTTATGGATCCTTAAATTACGTGTTTTTATCGATCTCTTGTCACTCTTAAAAATATATTACAGTGAAAAAGAATGCAGTCTTTGATATTAAAAAAGAAATTCAACTGAAACACATAAAAGATCTGGGAAAATATAATTCATTGTGTGAGGCTGACACAAATGTAAAACACTTACTTGGAGCTAATTAGTTTTAAAAATTCCTGCCCACATGCCTTTAGGGACCAGACCAGGAACCACTGCTGTAGTCATTCGTGGGATAACCTTCCTGGTTGCCCTGAGATAGATGTGTTGTAGCAGACATCTTTGCACAAAACTTTCATATCCCCTAAACCACCCAATGAGCTTCTTTGTCCCACACCGTCTGCCAGACCTGGGAATCAGGGCTGTGGGGTTTGAAAGCTAGGTTTTCACAGCAACATAATTTCTGCAAACCTGGCCTTTGTCTGTGTCCCAGTGGGGGGCATAAGACCTGCCAGCTCTCTGTGTGGTCTTCTGTGCTTGGACGTGGAACAGATTTGTATCTGGAGACACACAATGGTGTTGTGGGAAGAGCTGAGGCATGAGGGGCTGGGGTCTGGCTTGCCCCCTCGCAGTACCCACCGTCAGGGCGGGAATAAACGTTGTCAGTGCTCGAGGCATGTTACGAAGTGCTGACAGAGAGGTTGAGAATACTATGATTTGTCTTATCTGGTGGGGAAGAGGTGGGATGGAGAAGCAGGGTGGGTTTGGTGCTACTCCTTCATGCTGCTTGAGCGTGATTTGACTGATGGCTGTGGCGTGCCTGTACCCTGCCACAGCTCATTGCTCTGTCCGAGGTGTCCAGTGATTCAGAGCAATCATTTTTATGTATTCTAAGAAATTAGTCTGTTTCCCTAGTGGCCTCTTGCCCTTGCTGGAATTCAGCTGCTAGCCCCAAAATGGACATCTCCTTTGATATTGTTTGATCTTATAACGCAAAATAAACTGGATGCTCACATCTGACAGACCTGAACATAACCTTGGTGCTGTCTTTTCTTACAATAGAGAAATCCCATCATTCAACCTGTCTCTGAACCTGGATTTTTGTGGTCAAATAAAGGCAAATATTAAATATGTACACATATTCCAGGACTTGTTTCTGGTACTCAGCTACTAAAAATTCAGCCATGGCCCTCATAAATTTTACTAATGTTTGAAGTTGCCTTTTTACCTTATCTGCAAAGAGCACCTGCACTGCTGTATTTACCAAAAGCAAGACAATTTCCTTTGTTTCTGCACAGAGATTTAAAAGAAGGGACTTGGCCAGTTCATATGCTACTGAAGGTACCAGCACAATGTTAACAGGCTAGATAATAATGAAAGGCAAAATGAAAGTACTTTTGTGGGTAGTTTTGAGGCTGAGGGCTGGGTTTCTGGGTTTGAGGGCTTTTTCAGACCAACTTGCTTATCTGACAACTGGATTTCATTCTAATACATCTTAAAGTGGAGGAAAGCTGTGAGTTTGTATTGAGCAGTACTGCTTTGAGAGTTCATTGAAATTCAAAAATCCTATTTTCCAACAGCCATCCTCTGCCACTTTACAATTTGTGTCTCTAAATGGGATTGTTTGTAAGAAACTGAACTGTGAAAGCATAGCTTGTGAAGACTTTGGAAATGTTGTCATGAGCATTTCACTTGAACCTCCCTGTCCCTTTAGTTTTGTTCTCAATGAAATCTCTGATCTGTGAGGACGCCTTTCCACTTTCCGCTGCAGTCCTCTCCCAGGAGGCTCCCTTGTGTCAATTTACACTCTTGACACATGCTTTGGTGTGCAGATTATGGCTGTCTAGGACCCACCTTAGGGCCACCTGAGGTATCTGTGGTGGGGACAGGGACCTTCCAGAGAGGAGCAAGGCAACTGTCTGAGTACAAAAGCCACTGCACCACCCCACTTGTGTGTTGCAGCCACCAGGCTCAGTCCTGCCTTGTGCAGAGCCACTGAAGAATCTTCCAGTGTTCCACTTTGAACCCACACATCGAGTTATTTGTTCCCGAAGAGAGGAAGTGGTGTCACATTCTGAGGGTTGTTTATGAATCTGGGAATGTTCTGTGCCAATGAAAGCCTGAGCCATGGCTGGCTGACAGAGTGGAAACGCCTGCAAGGGGCCTGGTGACTCATCCTGGATGCAAGTGATGTGGAACCAGGTAGGACACTGCTGGCTCAGCCTGTCAGGAGGATGTTTCTGAGGGTATGGCACACTGGCCAGATGAATCTGAATGGGTAAATTGCTTTACCATGTCTTCTCTCCCCTGACCCAAAGGAGAAAAGAGGTGTTGCTCTGGGTTACAGCCATTCACACTGCCTAGGAGCTCATTCTGTGCAGAGGCTATTGGTTTGTTCTTCAAGGAGAGAGAGAAAACTGCTGTGTTTGCAGAGTTCAGCACTTTATAGCCCATCATGACAGTCATGATGCTGTGTGTGTCTAGATTAGCACTGTGCTCTTGCAGTAGACCTACAAATGAGCCTCTAAGGCATTAAGTCAATATATGTGATATTTCACACTTTCTTCTGGCAGAAGGAACATAAGATGTCTCTTTCAAGGCTTTATGTAGAGGAAAAGACCTCTTCATAGACAAAGAACTGGACTAAGAGTGGTCATTTACTGCTCAGAATGGGGGGGTGCATGCTAAGGGCACAGTATGAGCAAGGGGATTTAGCATGCTTGGGAGAAGAGAGCCAGAAGCCCACAGAAACTGGGAATGGAGGCAACAGAGGAAGTCTTCAGCATCACTTGAAAAGGTGTTGGGAGTCTGACATTGAGAGAAATTCCAGAGGTGGGGACCTTGTCAAGTCAAGGCTGTGGGCAGAGGACATTACATTTAAGACTTCCATTGTCTGTGAAAACCAGACACTTTTGTTGCCTTAGTCAATGATCAGGATCCATCAAAGACACGGAAGACTGACACTGCTTCCCGTAAGAATGGAAGAAATTTGCAGGGCCTTGAGCATTGACTGGTTGCTCATGCCAGGGGTAATATCAACTTCACAGAAATACACCAATGAATTCTGTTTTCTTCTCACTCTTGCAGTATCAAAGCAGAAGACTTTTCTTTCTCTCTCCTTTGGCTCATCAGAGACTGAGGCATAACTGAGGGCTGTCTCACCTGCCTGCTGTGGGAATTGGCACCTGTGTAAACCCCTTGCCATACTATGCATGCCAGAAGAAGGACTTCTACCTGTGGGGGGAAGACTGGCTGATGCTGACAAGCCTACACCTTGTGTAGGTGCAGGAGTGCTGCATTACAACAGTGACTGATGATGGGGTGAAGAGAAGATTATTTCTCAAGCACACACCAGTTCCCCCATATCAACTTCCCCTCTGTTGCCAAAGATGAAGGCATGGGATGGCACCACAAGCTGGTGATGTGGGACAGGACCATGAGTACCAGTGCCCCAGAGAGAAGTGCTAGAAACAGGGTTCTTCATGCATGTCTCTCAAATGATTAAACCCCTGTGGATTTTGTTCTTCACTGAATATAACAAGCAGCAATCCTCCTGGGACAAAAAACCAGGGTGTCTGTGAGCCAGCCCACTCCACAGATATGCTGGAGTGGGAGGCAGCATCTCCAACAGCAGCAGCCAGGGAGCTCCTGCTGACAGATGACACTGTTGTGGTGGTCTCAGGAGGAGGCACTGAGCCTGGATCTTACTTCTCAGGGGCAGAATTTCACCTGCAGCCCATTTCCAGGGACACTGTTCTCAGTGTATTCAGATAGATGTTTCACTAGGGCTGACCCTGTCTCAGTGTGCCAATCTGAAGCACTTGTTCTTCTGTTCTGAATATGAGGTTGGTTGGGAAAAACCCAAGTGTTTTTCTTATATCTGCTGGGAGGCCAGAGGGATGGGAGAGGGGTGCAGATGGGATAAAAAGGATATTGGAGGGGAGTTAAAGAAGCAGGGAGCATTCAAGCAGCACTGCTTGAAGCATATACATAATTCTAGGAACGCCTTGCAAGTTATATCATTATTATTGTAAACTCCCCTGACTGAAACCAACTGCAAGCAAATGCTGTTCACGATGTTACGCCAGAATGTGGCATAATCATGAGCCAGCAGGGGACAAAAAAAATCAAAGTGGAGTTGTATTTATATTCTGGGCATGAACTAAGCCTATTCCACTGGAGTCAACATACACCCTCCCCATCACCTACCTTCAGGGAGTTTAAACCTCCCTCTATCAGTATGACTCCCATTTGGGCAATGGTCACTTACAATGCCAGGGCATGAATGATGGGATCCCTTTGAAAAATTACCTTTCCCAGTCAAAGGCCTTTGGATCAAGGCACTGTTTCTTTATTCTGGAATTACGGCATTTATATTAGCGAGGCTGCTAAGGAATTCATGTTTAGAAAACATGCACTCTGCAGAAACGTTTCATGGAAATTAGATTTCAAGAGACAAAAATAGCACAGTACTCTGAGACTGCAGAAGGTGGAGATCCTTTTCTTCTCTCATTCCCCCAGTAATTAATTTCTCTGTGGGCACAATCTGAGGAAAATACTTTATTTCATTAATGCACTGTCTACCTGTAGGGAACATTCTTTCCATGGATTTTTGTAGCATGTACAACTTTGATTGAGTGCTCATCATAGATCCGACAGAACAATTTCATAGAATCTCAAAATGGCTTGGGCTGGAAGGGACCTTAAGAATAATCTAGTTCCACCCTACCCTGCCACAGGCAGAAAACCTTCCAAGAGACCAAGTTGCTCAAAGCCCCATCCAACCTGGCCTTGAACACTTCCAGGGATGGAGTTCTCACAAATTTAATGCTGATGAGTGTTCTTTTTGTACACTCCTCAATATTATGTGCACTTAGTCAAATCCAAGTCTGGCATAGGTAGGTTTCACCTTAGTGAAACCATTGGAATTGCATCCACTTCTGCAAAAGTTCTATTTGGCCCTTTGTTTGCACAATGGAAATGGCAGTGACTCATAAAATCAGATTGTATCTGATTAAACAAGAATGCCTGTTGAAACACAATTCAGTAGGTTCCAGTCTAGTTTGCTTATAGTAATGTTCTTAGTATACTCTTACCTCAGAGGTTAGTGAGTCTCTGCTCATTTAGGCCATGAGTGTTTCTCCCAACTTTTATCTGTGGCAAACTGGAAAGAAACAAAGAAATTACCCTTTTATCTGACCTGCACAGTTAGCATCCTTCTATCCTGAGGTCAACTGAAACCTTAGCTGGACAGAGTCCACGCTGTCAGATATACATGGTCAGGATCAGTGGAGGAGAACTTGGAAGAATCCATAGACCAAGATGTGCAGGAGGTTCAACTGGAAGAGTTCATTCCATCATTAAACTCTAGGAGTTGATGGGAAACTCCTTTCTCTCTTCCTGTAAGTAAGACTATGTAAGATAGTGCCTTGGCTCTGATCAAGATTCTCCACTGTCTGGGGTTCAGATCCATCAACAATGAGATTTTATCTGGGTCTTCCATTCAAACCTCCTCCCTGTTTCTGGAGAAAGCCCACTACTATTGAGTCTGTTCCCCAGTGACAGTCACTGGCACAAATGTCCTTTATTCTTAGAGATTGATTCAGGGTCTCTTGGATGTTTTGCTTCCTCAGCCTCACATAGTAATTGTTGAATTTAAACAGATGGCTCACCTAGATTAGAGGGTTCTGTGGTGAAGCCACACTCATCTATGTCCTACATCTTTGTGTTGACCTAAAATGGCAGATCTTGTTTTGATGGAAAACAAAATTTCCTCGTCTTCAAGTTGATTTTTTTCTCAAACCTCAGCTATAGGGTAATTCTTGGACAAACTCTGACTTTGATTGCATCCTCCACATTGTCCAGTGCACAGAAGACTGAGCCAGCAGCTTCCAGAGTTGCAGTCCACAAACTTTTCTCATCATAGAATTGCCTTTGGGACCATAGTCCCCTCCAGTTTTCAATTCTAGACTCAAAGACCCATGAGGAGTCACAGTTTATTGAGTAGAAACCTGCTCTGCTCTGGAGCTAGGATGAGTCTTCTCTAGGAGTGGAAGACAAGCAGCCAGTCACATGAATTCTAAGGTTATCTACACCTTTTGGGTGGCTGACTATTTCTTTTCCTTAATATGGTAAAAATAAATAAAACCACTTGAGTCCAAATGGTCCATATGAGACATGAAGAAACTGTTCTTCCTTCCCCTGAGAGAGTGATTCACCCTTTCAGTATCAGAAATCAGGATTAAGATTGTTCTGACTGCACAGGAGGTATTTAGGTAAGTTCCTAATAACCTGTGGGGGGTATTCATAACACGTTCATATTTGAAGTGTAGGAATCCTTTGCAAGACCCACCTTGCCACTGACTGTTGCTTTGAAGAAAGTATTGAACACCTGTGCCTCAGCTTCCCACTGTGGAATGGGAATTGCAAGGGAATCACAGCTATCCTAAATAACACTGTGCTACTGTGTTATTCTGTGGCTGAATTAGTCAGTGTTTGAAAATCAGTTTCAGGCAGTAAAGTCCTATCTTTCTAATAGTAAAGTTGCCCTTTTCCTCAGGAGTCCTATTCAGAACCTCTCAACCTTGACAATAAATTGAAATGGAAATCTTTTGAGTACTTTAGTGAATACATTATTTTAATTTCATAGAATTTTTGAAGGGATAAGATTTTGTGTAGAAGGTGATTTTGAATATTTAGCAACATAACCTTAGCTAAAGCTTTGTGCTTCCATAATTATGCTTCTTAATACAATTCTCTTAGTATTTTATATTCAAAATGAAGAAATATCCTTTGGCTCGAGTCCAAATTTTCCTACAGTTTTTTGATATTCTTTCAAAAGATAAGGGTGTACTTCTTCTTTCCCTTGTGCTCTTTATAGCCTTCTACACATGTAAAATGCTATTATTCTTTGTTGGAATCATATAACAAAATGCAAATTACTCTACAAGAGGAGCAAGCCTCAAACCCAAGGACCCGGAGGAAAAGGACAAATCAGCATCCTACCAGGAACAAGCTGGAGTCAATGTAAATCCTGTCAACTACTTCAGAGTGATAATCCACATCCACACCCTTAGTCTGTGGCAAAAGGAAGGTGAGGTGAATTCCTCACACTCACCACAGCCTAAAAGCACAAACATCACTGTAACTTCACTTCTGATCTTATGGGCTGACAACTTCCCTAGGGGTCCTTGCCCTCAGACTAACCCACTGAGAATGTCATCTAAATATAGAGCTGTAGCTCACGGTGTGTGTTCATAGTATATATGGCCTTGTCTGTACTATAAATTAAATGGTGGCTGAGCATGGCTGGCAGTCGGTTTAGCAGGACTGGTGACTGAGCACGCTCCAGCTACAAGTAGAGCCAAGGGCAATGCTCAGACCAGTCCCAGTCAGCTCATCTTCCTGTCCACTTGCTGTCTGTCTCTAGGCGGGCCTGAGGGAGGAATGGCTTGTTGTCTCCTAATCACAGCCAGACTGAGTGGTTTGGGGCTGGCCAAAGCTTTTGCAGTTCCCTCTCTCCCATGTTGCTCTGGATAAGCCTGGGTGTTTCAGGGAAGCATCAGGCTGCTGCTGGATCCAGTTCTGCTCTACCCTGTCCTTTGGGCAGGCAGCATCCGAAGGCAGGGCTTTTGGTGGAAAGGCAGTCTAGTTGGGCTTTATTTTCCTTAGAAAGCAGTAATGCTTTGTAGGGCTGTCAGGAAACATCAGCCTGACAGTTTCCTCCACATAGTCCTTTCTCAGCCCGGAGGAGGGGATGAACCTGAAGGAGCAATTTGGCATGAGAATGAGAAACAGGCCAAGCTGCTTGCAAACCTGGCCTCTGAAAAAGAGATAGGGAGAGAGAACAGAAAAGCAATTACTTCAGAAAGCCAGGTTACTCCTTACTTCAAATTAGTACAGCTGCTTTGAAAAACCCTGATGAACCTTTTGTAGCTCAGCTGATCGGTTTGCTCAAGGTGCTCTGCCATTGCTGAAGCAGCAATTTACAAATCTGGAGGAGACCACATTTCCACTTACTGAAATCCTCTACAAAGTGGAACACCCTTTCTCTGATCAGATGTTTGAGACCCTCATCTGGAAAAGCTTAGTGATAGAGAAAGGGGAAAGAGGTCTAGGTTTATAAAGGTATCCAGGTGCCTAAGTGGTTGTCAAAATTCCCAGGTAACATAGTTAAGTCACTGACTATCTGTATTTCTTCCTGAAGTTTGTTATTAGTAGGTACTCAACAGTTTTCAGGGTAAGGCTTGTGATCCTCATTGAGCAGTGGCTGTAGTGTCTAGGAAGAATAAATATATGTATCATAAATGCTCTTGGTCTCTTCTTGGTGTATGTGCAAAGAAATATTTTTGTGATGTGGCTCATTGCCAGTGTTCCTGAGAAAGTCACATATGTAATTCTTCCATTATAAGTTGATAAAATAGTATAATTAGGTTTTGAAATATTTCTAAAACTCTTCTTGCCGTATTTAACCCTTATTTATTAAGAAAATTAAAAAGTCAACATTCCCTTATTCCCCTGAAATCTCTAACCAAGAGCTCCTTTCATCCATCATAATGACAGTGATATGTTATCAAGCACCAAAAAGTATGGGCCTCCTCTTGTAAGGGCACTCATATGAAAAGTGAGATGAAGGGACCTGGCAAATGAATTTCCTGACTTCCCTTGTGGTTTTCATTCCTAATTTTAATGCTATGTTAGAATAAATGTTTCACATTTATTGTTGCAGTCTCTAGATGATTTCTGATCTCAGTAGATTAATTCAACTTCCTTTCCCTTGATAGCTGATTTGGATATACTAAATTATGTTCTATCCATTCTGACAGCTGCCCAAGTTATCTGGTATTCTGAAATTGCTGCTAGTCATGTCCATCTCTCAAAGAACAAATTGAAACATAATTCTCTCATATGTCAATTAAGGCTCCCTGCCTTGAATGGCAGGATTTCCCCCCTCCTCATGCCTTTCTCTGTTGTATTCACAAAGTTCACTAGATTTACAACTCAGAAAGTCAAAGTTCTTTACCTACAGATCAAGCACAGAAAAAGAGCTGCAGCATCCAGATCATGCATCTCCGCCCTGGAAGGGATCAATTTATGAAACGAGAATTGGACATTCTCTGTGTCTTGTTTCAGCTTCTGCTGAAACTGGGGATAAAGAACAAATCACTGGCTATTTCAGGGTCTAAGTGCAACAGGATGAAAACCTGGTCTTAAAAAAGAAGCAGACTTAAGCAAATTCAGAGAGCAGTTAGGCAGAGTCTCTTGGGAAGAAATCTCAAGTGAAGCAGTGCAACAAGCTGGTGGCTATGTTACAAGCAAAGCAGTGCAGACAAGCAATAGAATCTACAGTAAACCCTATATCACTGCATCAGGAGCAGGTCATTACTTGAAATCCCCCCCAAAATGCCCCAAACCCATCTTGCAAATAGTAAAAACAAGGCAGGAAGGCAACATAAACATTTTTTCTAAAGGTATGAGGAGCCAGGAGTGACACAAAGAGAGTTGTAAATCCTTTAGTTAATGGAGAACAAATAACAGAGAACAAATAAAGCATGACAAAGAGGTGTTTGAAGTATTCAATGCTGGGTTTGGGTGAATCTTCATTAGAAAAGAAATTGCCATGAAGTCTCATTCAAGTGGTTGAAAAAATGTACTCACTGCTTTGCAATGGTCTCTTGTCAGAATGAGAAGGCATTTCAAGTTGGATTCTGCAGGGGAATTTTTTTTCCTTGGGACTATTTCTGTTCACTGTCTTCATTATCAGGGTGGATGATGGAAAAGACTTCATGTGCAGCAGACATCCAGCTGGGAAAGAGCTATAATGAGGTTGGAGGACATAATAAGAAAAAAGTGATCTCAATGAGCTGGAGAAATATCTGGACCCAGTGATATGGAATTATTTTGAGATAAGTTGGAAGTATTACATATTGAAATCAAATGCATAAAAAACAGATTGCACAATAAGTGCTGAGAGAGCAGTGTGGAAGAACTGGAGCTGAGGTTTTGGCATACCGCAAACTGAGCAAGCCAATAATATGTTGGTGTTTTGAGAAAGGTGAATCTTTGGGTAGGAGGTGTTAGCAGGCAGACAGTATGAGAGCTACTTATGACACTTCACCCAGTGCTGCTGAGATCCCACCTGGTGCAATGTGTCCAGATTTGGATATCATGTCAGAGACAATCTGGGTAAAGCAGCAAAAAAAGGAAAAGTTTCAGAAGGCACAAGGTAAGTGGGTTTGGTTTTGTCTATAAAGTAGATGGCTGAGGAAAATACCAAAGCTTTCAATACATAGAGAGCTGGTTTTTACTTTCCTCCTTGTCTCCAACAGGTAGGATGAGAAATAATTGGCTTAATATATAGCAACATACCCTTAGATTAGGTGTAATCTCCTGTAATATCCTACAGCCTGTAGGAGAGCTGTAATCCCTGGGCATGGCAGGGGAGGAAGAATATTGCAGAATTGCCTTCACTGAAAGCTTTCCAGAGCAGGTGAGAGGGTATAGGGCATGGAGTCAAATGCCTAGCAAGATCACTTTGATCTACTTCTCAAGCCAGGCTATGAAATTATATGAGATTTTGGGAGACTATACTCCTTTCTTCCTCTTCAAAGCACAGTTAACTGAAAAGCATTACTGTGTTTCAGGAAACAGGATAATGGTGCTTAAAATAACCTCACAAAATAGGAACTAATATGTTTCATTTCTGCTGTACCACAGCAGAGTTCTAAGCTCTGTCTGTCCCTGGCACAGGTGGCAGTGGCAATTCTGTGCTGTGGAATGGTCTGCCTTGCAGTCTGGTGTTGTAGGGTTATTTGCAATATGTTTTATAACTATTAGATTTCCAGTAAGTCATCTCTTTGTTTATATCAGCCTGCCCATGAGGAGTTAGATCCAAAGAGTGGAGGAAGAATCATGATGGGATGAAACTGCGACTGTGGTGAAACCATTTGCAAGGACCAGGTTACCTTCCAACCACGCTTCCTTTCAACAAGGCTGGACACCTAGGCTCTGAGATTGGAAAGAAGTTGATCTTGGAAAAGAAGAGGATGCAAGTGATTTGTCTGCCACCGAGGACAATCTCTCTGTCCAATTGTAGCCCAAGGGATGGTGATTTACACAGGAAGAGCCATGGTGGATTTTGTCAGAGAGGATGGTGAAAGCAGAGGGCCAGAGTTTACTGGCTGTGAAATGTAAACTGTTAGGTCTTGGGTTCCCCAGTCCCTACAGACCCAGGTGCAAGCAGGCCTCTGTTACTGTGTCAAAGCTGCTGCACTGGAGAAGCCTTGGCACAGGCACAGGGAAACTCAGTGTGATAGTGTGAACTCTTCTCCCCATGCAAAGGGCAGGAAGCTGGCTCTAGCCAGGCCCTATGTCTCAGTTGCACCTTTTTCTCATGGTCTGTGTTTGAAGAAAAATGGGCTTTGCCTGTACTGAGATACTGGTATATATGTCACCCCAGAATCAGTATTCATATGGGGCTGGAGCTGTAGAGCTATTTTCACTGTTTTTTTGAGCTCTGGAGAAGAAAAGAGCCCCAAGGAATCTTAAGTGTGAGTTCTGAGCTTGAAAAAATGAGTTTCTCAGTCCCTCCCCACCTTGCTGGAGTCATTCCCATAAAATAATCGTTGCTTTGAAGCCAGGCCTACTTTTCTCTCATGCTTGAAAAGCTGCTACTCCCAGCTCTGTGTACCAGCACTGATTGGCTCTTGTCCAAGTAATACTCAGTGAAGAAACGCCTGCTCGTGTACCTGCTGCAAACTATTTACATTTCATTCTCTTTGGCAATAAATTACCTACACAGAGGAGGTCTGAGCAACAGTTGTTCTGAGCAGGGAGGGAGTTTAGGTTCTGCAACAGCACTTACGCAGCCAGCCCTTATCATTATGAATATTAGAGAGCAGGGAGCTTGTTGATGCAAAATAACACCAAGTGAACTGTGTTCACCAGCAGAGCAGCTTCCCATGTGAAAAGCCTGATTCCTTTCTTCTTGATGAGGACATGGCAAAGCCAAGTCAAGGACAGAGCCTCTTTTTTTCCAAACGAATTGTTAATGGAATAAGTAATTCTGCAGACCTGTCTTTCACATCTCACTCACTTTATATGCAGTCTAATTAATTCTGTCGGGGAAAATAATTGGCTCAGATCAGGTCGATCTGACTGAAGTTCTAAATAACTTTGGTTGAGTGGTATTTATATTTCAGCAGCTAGTCTTGGGTGAAGCACTCGCACACAGAGAATACTAAGCCTGTGCTAACTTGGCACAAAAATAGCACTGTGGTCCGTCAAGTGACATTAAGTCCCATCTATAAAAAGCTGTACAGCTGCCTCTGAAATGTGGCTATCTCGGGAGAGGGGGAGGGGAACAGACCAACCTGTGTCAGTGCCGACCAGTGGGTGCCATGGACACACTACCCATTGTGAAGAGTTTGGAGTGAAATGCTTCTCAGCAAGGGAGGAAAGACAGGAATGACCCTGTGGGGACACAGGTGATGCTGAAGAAAGATTTCAAGGGTACACTTGTGTCAGGAAGGTACATAGGCAAGGAGCAGTCAGGGGTGGGGAAAGACAAGGGTTTTGGACAGGGCTGGAAGATGCATTGTATGGGAGGAGAGAGGGAAAGGGACAGGGGGAAACCCAGTATCACAGACAAATAAAAGACCAATGCAGCTGTAAGCTCTGACTGTCCCTGTGTGAGGGACAGACTTGGTCAGGAAGGATGGGCCTGAGTGCAGGCAGAGAGATGTTCTGACAGCTGGACCACCATGCCCAATAAGTGAATACCATACTGTCATTGCAGTCCAGAGTAGTGTGTTCCTGTCCATGATTTTTTAAGGAATGAATGTCTTGACTTAAGAAAGACACAGATGGAAGGCAGGTGTTACTGTGCTGAAGGTCAGAGCTACACTTAAAAGTACCTTTAGTTTTCTTCATCCTACAGTTTCTCTGTGAACATTTGGGCCAGCGCTTCTCTCCCCCTCCACCCAAGAAATTTTAGATCTGCAGCCAGAAACTCGCTCTCCAACTCAGCCTTCATCTCTGCTTGCAACAGCATCAGCCCACTCTCTTGGATCCTAGAAAAGGAAATTCATCTTTCCATCTGGTCCTCTTCATCTCCTTGTTCAATAGGTAGCATTTGCCTGAGATAGCTCACCCCATACTGAAGAACAACATGTTTTGTGCTGCACTGAGTGCTACAAAAGGTCTTCTTTCCATAAGCAAATTGTGTAAACTGGCTGTCCTACTGCAAGCCTCCTTTACAAGCCTGTGCTGGCTGCTGGTCTCTCTGGGGGAAGCCTGGATAAATGAACAAGTGTGAACAACAGTGTCGCAGCCTTCCACACTTCCTTTCTCCCTGATACTAAAAATAACATCTCATTTGTAAATAAGATATCTCCTATTTTTATAGTGCTTTTGAGTTGTGCAGGATTAACAAGTCTGCATCCTGACTCCCTCTTCAGCCACAGTTCATGCCCAGCCTGGGCAGTAGCTGTGCTTGCTGTGTCAAATCACAGCATGATGTTGGTGTGTTTCCATCCTGCTCTGGAAGATCCATCCTTGTGAAGGTGAGTGGTTTTCATTACAACTGAGTTTCTGATTTCTCTCCCAGGATTACCAAGATGACATGCACACTGGCAGTTTCTGATCATTTTAATGAGGACACCAGTCTGCAAGACCTACCATCTCGTTCATGGGCAGTAACTTAAAGGTGCAGAGCACTCAAGCAAGAGTCACTGTCACACTCAGTTCCCTGCTCTGTTCAGAGCCAAAAGCTGCCTGCTGACTGACAGGGTTTGCCAACACTGTCATGATACTTGCTATCATTTCAGAATCTTGTGTCCTTTCCCAGCCCTACAAAGAAGCACACCAATGTGAACGTTTCTTTCATCCAACTCTTATGTAGACTGTGAAGTTAAATCCCTGCAGAAGTCAATAGCCTTCAAAATAATTGCCACACAGAAATATAGGAGTGTGGAGGTCCTTAACATCTACACACTGGGCTGCCATTCTCCAGCTCTCCTCAGTGTATCTGGATGAGGTTGAGCTGTTGGACATCATGGAGAAAGGCTACTTGGAGCAGACTGCTATTCCTTTTCATTGCTAACCTAAAGGAGCAAGACTGATTACTGGCAAAGCTACTCAAGTTACTGGACTGTGATGGCAGCCATCACAAGCAGAGTGGAGCTAGTCTTAACACAGCTAATTGGTAAACCACTAGCAATAAAATCATGGCAGCTTAGAGCCCAGGATGACACATAAAAATGTGTCTGAAACTGTAGTGCTTACTGCAGCCTGAACCGCTGCTGTTTCATCCCAAACTATACCAAGACACCTTTGTCAAAGCTGTCCTGAGGGCATGTAAAGACACTGATAGTTAGGCTGCCCTCAGCTGGATAGGACTCTAATTCTAAGGAGGTAGCAAGGGATTGAAGTCTGTCCAGCTGTGTTCCAGCACTGAGCACAGTGCTGAAGTCAGCAGGTACCCATAATGGGGCACTCTGAGTCTTCCATCAGCTCCCAGAGCCTCCAAACCCAAAAGGAACTCTGTCTGTGCTGAACTCACTGCTGATGAACAATTCAAATAAGAAACCTCTGGCAGTGACGTAGGATGGATACAAGCTGGTGGAACAGCACAGAAACCTTGTCATCTGCCGCAGGATCCTCCTCACCCCGCCACTCAGGACAGCTAGAGTAACGTGTGCCTGTGATAATCCCAGCACTTTCAGGTATCATGGTAAGGCAGGACCAGCTGGATTAAATCCTATGACCTGTGTTATGAACAAGATTGGGTACTTTGTGCATTTAAATCTGTGAGCCCGGAAGAATAATCCAACATTAAATAATACTCTGCTGTAGGAAATTTCTGTGAGAGTGTTACCTATTTCTCACTTTGCCTTGTAGAAGTTTTCCCCTCCCTCCCTGCCCCCACTTAAAGATTTATTTGGTTTCCTCTCTCTCCAGGCTCAATCCAATTAAACAAAAAATTACTTTATTCATGTGAGTGTTCTGTGAACTTTACTCAGAAAAAAATGATGAATATACCAAAATGGTCTTTATGTGACTAAGGTTTTTTTCTGGGATTTTTTTTTCTTTCTCAGCAAAGCTCTTTTTATCTTAAATAAAGAAATTACTGAAACCCCACAATTCAACTGACAGACAAGTCAAGCCTCAATGAAATGACAAAAAACATGACACACTGTTTTATTGGTCACTGAATTCCTTTTCCACATTGGGAGCATTTCCATACAAGTGATTAACAAAATAAGGCCTTGATCCTCTGAATGTAAGAGGATTTTAAAACAGCAAAATTAAGCTCTTGGAATATAAGAATGCTTAGACTTAGGATTGTCTGGGCAATATTCATTTGATTCCCATTTTCATATGTATTACGATACCATCTTTCATCTTATACCTACGTCCTTGCATACTAATTTTTTCCCTGGGAACCTCTCCTACATTCACTGTCCAAAATAAATTGTGATCTCATGAGCAGCCATTTCATACTTTTCATCATTTCTCTTCATTATTCAGAGTGTGTCTCATGCTTTATTTACAATCTGTAATTCAAACTGTGCTGTGGAGGAAATGGACAGCAATTTCCTGATTAACTTTCCTGCCTAACCTCTTGTGGTACCATCCAAGTGCTTTCCAAGTTTTTCTGAATTTGTCTAGACAGCTTCTAGGTGAGGTCTACAGGGCTGCCTGGAGGCAGGAGTGTTAGAAAAAGACCTGGAAAATGGGACCGGTGGGAACAAGCATTTGTAAGGCAGCCTGGTAATGAAGGAGAAATGAGACACACATCAGCCATGGTGTGTACAGAAGGACAACTAGGAGTCTGAGGGAGGGCAAAAGTGTCTGTGGGTAAGCAGGGACACTGGCTCTGGGTGTGCTATGAGGGGCTTGGTTGGCCCTGACAGCAGCTCCGTGAGTCTGTTGGTGCCATCAAGGATCACAGCAGCACCAGGCAGCCTTCCTCTCACTCTTCTTATCTCTTCTCTTCTGCTGGTGGGATGAGGAAGAGAATGTTACCAGTAAGTGTTCCTGCTTTCATTGTCAGGGATTTGGTGGTCAGACTGCTGCTAGGGGAGAGTGTGTTGGACATGAGGATGTGCTGGACACGATGGGGCAGTTCTGCCTAAAGCACCACAGGCAGGTGGCAATTAACACAAGATGAAAACAACTGCAGCAAAGTACTGATGAGACATTGTACCAAATTCAACCCCAGTTCATCACACTCCAGCTCGCTGGCAGTTGTAGTCCAGGCTAGGAGGTAAGGGCTGAGTGCAACAGAAAATGTCATCTTCTCAAACATGGGATCACCAAAATGAGGGGCCTCTCACTGGAAATAATCACTGGAATGAAGATAAGAGTCACTCGGTGGTAATTTACAACAAGTGGCTGAAAAGGGCAAGTGAGGACTTTCCCCTTGCAAGAGAATGAACACCTGGCCCCTGTGCACAGGCACCCTTCATCTCTTCTCTTGGAGTGTCCATCCTTTCTCCCTCTAAACCCACCCATATGTTTGCTGATGTATTTGTAGTTGTTCTGCTCAAGGGTACCTCAGCTGGGAGGTGCAAGTGTGAGTACACCAACGTGCTCAAAAAAGCTGGGATTAGCGGTGAGGTTTCTCCACGTTTACCCTGCTCACACTGGTGGTGATTGTATTGCATGCTTTGAAATCTCCAGGGGATATAACTGAGTTTGCCATTCCCCAATGAGACTGTTTCTCAATTAAAAAGCAATTGCCTTTTCTTAAGATGTAGGAAAAACAGCTGTAAGAACTAACATTAGCAGAGTCACACAGGTGGATTACGGATATAAATTGAATGTAATTGAATGTTCTGTATGGGAGGATACTTTTGATATGAATTTATGGATTAGGTGGTTTTGTTTGCATATTGGGCAAGGGAAGTGTGTGTATATATATATATGTCTGTATTTTAGATGGGTACAGGTAGTTAACTCTTTAAGTGACAACAGAATGTGATTATTCCTGCTTTTCTGATTTTCTGGCCTTGTTACTCTACTGCCTGTCTGGGCCTGAAGCCTGCAAATACATTATAGACTGAACCTTAACCAGTAAGCTGTCAAATGACTGTATTTCAGCAAAACTTAGTGTCATGCCTGGATGACTGTACCAAAGCTAAGCTCCACACCACAGAAACAGCATGGCAGAAAATAGCATATTGAACCACACAAAGGTATGGATCAATGAAGTCATTAGCAAAGTGACCTTATGGATTGGGAAGACAATGCAGAAGCCCTGTGCAATGGATGCCCAAAAATCTTCTTTAAGAGCTGTATCGTAATGACTGGTAATGCAGAGAGCAGCAACATAGTAAAGAGGCCCTTTACAGCAACCCCCCTGTAACTGGATTTCTAGGAACAAAAGAACTTTTCTTTCTCTTTCATGCCAAATCTTGCGAGATGGCTCAGATTGGCAGTGTTAGGAGTCTGATTCAGGGAAGGCAGACCTGTTGCTGTAACAATTGGCGCTGGTCCCCTTTTGCCTCTTGCCCCAGGCATGGTTGTGCCCTGCCCTTGCCTCTCACTAGGCTCTGGGCAGGCACAGGGTGAGCCCTCCTTAGGGGACAGGCAGAAAGAGGCAAACAGCCAGATTCCAGAGAGAACCTGGCACCACAAAACTGTAAGCAAGACTTTATCAGCAAGCTGTAAACTGCCCCCTGTAGTACCACTTGGCTGGCTCATATCTCGCATAATAAATGGAGTGAACACACAAAGATTTACTGATTTGAGCATCTCCGTCCCTGTTATGAATTCACCAAGTGGAGTGAGCTAGGCACCAAACCTCCACAAGGCAAAGTAAATAAAATAAAATGAAAATCTAATTTTCTTTAGATTCCTACAAGCCTTTAGGAGGATAAGAGGATTGCAACAGGTATGTGTTTTCCTATACATGTCCAATTATACTTTCATTGCCTCATATCACCTCTACATACTCAGTGCCTGTTTATTTATTCCCCATTCCATAAAAGGGGGAAAATAAATTGGGGTGAGTCTCATTACTGGAACCTAATTAAAACAATTTAAAAATTACTTAATTTTCTAACAAGTGATCCTTTTGGTAACAGCTGTATATGGACAATTTATTAGTTCGTGAAGCCAACCTCGGTTTGTAATATAAATAGACTAATTAATCAGTGGTTAACTCTTGTAATGACCAGTTCTGGCATTTAATTATTGCTGCTGTCATGAAACATGATAGCTTATTTCCCAGGGTTATTATGCAAATTGCCAACATTGACCACCCTGTGTGAAGTTTAAAGCACTTTCTGTGATTATCTCTCATTTCCACATTCTTAGGACATTTTGGAGCACATGCTTTTCCTGGTGTGAAAAGTTTTATGCTGCTTTTCAGTTCACTAGCAAATTTCTGGGAACTCTGAAGTGAAACATGTCAGTTCTTCCAGGTTCTAACTGCTGCAGGGAAAAGGAAAAATGTTTATTTCCCATCTTAGAAGCCTGCTCTACGCACACCTTTTTGTATGGGGCTGTGGAAAGAAAGAACCAAGGTCTCCAACAGGCAGAAGCTGCAGGCATTTATTTTAGCATTTAACTCATTTTGGTGGTGAGGTCTGGCACATCCAGTTAGGTGAGGCAGACCCTTGTGGAGGAGAGCCGAGAGTTCTCCACAGCTCAGCAGAAGGCAGAAGTCAAATTCAGGCAGATAGTAAAAAAGCTCAATGAGAGACCAGCAGGAGAAGACAAGAAACTCCTGGAGTATCCAGAGCTCACAAACAATGGACTAAGAGCTGCTTGTGGTTAAAGTAAATGGAAAAGAAAATACCACAGACATGACCTAGTCCTGACCTTAGCCTTTCAAAGGCTTTGGGGCAATAATGAAGATAAGAGTAATACAGTGAATAACAACACTTAAAAGGAGGCACAGGCATTGAATGTGACATAAAAGTCTCCGAGGTAAATATGCATATCTGGAACATATATCCATGGACATGGCAAGTACATGGGCAGATAGATGGATAGATGTGTGTGTACAGCCAGCCTGTAAATAACCTCCCTGCCCCTTCTCCTGCTCACCCCATGGCAACTGCCTCCCCAGTACTGACCAGTGTAAATGGTGCATGCGCAGGGACCCCGGGGCCACCCCTTCTGCTTCCCTGTCGTATCCCAGCCCTGTGCAAATTATGGAGTTAAAGACTTCCTTAACAGATCTAATAAACCTGAAATGTCCAGCAACAGATGTCAAATTTTATAATCTCACCGAAGCTGGCAATAAAGAGGTTCACACAAAGCCAGCAGGAAGGAAAGCAGGGAGAGCAGAGGGGCTGTTAGAGAGGAGGTGAATGTGAAGCAGTTGCAGGCAGCAGTCAGTAGGGCAGTAAAAGCTAATAAAACCTTGATGTACAAGCCACACTAATCAAAGAACAGATCTTGCATTATCTCCCATTTCTCCGGCCTTCAGAGCAGCTGGTGGGAACACCAAGGTTGTTTTTGCAGATAAACAGATCCCAAGTAAGCTAAACCTAGCATCTCTGTTGGCCCACCAATGTGCAACAACTCTTCAAAATCCCTGAAATGAAGCCAAGAACTTCCATGCATTTTCACGCTGCCCGCTCTTCCCAGCCTTGTGGTGTAGAAAACACTCAGGGATGTCATTGAAGGTCTGAGTCAGCTTTGGGGAAGGGAAGGAGGAAGGGAAAACCTTTTTTCCAGTGCCCATTTCTGGCCTGTTAGACTGTCCATGTTAACCTCAGGAATGCAAGCAGAGAACTGGTAGGAAGGAGTCACTGCAATGGACCTGAACTAGACATGAATCTGAATTTCTGCCTGCCATTACCACCCCTGCCTAATTCTTAGGATAAAGGCACCCAGTCCTCCCTCCCCATCTGCAACCTGCTGTGAGGTTAGCTCACAACTGGAGAAAAGTGAGACTGTTTCCTTAGAGGCAGCATTACATAGGGTTGTCCTGGTCATGACTAGGATTGGGTAAGTTTTGAAAAATCTAGCATTGTTCCACTACTGGTGAAGGCAGAATAAACACTTACCATTATTCTTGGCAATGAAATAGTTTCTTAGTGGCTCAGCATCCAGAGCTGGGGTTAACCCGGCTTCTATCAAACCCAAAAGGAAGCAGAAAAGCAGCTCTGCTGGCTGGAAGTGTGTGGTGGAGGCAGTTTTTGTCCTGGCTGCTCAGACAGCAGTAAGGTAAGGTATGACTTGCTGGCCTGGGCATTCACTCACCAGCACTGGAAGCTCACCTGGGCTGTAAACAGGCTGCAAACACGCTGGTAAGTGCTCTCCTTGCTGGGGAAGAATTGAATGCCAGACCTTTCATCAGGGTCTGTGTCTGCCCTCATGCTGTCACTGGATGTGACAGCAGAGATTTTGCTGGTGTCAGTGGCTTTCAGGAGGTGTAAAAGCAGCCTCCTTCTGCAAGGGCAGAAACAGGCTCCCACAGTGATGGGTCAGACACCTGAATGTTTCAACTCCTTAACACCAGGAAGCAGCTGAGATGTGTGGCCTGTGTGCCTCTGTGACTGGAGAGAGGAAAAGGCAGGACAGCAGGAGGTGTGCTCAGCTGGCTGAACATTGCTCTACGTGTGTATTCTCAGTTACCTCAAAGGTTTTATGATTCAGAAGTTTGTTTTAATGGGTGGGGAAAAGGGAAATTATGGCATTATTTCTTGTTTGTGTATCACAGTGTGTCTCCAGAAGCACAGATGCTCTTACAGCTCTTGATACCAACAAAGCAGAGATTAGTTTTGTCCAAACCACTACATTTTTACCAAGCATCGGGGGTACTGCCCTCCTGAGGGGCTGGCAGAAACAAGTGGTTTGGTAACTGATGTTCACATCTCCTATCAGAAAGTGCAAGGAATTAGGGCAGCCATATATTTGCTCCAATTTGGCATTGAACCGCAGGCACAGAACAAGCATAATTTCCACGCCAGGCTGGAGATGTAATAGGAAAGCCATCTAACAGGTGAAAAATGAAGTGGCCCCTGACACGGGCAGTTACTCCCTCCTGCCTGTCACAGCCTTCCCCACTGCTCCCTGAAGTCTCTGTGCAATATAAACTGTGCTCATTTTGCAAGCTCACTGCAGGCCAAACAGCTGTTAACCGCACTCGACTGTGCTTCTGTAACCATCTGCAGGTGTTCGGCTCCTGTGCAGGGTATTTCCATGCTGCTGCTGGAAGACAGCACTGAAGTACATGTTGTAATGCCCAGACTGCTTGTAGTCCAGGGTGGGCTGCAAAATCTGATGCTGCAGAAGCACAGGCACTTGCTGGCAGTCTGGGCTCCTTCCTGCACTTTTGGACTGACCACGACCAGTTTGGTTGTGTCTGTGCATATTCATGGCTTTGCCACCTGGCAGTGGGGTGCACGTGCCTGAGACAGCAAGTGCTTAGAGTGGGACCATCTTTCTGATTCATTGTGATGGCTCAGGTTGCTAACAGGCCCCTTGGGGTTTGGTGAGAAGGGAGCATGCCCACCCCTGCCACGGCTTGGCCTCACTGCCTGGGAACTGATGAAGTGGGTCCTGGCTGCAGGATGAGCCTTGCAGATGGAGATGTGGGCAGCATGGGGATGGGATGTGTATATGCTGGATGGGGGGGCAGATGGGTAACAAGCACAGGGTGCCAGAGCTTGGTAGGAAAAGCTTTGTTTCATAAGTGCATTGTGTGTTAAATGTTCCTAAAGAACAGCCACTTCTTTGCTTTTACTGTGCCTTTGCTTTGTGGTCCAGTGTCACAGGCATGACTTGATGGCTCTTCAGTCCTGGAGAAGCCCTCCTGTTTCTACATTGGACCACTCCCAGATGTGCCTCATCACCACCAGGAATGTCTTTCCACAGTCCTAAAATAATTTAAATGGGTTTTATTAGCAAAAGAGGATTTGCTTTGAAAGAGATTTTTTACCATATCTTATTACTCTAGTCTTGTTTCTGTAGCATTTAACTGAAACGCAAGTGCATTTCCTCTGCTCTTATTTCCTCTCCCAGCATGCTATACTTGTTCCCATGAATCTCAACCAGCATTAAGGGAATGCAGGCGCTTTTTTTGTTATCTGGTATCTTCAGTTTTTGCTATTTCTATTACATTAGCCCCTAGCTCACTGTACTACCTACAAGCAAGGGGTAGGAAACTTCTTAATTTGGAAAACAAAATACATTCTTAGACCTAGTCCTGGATGACTGATGAGCAACATCATGCTGTGACTATGGCTTGATTAGACCTTAACATTTAAAATAAATGAGTCTACTTTAATTGGTGCTAACACAGTTTTTCTGCCTACTCCTCAGTCTCCATGACATGGTGAAGCTTGATTAAGGGGAAAGGATTTCAAAATCACGTTCCTATACGTGGCCACCAGAAATGAATTTGAAATGTTTAAATATGCCTGTCTGCTTTGCCTTCATGCTAATCAATCACAGAGGTGAACTGGCACATTACCCATTAGCTAACCAATTAGGCAGAATAGTTCACAAGCTCCAAGTCAAATATTGGGCAAGATAGCTGTCCGTCACATTTGAAAAATAGATTTAGCAGTTAATGGTCTGTCCCCAGATATGTTATGAGCACAAAAATACTCAATATGTATAGACTTAATTATTTACTGTGAACAATTCTCCCACTTTTTCTCATTCAAAACAAAAGACAGTTAAATATGTGCCATTATCCCCACTCTTCTAGATTCATAGTTCTTAAGGCCAAGGGGGTAATTAAGATCAGCTTGGTTGACCTGTAGCTTAATACAAGCTAAAAATTCTTCTGATTATTACTGCATGGAGACCATAATTTTTGCTTGGGCAAGAGCAATTCTTTTAAAAAGACAGCTAATTACGATTTGAAAATATCATGTGTTACAGAATCCAGTACATCCCTTTAAGCTGTTTGGATAATTAACTTGGTTGCTAACATTTTTGTCTTGTTTCTAATCTTTCAGCTTTCAGCCACAGAATCTTATTACGCCTTTACACTACCAGATTACAGATCCATCTGCCATCAGAAATCCCTTTCATAATGGTTTGTAAGTCAGGATCAAGTCACCTCTTTTCTGCTCTTGAAGAAGCTAGAAACACTAAGCTTTGTTAGTCTTTTACTACATATCCAGCTTGTCCCATCTTTGGTTATTCTTCCAGCTTCCACCTTTTCTGGGTTTAGTTTTTATGAGGCAGGCGCAGAATTTCCTTAGAATCGCCAAAATCCATAGTTGGCCATTCCCTGCCTGGAAATTACATCAAGATTTAAATGGCTGTGAATTAGGCATTAACTCAGAAACAAGGGTGCATTGGGCACATAGCTGAAACTTCTCTCCTTCTGGAGTGCAGCAATGGTGGCTTAAGTGTCTCTATTGCATTCAAAGAAGGTAAAATCCATGTCAGTAACAACTTTGTAATTTAAAAATCCAGTTTCATGATGCTGAAAAACTTTAAAAGCCATATCATCCTGGAAGAAGAATTAAAATGCAAGACATTACAGTGGTTTTGTTTCTCTGCAGCTCAAAATGGGTAAAGAGGAGGTAGAAAAGTTCAGAGCAGGACAAGAGGAGTGATCACAGACATAGTGAAAATATTGTCATTCAAGGAGTGATTAAACAGACTAGACTTTGTCAGCTTGGAAAAGAGTTGATTGAGGAGAGAAGGTGATAGAAGGCAATGGGAAATGATGCAGAAAATGTGAATGGCAATGACTGAATGCAATGATGAGGAGACATGGAATAAAAAACCAGAATGAACAAAAACTGGCACTTTTTTGTCCATCTTCTAATAAGCTTGAAAGTTTCCTGTCACGTGGGCTCTGTGGCTGCTAAAAGTCTATGAGTATTCCAAAAGCAACTGGGCAAAGGAAGGGATGATATATGCAGTAAAGGTCCCCAACACCAGCTCAGACTGCTCTGGAGGACATGTAGGGCCTGGAGGGGTTGAAAGGGAGGTACAGGGAGGCACTGGCTGAGTTAGGGTTGCTTGGTAGTTTGTACTCCAGGCAAGCTGGCCACTGCTGGAGGGTCACTTTGGAAGGCCTTTAGTCACACTCTTTCCTCCTGTTCTAATGACCTTAAAATGGGAAGTGTAATTGGGAATTTTATACAGTTGCTTATTGCATGCCACAAAGCCACACAGCTGCTCAAGTAAGGGAAAAAAGTTGCAGTGGTAAAAAGAACCAGCCTGCCTTGAAATAGGCAAATGTAGCTGAAATGCACACACACACACAGAGGAAAAAGAGAGAGTAGAGAATATAAATTAGAAGGGTGGAAAACCAGAAGAAGTATTAATGAAGTGACAGGACACAAGGGAAAAACCTAAAGCAAGAGGGTGAATTATGGTTAAAAAAAGATTTTAGTATGTCTTGTAATAAAAAAATAATCCTAACAATGATACTAGTCTGCAAAAACATGTTTTTAATGTAGAAATGTCAAATAATTTCAATATATCTTGTTGTTCCAAGTGGGTTTTTGAAAAGTCTGTATGAAGAATTCACAGAGGGTGAAGATGAAATCTGTTCCCTTCCAACAGTAACTTGGCAATATGCAGAGCAAGAGCTAATAAGCCGGCTGTTTTTAACCAGTAGGTCTGGCTGCAGCAAGAGCTTTAAAGAGCTGGATGAGGAGATGTGTGGGCTATTAAAGTTGGTAAATCATGGGGATGCTAGAAAGACTTGCCTGGAGAAAAAGAAGACACAGATATTGGTAATTATAGGCGTATCAGCCTGACACAGAGAGTGAGCCTGAACAAAATAGTGTGATTTTGTTAACAACAAGGCAAAAAAAGAACTACACTTAACAGTAATCAGTTTAGGCTTCAGGGAAACAAATTATTCAATACCAGCATGGTACCACGTATACTTGTTTGGTGGGAGCATGTGGGGGTTAGTATTCATAATTCCCTAAGGTGTTTGTTATGGTGTTGAATTTTTTAAATTGAGAATTATTAAAAACAATGTCATATGAAATGGAGTTAAAAATATGGTAACATACTGGGTCCAAGAGCTGCTGTTAAGTATGGTCCATCTTCAGAAGGAAACTGTTGGCTTTCCTCACCTGTGCTATTTAACCCTTGGGTGTATGAATGACATAAAAGCAAATCTAAAAATACTGTTGAAGGCTGGAGAGTGAGGATAATGAAGAAAACACATCATTGAGCTAATTTACTTCTTAAAATGGAAGCCTGAAAATACTGTGTGCTTCATTATAGACAAAAGTGAAGTGACTCTTGCAGGCAGAAGAGGAGTAGACTGCACTTACTGAAAGGGGAATGATGCCTTGGGTAACAGCAACCCCAGAAGGGACTTTGTCAAGAGCAGAAATCTGACCCTGGAGGGCTCCTCACTCTACAGGCTTAACAAGATCCAGCAGCTTGAAGCTGAAGCTACAAAGATCCATTTTGAGTTGAGATTCACTCTTTTTATTATTGGGAGTTCCTAGCCATCCAACAGCTTCCTAAGGTTTCTAGTGGATTCTTTGTCAGTGTAAAAGCTTATAAAGATCTTTTATATATCAGGCAATATCAGAAAAGCAATTTTCACCTTTTTCAGTAAATGGACTTGTAAAAATTTCCATATGCCTACTGCTCTCTATGTGCTCTTTTACACATAGACCTTCTAGAAGTAGCCCATGGACACTTCAGGAGACCAAACTGGCCCATTGATCCCTTCTGCATACCTAACCAACACATTTACAAGTAAGTCTCTGAAACGGGTAGAGTATTACTGAGACAGTTTCACCAAAATGATACAAATGATTTCTCCACATCTTTGGTATTTCCTCATGTCCCCTCCATAGCTATACCCTTGCATGGGATGCTCAGCTGCATGCCCAGTTTGGTCACCCTCATCCATGTTCAATATTCTGCAGTCCAGCTTTTACATGTCATCGTATTCTTTGTTCCTGCAGACATGCCCTGGCTCCTGCATTACCAATGGCACAAATTGGTATGTATAAATGAGTTGCCTCCCTCACCACTTCATACTCCCTTATTTTTAGGCTCAACTAAAACATTGCCATTGGACTAAGATTTGACCAAGCAAGTTATGTTCATATGAGGATTAGGATTACAATTTTAATTTAGCTTGTTTTTCCTCCTTGGACTGCTAGACAACAATTTTGTCTCAGTTATTTCTATGACAGCAATAAGGGACAAAGCCAGGATTCAACTAAGTAAAGAATGAAAGGCAGAAGAAATGTTCTTCAGTGGTACAGGATTATTTCTTTCTGCAGAAGCACACAAAGTGCCTGTTTGTTGTGTGTGCAATTGCCAAGATGAGAAGTTATAGACAATATTGATTTGGGCTTCCAGCTCTTTGGAAGCAGGCACTGGGTGGAAGCCAAGAAGGCGGAATTCTAAATGCAAAGTCAGTCGGGCTGAATGGGCCATTCTTTCAGAGAGGGGACCCTTCTTTTCACTGTTTGCACCTGCGCATGTTCTGTGTGTGTGCATACGGAGCTAGCAGGAGGCAGCATTGTCCAGACACCACAGCAGGGAAACCACAGGAAGGGACACTCCCCACTAGTTCATGGTTCCAAACTCTCTTGCTGTGTTGGCAGGCAGTCCATGTGAACTCTTTCCTAGCCTAAATCTAAGTGCTGTGAAATGCGGGTAACAGGATGCACGACATGTTGAGGGTGGTTGGAGGGGTGTTAATGAAAGCTGAAAAGGAAACAAGTGGCAAGCTTCATTATGAAATTTCATAAATACTTTTCCTGAATTTTGGTGGATATTAGCTTTCCATATCACTTTGCAAATCACGAACCGAGACCTTCTTTTGCCAACCATGAGACAACTTAATCCAAATTGATTTGATTTTTATTTTTTCAGGTAAGCCTTACAAGATTCCACAATAATCGCTTGATGGTGGCTTCACAAAGGTAAGAAGAAACACAATCTCACCAGCCTTTCTGGGCAATATGTTTGGACTGGATGTGGAAGGTGAAGTCTCCATAATTACAGTTTTCTGCTATTTGAAATGTTTCTGCTGTTTTCTCTTCCTGATGAGGGGAGGTTAACGGCAGAACTGGCATTTCTATAGCACAAAACTGGTTGGAAAATGTGAATTTGAATTCTCTTTTTCTCTTATACAAACAATAGAGTTTATATAATAACATTTACATGGCTTATGACTCTATCTGGTTTTTATGGCCTGTAAATGTGGAAAACGTGTGCCAAAGGGCAAAAGCACTCCCAGAAATCAATATAATACAAACAGCCTTGCACAGCCAGCCTGCAAGAAAAATGTGATGGTTGGCAAATTCTTTGCTCCCTGCAGTACTCTGGGTTCTTGGCTAACCTCAAACATGCATCAGTTAAAGCTCTATGTGGATGGCAGGATTTTGCTCGCATTGGCATTGTCTGACCTCTCCATTTCTGCTGTGTATCTGTGTCACCTCCTGATTGCTGTCTCTGTAAAATAATCCTCCTTGAATTATTTAGATACATATTCCACCTTCCCCTTGGCTGCTGTTCTAATTCTGGTGACTGAAATGACCTCAATTAGAAATTCTTGCTTAAACATACAACATCACTGAGAGGGTTGCAGTTTGTCTTATCCCTTCTTGCTTTTTTTCAAGCCCCATTTTGTATGTTTTTTCTTGTCTGCAGCTCATTAGTTCCTGTCATTACTTTTCCTTAAAACAAAACTAACTAGAAGATAATTATTCAGTTTGCAAATAGGAATTAAAAAATGCCATAATTAAGGTTACAGTTTTTCTTTTTATATCCTTGAGGGGATACTATGTTCCCTAATTATATAATCACACAAAATGAGGCTCCATACACGCATATGTGTATGTTTTATTTCAACGGGGTTTTTTAAATTATTTCATTAGAAATACTTTCAATTTATGGCAGCAAAAGTAAGATTGGCATAATAGCTGTTAATTTGTAACTCATAGCCTTTTATGGTGCTCATGGTGCTATACTAATTAAGATGTACAGCACTGAATATCTCTTAACCACTTGTTTTACTATCACTTCCAAATATGTTTTTCACATTATATTTATGTCAAAATCAGTAACAATGTGTCTTCAGAAGTAGTTTTCTGAAAGAGAGAGGACTTCAGACTTATCAATTCTTGCAAAGAAAACTGTGTTTCACCCCAGCATCCATTTACCTACAAATATTTTTTTTTCTCAGAAATGATCTGAAACTTGCTTTGAAATTTAGCGCTGTGGTCCACCAAACATTTTATCACACACGTATCTTTTAATTCAACCATCTTAAACTTCTGATGCTTCCTCATTCATTCTGCATTACCCAGGAGAAAATCAGGACTGATAGCATTGAACTCTGACCTCCTCATGAGCCAAGGCACTCTTTCAGGTCAGGCTTTTCAAGGTCATGTCTGGCTCTTTCACCTATGTGAGCTGAAGTTTATTGAAAATACACTTCAATTTTTTACCTCATCTTTCCAAAAGGAAGTTATTTTGTGAAGAAAACCCACATCTGTCTGACATGATTTACCTTTCAAAACACTCTCCTGACTCATGATTAATAAATAATTCTCTCAGAATGTACAGTTTATGGTCCAACTGTTTGATCCCTGATCTCCAATATTAACTGTGGATTAACTCATACTTTCCTGGAATTTTGTATCTGTATCCTCCTACACGTGAGGCTCCTTTGCATTCTCTCATTAATCTCCGTAATCTCTGCTTCGGACTCAGTACCCACACATGTCCTCCACAGGCTTATTGTTAATATATTTTCATAACTAATTGAGAGGCAAGAAAAACATTCAGTTTCTTTTTCTCTTCCCCCCCCCCCCCAAGTTCTCTGTTTATTGACCCATTATTTTTCTGCAGCTTTCATTCCTCCACTGTGTTGATGACATTTCCTTTTTTAATGATGACATTTCCTTTCTATAAATATTTATACATTTTTCTTGGTTTCATTTTTCCCCTTTTGCTCATAATTTCCTAGTGTTACTCATGTTTCTTCCTATAAACACCTAAGATTGCTGTGCTGTTATTTTTTTTCTGTACCCACAGCTAGACCATCATTTCTTTACTGGAATACTGGAAGTATGGTCAAATTCCACCCTGATAGCATTTGTTGGATTTGGCAGATGAAAACCAAACAAGCCACATCCGGCAGTGGATTCATATGCAGATAGATTGAAAAATCAATCTCATATTTACTTCAAATATTTACTGACGTCAGAAGACACCTTTCTTCTTCCTCCTGCCTTTTCCTGCTCCTTTTCCCTATACATTTTTTTCTACCATACATCACCACATGTTGCATCCTGGACAGTGTCATGGGGTAGCATCGCTGACATCTGATTCCAGTCACCCTTTTGCTCCTAAAACCAAAAACCTCTGGACTCATGCCGAAGGTTGGTAGATGAGCACGAAGGGCTTCTCCCTTCCCCTCGAGCCACTGGGCAGGAGTAGGAAAAAGAGAAAGGACAGGGCATAGAGGTGTTTGGCTCTGCAAAAGTCATGAAACACATTTCCTGCTTCTGGAAGATATTTAGGTTACAACTTTTTTTCTGCATCATCTGGAATCTCAATGAAAGTCTTACAGATGTATAATTTTATGGGAAAAGGGGGTTGGTTAAGAAAAGCGGTTGAGGTAAAATCCAGGAAAATGTAAAGTATTTGAGGAAAACAGAGAAGAGCTGCACTCTGAACTCAGTCAAAAGAACACGGCCTTGCTCTATTTTGCACAACAATTTCTCTGGTTTTCCATGATTTCTAGAAAATAAGCAGGAAGAGTGCTGACAGGAGAGGAGATTTGTCATGATGAAGTATGGTCCATGGCCAATGCCAGGATAGGCTTTCTCACTGCCTATAACCTTAGGAAGACATTTGAGATTGTAGAACCCAACTGCCTGCAGCCTGTTGAGTATAACTATCGGAGATGTACCTGGTAGTTTTTTCAATCTGTGTAAATTTATTATGCAGGTAAGTGTAGAGATACCAGACCTGGTGTCTGGGTGCACTAGTATCAAGTATTTTGATGTCCCCACTGCCAGTTGCTATGGCAATGTCCTGGTTCAGCAGATGGGACCAGGTATCACTGTGTGGGGGCAATCGAAGCCATGTATTCTATCCCCTCTATTCATTGCCCCAAAACAATGGACCATTTGCAGCAGCTGCCCAGGGAGTCATTAGCACCTTCACACCCAGCCTGAGGGGGAGAGGCTGCTAATGGGCCATCAATGGTTCAAAAATACCCTGTGACTCACAGAGTTAATCAC
>JAOXXN010000446.1:42682104-42695181 GCA_026770055.1 Myrmophylax atrothorax | reverse complement strand
GAGAGAGAATTTTATGGCTTTGCAACCTGTAATCTCTCTTCATCTCTGGCAGTGGTCACCCTTTGTGCCCTGTAAAGTGCCACCAGCTTCAAGATTAGGAACAGACAGTTTGGACAGGGTTGTGAGAGTAGACAGGTAGAAAGCCAGTCAGGCAAGAAAGGATCCTGAGAGCTAGAATAATTGAATTAACATGTACAAGTCTTCCTGTTTCCATGGGTGTCAGAGGGGGATTTTACTATGATCTTCAAGGGAAACAGGATCAGTCTCACTTTTGAGAAGAGCATATCGAAACTGGGGACAAATGCTTGTATGTGTGACTGCTCTGTGATTTGATACTAGTTTGTTTTCCTGTGTTACCCATGCAAGGATGTTGGAGAAATCAGATTGAAAAAGAGGATTATAAGCTCTTCCTGTCAAGACAAAAGAAATGGAGAAAGCCATGGGGTTAGTAAATGCAGTTATTATTCATTCATCCCAGTTACCCCCTAGGCTTGTGGCATTGACTTTACAGTTCTCTTTATATACACTGGTTTAAGTTGGTCATGATGCTCCATAAAATGCCAAAAAATTTTGGTAAAATGATGGGAAAAAATCATGATAAACATGTTCAAAGCCTTTTAAAAACTTGCTCTACTGTGAGAGAGGAATTAAGTTCCTGATCCAACAAGGTGTTTTAACATATGCCTTTATTGTAAGTGTGTGAGGCGTCCCATTGAGTTATACTCAAGAATTCTGCTGAAGAGGGGTCTTTGGCTTCTGCCCCAGAAATGCAGCTACACACGTGCTTCACTTGTGGCGTGTTTAGTCCTGTGACTTTCATGAGGAAACTCATGTGCTTGGCTGGCTCAAGGCTGAGGGAGAGTCTTCAGGAGGTGAACGGCACTGTGGCATGGTCAGGGTTAGAGGAAAAAATGTCCTAGATCTGTGTCTCTGGCTCAGTCATCACCTCTCTCTCAACTGTTTTACTCTGTTGAACTACTTGTAGCTTTGAGATAAGCTGTATTGCTGAGAGAGTTTCTTGGGAAAAAACCCCCAAACTTCCACTAAACATTTTGGCCTTTGCAGTTCTGTCCTTCGCCAGACATGGAAAAGAAAGGATGTAGCCAAAAAGTTTAGAGTGTGGAAGAAAAGGATACTATATAAATTTGGTTTTAAACATAGAGAGTAGTTTTGGAAAGCAGAGAGGAAACAACAATTTGGGTCTAATTCTGCTTCTTCTGGCAAAATATCACCTTCCCACCCACCACATGAGATCATTAACGTGGCTTTTCTCCAAGCAGATAACAGAAGTGCATGGCTTGTATGCCTTGCTCACATAAACCCATTGCCAGCTTTGGGGCTAGAAGGGATTTCTCCCTCAAGTCAGCTGCATGGACTTGGTTTCTCCCTCCTTTTCAGTGGAGAGGCACAGATTGCTCTCCCAGACCACTTGAGATGGTATGTTAGACCTCCTCCCAGGGGACTTAAGTAAGAATAACTTTCAGTCTTTTACTACAAGGCTTGAACTTATAATGGGAGATTGAGAAGTATTTCAGGGTGGAGTGGACCATCCCGGTGTCCCATGTCCCACTCCACATTACCTGTGATGCTGGAGTTTGGGATCAGCAGTCCCGAGATGGTGCCTACCCACCCCACGCCCCCCTAAAATCACCCTAGTATGTGTATTGTGGGGAGGGAGACCCATTGCAAACACTAACTGCTGGTGTGTTGGCAAGTAAATGTTATCCCTGTAATGGCATAAGGTGGATACACATACAGGGTGTATTTTGTCAATTCATTTTGACAACTGGAATACCTTCTGTCTCGCTGTCAGTGCACAACCTCCATCCTACTTTCAAAGCAGAATGAAGCCTCTGTGCCAGACATGCCACTAAAGCTTTGGTTGGAGCTGAGCAAGACACAGAGAGAAGTATCTGAGCACACTGAGATGTAAGAATGCTGGGGAAAGGATGATGGAGCTGTCTGGGATTCCAGCTTCTTGGGTCTGGCCCAAGGCTTTACACTTTGTTTATACAATAGTAATCCCGAGCACTTCATGTGATAGATCCCTGGTGATACGTTTCAGGGGAGTTTACACTGATTCACACTGCTTGAGGCCTTGGCCTGTATTTTCCAAAGAATTTTCCAAAATTTGCTAATGAAAAATACCAGAGTGGTCTGATCAGTGCAGGGTTAGCTTACATCAGTGAGAGGGCTGGAGAATGCAGGGAGCCCCATTCTTCTCCAGGGAAGCCCTGGGTCTCACCTCTTCCAGCCTGCTGAGGGTTGCTGGATGAAGTCTGTAGGCACTGGGACAGTGGGAGTCTGTCTGCTGGCTCCTACACCCTCTGAAGACTGTCTCTAATGCACTCAGCTCCCACATTCAAAAGCTATGGGGCAACCCCTCATCTGGCATAAGATTTAAAAGTCTCAGCTTTTTAAACTGATTAACTCCTTCATCCCCAAGGAGCACCACAGAGATATCTTCCTCCCATTGCCTAACTTCACCTTTGGGAGTGCCAGCAATGAGCTGACACCGCAAGATTCCATGCCCCAGGTCAGGTGAAATAACAGTTGGATCTAGACTTATTCTTCATGTTCCTGCTGTTGTACAGCTCAGAAACAGGCACTGCCAGTACCTGCTGGGGGGTGCCATTTGGCAGGAGGTAGGAAAAAGGAGAACAGATATGATCAGAGAGGTAGCAGATGCTCTCTTACACTCCTGGAACCTCAGACCCATCTCTACATATGAAAAGCCCCAGCAAGTCAACCATAGGGTGGACACAACTTGCCCTGGCTTGTGTTTCCAGCAGTGGGCCTTGTTGGATGTCACACTTGTGACCCTCATCAGCCTCTGTCTCCTTGCACAGAGCTTCCCTGCAAGGTTTGTGCTCCTTTCAGTAAGGAATAAATGGAGGTAGCATTTGAGGATTGCTATCCAAGTAGGAGGAATTTACTTGTGCTGCATTTATGGATCAATGGAGAAAGAGTGTAGGAGGAGAGAGGGAATGATGAGAACAAAGTATGCAATCTAAACCCGAGTGTTTGTCAGGATTTCAAAGTCTGTATAAACCATATTATTAATATTTAAACAAGGCTTGGCTTTTTATTTTTTCTTTCCTTTCCCCCCACCCCGCAGCCTGCCTTCCTGTTACAGGATTGCAAAACTCATTTCCAAACAGCCTTATTTCTTTCCTGTTACTAATAGCAGCAGAAGTGATTTATATGCACACTGGGAGAAGAATCTGAAAAGAAAAAACATCCATCCTTTCCTCCACCTGTACCCAAACTACTCTCTTTTTTTCCTCCTTCCCTCAGGGCCTAGACAGACGATGGACTTACTGTGGTTTCTGGAGCTGCCATGGTAACTTGATAGAGCATCCAGGGCCAAGAAGAGCCCAGCTTTGCATTGTCCAAAGCAAAAGGTCCCCCTTTGAGAGCTGGAAAAATCTGACATGTTAAGAATATTGCCTGCCTACAGGCAGTGAGTTTTACTCTGAAATTCACTGGTCTGGTTAGAATTTGCATTGCAGGTTTTCACCTGGAATTCATTTTAATGATTCCATCATGCAAACTCTGGCAAAACCAGTTTATAATGGGAACATTGTCATTACTTTAGTGGCAGCAACAAGAGGGCATTATCAATGCCTGTGGTTATTGAAGCTTGTTTGGGTTACTTTGGTATTGGAAATCTGAAGGAATCACAACTAGCTCACCACTAGCACTGTGTCCACATTGTGGGAAAAGGGACAGACTTAACTGAAAATGATTTTTGGAGATGGAACAAGTAGCTGTGGAAGGGCTTTGTCAGGTTGAAACACCAGAAGTTCACAGCAAATACTGTACCTGAATTTGGTGGGAAGGTTTTCTGTTGAAGGTTGGCAAAGGTATGTTAATGAGTAACATTAGAATTGAGTAACAACACACTTCCATGTAGGGTTGCCTGACTCTCTTGCTGTGCTTTCAAGCTGAACATATGTTTTCAATTATTAACATGATTAATGGGAATGAGGTGACTTGAATCCCAATGAGCTCTGTCTCGCCATCACATGCAAAACCCTCAGTGTGGGTATGTTTACGTAGTGTAGAAGTGCATGATTTCCTTCACCAGGAGAGGTCTTGGGAGGTCTAGTTTCTAACACTTAACAAATTTAGAGATCCACAATTAGAGCCACTTGCTATATTCAAGTCTCTGGACTCCTGCCCTGCCTCTCCAGGAGTGTGGGATGTGGAAAATGCAGTGCAGGAACCAATTCACACTGTGCTGCCCTGGCTTGGTCTGGGTTTTGGTCCTGAGTCTGAAAAGGTCTGGGAAACATGAAAGCACCTTCATCCCACTGTCATCTGGAACAACCTCCAGGATGCATAAATGTCTGATTCGGCTGAGGCTCTCCAACTCTTGAATGTGGGCTCTAAACCTCCCTTTCTGTTCTTGGTGGGCAAATTTCACTAAGGTGTGCATCATTTTCCTACCCTATGTTTTTGGGAAGGGAATAAGGTTGAGGATCTAGAACAAAAAAAACAGACAGTGGAAATTCTTTTAATACTTAATTCCTCTCCAGCTGGCAGAGCCAGAGCTCATCATTATACTTGGACTCATTTTTCCCCATCAGGTAAGTCCTGTTCTAATTTCTTCTGACATAAGTGCATGTCACACACCCAAAATCCAAAGATCATTTATCTGCAAGGAAGTCATTCAGCCTATTAACGAACAGGCAAATGCTGTGTTGAAGCAAAATGGTACAGAATGAGTGTATTTGCCAAAGATCCAAATTAGAAACAGGCAGAGGAACACCCTCATTCAGATCAGCAGAAACAAGGTAGTGTTGTGAGCACTGGAACGAATGAAACTGGACTTCCCATTGGCTCAGGTCTGGAGCTTGAATGAAAGTTCCCATTTAATTTTCCTAGGGTTGCTAGACTTTCAAATTTGCTCTCTCTTGCAGATTCTGTGGGTTTAAGTGAGGGTAAGTTTATACTACAGCCTCTACCTCAGTCACGATACAGATTGAGGCTTTCTCTTATGTCTGGATGCATATTTTTGTTGATTCTGACAGAAAGTAGCTATTTCCAGGTAAGTTTGGAGCTACTAAAAAGGTTTGAGATTGCAAGGAGACCAAGCAGGCAGAAGGAGAATGATTTTTTTTAAATCATGTTTTTCTTTGGGAAATGTGACTAAAATTGCTATATGGTGCAAGTGCAGATGGTTGCTGCAGTACCAGCAGTGTGTGCACATGTGTGTATGCAGATAGACATACAGTATGAGTTAACATCAAGAAACTGTGTGACTAAATCTCTTCAGTTTTGAAATACTCTCTATATATGTACATAAATGTATATACACATATGCACAAATCATATCTTACTGTCTGTCTCTACACATATACACATGTGCATTTTTATGTCATTCTACATATATTCAGAAGGCGTATACAGCATTGTCAAATAGGCTGATATATGATTATTTGTCTTACTGAACTTCAGACATATTCTTTTCAGATATACCAAATCAAACAAATACATTGCATATTAGGACTCTTGAATGCAGACACAGAAAAGAATGTGTGTGTGTGTGTTTGAGTATGTGAGTGTTTGTGTGCAACAGGTGATGTACAGCCACACAAAGGTTGTACTCAGGTGAGAGACAGATAATTATTACGAAATAAGTAAGGCAACACCAAATAAGCACCTATTGCCACTACAGCCTGAGCATCTGTATGCTAGCGGATGGTCCCAAGTCACCTGTTCATGCTCCAACTTTCTGCAAGGAATTTCACTGTTAGCAAACATGAGAATTCATGTCACAGGAATAATCTGCAAATGGTTATGGGTGGTATTTCCATATGTGACTGTAGCCAGGATCTGTACAAATAAAAACTTGCTTATAACAAACTATGAGTTGCCAGACTGTAAAATACTTAGGATTGGATCTGCATTCAACTGCTGTTTTGTTTGGGTGAGCTGCCATGACAAACAGTGGAGAATTACCAGTTAACTAATGGCATGCTTGTAGAAGTTATGGACTAAACACCATACTGCTATGGGTGTACAATCGCACAGAAGTTGCTGTCAAATAGTAACAATTTTTGGTAATTGCCAAGCACAACAGGAGGCAGCAATGCTCTGTATTCCATTATCCATTCTTCCACACATCCACTTTTGCTGTGGAAGGGATTTTAGAAACAGAACCTATATTTAAGGTCAATTGAAGTCTGAAAATATTGCAATTTTTTTTTAAGTTGCCATTACTCAGCATAAGACACTGCTGTGAGCATCTAGAAAAGGCAAGGTAGGGGAGGGAGCTGGTTTTGTGCTGGGAACATGAGCAGGCATCTGAAAGTGAAGCAGCTGAGTTTTGGTTGTGACAAAGTGAGCCCAACCCGTGGATCTTAAATGAAGGCAAACTGCAGTTTGTGAGAGACTATGTGCTGGACTGCAACCCACTTTCTGCAGGACACTCCATTGGCATCAGCTGGGCTAAAGAGTTTACTTCTGGCAGATCATGGAATTTCAAAAGGGAAAGAGAAACTGCTTTAGCAAAGGATGTTGTGGTGTATCAGACTGTAGACCGTGCTTTTATGGCTGGCAGCTTAGGTCCTAAGAGACATCTTCCCCTCCTATGTCCTTGGCTGCCTCCCCTTAGAAGAAAGCCATGTGCGTGCTATAGCCAGACCTGATGAAGAGGACTGATTCCCTCACACTTTTCTTGTTTTTCTATTTGCAGTATGAAGTAAATAACACACAACAGTCTGAGTTTTAGTAACAAATGCTCATCATCTGGGAGGTGGGCACAGTTCGAGGTGACCAGAAGGGCCCTGCCAGAACCTCAGTTCTTGAAATATCTAAAAAGGATGGAGAGAGAGTAATTTCCAAAAATACATCTGGGAACTCTTCAACCAGGCCAGGACACAGTACACAGTGTTGTGGGGAGTGCTGAGACCCCAAACCATCCTGCTTAAGGCCCAGTGCCCTGAGACACAGGCTGTGAGCTACGGTGGTGAGGAAAGAGTCAAGGCTTGCTTTATCCCAGTCATTTTCCTCCTACGCTTTGGGTAGGATGGCAGCCCCTCCTGAGTGGCTGGGGGAGAGCTTTGGGAGTACAGCAGCTGCTGTGCCTAAGCCTGCCTTCCTCACACTTCAGTCACAGCCCTCACTCACTTCCAGAGTGAATTAAGATAAACTGAATTAGGGGCTCTCTATTTCTGAATGAGAGTGTTTAATCCACTGCTGATTATGTGTCAGCACCTAATCCACTTCCAAAGATAAATCAATTTAATTCTTCTGGATGTCTCCATATCAACAAGCCCTGAATGCGACTAAGATGAAACTCATCTTCCATGCCCAAGGTGGCTGGAGAGATAACCAAGTTTAAAGACATCTGGAGTACCTGATGACCGGAGGCAGACATGAGGCATGGCAGTAACCTACTTCTCAAAACCCTGTGAAGACTTTCCTATGAAACCTCTGTGTCCATGTTAGCTGAGACATTTGGTGGCTTCAGCAGGGGAGTGAGAGCCAGAAGCCTGCGGGTGCTGGTGTTGGCTTGTACTCAGCTCCATCACTTCACACGCCTGGAGCACATTGCTCCAGCTGAAGGCAGCACCATGAAAAAACCAACATTCTTCTGCCCACATTGTTTCCAGCTGTAGTAAATTTTAAGCAAAATCAGACATGGTTTAACAAGGAAAGTTTACCTTTTTTTTTGCTTCTTTTTGCAAGTTTCAATTTCTAAACAATACTTAAACCTCTGCATTAGAGTCTTTTACCACTGTGAAATGTCAGATCATCAGTATAGTGTAGTACTTGATGAATTCCAGTAGAGACATAGTGACCTGGAAGCATAAAAGGACCTGAAATTCAGTTCTGAAAGTACGGTGCAAATTTGCCTAAAATTTAGATGTATATCAGTACTATCATAAAACTGACAATCTTGGTAGGTTTTGGTTTGGTGGGTTTTTTTTGAGATAGAATGATACTGAGAACACAGTGTTTGTTACTGCTGTGCTGATGTTAATGAGATTCAAACTAGCCAATTCAGACAGAATAATCTTCACTGCAGACTGTTAGAAGGGTGGTAAAAATAATGACAGTTTTCCTATTGGAAAGTGTACATTGAGAACAGGGGACCTGTTTAATGTTTTAAGTACTTTTAAACTAAATGTCTGAGAGTGCCATTTAAATGCCACCCCCAGAAAAGTCAGTAACTGCTCATCACAGGACAGAACAGGGAAGTATTCAACACCCATCTTTGCAGACTCCAGTAAGAATGTGTTGCAAGCTTCTATGTGATGCACTGAGGGTAAGAGTGGCTGCATATATGAAGTGCAGTTCTTTGAGGGGCAATACTCATGATTTTGTTTAGGGAAATCCCGGTAATATTATGATGATGATGATGATTATTAATTATGCAACATCATTTGAGATGGAAACAAATTATTTCAAATAAAACAAAATACTCCAGGGAAATTAATTTTTGGTGGGCTGTTATTTGTTTCACAAAACCTTTAATTTATTCTGGGCCACTTTTATCTAAACCTGGAGCTCAGGTTTGGACCCCTCCCCAAACTGCACACCACACTGAAAATCCAAGTATCACAAGCCCTAGATCCAACTTTCTTTCAGCTCTGTGTTTCTCCCACATAGTCCTGCTGGACTGGAAGGATGTGTCCATGCCACAGCTCAGGTATGTCCTGCTTTCATATCATGGCAAACCCCACAAACAGAAGCACTCATCTCTGTTCAGTGGGTTATAAAGGATACTCTCTCTGCTGTTGCCTGGATTTTTTGGAAACAGCTTATGGTTTTCATGCAGAAGATCGCAGGTTTGCTCCCTCTGCCAGATGTTGGACGAGAGGCTCTTGTTATCTGCTGATGTGAAAGCTTGATTTTTGAGATACACATCATCTGGTCCAGATCCATCAATATGTTGTAGTCTGTGGCTTTCATGTGAGCAGGATGAACAGGTCAGAAATCACCTACAGGAGATCAGAAGGGGGTAAACATTCCTCTCTATAGAGTGATGGAAGACAAGACAAGATAACGAGTGATTTTCTGTCTCAGCAGATGGATTTTGCACTTTCTTTTGCTCTCTGCTATACACAGAACAAACTTCTGCAACTTATTCATAAAAATGCCACATTTTCCTCTGCAAATCTCATGTAGTTTGTGAAATACTGTACAACAGTTTTGAAAAAATACTTATTAGATGTTGGTAACATGGTTCAGTATTTCCTAATTGAATACTTGTGCACAGAACAAAAGTAGTCTTCTAATTTCTAATCCTTCTATTCATTTCTCCATTTCTTCCTTATGGGTCTTCTTTTGGCACTTGATTATATGCCCTAAATATGATTTAAATGTGTTTGATTTGGAGACTTTTCCCCTATGTGCTTGTATGACAGCATGATTCTTGTCTAGCTATAGTATTAACAATGATCACATAATAATTTCTTACCATCAGAGCAGGGATGACATGATCCTAGCGTTTTATTCTTTCAACTGAATTTTGTGGTAAATCACTCTTACCTATGGTAGGGGTAAGCCTGAGCCCATTACAATTGCAAGTCATCAGTATTACCCTTCAAGGTGTATACCACAGAGCTCAGAGGTCCTGCTAGGTCTGGGCAGAGCTCAGCTGCCTGGATGAATTTGTGGGGATGTCTTGTGATTTGTGCTGCTCTGATCACAGCTGGAGACACGAAGCTGATCTGGAGGGATGGCTGGTTACTTGCTCCAGTGCAGCAATGTTTCTGGTTGCACTAGGTCAGGCAGTGGCCCTTAAAATCTTGCCTGAGGTGCCTGAATGGGAATAGTTGAGATGCCTATTGACAGCAAGTAGCTTCCAATCCAAAACACTGAATTGCAATTTGAGACACATTTAATACCAGCTTGAACCAGCTGGTGTTCATCTGCTTGTCCAGAGCCCTGAATTATTTACCTGTTATCTATTGCACAGAATTTTATTGCTGCAGTTTACTCTTTTGTACCTTGCACTCATTCTCAAATGAATAGTACAGACCCACAGAAAAATTTCACATGTCAGCATCCAATGACTGGAAATTCCTTGTTTCACTGCAGTTGTTCACTTTTGAATAACACGAGAAGAAAGGACAATTTCTGTGGTAGATGTTGTTCCATCAACACACACTTTTGTGCCTTCCGCACTCATTTAGCCTTTTTATATTCCCCCAGATCTCTCTCACAAAAAATCAAGTGATGCACCATGGACAAGTCTGGCAGGTCATCAAGATGCAAAGGTTGGACTGTATGGTAAGAGAAAAATTCAAATACAGTTAACACTTCAGTCATTGTTCCCAAAACACCATCCTTCTGGTTTATGGGCCTAAATATAGTCTGAGTAGTAATTTATATACTATTTGACCTACCACAGCCACAGATTATTGTTTTTATCACCCTGGAATAACTGGTGAAAAATAACATTCATTGTACTACGAGCTTGCAATGGAAGTGTATTTCACTGTGCTGAAGGCAATGTGCCATATCCAAGGGAGTTCCACACACAAGTAATTTCCGTGTATGCTTTTGGTTATGCTGCAGATTTTGTTATCGTTATTTATTTATTGAGCATTGCCAATGAGCTCAGTTTTGTACACTGTGTAAGAAAAGCATGCAGAGCCTGACTCTCAGCCAAGTTACACTGGCATGTTGTGCTCTGGTTCTGGCTCTCACTCTCTTATCCTCAGGGCTTACCATCAAAGGGTTTCACACAGGTGCATTAGGTACCAAGCTTGTTCCATTTGCCATCTGTATATTCAAACATCATTGAGGAACTGTCCTTACTGAGAAACTGGGACTTAAATCTGCTGCACTGGGAATTCCAGTACCTCATTCCTAAACCATACTGGTCTGCTTTTCCTTTTATTGTGTTTATCTTATTTCTTTTATACCCCTTCTTGCACATTGCAAAAGCACTGCATCTCATCAGAAGAAAATGCCACAAGGCTTCTCTTATTCCCTTGAACATAAAAGCAAAATTCTCCTGGATGTGTACAGCACACAGTCAGAGCACTTGGTGATGTGAGGTGTTGCACAGCCAAAAAGTTAACCTCCATTACCTTCCTCCTTGTTTGAACCTTAGACTGGGTCTACAAAAAGTCCCATTTTTCTGGGGGAAAGTAATTTCCTTGCAAAGGTTATTTCCTTGTGAGCTCTGCAGGGAGCAGCTGAAAGACCATATTCCTGGGTGTCTGACAAACTCTGTGCAGGGATGTGCTGAGGTGCCATGAATTGTAAGGAAGATGTACATAAGGAAAGGGGGACAGTTCTCTCCACTGTCATTTCTAGACAGGACGATGTCTCCTGGAAAAGCCCTGGGAACATCCCCCTTTGAACTCTGGTACAGTTTCTGCATTACTCGGAACATTCTGGAGCAACATGGGGTGGGATAAAGTACAGGTGGCTAAAGGCTATCATGCCCTGCTCGTGGAGATTGTGAACTGCCTGCTGCACCTCTTACAGCTACTTTACCGTAGCATGTGCTTACAGCTTGCTTGGGCCTGGTATACTTACCCCAGCACAGACCAGAGTGACAGTTAAGCCCCCACGTACTTACTGAAATCCTGGACAGACTTTGCAGTCCATACTAAATCCTGCACAGCTACAGTCCTACTGTTTTTCTTCCTGAGCTAATAAAAAACTAGGTGTTCTATCAGCTGCGATTGTACTCTGGCTCATATTATACCCATAGCTGGAGGGGTGGAGTGCAGAAACTCACCCCAGCTCAAGGGAACATGAGTCAAAACTGGGAGCTGATGGGAAACACGAAAAATGTGAGAGCTTCTGTAAGGACAATAGTCAAAAGCAATAAATATGTAAGAAAATAAATACACAAATGGTTGAGGAAATATGTCCCTGGGTGTAATAAGAAAAGTAAGTAGAAGATAGGATAGAATTAGAGAAAAGGACTGGAAGAGAAGGAAAGGAGAAGCAATGAGAAAAAGAGTATTTTACAAGGTACTAATTTTTCTTAGGGGGAGTTGGGAGGGAGAACTGGGGGATGGGAAGAGAGGAAATAGCAAAATTAAGATCTGTGAAAGGAAGGAGAATAGGGAAGATGCAAGAGATGTAAAGAATGTTTAAAATAACATATTGAAGTTATGGGATAGGTAAACATAGGCTGTGAAAGGAAGTAAAAGGCAAGCAGAACCAGACTTTACTGTCCTTACAAACAACATCCTGCTCTTCAGTGTGAGTCAACCAGAGAACCCAGAGGGTGGCTCTGCAGAGCAAAGGGCCTGTCTGTGGGAAACAAGGGTTAAGAGTCTGGCAGCAGGCCAAGGTAGAGGGAGAATTGGATGGCTGAGAATATGCAAGATAAAAAAAGAGAAAATCACTGTGACTGTAGAAAGGCTGATGCCAAAACCTTGTGACAACAAATCTAAATTTTTTTGTTTCTGCAATGCATGACTGCTGAGAGGCAGGAGAACTGGGTAGGTTTGGTGGTGGCTGAATCATGTGTGCACAAGCCCCTGAATTTTGGGTGAAAGTGTGAATCTTCAGAAGTTTTGTTGAGCTTTTCTGTGGTGGCCAGGAGTCACCTAAGTGCATCCATGCAGTGACTTTTCTTGGTGCACGCTGATGTATCAGAAACAAAACAATTTGTTAAGAGCAAGCTGCAGTTCCCACAGGAGTAATCCTTTATTCTGATTTAAAATCTTTTTTGAAAGAAAACAGTCTTCTGAAAATTGCACTACTTTATAGTTTCCAAGAAAAGAATTACTTGCAAAAAAGCTTCTATATTTTGCTTTACTATCTCTTCACACAGATTTGGTTGTCTATTGGAGCAGAGGAAGGATATTCTCCAAGCAAAATGAAAATACTGAATGGTGATGCAAGGAAGATCTCCAGTATACGATGTGCCAATCTCAGTCCAGAGGTTGCCATTAAACTAATTGCATTGCTGGGTATTTGGGGCTGTGAGCAAATAAGAGCCACAATGAAACAGGGCAAATCAGCCTGCAAGGTGCTCCATACTCCTGCAGCTAAAGTGTTTCGTAATTTGAAGTTGTCTCACACATGTTGATACTGCACCACAGTCTGCAGTGCACAACAGAGCAGAGACCAAGACAAACATTGCCC
>JAOXXN010000446.1:42641815-42657277 GCA_026770055.1 Myrmophylax atrothorax | reverse complement strand
CCCGGTACTAACCGGGGCTGACCCTGCTGAGCATCCAAGATGTGACAGGATGGGATGGCAGGGAGGCATTGAACTGCTAGGGGACGGTCCCCACTGAGACTCGAACTCGTGACTTTGGGATTCAGAGTCTGGAGTGCTCTCCTTTACACCACAGGACCACCCCAGGGGCTGCTCTTTAGTCCTCTGGCATTACCTGTTTGAAGCAAACAGGGCCCGTGCTTTAGTCCTCTGACTTGTGCTCTCACAACACAAGGTTTTGCTTTGCCAACAGCCACTGAAGTGAAGATGTGCTAGGCAATTTGGCCTCCACAAAATGTTGAACCAACTGTTCCACCATGTGAAATAGTTATAACCCATAAACACTATGTTAGTGAAAGTTTTTAAAGTTTTAATTAAGGAAATGTTCTTTTTTGGTTCCACTAACATAGCATATAACTTTCTTTTGATGTTCTTTGTAAGTGCTGTGGGTGAACAGTAAATGTAGTAAGTGCCATGAGGACCCAGGGAGAAAGTTGGAACTTGACTATCACTTGGTGCTCTTTGAAGAACCATTCTTAATGCCTCTAAAGTTGATAGTTATCGATCAAAGACCATGTCCACATGCCATATGCTAAACTGTGTGCTTTCTCTTAATAAGTACATCTTAAGGACTTTAGGTGTTGATTGTTAAATAAAAAGGCATTTGGAGTCTGCAAGAAGTGTTTTAGCAAAACGTTGTGAGCATTGGGCTAGCAAATATCAACATTTCTTTGCATCCTTAGGTTTTGCATTAAATGTGCAAACAGTGGTGAAGAGACTTGACTTCTTTGTACAGCAGAAATTGTGTCTGAAGGCTCTTTTTTGAGGAAACTTTTTTCTTTATAGTGACAAAAGTGCAAGTGTTGTTTCACCTGGTAGATTCTTAGTGGAAAGATTTAATTGAATGACACATTTTTGGTACCACCACTGAGGTATCACAAGAGTTAGAAATATGTTAGGGCAAAACTTACACTGATCAGAGGTGAAAAAATTTTTGAAGGACTTCTCCACAGTGGTTGTCAGGTTTGTGAAAGACTTGGTAAGAATACAGCATGCCTTGTTAAGGCACAATTTTCCATTTATTCACAGTGTTTTCTGAATATTCTCCAGCAAAAATAAGCAAGAGATTGATTTTGATGTTCATGTTAGCCTAGACCTAAAATACCTGTCTTTATACAAAGCAAAAGCTATTTTCTTAAAAATCCATTTTGCTTACCTACTGAGATAACTAATGCAGATCATAGTGGTGTTCTAGGAAAAATACTTTTTGCATCCTGGGAACAATAGCAAGAAAATCAAGATGTTAAAATCAGCCTGCAATCGTTTAATGTGCTCTCATGTAATTGCAATTGCAGGAGCCAAAAAGTTAGACAAAACTTGATTTTATACACATAGATTGTCCTGAAGTGTGACTTTTCAAATTTTTTTTTTTAGTTTGTCATTATTCCCTAAAGTTTGCAAATGTTACGAATTTAGTTATGATTTTTCTTTTTTTAGCTAAGCATGTAAAAAATGCCTTTGACAATTTCAAATAGTATGTTTGCTAAGTTGTCTTTGTATAAGTAGTCCTCCTCTTGATAAACTTGGCTATTGTAAACACTGTTGAACAGTATTACAAAGGCAGGTGAAAAGACCACCACTTGTCCAGGACACTTTTGAATGTAGTTTGCATTATAGCACTGTTCAGAGTCCTGGTTCTAGAGTGCCAAGGGTTGAATAGTCATAACAGGTTATTTCTCCACCATGAAATTAGAAGAAGTGTTTCTTCTCAGTAGGATTTAGATATCTGCGTGTGAATGTTAGCTGTGGTCATATGGTAGAAATTCTCCTCTGGTTATCTCTTGGTGTGGCCTTTTGCTCAAACCCAAACTTCTGCTGTATCTCAACAAACCATATTAGATAATTGGCTTGCATGGATTCAATATCAGTAATTGAGTGGACTTCAGGAAGTTATAATATCCCAAGTTATATGCTGTATGGACAAGATAGCTCAAGCTTTGCAGTCTTCAGCATTGAAGTGTGATAGGACCTTACTCTGCTTGCTGAGCTTACTGGAATGTGGATCTGAGTCTGTTAACAGTGGTCAGGCCTTGCAGTGAACCACATCTAGTGTCTAACCCTTAGTGTGGTTGATGCTGACCACTTCTGAAACCTCCACTTCTCGTACGTTCAGTTTGGTTTAGAATTGTGGTAGTCTAATGTTTATTTCCAAGAGCAGCTACAGCTCGGGTGCAGGCAACAGTTTGGAAATGTCATGGCATTTGTTCAAATTAATTATGATTGTGGCTGTCATCTCATGATGTTGTTATCCCAGTTTCTGAGATAAGTTGCCAGTGACAGATCTGGGGAAGTACGACAGAAAATTGAAGTTAAAATTTTCTTCTACTTGCTGAATGCTCTGTATCCTGTAATGATTTTTTTTAAACTTAGAGAAATGTCCTTGGTGTTCCTAAAAGTGTATTAAGGCAAAAAAAAAAAGGCAGATTAGGCAAGTTGTTCAATGACTCTTGATGTTTGGGAGTTCTTTGGATGTGAATTCCTTTGAACAGTTTATATTGCCTGAACTGGTTGCTTTTTAGAGGAACTTTTACTGGAATGATTTGGTAAAGTCTTGTGAAGACTTTAAAGACTATGTTAAAAAACATTATTTCAGTGCACCCAGTTTGTGATGAAGGCAGTTCATAATATTGAATCAGCAAGGTGTTGAATGTTAGGGGGTGTATGTGCTTGATAGTCTTCCAAGCTGTTATCTTCTTTTTAAAAAGATGTGACTGGTAGAGCTTAAGAAATACCACTGTACTTAAGATGACAATTTCTATTAAAATAGTCCATAGAAGCACTGAAATTACTGATTTAAACCCTAAGCAGCTGTTTGTGTATGAAAAACAAGTGCCTGTACTTTTTGATTATCAATACTCTTTGTTTGAATATTATACACAGTCTGATTTTGAGTTTATCCCTAATTCCCATTAGCTGTACGACTGTTGCGTCCCTATTGTACTGTCACAGTGCTTTGTCAGAACATCATGGCACATGGTGGATTTTTTTTTAATGTAGTTGGGTAAGGCAGATTTTTAGGTAGAGAATCTATTTTTTTATACAAGTGAGGATAGATGTAGAACTTGGTTTGGCAAAATGTATGTGTGATTTTTGTTCTTGGTGAGGCTTTTTTTGTTTAAAATGTAGACAGTGTCCTTCATGTACATATGGATACTTTGTTTGCTGCTGTTTCTCATACAGTATTTGAGAAAATCTTCTTTTTGCTTTTATATGTGAACTTTGCAGCTTGATACCTGCAGCTTCATATGGCTTGGAGACATTTGTCTGCTTCTGCCTGTCTTCTGTAGGCTAAAGCAATGCACTCCTTTACAGGAGGGAGGTGATAGGGAGCTCAATGATTAGTCTAGAAAACATGCTTTCACATAAGCATCTTATCAGAATAATTAAAAAGTTCAGTGATCAGCTAGGGCTTGCAGATAGCAACTTTCTAGCCCTGAATTCTTTTGAAGAGTCTCCAATGGGAGAGTTTTTGGAAGTGTGTCAGTTGCTGTTCTGGCAACTGTGCGATGTTTTCATTTAGACTCTTCTCATGCTCTTACTGGCAGTAGGCTGTAGCAGCTGGGATGCCAGCATGTTTGCTTTCTTGGGACATAGTTTAGGCTTCTTTTTCAGGCTTATCTGTTTAAGACAATAACTGTGTAGAATTTTTTTCCCTCTGAATGTAAATGGATTTTTGCATAGTGAAGTGGAATGATTGGAAGTGCTAGTACTGGCTTGCCTTCTAGTTTTGGAAGTTATGGTGGTTATTTATTGCATGCCTGAATTCTGTTATTTACCCCTAGTTCAGTGATCAAGCACTTCATTCTTTTCTTCCACAGAATCACAGAATATTCTGAATTGGAAGGGAGGAAACACAGCTTTTCCCAGCTCTGCCAGTGAGCAGCAGTGCTTGCCAGTTACTGCAATGATATTAGCATGGATAGAACTACTGTTGAGATGGGATTTGACCCAGTTATACTCTTTGAATAGGAGCATAATACGGTATGGGCTGTATTTCTGCTATTCCTTTGAGTGTTAGCATGCATAAATATGTGGTCTTAATTTGTCCACGTTACCCTTGATTAATCCCCTAAATACTTTAGCCTAGCATAATCTATCTTGCATGTGCCCCCATGTAGTTTTTCAGCTGTAACTTCTGCCTGTTTTTCTGGAAGGGCAGTTCTAGCTAGCCCTTCCACCCGTACAAATCATAGAGGTGACTTGTAACATACTCTGTCCTCTTACTCCTTTGAGAACTGAATATGTACAGCAGAAGTTGCATTATTTCTGCTTCCCCAGTTTCTGTCCTGTGCTCTTGGGTTTGTATCTGAATCTCTAGCAGCTTTGCTCTTTATATTATAGTTGAAAGGAAGTCCTGGGTACATAAACTGCATGTTCTCTTTTCCCTGCAAGAACAGAAAGCTACTGATACTGACACAACAGTATTCCTGTCGTGCCATAAAGAATATATGGTGAATACTTCCTGAGAAACTGCTGCCTAACCAGGAGCTTAAAAAGAGCAAGTTAAATGGACATTTGATTATTTTCCACTGATTAGAACTTTTATGATCTTAGATTTGAGCATTAAGTGATTGTGTACTGGTAGAACATGGAAAAAAAAGCTCGATGTTTTTGTTACAGTAAGTAACTTAAACTGGGATCTGGCTGCTTCTGTTCCTGATGCCCAATCCTGGTTGCTATGGAGGAAGATGGACTGCAAGAATCGAGTAATTTTAATAGTGTCTGGCACACCCCAACATGTTACTTGTGTTCTGCAGCAGAAAAGGGAAAGGTAATTACACAGGCTGCTACTTTGTTTTCACAGGCTTAGTATCTATTGTACATAATTTTCATCAGTTGCCAACAAAGCATCCTGTATAAGAAAAGGAAGAAGCAGGTTGAAGAGAAGCTTCAGGGCATAAAGCAAGGAAAGGTATTTTGAAGAAGCATAGCCTTTTACTTCCCTTATCTCTATCTTAGAAAATCATCGCAAGCCCTAAGAGAACAAATGTGTTTTTCACTAATCTTACCGCTAGTATAAAATGCTGCCTGTGTTATCTGCTCTCTGCATGAAAGTCAAAGCCAGTTGAAGTGCAGAAAATCTGGGGAGAATACTATGCTGTGGAGTGGTTTTGTTGGGAGTTTTTTTGGTTGGTTTTTTTTTTGGTTGATGCTCATTTGTACTAATGGCAACAATATAAAATTTTAATTATCCTATTAAATTCTCTTAGCTTTGAGTTTTACAAAACAATAAATAATCTCTGTGCTAAGAATAACGAAGTAGTTTAAGACTGAGCTGTTCAGGATACCTGTTTACTGAGTTCATTTGCAGACAAAAGCCATAATAACTTCCCATTAAGAGCAAATACAAATGGAAAGCTGTTCTCTTCCTGTTTGTTTTCTTGTTTGTTGTATCCCTCTACTGGACCCTTTGGTCACTTCTTGACAACTCAACTGATTTATTTCTTTTTCAGTCACGTTTGGATTTTAGTGGTAAAACAATTGGGGTTTTTTCATAGACTGTCAGCTGCTTTCACACTTTCATTAGCAGAGGAGGTTTCTAGAAACGGAAACTGCATCTGTTGTGGTACTATGGTGACTTTTTTGATGGCTGTAAAGTATGGCATAGAGAGAGAGAAATTAAATATGTTGTATATGGGTGTTCAGAACTGGGAAAAAATACGGTACTTCTGGTGTGCCATCCTAGGATGCGATGCCAGGTGATTTTGATTGAACCCACTTTTGTTGGATGTATCTCAAAAAACCTTCCAAGTTGCAGTAATCTCTAAAAATCCGGGTTGCCACAAATCCTGCTTCAAAAACTGTCGGAAATATTCAGCTGGCTGGGAGAGCTCACAAGTGAAGTTACAGCTTGAACTATGGCAAAACTAAGGTCCTGAAAATCTCTTAGGGGAAGGGTCAGTTTACTCTGTAACCATCACTGTGACTCCAGCTATTGAAATACTGGGTTTAAATTATCTTTAAGGCTACAATACGTGTCTTTTTTTTTGCATTGATGGCTGTTTGAGAACTCAGAGTAACTTTTGGCAGGTAGTAAATTAGATTTCAGTGAACATGGAATGCCTGTGGCCCCCACTGCATTCGGTGTCTCTTTGTGGTACAAAACAGCTGGCGTTGAACTTGTTCTTCAGTCATTCTTCTTGGGCCACCAGTGCTGCTAGCAAGTGGCACTGGCTCTAAGCCTGTCAATGCCTATCTCAATGTTACACAACTTCAGCCTATTTCAAAGTAGATCAGAAGGTATTTGAGAGGCAATCAGCAATTCCAAAGGGGAGATGAAATTGACAACTTTTTTTACAGGGATTGGGTATCTACAAATTTGAACTCATTTGCTGTTTTTGCAGTCTGCTTTTCAAACTCTACTTCAGTGGTAGGCTTGGGCTGTTCATTGAGAGAAGCTGTTTATTTCACAGCAGTGTTCATTTGCCAAGGCTCTATTTTGCAGCTGCCTTTTTAGAGATGCACTAATTCTAAATGTGTTGCATGTTCAGCATCCCTCTCTGTCCACCTTTGTTTCTTAAAACAAAACCTGTCTTGTCGTGTTGCTGTAAAAGAAGTTGAATTGAGTTTTCTATTATTGAAACAAGAAATAGTGAGTACCATTTTTCCAAAGTATTTTTACCATTTGATGTCAGCATCCTATTTTACCATATAAACTGTTTGCATTGAGTGCAAGTGGAAAGTATTATGTCTTATAAATGAAAGCTAATTTAATCTGCCTGTGATATTTTTGCCATTGTACTGTTTACAATTTAAGATTTCTTAAATGCACTGGATTTGAGTATAGCAGAAGGTGTCTGATGCCTTCTTTCATATCAACATTTACTCTGGGCTACAATTTCAACCAATAGTGGTGTTGGAGCCTTCAGTTTTCTGTATAAGGCTGCAGATCAACACCTTATTTTCTAGATCTCAGATTGTTATTATTGACCTAAAATGTCATAAGGATAAGGATTTCATAACAATTTCCTCTATAAAGGACTGAGGAAGTAGAGTAAAATTCATATGGACAGGTAATTTGTGCTTTATTTTTGTCTATTGGAGGAAATGCACCGTTACTGAACTATCTCATGGCATAATACTATGGCCATATGGTCATGATTAATGCATAAGTGTACTTAATTAAAAATCTGACAGTCCTTTTTTTTTTCCCCCCTCTTTTTTCTCCCCTCATTGTGTAGTGTTAACTAATAGGAATGAAATCTTAATCTACACAATTATTTTCCTTGACAGTTACAGAAAGTGATAACCTTGGGAGACCAAGTAGGTCCTGGGAGTCCTTGCAGAAGCATGTTGTTCTGTATAGTAAAGTCTTTCTTCTGCGCAGCATCTTCCACATACAGCTGTCATTATGAAAAAAGTCTTGGTCCATAGCCAGTGCTTGAAATGCAGCTAAGGTTTAGTAAGCTTTCTTTGAATCATTATACAGAAGTGTACAGAGGCTACCAAACTTAAAAGTTAAAGCTTATTTTCAACATAATACTGAAAAACATTCAGTTCTCTGTTCAGGTGATTAGTTCATTCCTCTACCAGGAAGCATCGTTGGCTCTGATCCAGGAAGGGAGCTTTGATTGGATTTATAAAGACCACGGGGTAGCTTCTCCTCCTGTACTGACTGGTGTTTTTTGCATCATAACTGTATGTTGTCCCTCTGACTTTTCTGTTTTCTCCCTTCCACCTGATATTAAGAGTGCTGCAAATAAGTAGCCATGTAGTTCCTGTTCTCACAGTTTTTTCTGAGTCTTCCTACAAAGTTATGCTGTTTTGTTGTTTCAGGTTGTAAAGAATTTGGCTGCCAGTAGCATTATACTGAATTACCTGTTTTACAGTAGTGCATTTTCAGATGCAAGCCATACATGTAGGCACTGACTTAAGAGAAAACAGAGTTATTGCCTGCTGATGTTTTTGGCCCCCAGTGCAGACTAGTACCCTCTGAGGAGGGAATTATGTAAAACATTTTCATAAAACAAGGATATTTTTCCCCCTTCTTGGCTAGAGTGAATCCTCAAATCAGTGTGAAAGGGGGAAGTTCAGAAACAAAGAAAAATAACATGATTATTTTCCTGCTGGGGAGAAGTGGGATACATTGCTATGCTGGTGGTAACCAGGACCCAAGGTCATAAAAAAAAAATACCAGTTCTTTTGGGTGAGACTGTGTGTGCTGGGTGGGAGAAGGGTGGATGGCAGTGCTTCAGTTTGCTGCGTCAGGCAATTTGATGTTTCAAACTGATCTTGAGTATGAATTAATGTCAAAGATTTTGAATGAAGGTTAACTTAAAGATGGCTTCACAAGGACGTTTTGAAGAACGGCTTCTGCCAGATCTGGATTTGTTTTCATTGTGGGCTTTCTTTTTCCAAAGAAATCTGCTCTGGTAGCAGTCTTGGAGTCTGTGTTTGTGTGACATGGCATATCTCCAAAGGCTTGGGAATTTGTTTTTGAAGAGTGGTGATGTAGCTATTTCTTTATTCTAGTTGCACACAAAATCAACCATCTTTGTTCTGCTTATTCTAATACATTCATTCCATGCAATAGATATAACCCTCAGTATTTTTCCTTGAAACTTGCCTTGCCTTTGTGACATTGTCAGTTGCTTGGCTTGAAGGACTGGCTTTCAAACTCATGAGTTTGTATTTACTGAGAGGGATGTAAAAATTAACATTTTTGCTTTTCTCATCTGAGATTTGTCTGTAGCAGGTGCTCATGACTAGAGTACAGTATGTGAGCTGCACAGAAATATGCTCTATTGGTGCAAATTATCAACACATATGTCTGGGTAGAAACTACTGCAATACAGAAACCCCCTCAAGTTCGGCCTTTGAAGCTGATGTAAGCAGCTGGATTCAGAAATTGAAGCATTACAATAAGTTTAGAGTGGTTTCTGGATTTTAAAATCTAATTTTGAGGGTTTTGACTGTAAACTATGCTGTTGTACTTTGGTGAAGCCTATATAAGCATTTGTCTGATGTAAGGAAAAAGCAATCCACTCGGTGGCTTTTTTAGTAAGAGTAACACACAAGAACTGTTGCCTGCCATTGCTCCCTCTGACCATGTGACTGCTCTTAAGGGTTTTTTGTCAGTCTACTGTGGTTTTCCAGTGGAAAGGTCAAATTTTTCAAAAAGTCTTCCTTCCCCTTTGCCATAATGGTAATATTGCCATACTCTTGAGTAGCTTGTTTTCCAATCAGAAAGCAGGTCTAACAAAGTACTGCGTGGACACTTGTTAAATTGGTGAAAAAGTGGTCTCAATTTGTGCAGAAAGCAAATAAAGTGACGTAATGATTTTGTTAAGAGCCAGATTTTAAATATGCCTAACTCACTATAATAACTAATTAACTAGGTCAGTACTGGCTGCTTCTGTAGAACATGCATCTGATGGCCTCAGATCATGGGTGGAATGGTCCTTGTCTTGAAGTTTTGGGAAATGGGACACTTAATTGTCAAGCTGGCTCAAACTCCGAAGGCAGTCATTCTGGGAAAAAAAGTTTCAAAACTCTAAGCTTTCTAATTCTCCCCAAACTTTCATGGAAGCTTTTTATGAAGGAGAAAAAGCAACTTTTCCTGTTTTGGAATTTAATTTTTCAGGAAGTGCATGTATTGAGGTGAGTGGAATTCTTGTGTTGAACTCAGTATTGGTGCTCCAAGGTTTAAGAAATGAATGGTTTTGATAATTTTAACTATTGTTACTTTTTTAAAGAATGTGTTTAGAAGAGCTGTTTAATTTTTCACAACTTTTAAGAGACTGAGTGTTTTCACTTTATTTAAGTTTCTCTTTACTCAGGGTTCTCATTTGAGCAGTAAGAACTGTTACTTGTCAATACACGATATGTCTGAATAAAGTTTTTCTTTAGAGTGCCCTTATCCAGCCCCCAGTGTTGTTATTCCCCTAAACCTCCTTCCTCTCCTATTTGAGGTAGATTGAATTGATTTCTTTTTAACAGATTTTTTTTAGCTATAAATCCCTGTGAATTTCCGATGGAGAAGGGAGAACTTAAGGAAAAGAGTGTGAAGAGGAGTGTTGCTGAATTAAAAAGGAAGTCTGGTGTTGGGCTCTAGGTAATTTTCCCAGTGCATCTTGCTCAGACAGCTGTGCATGACAGAGTATGTTTATCCTGGCAGCTGTGAAGAGGTGGGCTTTAAGGGGTGAGAGTATGACAGTGTTCTAGAAAAAATACTTAGCAGCACAGGGTAGAAAGGAGACTCTGGAAGCAACAAGGATGGTTGGGGGCTATTCATTTTCAAGTCAGGCGGGTGACTGACTATAGCACTTCATTTGTCTGTGCTCAGTGTGGTGGATTAACCCCAACTGGCCACAAGGTGCCTACCAAGGTGGTCTCTCACTCCGTCTTCATCAGCGTGGAGAGAAAATAGAATGAATAGTTTGTGGGTTGAGATAAGGACACTCGAGACAAGATTGCTGAACAATTACTGTCATTGGGAAAACAAACTCAGTTTAAGGATGTTAATTTATTGCCAGTCAACAGATTAGGATAGTGAGAAATGAGAACAAAAACTAAACCCACTTTTACCCACCCTCCCGTCTTTTTAGGCTTAACTTCATTCTTGACTATTCTACCTCCTCCCTTCCTGTTGTCATATAACAGTACTGTAAAACTCAGTTGTTTTTTAATTTTCTTCTTGCTCTACTCTTTAAGTGAGTAGAAACTCACGACATAAATTAAAAATGTAGAAAGGCCGTAAGACAAGAGAGTCAAAAAATCCAGTCCACAGTTTGTAGGCACATCTACAGTGTAGTAAAATGTGCCAGCTTGTCTTAAACACAGGAACTATGACTGGAGATAAGGGGCTTCTATATCATTAATAGTGTGACCATGGACCTCTAACAATTTGATACATTTTTATTGCAGGTGGTGTCAACACGTGTTAAAACATGTTGATTGCTGACTATAACAGCAGTGGTAATCAGAGCAGTAAGTGTGTGTGCATGTGTGTAAAGTCTAAACAGGTGTGTTACTGTCACATTTTGAGGAAATAGAAGTTCACAGGATAGCACCATTGACACAAACCAGTTATTAGTCTCAGTAGAGGTCCAGTAAACATGTGTGTGAGGCCTGTCATGTAATAACCTGGATTGTTAGACAACATGCAAGAACATGTAGTGAGTGGCTGTATCTACCTTGCTGCATTGTTAGTTCGGCTGCCTTGCAGTACATGTCACTAACACATAGGTAGTTTTCCAAGAATTTTGAGCCAGTGCCCTTTATTTTTGTCTATAAATTCTGGTAAGATGGTGCATCATTTAGAAGCAAAGCAATAGTGATGAAGAAACAATTTTCTGTTTACCTTTTGAATATCTGTCTAACTAAGCACAGTCTAGCTCAGGTGTGAGACTGGGCTTTTGCAGGAGCCCTCTTTTAATCAGCTTATTAACATTAATAGGAGTATGTGATCTTAATTACTGTGTATCAATACTTTGCAAGAACATATAATTTCCTGGGCAATACTGCTGAGTACTTTGCTAGAGAGTCTGCTAGACTCTGCTGTTCTGCAACCCATAAAGTGAAGAGAGGGGAAAGCAAAACTGAGGAAGGGAGCCAGATACAAGTTTAGAAAAACCCATTCGGGTTGAATAAAGGCAGAAGAAAATAATGTGAAAGGATATATACCAAAGGGTATCAACACAGCACAGTAGGAACAGTTGCTCTGCTTTAGGATAAAATAGTTGGCAGAGCACAGGGAGTGGGCACTGTAGAGCTGAAGGAGCAGATGGGTCTTAGCAAAAAGAGGATAGATCATAGAATGAATTTAAGCATATTATTTTTGATCTTGTGCCTTTAAAGTGACAGTGGGTAGACCAAACACCTGTTCTTTATCATCACTTTTTAGGAAATGTAAATAATGTAATGTATCACAAGCCTGAATGTTAATTGACTTCTAAAACTTCACCTCAGCTTACTTGTGAAATATTTGCTGGTGTGTTTGTTCCCTTTGGCATGCTGAATTGCTATTGTAGATGCAGCTGGTGTGAGCCACATCTATTACTTCGTTGTTAATGTTTTCAGCCAGCTGTAATCTGCTTACTGAATGCTTAATTTCATAGAATCGTAGAATTGTTTAGGTTGGAAAAGACCTTTAAGATCCTTGAGTCAAACCTTTAACCCCAGCACTGTCAAGTCTCCTCTGAGCATCACAACTACCTATCTTTAAAATACCTCAATGACTAGACTAGCAAATTCCCTGAATGTAGCCCTTGTATGTTGTCTGTGATTTTTTTTCTGCATGTGGATGTTTTTTCATCAGCCATCAGGGCATACATGAATAAGCCTTACAAATTTACCTGAAGAAGTGAGTATGGCCTGTTTTATTTGATGTTTGTTCATGTCTTCAGAAACTCCTAGCACTAAATTTTAGTGTTAAATTCTATGAAATTAGAACCCCGAGATTTCTATAAGGTACTGCTAACATCAGGCTGCGCAATTTGAAGTTGCCGTTTTCCTAATCATTCTTGATTACATCTTCGTTTCTTGCATGCCAGGGGTAATTAAATGTTGAGTAATTGTAGTACTTCAGATTTTTGCTGACAAAAACCTGCTTTAGAAAGTGCAAATTCCTGTTCTAGTTTTGATTATCTTCTTCAAGCCTATATTTCAACACACAAAAATACCACTTGGAAACTGTCTAAGCAGAACTAAAAACAATCTGAATCCCAGTGTAATTGGCCTCTTTGAACTACAGTAAGTTGTAGAATTAGCTGACTTGAGATGGTGGTGCTTATTGGACACATCTTTCTGTACAGTGACTTCTCTGCTTCTTTTGCTGAAGTCCAGGATAGCAAAAGGTCCTGTTTTCTGCAGGATACTTACTGAGTAATTGAATTCAAATGATAGAAAGTTCAGTTTTGTTTCACAAAGCAGCATACAAATCTGTGCTGTGCAAAGCTGAAATGTGGAGCAGCTGTAAGTGAGATCACTAGTTGTGAGTTAGCAAGGCAACACTGCACTTTATTGTGGAAAGCAGCTACCTGTGGAAGTTACAGGAAAGTGAAAGATGCCTTGAAACGCTGATCTAGAAGAGGATGAAGTTTTGGTGATACTCTTCAGCATTTTAGACTGTAAGACCTTCTTTTTGGTGTGCCAGCTGACATTACTAATGGTATATCTGAAATGAATCTCTAGAGGGGTAGGGGATAAAAATTGACACCATCATTGACAAAACACTTCTGATGTTCTGTTTGTCAACTTGGCACACATTTTCAAGAGTTAAGATAGAAATTGCTGATGATGCACCTCTAGTTTGCCTAAACTCCAAGAAGGTTTTATGGAAATTAGTCATCAGTGTTTTATGTGTAATACACTGAGTTACCATACTAGAATTTTTTAAAGAAGTACAAACTGAGTATTTCATAGTATTTCTGTAACCATTTCTAAAAAAGTATCACGTATAGTCTTACAGATTGAAAATACTTCTTTACTTACTGTGAATATATAGGGTTATAATTTTAGATAAGGCAAAATATCCTTGGCACTTCTTGTGATAATACTTCTTTAGTTGACTCAGAAAATAGAGATTATAGTGATTTCATGGTAGAGTGACCACAGAAAAATAATTCTTAGTACTGAAGCAGATCTTGGTTCTGGCTTTTTGGTTTTGCTATAAGGCACACTCACAAGCAATTGTGAAAATAAAACTTTACTTATCTAACCTGCCTGGTGTGTTAGAAAAGTATTGATTGTGCTTGAAATTGATTCAGAGATGCAGCTTGCTGCATGCCTCTGTGATGGCTATATAGAATCTGAGGGCCTGTTCTAAATGAGGGGTTTTTTTAGTGTTTGTATTATAAACAGCCTCCTGGCTGTGCTATTGGCAGTGCTGTGTGTGCTGTCCAGGAAATGGGCACTGCTAGTGTGACCTCTGAAGCTTCACTACAGCCCCCCACACCTTGTGAGTGGTTATTTAAATGCAACATTTAATGGCCTTTTATTAGACATAGAAAGCATCTTGCTGGGAGGATGAATGCTTCTAATGTTCCTTAATGGCTTGCTTTTAAAATCATATCAATAACATTTTCTTTGTCTAATGTTATATTAGGCAGATTAGTTTTGCATGAGGGGCTGTATTTTGTGTTTGCAGTTTCAGAACTGCACTTTGTCTTCAGCTAACAATCAGTACAGCCAGTCATGTAGAGATCTGCTGCTTTCTCAAAGTGGTTTTGATGATTAAAATTTGATATCAGTCACTGAATTCAAATGCTGTGTTTTCCCCTCCACACTAATCTCCCTTGAGCGATGAGCTTTTGAAACTTGACTGTCAGTTCAGACAAGAGTTGGGGCCTGATAGTCTGGGTGGAACATGCAGCTCTGAGGCATTTTGGATGGGACCCTCAAACCTGATGATTTTTAGCTGGATGGGTGGTTACAGTTGGTGCAGTGTACTGCAATTTGTCTTGCCGTTAATATTCCAACCATTTCTGGTCTACTTTCTTCCATATAGGCTTACCATGTCTTCCATGGTATCTGAACTCATCTCCTTAGCCACTTCATCTGTTCCTCTCTATTCTTCTACTGCAGGAAAAAGCCTGGTAGATATATAGAGATCCCTGTCTTTCCTTGATTGATAGGTTATGTTGCATAGCACATCAGGTGTGCAAACATCTGCTCCCAGTCAGTTTGCTGATCAATCACTGCCTCCCCAGCTCCACTGGATCTTTCACAGATCTTAACGTTTTTGAAGAGTCTGTTGGTAATTGCAATGCTAAAGAAGGGTTTAGTGGTTCTGATCTGGGACTGTAGTTCTGGGAGGAATTGGGCTTTATTGTTACCTTCTGGCTGCTGAGGCTCCACAGAACTGCCCAGTCACCCTGGTTTCTCTGGCCCCTGGTAGCAGGTGTGGCATCCATCTGAGCTGCTACTCCATCTGAACAGTGCAAGTTCATGTTTTCTTCAGGGATGCTGCAAAAAGGTCACTAAACTGTCACTTGTTTTTAGAACTGTTGGTGCAGCTAGAGTCGGTTGCCAGATTTTTGTAGGTTGCGTAGTTTCTCAGAAAATTATTTGAAAGATGTCATTATTAGTTAAGTTCATATTTCTATAGTGTTTGGGAAAGTTTTGAGCAAGAATATTGGGATTTTGACAGGGATGTTTCACTGTAAATTTGCTTTCTATTAACTCCTGAAAGATTGTCTGTAGGGAAGGACAAATCTAATGTCTGGCAGCAAGCTGAGAGATGTCCTGAGACTTTCTGCCTTCATTTGAGGTGATATTCCCATTACTAGTGGTTTGCTGCTATTTTAGAAGTGTAGAGAAGATACTGCCTGATCTAGACAGTAGCCCCAGCTGAAAATTACCCTGCAATAGAGAGAATCTTACTTATATAAGTGCATGTTGCTAAAGGCTTGTTATGTACCTTCTAAATTTCTTTGAAGGTCT
>JAOXXN010000446.1:42616765-42637857 GCA_026770055.1 Myrmophylax atrothorax | reverse complement strand
CATCCGAGATGTGACGGGATGGGATGGCAGGGAGGCATTGAACTGCCAGGGGACGGTCCCACTGAAACTGGAACTCATGACCTTGGGATTCAGAGTCTGGAGTGCTCCCCTTTACACCACGGGACCGCCCTACTACAGTAAATTAATGGTAGAAAATACGGCTAAAGAAGAGCAATGTACTCCCCTGTGCTTTCTGCTTTTAAAGATGTTTTTAAGGAATAGTTGATTATCAGTTGCTCTGTCCCCTAGACTCGTATGAATCCCCAGAATAATGGTGTGCTGGCAGAGCACACGGCTGAGCTGGCAGCTCTGAGCAGGCGAGTATTGCCAACTTCTGCGTGGGGCAGAGGATGGCCTGTGGCCAAGCAGTGAGCCCTGACTCTGGGGGTAGTTCTTCTGTAGGTCATTGTGGAGGCACCGAAGGGAATTCTGCCCAAAACACAGCCTTTTGAATTAAGAGGAAAACTGCTATTCACTCAGGTTTTGTTTTAGCTGGCAGATTGGCCAAACGATTTAATTCAGCTCTCACTCTTCAGTTAATGCATTGAAAAGATATGAATCATGTTGCGGTACATGGCTGTAATGCCTTCATTCTGAAGTCTTAAAATTCTCTTACCAAAAAATGATGTCAGGAATAGCTGTTCTTCATTAAAAAAATGGGGGAAGACTAAATATAATGCTAATATTGATATAAATACAATATTAATGTAAATAAAATAAAGTGTGTGTGTAGAGACTTCAGCACTGGTAACATTTTATAGAGAGGTGCTTAAATCCTTGATGCAGTGCTGAGAAAGTAGATGGTCCAGAATGTGTTAACTGCATGGAAAAGCTAGCTGCTATTGAATATTTGACTGTTCTGTAATATTCTATTAACTTTATCTTTTAGATAGTTGGAGTAATGTCTGCAGTATGCATTCTTCAGTGATTTAAACCCGAAAGTTGAAAATCCCTTTCTTTGCAGTCACCCTCTCAAGATGGAAAGGAATGTTATTAGGTAATATTTTAATGTATTAAATTAGAGAATTCTGAGAGATTGGCCAAGTTATCCTTCAATCATCTAAAGCAGAATTGTGTTAGCAAACAATACCTTAATTGGTAGACCAAGACGTATATCTAGTGTACTTCTAATAAATCTTTGATTAAACAGAGTGTTACTCAGAATGGGACTGCTGTCAACCCACAGATAAGCATTCACACAGAAACCTTAGGGTTAGCATGTTTCTTGCCTTTTCCCTATCTGGTTTTGATAAAGTGCTTTTTTGTATTGTTTGCTTCTGTTTAAATCTTATCACTAGTAATTTCCTTAAAGATCATTTAAGAGATGAAAATTTGTTTGCTTGGATGTGAGTCACTGGAAAACTAATACAAGAGCTTGATAAGATCATGAGTAGGAGGAAGAGAAAGCCAAACTTGGTTTTCTTGCACTGCAGTGAAACTTGGCAGCCTGAGGATTCAAGAACTTAATTTCTTTATTAATACATTTCTCAAGATGGATGACACGCGGTATGTTTTTCTGGGATAAGGGCAGTATTGACTGCCAGAACAGTTATTTCATTTTCTGTTCCCTCCTTTGTATATTTCCTTCCTATGAAAGGAATATGTTTCTGTATAATTTGCTGGTTGTACAACAAAAAATCTGTTCAGCTGATTGTTGCTTTTTGGTGGTGTTTGTTTTGTTGTTCAGTGGTATTTGGCTTTATCAAAGCACAATGAAAGAGCAGTGGAAAGGGAGAAATACCTTTTTTCCTTTTCATATTGCTCGGTGTTGCTGTGTAAGGTTCTGTAGAACAGTTAAGAATGATTTCTCTTTGCCTGTGTTAGCTTCTGGAAAGGTAGGCTTCTGAGGTGAAATCTGCTTTTACTTTTAAATAGAAATCATATGATGGAAATCCAGTGTGTTGCTAACAGTCTTGTTTTGTTACAACAGTGCACTACTACTTTTACGGGGAAGAAAGACCCATTTGCAACTTTGTCTGCAAGAATCACAGAGTCATAGAACAGGGTGGGTTGGAAAGATCATCTAGTTCTAATCCCTCTGCTGTGGGCAGGGACAGCTCCTACTAGACCAGGTTGCTCGAAGCTGACCTTGGACACTGCCAGGGATGGGGCACCCATGGCTTCTCTGGGCGAGCTGAGCCACTGCCTCGTCACCCTCACAGTAATGAATTCTTCCTAATATCTCATCTAAACCTACCCCTTCCAGTTTAAAGCCATTCCACCTTTTTCCATCACTACATGCCCTTAAGCAGTAGGCACATGGAAAATGAATAGAACAAATGGCATGTTTAGAAGTTTTATACCTTTGATAAGTGTTAAATATGTGCTGTGCTTTCGTTTTGCTCATCCCTTCAGTTTCCATTTTTCCTGTGTGCGTGACTTTTTTTTCTGTTGAATTGCATTCAGGGCAATTTTGGTGTAGAAAGTAACGTTGGTGAGAAAATATATCCTTTCACTGGGATCAACTTGGATCTCAAAAAATACAAGTGAATTTACTACCAGAAAATTGAATTTACTTACATACTTCTAAAAGTGTCTTGCACATCCTTTTTCTGGGCTAGCCTAGTTGATGATAGTTAGTGTGTCTTCCAGTGGCTGGGGAGAAGAAGAGTAAAACCTTGCAGGACACTTTAGTTCTAAGGTCTCAGAGAGTCAAGACTTCTGTCCTCACAACCAGGTTCTCCTTGTGATGGCTCACACCTGCCACCTTACCTGGGCCATGTCCTTCCAACACATTATGCAGATGTGCTATAACATTTCTGCTGTGGTGTGCAATCGGCTTTCCTGGCTCTGTCACATGAAGAGGAGTGATACAGTTGGTCTGGGAGAACACCTTTTGTTGAATGTCTGGGTTCACATCAATACTTGCATGCTCTTGAGCTTCACAGCTTTCACCCAGGTCATAGGTAGCACAGTTGCACAGCTTGGACTCCAAACTGTGTTGAGATGGTCGTGTGGAGATATCTGAGCCTGCCGTCAGTGGAAAATGAAACCAAAAGCTGGAAAGCGGTGCTCTGTTGGCACCCAGGAAGAGCATAATGGGCAGCTAAGTGGAAGGCATGAGAAACTGCTTGAAAGTGTTCTCGGATAGTGTTGAGTTACTACTAGCAGACCTCTCTCTGTCAAAGCAGACCTCCCCTCCATTCTCTGTTCTGTTGAGCCCTGATGAGGAGCACCTGGACAGACATGATCTTCTGTGTCCACCACGTCTGCTCCTTTGCCTTTCTCTCATATGTCCTTCGTTCTTGCCAGCTGAGTCAATGGCTGTTGGAACACTGGCATTGTGCATCTGACAAATCTAGGTTTACTTTTCTATGTCTTCAGAACTAGGTATCTGAAACTCATTAGGAATCAGCTTTAGGGTTTTTTGAACAGTCTTTCAGCTGTAACAAAACATGGTGTCAGTGCTCATGTGTAACACGTCCTTCTGTGGTCTGAACCAATGTATAAAGCGGATTAGGAATGCAAACTGCAAGAAGTGTGGTACAGCAGCAGGGAAAACTAATTTTGATCTAGCCCTTCACTGAAAGGCAGACATGTCTAGTTTATCAGTGGCATGGAGGAGGAAGATGGTACTTTGTTTCCAGTAGGTCTCTCATTTGAGTTCCCTGGCCCGTGGACTATTTCCTGCTTTGTACACTGTATTATTTTAGCATAGCTCCAGAAATTCATACTCTTAGTGTTTAACTGGCAATGAAGACACTTTACCTTCAAAAGGGAGCAATATTTCAGTATAGTGTTTAAAAAGTTGGGAGCCCTTAGGGTCATACTGAACTCGGAGAAAAATCTGTTGTCATCAGGGATGCAGTTCTGTTTTTAAGGTAATGAAAATGTGAGAACTAAGCTAAGTAAAAATAGCCAGTATTTTATTTAATCTCCAAAGGAATGATTTTGTTAAGAGAACTAATATTTGCTTTCTCTCATCTGGACTATGTATTATTCATACTGTTATATAGCTTGTAGATATTCATGATTAAGATTCATTTTGGACTTCAGAGCAGATTTGTTTTTTTCTTGATCCTGCTGGTGCAGAGCTGTAGGTTTCTTGTCATTTGGACGACCATTCCTTATGATCTCTGCTGCCTTCCAGAAGTTTATGGTAGAAATAATCCCAAGATGCTTTTCTTTTCCATTATTAAATCCGAGTAGGCGGCTTCTTTTTTTTCTTTATTTTTTTTTTGTCCTTAGATCCGTGTGTTTGGTTTTATGGGTAAACAGTATATGATATTCTCTTTTCCTTCCTCTTGAGAGTTCCCGAGGAGTTTCTTTGTTCTGAGAAACCTCTTGACTCTGCTTCTCTTAGTTCTGCAGGTTCTGCACTTTTTTTCCTCGAATTCCTTTATCTTTGCTGTCACTGCAGAGTTTTCCTGTATTTTAATGTGGATGGATCTAAGTTGATATGAAGGACTAATTGGTTAAAAAATGAGAAACATTTTATTTCGTTCAAAAGAGAGCCCTCTTAACCCATCAGTCCTCAAACATGATACTATGTTCCTCAGATCACCTTTTATATTTATTTCTCTGCCCCGTACACTCACCCTTCTTGATGTGGTCGAGATCCTATTGCTGGTGGAGGTAGGGGCTCCCCAAAATTACCCCTGAGAATTGGGATCAAATATGTAAATTGTTTGAGAGGTGCTGTGTATTTTTTTGTTGGGAAGGTGGACAAGGAAGAACATGTGAAATAAACTAACATGGGGACAGTCTACCTTTTTTATTTTAAATAATTCCATATAGAAAAATGGATTAAAAAAATAATAAATCAATACACTGTTTTAATCCAGACACCTAGCAGAGTGCAGGTTGATAGTAAAACTCTATTAAGGTGTAGGAAAGTTGGGCTAAGAAATAAAAATTAAACAGGATATGAAAAAATGTACTATTTAAACATTTTCAAGTTGAAGATAAAGGCATAGGTTCATTCCTGTATGAAGGGACACTAAGAAATACAAGGTGTTGCTTGCTGTTTGCAAGGCTTAAAGTTTGGTTGCCAGTAAACTATTTCCAAATGCTGGATTCAGTAGACAAATCTGAAATAAGTGTTCTAAGACTTCGTGTCCTAGGATTAAAAAGCCTACTCTGCTTTTTACTTGCAGTGGTGACAAGGGTATCTCATTTTTCCATAAATACAATTTTACTATTAATTAAAATACTTCTGAAAAACAGTGCAAAAGAATAGTTGAAACTCTAAAAATTAAATTGACCTGTTTCTCTTCAGTGATGCTGACAGCAGGGGTTTGTAGACAGTGGAATAAACTGAAACTTAAGACAGAATCAAAATCTTCCATTAAAGTGAAATGTAAACTTCAGTGTATGAGTTTCTCTAAGTTTACCTTTGCTGTAAGTATGTTGATTTCATAAGTGCAAGATCTTCCTGTGTTCAGAAATAATCAATAAAGCTGTGGGTGTGCACTGTTTCAGGCTTACTTTAACCAAGCAATGAACCAAGATTGTTCTCCAAGTTGTTTGTAGTCATGCATTTAATAAAATGATCCTATTACTGTACTGAAGAGCATTTAGACTAATAGCCTGACTACAAAAACATTTATTATAAAGGTGTTTCTTAAAAGAAAACCTATATCCCCATTGTTTAACAAGCACTCAATATATATTGGTGTTCAGCTATTTAAATGTGAATTTAAAACAATGAGTTCTGGCTTATGACTGATCATTCACCTATCTCATGTTTAGCAATGGGCCACTTGTTTTCACCAACTCCAGCCAGAAAAGAAAATTCCTTTGGTAGTAATAAAATCAGCTGATAGGAACATAAACACAGTAATTTGTGTGACGGGTGTTCCAAACCAATTTATTATACTTGTGTACCTATGATGGGAAACCCTTGCCCAATTGCTTTAATCAGGGGCATTTATCTTTGTTTAAGAAAGTTTAGGTACTACATCTGTATAACCTCAGCATTATTTATATGCAACAAATGGTTAGCACTGGATATATGTGGCTGGTAATGGCATTTTGAGTGTTCTGCCCTAAGCGCTGATGGTAAAGGGGTCACAAGCACGAGAGATTTTAAAATTGGTGGTTGCTCTGTGTGTGGCAGGAAATATGTAAGCAGTGTTTAACTTTGTTTTAGATACAAGTATGACCATCTGAAATTGTACTTAGAGGTTTTTCAGCTAATGCTAATGGTAAGCAGCTCCTTTTTATGATGCCAGCAGTTTAAAATATTTGGTGAAAGGAAAAGGGACAGCCTGTCAGATCAGAACAGGTTTTGGTGTTAGGCTGAGAAAATAGAGCTGGTGGCTTTCAAAAGCCATATAAGCAACAAAGTGCTGTAACTTGCTCCTGTTGGTGTTGCAGCTTGATTCAGTGGCACCTGATCAGTCTGAGCATCAAAGCATTCAACTCTGGTTTTAAGGATTGATGAATCCTTTGAGAGGAAAGGTGTGTGAGTGAAAAGGAGAAAGGGGAAGAAGGTTGGAGTCATCAGTATTGCTTGGGGCTGGCAAAAAGGTACCAGATAGTTGGCTTTTGGAAAGTAGCATTCAGTGGATGGAGAAGTTAACATGGGTCTCTCCATCCTTTTTCCCCTTTTAAATTATTTGCAAATGTTCCTTTTAGTGCTTGTGTACATTTAGGGGATTTTATTTCTCAGGACTTTCCTTGGCACTTCTTTTTTTAACTTTAATCTCAACATGTGAATAATAGCTATCAACAGAACAGCACACACTTTGAGAGCAGGTGACCTAATCTATGTCTCTGTCTTTATCTGTGTTTTCCTGCAAGTGAAAAATAAATGAGTTTTCGAGAGATCTATGTTTGTAATAATAAACCTTTTAAAGTTGCTGTTATCTGAAACATATGTATCTAGTAGTTAGATTTAAATGTCAAAGAAACACTTGCTTTGAATTGTTGCTTGGTGGTTCTGAGATTTTTCTTCGTTTTCTCTAGGTTTTGGGGGTTTTTTTGCATATATGTTTGTGTTGTGCTATTTTTTAAATTATTATTATTTTTTAAACCTTCTGTCTGACCCAGGAAACTTTTGAGGGACTATCCCATTTTTACTTCCTTATTATTCTTCCTCATTCTGCTTTTGAATCTGTTGTTGAATTCAAAATAGACTTCTGTATTTCATCTTCAACAAGTTGCTTGAAACTTGACAATGTAGTAAATAAGGGCAGATCATATTATGACTTCCCTGAAGGAAAGACTGTATTGCAAATTTAAATATTCACAGCTGCTTGGGGGTTAAGATTACAAAGCCTAATTTCTCATGGCTTTAGCTTATAAAAGCTTCTGCTTGTGAAGTTCTGTGGCTTAGTCTTACTGAAGTCTTAAAAAAGGCTTGTGTTAAAGGTGCATTTCGGCTGCAATTCAGCTGTTAATCTGACAATGTGAGTCACAATTTAAGAAATTTTGACAGATCATATATATTTTAGTCTAGAAGTAGCTTTTGAATGATTAGAAGTGTAAGTGAGAAGTACGACTGTGCTAAGTACTATCTCTCTGAAGCTCAGTTTCACCTGTGTGCTGTAGCTCGGTATTTTGGTGCTCTTTTCAAAATACAAGCAAAATGGGGTAAGACATTAGAGCAGTGTGTGGGGGTTTTAAAACCTGGTGGCTCTAATTTTTGAATAACGTAATTGGTCTAAAAATTGAAGCCAGTTGACTATACCCACTTTATTTATCCACAGTATTCAAAACAAGTCATTAGGAAGATAGGGCAGTGTCTGAGAACTTCTGACTCATGTAGTCCGAATTCCTCCAAGTCTGATGAACAACTTGTTTCTTATTATGTAAATCTTTTAGGTGAAACAAACTGTTTTAGGACTTAAGAAATATCTATAAAAGTTGTTTTGGTTTTGGGATGTGTGTGGTTGTTTCTTTGTTTGTGTTTTGGGGTTTTGTGTATGTGTGTGCTTTGCTTTAGAGGATCTAGTTTTCAGGGTTAAGATACTGGATGTCCTCAGCTTTAGGCTGTTGCTCTCAAATGTTATCACTCAGCCTTGAAGTGAAAGGGCTGACTGATGAAACCTGATGCTTCTTACGCATCATTGTGATGAAGAATTATAGATGATTTGGAAGAACAACAATGAAGGAAGTAGTTAAAGCCAATGATGCAGCTGTCTTGATATCTGCATGTGGTATCTTATGTTACTTCTTGTTTCCTTCATTCCTCTGTTGTCTGAACTGCTGGGGGAGGATAGCTGTTTTATGTATTTGTAAAAGATGAACCTGCTTCAAGTTCTACATGATATGAAGCTCTGTATAAAAGGGAGATTAAACAGTCTCTACAATCAGTAAAAGTGGAAAATACAGCCACAGCAGTTCGATTGCACAGTCCAATGGTGAAAAGTATTTTTTGTGTGTGATGATATCCTTGATAAATTAAGTCAACACAGTGCACTTCATAATGAAGTGGGAGACTGATTTAAAGGCAGCAATCAACTTTTTTAGCTAGAAAGAAGGTTGGTATCCTGTAGAATGACATTCTAGCTGGATAGCAATTGGAGCAGGTGAGTCAGATTTCAGGTGTGAAGTGGTGTTACTGCAGTGCAAATCGGAGGATCACATCGCAGTGTGTGCGGGGGCATAAAGAAACTCTGTGTTTTTGGACTGATGCAAGGCAAGGAAAAGTCACTGTCTCAAATTGTATTTTGTACAGTAGTCAATACTAAAATACTCTTCACTCTTTCCCCGCCACATCAGCTATATCATTCTGTCAGTTCTGCTGCTATTTTGACTGTTAAAGAAAATTAAATTAAAAATTATAAAAAACAAGAAGTAATATTCTGTTAATGCAACATAAACTGTTTATGGTCGTGAGAGTGGTGCTATTTTACTTTTAAAAATTGTTTTTAATGTGAGGTACTTACTGCTTTATCCCGCTGTATCTTGCTTGATTGACCACCAATATATGAATGAGTTATTTAGTATGCTCCTGCAGAGTGATTAAAATGTTCTCAGCAGTGCAGTGAACCTTTTCAGTATGAAGCCTGCCTGCCAATAGAAGCATCAAACTGAAAATATTCTTACTGGAGCTAATTTGTGATTTGGAGGTGCCTTCTATTGAATAGGCATGGATTGTCCTTCGAGAGTATCATAGACTCTTTACTGTCTCATTTTTAAGGACTTCTCTAACCCATGTGACAATGTATTTATTCCACCAGCTAAATTTGAGAATGCTGCTGTGGTTGCTAATGTGAAAGGGCACTTCTCTCTGTGTGTATGCATTTTGTGTGTGCATTTATATGTGTATATGCATGCATACACTTGAATTTAAGAAGTCTTTCTCCTCAAATACTTTTTTTTCCTCACTTACTTTAGGATGGCTTATGACTTAAATTTTGGTGTATGTATGGGTGTATTTAGTGAGAGGAGGTGGAGAGCTCACTGTTAAAAATAGTGGGGGAATATGTATTGTGGGACCAGTATATGATAGGAGTGATGTCTTGTTCTTGTCTTTTATATACCATTCATGACTTCCGAAACAGCTGATGACTTTTACCTTCTCTTTTCGCATTTTTTGACATTAAGGCTAACATTCTACCTCCAAGTTAGTAATAAAAGATCTTGTTTGAGCTAATGAATTCTAGAAAATGTTGTTGTTGGGTGCTTTTTTTGGTTGTTGTTGTTTTTTTAGTAAGAACCTGCAGTTAAAGACCGATTCTAGAAAGTGATAGTACTATATCATGTGCCCAGGGTTACTTAATTAGACAGTTACTAAGTAATTTTTCAGGCTTCTGGGACTTACTCCATCTTATTCACCTCAAAGATGTCCACCATGAAAGAGGTATATGGAAATGGTATCCCTGTTTTTCCATGCCTTGGTTTCTGTATCTGAAGATGAACCTTTTTCCCTTTAAAAAAGAGAAAAAAGATTTTAAAATCAGTCTTGCTTTTTGTTTTCCTATTGTTTTCTTAGAGATCAAAGCATTGCTTTTGCACTCTATAGAAAAGATCCAAGACACAGAAACTTTAATTCCCTTGCCTCAGCCTAACTTCAGTTTCCTTATATGCCTGTGGTGCCCTTCTGTTATGGCTGAGAAAATGTGGTATGTTGTTGTGTTGCTTCATTGCATCATAACCCGGCAGATCTCATCCAGCAAAATATTCAACCCCTGGCCTGCATCTTGTTTTTCTTCTTTGTTCTTTTTCCTTAATCCGAGACAGTTTTCTTGGATCCTATTTCTATGTTGTTTTGGTATAATAATAACTTTTTTTCTTTACTAGAAAACTGGGGATGTGACTACCACAGCCTTTGGATACACTTGCATTTTTTATATCCTTTTGATCTCAGTTACATTTGCAGGTTTAAATATTTGTAAAACTAACTTAAACTGAAAAGAACTTAGTTCCAATTGCTTTCCCCTTCTGCTCTGTCCTTCAAGATGGGTGTAAAAGTAACAGGAATTTTTTTGCTTCCATTCTTCCTGTCTGTGTCATCTGGTTCTTGCACTGCAGGTGAGGGTTTGCCTACTGCTTGCTTCAGAATTGTGTAGATGGAGACTAGCACATACCTGAGTTATTGGAATACTTGAGTATACTTAGGATTTTTGATGACTATTGAGTTCTGCTTATTTAATCAACCCTTCACTTTTCATTCAATTATTTAACTTCAGTTTCCTGGACTTACAGAAAATAGATTTTTCTCATAAGTAAATATTAAAAAAGCTTTGCTTTCTGTTCTTTCCCCCTTCTTCCTGTGCTGAAGCTTTTTTCTTTTTTTTTCTTTAGAAAGTCATTTTATAGAGAGTTAAGAGCAAGCAGTGATGAGCTGAACTCAAAGAGGATTAGGGTTAGGATTTTGAAATGCAGGCTAATTCATCAGACACTATTGATATTGTAAAATTAACGGGAGGTGGCATTAAATCATGCCTGAGCATTTGTTCAAGTAATTGCCTTCTTTCAAGCAAAAAAATTTGTGATGGTTTTGAGTGATGGGTGGTTTAATGTTGTACCTACACTTGTAATCCTTTACTTGTAATGGGAACACCTCTTTCAGCACTTTTTTCCCTTCTACTCTGCCTGCTGCTTCTCGTGCATCAAATACCTTATATAACTTAGTGGTTGGTCTTACGGTTTAAAAAAGCCCACCTAGTGAAATGGGGTGTCTGTGCATCCCTACCCTTCCCCAGCTGTCTGTCCAGTTAGCTGCATGAATAGGCTCACCCCACCTGCCACACCAGTGCCCGTGAGGGGATACGTGGGGACAGTCCAGCAGTTCAGGATGGAGACACGGTGAGGTGTGAGCAGCCCCTCTCAGCAGCAGCTGAGGCTTGTCAGGGTAAGAACACCAGCTACAGGCTCACTCTGCCAAGCATGGCTGCAGTTAGAGATTACATTGTCCTTCTGGTTTCTTCCCCTTGCTGGACTAGTTGTTCTATGGGATCCTGTATCTACTTTATCTGCTTTAAGTAGAATCAGCTGGGATTGTTAAACAGGGGTTTAGTCTAATCTCATTAATTTTTTTGAATTACTAATATGGGGACTGTATCTCTTGGATCTGAATTGGGGCCCATGTACTTGTATTAAGCTACTTGAATGTTCAGATTTCACATCTTGGAAAGCACTCAAGCGAGCAAATGAATACTATGCACAGTAATTCTCAAACAAGAGCTATGGACTGAAAGAAGCACAGTGGGCAGATACTGTTTGTGTATCAAGCCATGCTCTGTTTTTGGGAGGCACTGACACTTTTTCACCTCTGTCCATTCCAGAAACCAATCAAATAAAAAAAACAAATTGAAGTATTGTTTGCAAATGTTATAAAGTATGGGGGGAAACAGTAGGTATGGGATAGACATGCCAGAATTACTGCTGTTGCTTAAGTATGTACCTCAGTACACTTCTATGAGACATGACAACAAAATACTCCTTAGAGGCAAAAATACCAATAAGATGGTTTTAGCAAGTTGCAAATGGTAAAGTTTTGTTTCCTGGCTCTTCTTTTTTGCTGTTGAAGTTTTGGGGGTTTGTTTTTGGTTTTTTGCAGGCATATGTGTAACAGATCAGATCACTCAGCTCCTTTTGATTGATGATTATTTATGATTAATGTATTCTTGGATTTTTTCCCAGTCTAGCACAACTAAAAGAGCAACGTAAACACCATTGCTGCTGAGTGTGCACTTGCTGTGTAAATTGTGGAACTGTGTCTGCACTGACAATAGAAATAGAATAGAAGGCTGTTTGCAATATTTTTTAAAAAAACTGTAAGTTAACTATTGAAAGAAAGGTCTTATTTTGTCACCATCAATCTTTCCTTTTGGGTACTAAAATTGAGTGCTAATAGACTTAGATGCTACCTTGAATTTAAATAATCACTGCAAATGTTTTGTGATGTTTTATTTTCATAGTCTGTGGCAGATAGTGCAGAAAAGTGAGATTTTTTCGGGACATGATAAATTTAACAGGAAATACTGGATACTGTTTGTGCCTCCCTGCTGCCATCCTTAGAGTTGCTTATTCCTTGCTTTCAAAGCTCTTAGAGTACTTGAGATTTTACCCTTCTATCAGTCCCAGTACCCTTAAATGTTTCTCCTACTTCTTTGTTGTTTTGGGAGGTTTTTTGAAGCCCTTCTTGCCATCCACCCTTGTACATTTACACAGCTTTGTGAATCATGAGGACTGTGGGAAAGCCTTTTAAAAGCTCCTCAGCGGTGTTTCCTTTATATTCCTTTGGTTGCTGCTTTTGGCATGGAAGACTTAGGTATAAGTAGCCTGTGGCAAGAAGATTTTCTCTTACCCACAGTTCACCTGAGAAGGGTGTGTGTTATTGCATCATTTTTACTGTCAGTCTGACATCATTTCTGCTCTAACAGTGTTTCTTCATCGTACAGCTGAAGAAAATGAAGGCGGTGTTGTAGCTTTTGGGATTTGTGGGTTCTTTGACTATCTTGCCAATTTTGTAAGACAAGTAGTGTTTAATTCTCTGCTTTTTTGGTATGTAATAAGGTTGTCCACTTAGTTTTCACTCCTATTATTAGAGTGGATGAAATGTCTGGGCAAAAGGGAACATGGGTTGTTAGAGGTCACCTGTAGCTGCATACCTGAATTCTCACAGAGCTGTAACAGTGTTTTGGTTTGGGGTCTCCAGTGCCTTTAGGATCATGTTATATGATGATAGGTGCTTAGAGGTAAAAATAATTTTTTTTTCTGTAAAATACTGAAATAGTCTAAAACTGTATAGTATTTGTGGGCTGATCAGCTAATGCAGGGTATATTTTACCAATGTGGGTCTTTGGGCAATAAGTCATGCTTTTAGGTTATCTTCAAATTTTTCTTCGTTCCCTAAAGTATTTTTGTATGCAAATCTTCATATTTGACAGCTTACCTACACTTAAAAACTTCCTGCTTGAGTAGCCCTACCAGCCTTACATGGGAGTTTCTCTTGCTCCTTGACTCTTGTCTGTTTCATATGTTTGCCGTGCCCAGAAATTAATTTGAAAAGAGCTTCCAGTTGATCCCACTTGCTGTACAAGTAAGTCTTCTACTGCAAAGCTGTATCAGACTTTCCTCAGAGAATATGTATACTTATTTTCTGAAAACTTCAGATAAAGCATTATTTTTCTGAAATCGATTCTAGGTTTAGAAAATACCATGTTTTATAGTTGTTCTGATGCTTCAAGTAGTGCCTGAAAACTCCAAAATATGTACTTTGGCTAAGTAAAGGTAAATTTTACAGAGAAGGTACGGCACTAAGTAATTTAATTTTGTCTGGAGACTACAGCTTGTAGTAGTTGGCATTTTCAAAATGTTTGGAGTGTATTCACTGAGAGTATATCTAAACACATTTCCTGTATATAAATCCATCAAAGTATGATCTTGCTTTCTTTTCCCAGTGTTTTTGAGAAGTTAAAATTGCCTTCTTCTAAGCATCAGAGGTGGGTGTGTCTATTCCCCCCTGCTGGAAGCTTCTGCTTTTGTTTTGAATACTCAAACAAATGAAAGGAATATACCTGTGACAGCAATTTACTTGCACTGCATAATGGATTAAGAATGAAAATGAAATCATCTTTGCTGTAATCGTTTCAGACATTATGCCTAACAGTGGTAATCAAATAGCACAAAGTATATGGATTTTCAGTGGTTTGTTCTATTTATTTATGCTTTGCTTCTTGGTGTGCTTGGAAGTGTCTGCTTTAGTGATGCCAAGCAAGTTGGTAGTTCAAGGAAGTCAGCGTTTGTTTTTGGGATATTTCCTGCTTGTCTTTTCTGTAAGTCGTGGCATTCTGGGCATTTTCGCAGGACATTTTCAAAGGGCATTTTTAGCTTTGTGCAGAACGTTTTTGCTGACAAGAGAAGTGCGTGCCCCATAATGTAATTGCATTAAATTGCTACAGTGCTTACCTGGCACACAGGAAAGCTGGATTCATTTACTGCAGCAAAGGAGACTTGGAGGCATATTTCTTTTGGAAGATCTCTTGGAAGGCAGTTAGTGAATGTTGGATCAGAAAGCAAGAGAGAACATGCTGGATGCTCTTCTGAAGGCTCTCCGGGATTAGAAGGAACTGGTGCTTCAGAACCTGCTTTGCTGGTGTGATAGCTGATTAAAAGATTGTAAGCTGAACTGGGGGAAGGGGCACATATTAAGTACAGAGGGAGATACTAAGCAGAAGTAAAGAAATTTGGGCTTTGGCTGCGTCAGTGGCTTGGTCAGCTGTCTGACTTTCCTCGGCTTTGAGTCCTTTTCTTAGATAACTTAAGTTTTTTAAGGAGCCTTCATGGTTGTTTAGGGGTCTGAATTGTAGCAGGCATTAAACTGATGCAGTGCCAAGTGCTGCTCTACACAACATCAAAGTGCTTCTGTTTGTCTAGTCCCAAGTACATGATCAGAACAGAAGTATATGAAGTGCTGAGAGGAGACTTGTCTTGCAGCAAGAGCACCATTTCAAAATCGTCTACTGATTTGACTGATCTGTGCTGCTGGATGGAGACTTGTATTAGGCCAGCTGGCTCAAATAATGCCCTTCGAAGATGCTGCCAGTGTTCACTTTCCTCTTACAGTATCACCAGTAGAAGAAAATCTTGTCTGAAGCTGCCCTTGGGCAGTATCTTAAAAACAAGCCCTGAAACAGATATTAAACCTTAGCATGTGTTTTGTCACATGAAGACACATTAATCAATTATTCTGAGTGTCCAGCTGTCCAGGTAGCACGCAGCTGCCCGCCATCTCCTGTGCCCAAATGTAGCATGCTGCCCAGCATCTGGGTTTGTGAGAGGAATGGCTGCCAGTGGAGGCACAGTGAGCTCCCACTTAAGACATTTCCAACCCCAAGAGCTTTGCATAAGTCTGTGTTGATTTGCAACTTGTAAGGTCTGTGTAGTATCTTAATATATCTAAGGATGTTTCATGTTGGTAAGTTGTTCTCTTGTTGATAGGAAGACAGCGTAGGATAGAAATACCTGCTCTAATGAGGTCTACTATGTAGCAGTTAAATGTCAAATCCGTGATACATGAAACTGTAATTAAAAGATTAAAAAAAAAAGTATTGTGAGACAGAAAAGGGAAAAACACTACTGTTTTTTTCAGTGGGTTTTTTATAAAGAAGGAATACCGAGGGACTTGGAGCAGTTCAAAATTGGTTTTGGTGCCAAATGAAGCAACAATTGACAAAATGCAAATTGCTTAGCAATGCTTGTAAGGAATATAGTTTTCAATGCAAACGTACCAAAACTAGAAGGTTTAGAAGATCTATGTACTGGTAATGAAATTAGCCAGTAATGTACATCTCTGTGTGTAATTACAACTTTCTAAGCTCAAAGTGACTACTCTTAAATTTCTTGTGGAATATGATTGTGTCTTGTCATAGATGTGTAGAAATGCTGTAAAAATGTTTGAATACTGCTTTGAATTTGAACCACCTCATGCTTTCCCTGCACCAGTCAGAGCAGCTGCAAATGTGTAACAAATTTCCTGAAACAGGTTTTTTAGAGTCTAGTTCTAAAAACTGATGTTGCATCTTTGATACACCTCAAATTCAGTCTGCAGGATAGTCTTAATGGAGTGGGTGCGTTGAGCAGGAACAGAAAAGTGAGTGGCAATAGCAAGGTTTGTAAGCAGATGTCAGTTTTCTGAGGCATGGAGAGTTCACTGTATCCTGAAAGAAAACGTTGTTGCACTTCAGTGATTCATCAGCCTGAAAAACCATCCACTCCACCCTCAGTTTATTCAATTTACCATTAATGAACTGGTTATTGTTGCAAGAAATGTTTTAACAAATTGTTAAGTAAATGTACATCAGTTTAATTTCGGAGCTTTTGGAGTAGCAAAGGTATTTAGATAATTGAATTTAAAAATTGCATTTAATGTACATTTATTTGTTATGTGTAAAGTATTAGTAATATACTATTGTAATATTTCCCACTGAATGGAGTCAAAAGGTTGCAATTTTGTTCTTTGCATGTCATCTAGTACTGAATCAGGAGTTAGTGGGAAGCAGTGACATGATGTGTAAAATTAATGTATGCCAAATCCCTGCAACACATGCATTATGGTTGGTGTGTACTTTGTTTCTCTTTGATATGTGTGTCGTGGTCTAACGAAATAACTGCATGAACAATGACCACAAATGTATTATTCTAGTACTGTTCCATATGCATCTAAAGTTTGGTCAGTGTCTCCTAGTTGATCAACTAGCTTTTAATAGGCTCAAAATAGTTGTCCTAGTGCATTTACATACCAAGTTGTAGCTTGATGTTGCCAGCTTTTGTGGTATGCCAGGAAAATGGTATTTTAAAGTATCAATAGTATTGTAATATAGAAAAATACATTAGCCTTTTTAATTTTTATTCATTAAATCTCCCTCTTATGCTCTTGTGCCTCCTCTTAAGACGTTTCAGTTGCTTCCAATCTTGCCTTAAGCTTAGCTTTCTGTATGAATGAGCTTTGTCTGTGCCAGCATTGTTGTCTTTTACCAAGAAGATTACTCCCGAAAAGCAAGCAGCTTTGTAAGATCACATTAGAAGCTGGGATTTTGTTTCACTCCAAAGAAGCTGGAAAAGCAACTCTGCCCTGTGTTGATGACAACATAGAAATGTCATTTGACCACATGATTCATTCCTGTACTGCACTAAACTAACATGCTGAAGCCATTTGCAAGCAGAGATGTTAAGGCACTGGTTGCATTGATGTCTATGATTTTGATACCTGTTTTTATCTCTTTGTGCTCTCAAGTTCTCTTTAAAGGATATAGCATTGTTTGGCCCTAAAAGGTATGAGTCTTCCACATGTACTTTCTGGATGCTTTATTAGGTTACATTTAGTGCCTACAACAGAACATGAGTTTTAGCTGAGTAGGTTATATTGGAAAGGGAGCACAAAGCCCACACTATCACACCAAGGCTCAAGGTTAATATCCCATAATACCCCATGGTCTCCCATCGCAATACTGTTTTATAGGGAGTCGTAGGAACAAGTTGAACATCCAGCAATATGTGGTGGGAACTTCCACCTGGCAGCTTGGCTCACCTCAGAACACATGAAGGTTCTACCAAATAGTTTCCAAAAAGTGTCAGATTTATAAGGGTACAAAATTGCATTTAGCAATAAGATTTCTGAATAGAATATACTTTGTTAGTTTATTTATTTTATAAAAACCAACACATAACAGCAACAAAATCCAAAATGAAAGAACTTAATAAATAATTATATTTAATGGCATGTGCTCCTCAGCTAGAAGGATTCATGATTAGACAGAGTGTTCTCCCAAAGACTTAAAAGGGGAGAATGAGCAAGTAATTTTTGTTTAATTATAGGAGAAATACTTCTAATATTATTTTGATTGTTTAGCTGATGTTTTGCAGTTATTTTTCAACTTAGGTATGTATTTTTTAGGCTTAATACAGTAATTTGAAATAGCGAAGAGCTTTGCTGAATTTTGCAAAACTTGGTATTTAATTTTTTTTTTTCCAGCTACAGTTGATACTTGCACTCAAGTGTTTCTGTAGTGTTGTTATCTTTAAAATTGTGCACAAAGCCAAATAACTAGTGAAACACAACTTTCTAGAAACATAGAAAGCTTCTGTTTCAGTGTGCTGGTGAGACTCAGTGTGTGGTGACAGATAATTTCCCTCATCACTATGAGTCACGAGCATTTTCTTGAAATGTGTTGCATGGTTTTGGGAGTGTGTGTTTGTGTTGGTTTGGGGCTTCTTGTTCTTTTTTTTTGTTTTAAATTTTTCTTTAAGCAAAGGTATTGACCTTCACAAGGATCAGTGGCCCAAAGCATGTGAAATGTAGTGTAAGAACCTGGACAAACTCCTTCTCTCTAGTATCCTTGTTATATGATGCTATGAAAAACGTGTGTTGGTAGCACTCAGTTTTTAACTGTTTTAGTGTTTAGGTGGCTGTATTTCTCTGGGGAAAAAAGTATCAGTATTTAGTTTCTCATTTCAGTATTTTGGAAATCTGTTGCCTTTCTTCAACGTATTTCCAAATGTTAGTGCCTACTTAGTGTAGACACACAAGCGGAATTTACCTTGGAAAGTTCAGAGGTACCTGGGGTTATGTTGAAATGGTATAATTTGTGGTTGAAATCTTCCCCAACATAAGCCTGGCCTGTTTCGACTACTTGCCATTCTACCAAAGAATTCCCAAATGTGGTTTAGGAGCTGGGGTGGCAGAGGCAGTTTGCAGTGTGTAGTTCATACACAGTCTCCCTGTTCTGGAGACTCTGACAGATTCCCATAAGAGCTATGAACTGTTCTGCACTCCTTGGCTTTAGAGCCTGGTAATGTTTTTAGATGCACTTACTGATTAGTATAGGCATAATATTGTATCTTCTTCCATGATGTAGTAAAGGTCTTGTCTTTAGCAGGGTTGTACAAATATAACCAGTATTATAAATGGGACTCCTTTGGAGCAGATGTAGAAAAGGAAACTGAATTTCCTTTGGCAAGTGTTGCGAGAACAGCAGAAGCTGATGACACTTAAATCAGTTGGCTAAGTGTAGTGTGCAAATCGACATACAGTTGCTAAAAAAAAGTTTTAAAAAATTACTCTCTTCTACACTTCTTTGAAATGCATAATGGCATAATTCCAGCTTGAAATTCTGTGGGTTTTTGTGGTAAGGAGCATACAAAAGTGTGGTTGTTTTTATGGAGGTAGATTAAACTGGTTTTTTACCCCCCCTCTCTAAATGGTTATCATCAGTGTCCTTAGAATCACAAAGAGGGTGCCTGTGAAGCCCAGAATAAATCCCCCTGAAATGAACACATGAAAATATTTGGGAAGTCTCTTCCCAATAGCAAGGCTGCCATTCTGGATGTAGCTGCTGGATAACATAACTGCTCTTTTCAGTTACCTTTCCTATTTAGGCTGTTTCTTGTTAGAGCAAGGCTTTCTTCAGGTTTTGTTTAGTCTTTTTGCCTGTGCAGGTCATTTGAGTATTATTACTTTCTCTTAAAATCCTAGCTCTCTTGAATCACTTTGAGTTTAAAATCCACAAAATATAGTTATCACTGCTTTCTGTGAAAACAGGAAATTAAATTAAGGGTATTATTTTAAAGATTATGTACTTTTTTCAGGAGGACCCAAATGATATCGATCCCAAAAGGAAAGAAGTGCGTGGCAGTGATGGGGAGGACAAAGCACAAAGTGTGGAGACGCTACCTCCAGGTATTGCAGTAACATTTGTTATGAAGGATCCATAGCCATGAAACATTTATCATTGAAAGCCATAAAACACAGCATCTGTTCTCATTCTAATAATTCTTTGTAGTTTAAAGTGCTGGGATTGTTTTTGCAACACGTACTTCTCTGTTCTTACAGCTTCAGCTTCCTTAAATCTTACCTGCCTCACTGCTCCTTTGGGTTTAAAGCCATAGAGAGTGTGGTTCTTTGCTAGTACATTTGTACTGTCCTTCAGTGGGTTTGAGGTACTGTAAAAGCCCTTGGTGTGAAATTAGCCCATTTCTCTCCATGGGTCGTGCTGACAGGCAACAGATAAGTCACCTTGGGACTGTTATTGTGACTGAAGATTCAGCCAAGGTTCAAACTTCATTTTTTCCCAGCTTTTGGTGTGGCAGATTTTTCTGACTGTGCTGACGGTGTACCCTATTTTTCTCATACTTGCTCAGTATTTGTCACATGCTGGCAAATAGTAGACCAATGTGATTTTTGTCTTATTTGAGTGAAATCCTTATACCTTGAGGATGAGCTAGAAAGTTAACTATTACAGAATCTTCATTCATATGACTGCTTCTATAGACTTCCTTTGCTGTTTAACTGTTTCAAATCAATGAGATTTAGTATCTAGCTACAATTGACATACTAAGGAATATAGAAAAATGTAAATAGGATTTGAATATTTTACACTATTGAAAAAATTTACTGTACAAGAAGGACAACTACTGGTCAGATGGCTTCCCAAGACATTTGCTCTTCTTGGATTAATCCTAATGTTTTGCTTTACAAATTTGTCTTGGCCAAACATTTGAAATACTATGAGGTCTTGCAGAAAGAACTAACCAAAGTAAACTTTGTTTTAAGCAGCTGGAACTTCCATCCCCAGTAACGTGTGAGGTATGATTTTTGTTTTACTGTCATAGACTCTCCAGGTACAGTATAAGCTGTTTGCTATTGATGGCTTTTTTCCTGTATCCTTTGGCCTACCTTGTCTTGGCTGCAGTCTGGAGAGGGGAAACAAGACTGGTTATGTAGGTATACTTTTTCAGCAAAGTCTTTACTTTGTGTATATATTGGGAAATAAATCCCAAACAGTTTGAAGAGCCTGCCTTATTTAACTTGGGATATGGCAGATCTTTTCAAGTATTTTTTTCTGCTTAACAGAACTCTCCACAAATACTGTTAGTGGGGTTAGGTCAGCCAATTTTGCACCTACCAGTTGCTTTCCTTATTTCCCCTTTTTGCATGGTTGTGTATTCTGGGCCAAACCCTACACTTTTCCTCTGAGACCTTCCTTTCCCAGTGGCCCTAAGTAGCCTGCTTGACTATTTAAAGAAGTGGGAAGTGTCACAAGTTGAAGGGAGAGCTACCAGAATCTGGAAGGGTTGAAACTAGAAGTAAGTTGAAGTGTGGAGTAGAGCAGGTCAGGGCTTCTTTTATTTCATATGTTGATCAGAAGTCTCTTATGGCTTGATGTAACAGGCAGGAGAACTGTTACTGTGAAGCA
>JAOXXN010000446.1:42602083-42616665 GCA_026770055.1 Myrmophylax atrothorax | reverse complement strand
AGAGAGTGCTCAGGCATTGGAATGGGCTGCCCAGAGAGGGGGTGGATTCACCATCCCTGGAAGTTTTTAAACTGAGATTGGCCGTGGCACTGAGTGCCATGATCTGGTAAATGGACTGGAGCTGGATCAAGGGTTGGACTTGATGATCTCGGAGGTCTTTTCCAACCCAACCGATTCTATGATTCTATGATCACTATTTTCTTTTCAATTCATATAGGCAATCTTTTGAATCCTTATGGCAGTGAAGCTTGGTATTCACATTTCTGCACATTCTTTGCATTGTTTTAAAATGATCAAATTTTAGGAGGGCTCTGATTCAAAATTTTTTTTGTTTTTTCCACTGAGCTTAGGAGACTGATAGTTTAGGTTTCAGCATGATACAGTGTAGCATCTTTCAGAACTTCTTGGAATTAAGGAAAAGTTTATTATCGTTATCTTTAGAATGTCTTTATGTAGATTAAACTTGTCAGTTTTTTACCTTTTGTATGTCTGAATTTATCTATCCTTTGTCTTTTTGTGACTATTTTATATGCTGCAAAAGCATGGTTTTTTGTTTTGTGAAAATAATGATCTTAGCTCTTGTAGTTAATGACTACCCTGGATTGTCTGTATGGATAACTAAAGCAAAACTGCATAACCAGTTGACTGTGTTGACAGGAATTTCAGCAGTTACTCAAACACTGTTTTTGTTAGTTTATGGAGGTCTGGAACTCCTTAACGCACATAAGTCAAAATAATCATATTTGTGTTGAGGATCCTACTGCTTTTAAGCTGTATTTAGTCAGAAAGAGGGAGTCCAAGCTATTCAAGGGATTTTGTATCCATCTATTCCTACTCTTTGTTGCCTGCTGCTTGATTGCTTAGAGATTTATCTGATACGCTTTTTCCTCTCCCATATCCTTTCAAGCTGCTTCTAATCTGACTTATCTCTAATAGATCTGATTCCTATTGCACACGGTTGACAGGGCCTTCTGCTGGAGTCAGATCTGGGCATTACCTCCTTCATGGATCCTGAAGCCAAATTCACTACTTCCATGGGCTGTCACTGCTTTTTAGTAAATTGAGCCCTACAAAGTGGTCTCCTTTCTTCTCAAGTTTACTCTATGCTTTCTGGGCTAATTTTGTATTTGCTAGTTTTAAAGTACGGGAAAATGGTACATTTTAAATTATTTATCTCAAGCTTCTGTGGAAACTGGGACAAAAAGAAGCAGCTTGGCTGGATTTCACTTTTTTTTATTTCTACTCAACTTACTCAAACTTAGAACCGTTTGTAAAAGAAACACTTCTTCACAACCCCAAATTTAGTACTGCACCATACCCTGCTCCAGGGCCTTAGCTGATTCAGTGATTGGGTTTTTGGAGTTCTTTTTGGCTCCGTTTGACTCTGGTAGCAAAGTCTGCAGTTCACTTACTGTTGTTTAAAAGACTAAGTTATTCTTATGTTAGATCTCAATATTTCCTTGAATTTGAAGTTACAAGTTTGCTTAATTTAAGTTTGAAATAAATGTAGCTGCATTTTCTGATATTCATTCCACCTGACAAAGTCATTGAAATGCAGGAAACTACAGAGCTGTCTAACTCCGGAGAAGAATTAAATCAAACATGCTCTGATTTGTGTACCCTAGGGAAGCATATAACAGAAATAGTACCTGTGATTGGAAAAGGTTTGCTGAACCACTTCTAACTTCAAAATTTAGCTGAAAGATTCAGAAAAGCAAGCCTCTTGACAAAAGTAAGGCTGGACAGCATAGTTAGCTTTGAATCAGCCTTTCATTTTCCAGTAGTTAACTTGAACTATTGTCACTTGTAAACATGTGGGCAGCCCATGTTGCATTTCATGAGGGCACAACCTGCTTAAGAAGAATGCTTCTGACAGCATCACCCTAATCACTGGTGGGATGCCCTCTTGTGTTTTAGCTGCTCTTCCCAGTAGATGGCAGGCAACTTGGAAGAGTGGTTGGGGGTGGCAGTTCTGAAATGATCATAGCTTCGAAATCCGTTCAAAATTGGAGTGTTTGGAAATTGAAAATCTTATATAAATGCATTTTAAGTGTACCTTATACTTTGTAAAATGCACTAAAAAGCTTTATTTTTATGCCAGAAAAGCAGTGACATGACATGTCCTGTATTTCAGAGAATATTCATCAAATGTTTTAGATTGAAACTCTATTATAAATTAGAAGCAAGGTGATAATATAGTTTAGTTACCAAGGAGGTTGCAAAAGGTTTGGGAACTACTGAGGAAGAGAATTGTATGGGGCGACAATCCTGCAATCTCTGATGGTTTTTCTGTTTTTTTAAATCAAGCAGCTCTTTCTTTTTCTGTAGTTTCCTTGCAAGTGAAGTTTGGTGTAATATTTGTAAATAACTGTAGCTGGCTGAGGTGTAAAATTGTTTTCAAAGTAAGTTCCTGGAAATATTTTGGAGAAAGAACTTGAACGCTGAGAAAAGCTCTTGTCAGTCTGTGGGGCTGACAACAACAGCTGGCAAATTTCCTTTTTAGAGTTCTTTCAGTAATGGGAATTTGAAAAACTATATTTCTCCCTCCAGTTATTTTCTTACAATTTCCCTTCTATGCTGCTTCACCAAGTGTCTATTAAATGGTCTGCAGTCTGTTTTTCTTTAACTCTCTAGTCTGGCTTCCGTGTGCCTGTGCACACATGTTTTAACTTTCTCAGGATGGTAATTCAGATATAAAAAATAGTTGCTCTAGTATTGACTAATGACTAGCTAGCTCTTAAAACAGTAATACAAAAGTATGTGCACTTTCTCTTGTTCTGTTGGAATTTACTTAAAAACAAGCCAAACAACCCCAAACCACCTCCCTCTCAACCTTGCTACTTTTGCCTTACAACCTCGACTACGATACAATAACCAAGTCACACCTTGGGTCCAAGTTGCTTTTGTAGATGAGCTCCTTGGATCATCCTGAGATTATAGAGAATGTTTAATCAAGTTGATGGTGTTTGTCTGGTTAAACAATGGACAATCATTTTGTTTAATGATGGAAAGTGCTCTCTCATTATCAGAATCTGGCCAGAAGTAATGTGCTATATTTGGGGCATAACTTGGGGTAGAAAGCTGTAAATGGGGCCTGCCTTAGTTTCTGTGCTCTGCTGGTTGAGAGACCAAACAAAGGCAAACCTTGGAAAATCTGAGCAACCTCTTAACTTTTCTTATTAGCTGGTGGAGTAATATTCCCTGTATGCATATCAGCTTAGTTTAGGATGTACCAGAGCTATGATATTTTTCTAAAAGCTGCACCAGAGTGGAGTAACATCTCTGCAATCTGCAACTTGCTGCACTTAACTGAAACTAGCTCAAAAACATCATATGTTAATTATGAAAACAATTAATTTTAAATCTTCTTATCTGTAATTAATGGTGACCTCAAAAGACAGCTTTTGCTAGTATCTTTTTTTTTAAATGCCAACAGCACCACAAGTTGCTTGCAGCAGATTCTCATATACATCCATGTTAAAATCAAGAATGTCTGTATTGCATTAGGGAACCTGAGCTCTGATTTTGAGTTAAATGTGGTATAAATTTGCTAATAGGTGGCATAGGTCTGTCTGTCAATAGTAGAAAGAGTAAATGTTCAATTAGAGGTAAGAAATGGTGTTTTTAAGATACTTGATGAATATCCTACCATGCCATATACTTGAAAATGATGGGAGCCCTGAAATTGTCTTCATGGTGGCTGGATGTTAATCAGCCTTTCTGTGTTAGTGTCACAACCAGACACATAATAACACAGTCTGTGCTAAAGAGGGATTAATCTGAATCAGTTCTGATTCCAGTTATGTCGTACTGGAGAGTGACCTAGTGCTCTGCCTACATGAAATGCTGTTCTTTGAGAATAAGGTTGTCTTGTATTTCTGAAAGGTGTGTTTCTGAAATGGTTTGATTATAACTGGCTATGTTTTTACTCATGTAATGAGATGGTAAACTAAAGTATGTCTTTGAAGTCTGGAAGGGGTCTTTAAAACCAAATGTTTCTGAGATAATGTTGTAACCAGATCCTCTGCCATCTCACTGCTTGTTGATATGTGGATGTTTGGGTTTTTTAAAATGAGAATTGTGAGGTTAAAAAAGAAGCACAGAAAGTGGACAAGATGAAGCATTTTCTGGTTGTTACTTCTGTAATTGAGATCTGTAAAATTGTTCAATTTTATATTAGTTTGCAGTATATTCCATAGGAATTTAATGTACCAAAGTGACTTTCGATGGTACACAGTTAACTGTACTGTTGAAGTTTAATTACTTTGTTGCAAAATTAAAAAAATATTTCATCAATTACGTTTGGGTCGCTGAATGCTGTTCCTTAAATTGCAAAGACTAAACTGGCTATTTTCCTGGTTTTCTGTTGCAGGAAAAGTCCGGTGGCAGGACTTTGACCAAGACGCCTACGTCGGCGCTACTGTGGTGCGCTCTGGTCAGGATCCGTATGCCCGTAACAAGTTCAATCAGGTAGAAAGTGACAAGCTGCGAATGGACCGAAGCATTCCTGACACTAGGCATGATCAGTAAGTGCCAAACTGAGCCGTGTTTGACTTGGATTAATCTTTCTGTATTTACTGCTTTTTAGCTGCAGGTGGTTTTTCTGAAACAGGATCTCTCCAGCCATAGAAAGGACAGGAACAGGAAACTCTGTGATACTTGGGTTAAAGAACAAGAAATCTTATTCAAGTTCTGTTTCCATGACTCCCATTAGTGTCTATTATATATCCAAACTGGTGTCTCATTTCAGTCTCCTTTTGTTCCTGTTTATCTGATGACATTTCTTAGTTTCTACCTTCGTGAGTCTCTTTCAACGGGATGATGATCAAAGAGTGGAGCAGGTTTCCCAGAGAGGGTGTGAAGTCTCCAGGCTTAGGAATATGCAAAGCCCAGTGCAGAGCCTGCTTTGAGCATGGTGTTTGGATTGAAAGGTCTCCAGGGGCTGCTTTCAATCTCAGTTGCTCTGTGATTCTCTTCTTCTAAGTACTGTTACGATTGTCAACTCCAGACCTAAAGGAATCAGTTTATGCACCCCAGTGAACATAGGACAGAATTATGCTTCAGATGGTTAAGAACTTCTGCTATGTCAGACTAGTTGTGCAGATTCAGGAAATAGTACTCTTCACAGTAAGGAAAAATATTTTTATTTACTACCAGTTAGAGAAGACTTTCATTTTAAAAAGAGTTTAATAACTTGCACTAGTTTATTTAAGCAGAATTGATTAATATTGAGAAACAAAGTTGCTCATTAGGACTTTGTAGCTTAATACTGTAAAAGCAGGTTTGACTTAGTTTTAGGAACTAAGCAAGCATAATTGCAAAACATACAATTAGCCAACTGTATATAGTTAATTTGCCTAACTAATTCTGCAGTTAGTACAAATGTATATTCACAGCTTTGTAGGTAGAAGCTGGAGGAGATACCAGAAGGAGAAAGGGGAAAGGCAGGTGCCTGTTTTTTTCCCATAAATTCTTTGATCGGGTATGGCATAGTGAAGGAGATTTGTATAAAACCTCAGACACTTACTATGTAATTTTTAAAATCTCTTGTATAATAGCATGGCTTTAGGTTTCTTTAAGCAAATTATTTGTAGATAGACAAACAAGTCTTGTATATTTTCCTGTTAATTGTGTGGAAAACCAGGAAGAATCTGGTGTTTCACTTGTTGCCTTGAGAGCAGTGAAGAGTGAAGCCCGTGGTGTATTGAGCTTAAAATGAGTTGTGAGTTTTCTTCATAGCGTACACTTTTTTCACAAGGAAGATAATTCTAACTTTTTAGACTAGGTATTCTTTTCCATGAGATCAAAGCTCAGCTACCAGCTTCTAGAAGCTTCTATCTTTCAGATACGCTGAATTTGAAATTTTTCAGATATTTAATGAGCTCTATGTGTGTGTGGATGTCTAACAGATAAAGAGTGTCCTTTGAGAAGAACTTAAATAAGAGTTGACATGAGACAAATTATATTAAAATGGCCATGTTTGCTTTAACTGTCAGTTTTGGGATTATAGGCTAAATGAAGCTGGAAAAGAACTCCGCAATGGAGAGAGAGAAAGATTTCTGGAGAGAGGCTGTATGTGAGCTGGGATTATTACTTAGACTTTGCCATGGAGCAGGTTTAAGTGCCCCTCAGACTGTAAATAATCATCTTTTAAAAGAAAAAAACAAGCAATTAAAAACAAAACTGAAACAATAATTCATACAAACTGTCCATGGTAAGTTCCCTGCCATCTTGCAGTTCATTTTCCTTCTATTTTGGCAAGAGCTTTCACTGCCGAAGCTGAAAAAGCCACATGAAATACTTGCTTGGGAACTGTGCAATGGCAAGAACAAGAGCAACAGCCATAGGAAGACGAGTATCTGAGCACGTGACACTTGGAAGCATGGTATTTTCAACAAAACTGGGGGCCTCTGGATAGAGATTGAGGTCTCTTGTGGAGCTGCTGCGATCTTGTACTTTAAGAAAAGAAATCTGGATGAGGAAATACTTTGTTTCTGCTTAAGCAACTTGTTATGAATTGTATTGATGTGTCTAAGAGGCTGTTTGACTTTGAAACTGCATAGTAATACTATTTAATTGCTGAAATCATCTGTTGAGAAGCAGTTTATCAATCCTGTGTTAGGTATGTAGATGTGTGCGTAATTGTGCATCTCTTAGTACTATATTGTTTAGTCTTTTTTACATCATGCAAGCTTTTGCTAGCATCAAGATCAAAGATTTCCACTTGCTTGTTCTGAAAACCTGCCAGCAGTACTAGAAAACACTTCAGATTCGCTTGTTTAAGCTGCTTCCCTTCATTTTAAGCAAAAGGAAAAAGTGAGAAACAGGCAGATACAACATAAGAAAGGAAGTAGAGAGAAGAACTCTGAGCAGGAATGGAGATTCTCACTCCAGATGATGCTCACAACTGCTACTTTCAACAACATTGAGAAACCTCAGGGTTTCCCTTTCATTGCAGTCTGTTTATGATGTGTAACTGAGAGCTATCCCTGCCACGGCAGATTTTGGAGATCTAGAAAGTGATGTGGTTTAACAGGAAAATCGCAGAGCTGTCCTCCTGTCAGTGTAAAATAGTCTCCCAGGTGGGATGATGGATGAAACACGCCATGTTTTCTCTGGACCGGTGTCCACCATGCATGCTTTGGACCAGTGGTTTCTGATCACATGTGTTAACTGATGTGCTGTGATGATTCTTGAGAATTACTGGTAAGTACTTGAGCTGCTGTGTTTTCTTTTTTCGTTTGGCACCTCTTAAAAACTTCTGATCTCACACTCAAGTTTTATTCTTAAGTAAAGAAGAAACAAACTTTTGTGTGTCTTTGGTACCACTTGAAGTGATTACTCTCCTTGCACTGATTAAAATGGATATTTTTGTAAAAAATTAGTTTCAAACAAACCGCAGAGGTTTTGGGTAAAATTTTTAATGATATAAACTAGTCCAAATCTCTGGGGGAAAGAATGTACTTTTCATGTTTGAATTGATTTTAATGACCTATGCTAAACGTTGAAGGTCTAGACTGAAGTTTTGTGTTCAAGTTCTATTTTAACTAAATGTGTTTTCTTATTCTGCATGTAAAATTTAAGTGGTGCAGCTTGAGGAAACAAAGTCTAATCGTCATGTCAAAAATAATGACATTGTTTCTTCAGTCTGAGGCCTGTGGCCCTGTTGACACAGCAGAATAGAAGGACTGGTACTAAGTCAGCTAAAGAAGGGATTTTCGAAAAGCTGAGAACAAAAATAGTTGGTGAAATGTTCCTCCAGATTTATTTGGAAATCTGAAAGTTGTAATCTCTCTTTTAGAAATGTGCAGTAGTGCTGCTCTTTTCAGTTTCCTTAGAACTGAGAGGCTACATTGCCTTGAGTAATTCCCCCTAATATGCACTCTGGCTCAAGTGCTCTCTTCTGCAGAGAGATCAATATAAGTTTAATGTGACTTTTTAATTATTCTAATGCAAGTCCTTCATGTAGTAACTGCAGGCACAGTAGCCTTGTCCTCTGTGGGCAATTTGAAAGTTAGCAGAAAAAAGAATATCTTTTTTGGCACTTTGGCTTTGGAGTATAATAATTGTGTGTCTTGTAGCTGTCTAGATGAATTGCCAGAAGCTCACACCAGCAAAGCTCTTATTTTTTCAGGACTGCATAGGCATTTCTGATTTATTGCTTCAGTGCTGGGTGCTGGCGACAAAGCCACCTTGTACACCCACCACAAAGCTAGACATGGCCTTGCTAATCTGACACAGCAATTGTAGGGTTGGCGTGGGCTTTGTTTTCATTCAGAGCAAGTGAGGTCACTGCAGCAGGATAATGTTTTGTTTCATGGCAAGCACCAATGTGTGTGACATCATGGGTGTGTTGTATCGAAAACACCGCTTGGGATTTTGTGGGGAGGGCAAGGGCAAGAAGAGCATTGCTGCTCACTCTTGGATTCCAAGAAGCTGAAGGTTGTGTGGCTTATGGTGCACGTTGCAGAGGCTTAATCAGGTGTGGAGTGGGCTCTTATACGTGCAGAGGTCTAGTTTTAGAAGTGTAGGTGGTAAACTTCCCTGAAAAGCTGGTTTTATTAATACTGCACGGAATAAAAAAGTGCATGCTGACTTTGCTACAGGTGTATGCTAGCTGGGTTTATCCCCTCTCAAGACAACTAGGCCTTTTAAAACCCTACCCTTAATACTAATTAAAGGATTTGCAAGAAATATATCACTTGTGTATGTCACTGTATGAATGGTCATCAGTGTCATGACATGTCAGAATGTAATGCTTTCAGCATCAACTTGATATACATTGGTTTTTAGTGCTTTTAATACAATGAGTAGTGTTTTTTTTAAGTTTACTTTATTGGATTAAATAGCTTAAGTGTATGTAGTCCTACATGAAGTATTTTGGGATTTGCTTCTTTTTGCTTATTATATTATTTTCAGGCTTCTAGAGGTGGTGAAAAATGAATTGACATAGATGGAATATTTCATTATCTTCATGGTTTGGAAGGATGTGGTTCTGTGTTTAGTTGGCTGAGCATGGTCAGAGCTATCTTTGTTTTCATATTCCAAATGTTATGATCCTTAGAAGTTCCCATGAGAATAGATAACTGGTTTTACCTGTGAGTAAGTTGCTATAGGAGCTTTAAAAATTTAGAAAAGGCAGAAGTGGACACATACCATTCTAAAGAAGCAGCATATGGTAGCCTGTGAACCTGTGCATTTTCAATAAAAATACGCTTATTTCCTTGGATGTGTTGAATGCTTTTAATGTAAACAAAGCACTCTGGTTTCATTTTCAGTTGCACAAAAGATACTTGTGACATAATACTGCAATGATGATGGTCTGATGGCTTTTCTGAAGCTGCCCTTATTTGACACTGAGCTCTTAGTCTTTTGTGTACTAAGACAACTACCAAAAGTGTCAAAAGACAAGTTGATTATAATCTCACTTGAAAACAAGGTAATTTGTTCTTCCTAGGCAGTGTGTACATGAGTTTAATAGAGAAATACCTCAAAATGAAGGCTGTCTGCTAAGCCTGGGATGTAAAGATTATATTCGAATGACAAGGTATTATTTCTTCCAGGTGTCAGCGGAAACAGTGGCGGATAGATTTGCCAGCCACCAGTGTGGTGATCACCTTTCATAATGAGGCAAGATCTGCTTTGCTTCGAACTGTTGTCAGGTATGCATAAGAGAGCCTAATTTTTCTCTAAAGGCCATTCATTTGTGGCACATAATGGCTTATTATGAGGAGAGACAGTAACAACCCATTTTGCTCTTCTGAGCTATTTGCAGAGGAAAAGATGAGTCTTCAGTTCTGAAATAGTGATGTTATAGAAAATTGCTCACCTTAACTACAGATGAATGAAAGTATGGAACCAATTACCAGATGATGTTTGGAGGTTGACTGTTTCAAGAAAAAGTCAGGGTAGATGGATTCTCAGGGGATATTTGACCTAAAGATATCTGCAAAACTTCCATGTTACAAGTTGTCTAATGCACTGATTTCTGGAGGCTGGAATAATGAGAGGGTGGGAAAGTTAGGGGAGATTGGGGAGGGGATAACACACAAAATTTTACATGTGTGCCTCTTCACTCTTTTCTCTAAGAATAAGTCAATAGCTGTTGTTGAAGGCAACATCCCAGGCCAGGTTCTAGTGTGGCTTAACAACGTAACTCCTTTTATGACATTATTATAGAAAACTAAGACTGCTTAGTATTGAGTGCTTTTTTTTTTCCTCTTTCAGTGTCCTTAAAAAAAGTCCATCACATCTTATTAAGGAAATCATACTGGTGGATGATTACAGTAATGATCGTAAGTGCTTTTACAGAGTCCTAACTTAATGTGCCTGTTCTGGTAAGACTTTCTGTAGATGCCAGTAGGTGACTTGATTAGGGTACCTGAATAGGTGTTGACAGGGACTGATCCAAAACCAGATCTTAATTCTTCCATATAATTTTCGAAATGTGAAGAGTTTCTATAAATACTTCAGGTGTATTTTACTACTTTGTGTTAGCTGAAGGACCAGAGTGTATCATTACAAAGAGCCTTTCCATAGTGTGTTACCTTCAGTAAACATAAAACTGTGGTTCCTGCAGCAAATATTTTTGTGGCACTGTTTTAAATGAATACTGGTCTCCACCAGTCTCTTGGAAAAATTCTTACTGAATCTAAAATAATTCAATGTTTTGTAAGTATATGTTATCACATTAGAAACTTGAACAATAGAAATGGACCTCTGAGTAACATTTCTTAAAGGAAGCTAATGTCTATATTTGCATTACTTGTTTTTAGCTAGTTTAGGACAGGTTTATGCCTTAACGATGGTTAAAAAAATAAGCTTTCTTACAAAAACCCCCCCAAATTATTTAATCCTATAACAGTTTTTTTCCCCATGCAATGTAGAAGCTGTCTGAAGCCAAGAGAATATAGTTAAATAAAAATATTTCAAGACTGTAAAATTAAGTTAGCTTTAAATAACATAACAAAGATACTAATTTCTTAGCCTGATAACTTTTCTTCTGATAAGTATGTTGTTTTTTTAAACATATATTTTATGTTTAACTGTTTATGACCACAAGCATTTTCACCTACAAAGCTTTTATTTTCCTTTGAAGACAGCCCCTCTTCTTGTATACAGTGTTGGATATCAAGTGAGTTCTCTTCACTTGATTTTTTTTTAAAATTTATTATTATTTTATTTTAAAGCTGAGGATGGTGCTCTCTTGGGAAAAATTGAAAAAGTGCGGGTTCTTCGAAATGACCGCCGAGAAGGTAGGTTTAATCTGGGGGAGAAAGGAAGACACAAATTTCACTGTGCTGCCTTAGCTGTTGGTGTTCATCAGGTCTTTTAAAAGAACATTCTACTTTATAAATCTACCAGTGGAATGAGTAAAAAAATGTATTTATGCAGGGAAAAACAGTAATTCTGATTGTTGCCCTATTGTTGTCTGCACAATTGCCCACTGCTGACTTTTACAGTGAAAGCTTCCTTTAGTAATGGCATTTAATCTTCAATCTTTTCTTTCTCTTCCTGCACTGACTCTTCAGTTAAGCTGTTCCCATTATACACAAGGTCTCACTCTAAACTTTCTATGTTTGAAATGATCCAGCTTAAAAATAGCCCTCTGGTTCCCTTTTTAGATACAATTTTAAGGGTTTAGTTGGTGGACAGCCTGACAAACAGTTTGTTTTGGCAGACTTGAGAGCGTTGGAGCAGCCAGGAGGGCTGGGCCCAAGTATGCCAGTTTTGCTGAAGCCAGTGTGCCCTGTAACAAATTTGTCTTGCATTTTTGGTTTTTTCTATCTTGCTTTGTAAATTATGGCTTCATATCACTGAGCTCTTCAGTCAGCAGTTTCCTGGCTGTGGAGCTTAAAGTATTTGATACAGGCAACTGTTATTGTACAGCTGCTTGAAATAATAACTGAGATTTGACAGTTGAAATAGCTGACTGAAATAGCAGATGAAATAGCTGACTGAATTAGCAGATATGTACTTGTTAATTTTTAAAAGCACTGTATCTTCTAGACTGCCAGCTTGATCTGGGGAGGAGCTAGACTCATTAGATTGTCAGGAACTGGAAATGACATGCACAATACCTCCGTTTGTCCCATAATTCATGCTATTGTAATAACTGATGGGTTCTTAGTCTTTAAATATTCTCTTTGCAATATACATGTGAACAAAGACTTTTTAGGAAGGCAGGTCTTTTTATGATTTGCTATGGTTGCCAGGTTCTGAGTAAGTTACTGTCATTTTTCAGTACAGCACTTAAAGATGGAAGTACTAGCAATGGAAAAAACAGAATGAAGTAACACCTTTTTAATGTTTGGGTTTTAGTAATTTTGAGTACTAACTTTGTAATGCATATAGAGATTCATACTTAAATATGTGCATCAGTGTATCTGAAAATGAAATACAACTTGACAAGTCTATTACAATGTCATAAAAGAACAAACATTTGCAGATGGAAGGCAGAGTACTAGTTTACTTCATACTTTTTTAAGTTTAAGATTAAATTTTACACATAAAAATTAAAATTTAAGGGAATTGGTAAAATCAACCAATGTGTAGAATGCCAAGAGCGACACAGTGACACAATAGCATGAACAATAGAGGAAAGCAGTGTGTTTTAAAAAAAGTTAAAGTAAGTGGATGGTGTTGGTGGAGAGGATGACATTAACTTGCTTTCATTCAGAAATAAATGTTAGTAGCTTTTAGTCTCATCTATAGGACCACAGTATGTTATAGGAATAGGTGTATTTTGGAGGGTGTGGTAGTCTGCGAAATAAATGTCAGTGGAACTTCTTCAGCTCTATTTGTTGTAAGCCTGAATGTGATTGTGGAGGGCTCAGTGACCCAAGTGGTAACCTCCATTTTTTTTGTTTTCCACTAAATCTGAAATTAGAAACACTGTTGCATGTTTTCTACAGAATTAGAGCAAGACAATAGGTTCTACAACAATATAAGTTATAAATAAAAGCTGTGGAAGAAGGAATTGAAATGTAAAAAGAAAAGAAACATATTTAGTCAGAGTTCTTGAGGAATGATTTGATGTGGAAAAAATGAACAGAACAGATTGAAAGGCTGGAATTAGGGGAACAGCATAAAATCAGTGAGGTACTGTTAGCTGCCAGTGGGCCACAGATAAGGTGTAAAAAGTACCATCAGAGAGCCTTAGCACAGCACATATCTACAACAGAGAAGTGCTCACATTTGAAGTAAGAGATAGTAAAAGGATCTTGATGCAGCTGTTACTGAATGTTGGGCAGAGCAAACACGCTTCTCCTCTTGAGCATCTCGTATTCTGTTTGGTGTAGTCATATTTTGCATACTTATTTTGTAAAGGGTAAGAAACAGGCCTGACTCTCTTACAGTGTTTTAGAGGGCAAAAGATGCCCAAACAAACCAGAACCGATTTGGTGGGAAACAATGTAGAAATAAAAAGGGGGAAAAAAAAAGTAATGACAAAAAAGTAAGGAGAAAACTTACAAACAAATGGGAGGAAGCTTGCTATGTGTGTGCTTATAGCGAGGAGCTTTAAGGAATGGTGAGGTCATCCAGTGCACAAATATTAAAAGGGAAGGAACAAAGGAAGGAAGGGAGCAGGGTAAATCAGTAAGGGTATCTGTGTAATTAAGACATAGAGAAGAACATTTTGGTTTTAGCAGAAGTTTGTTCCTAAAGAAATCTTAAAGAAAACCCCAAACCAAACCCTAACTCCCAAACAAACTGCAAAACGGGAGAATTTCCATAAACACAGAGGAAAGACAGTTTGAAACAGGTGGGAGTAAGATGTAAATTAATGAAGCATGTTTTTTTCTGGAAGAAGTTCATAGAAGAATGGACAGACTATGGTAAGAACTAAGATGAGAGGTGACAAAAAGGTGGGGAGGGTGGTGCTTTCCTCAGTTTTATGGTAGAACTGTCAGAGCTGTGTTTGTTTTCAGGTCTGATCTTGATTAACATTTATCAGTATCAATACCACTTACAGTAAAGTAGATCCTTCTGTACTTGTGTATCACTTGCTTTGAAAAGGTACTTTGATTCTTCTGCTTAATTTAGATCAAAAGCTCTAGGGTGCAGTAGGTTGGACACTTGCAGGCTGTTTGGTGTGAAGTAATTTCACTGAATTGTTAACTAGCATCTGATTTTGATAATGAAGCTTTTGTGTTTGTTCTGTCTGAGTTACAGTAATTTAACTGATGACTAACTTGGAATGCTGTAGTTTCTCACTACTGTTGATTGTTTTCCTCAGAAAGTACTTAAAACGTTTTATCTTTACTTTTTAGGCCTGATGCGCTCCCGTGTCAGAGGGGCAGATGCAGCACAAGCAAAAGTGCTGACCTTCCTGGATAGTCATTGTGAGTGCAATGAACACTGGCTGGAACCGCTTTTGGAAAGAGTAGCTGAGGTTAGTAAAGAGTTTTAAAGTAATTTCCTGAAGAAATAGCTTTTAAATTTTAAAGCCATCTGGTTTAATTTTAGATTAATTTAGATAATTTTCTAGGTGAATTCTATGCATTTTTCTAAGGAAGCTTTTTCTCTGACTTGAGGTGGTAGAGATGACTGGAGTGTTCTGTGATTAAAACATATTTTTT
>JAOXXN010000446.1:42585285-42602064 GCA_026770055.1 Myrmophylax atrothorax | reverse complement strand
CAGGAACATAAAATCTGATTATTTATTTTTATCTTTGCAAGCAATGCAAATATATGCTTCCTTGGTTCTTTGGGGACTGCCTCAGTGAGTGGAAAATCTTTAGAGCAAAGTATAGTTCTCCTCAACCAATATCATCTCGGTGTAATTCAGTTTACCTGAGTCTTTATGCCTCATTAAGATTCAGTATGATAATAGGGGAGAGGTTGAGCTGTGAAACTAAAATTCTCACGGAAATTAGCAGAAACTACAGGCTCTCAGCTTCTGTGAAAATTGTGCTTAGTCTGTGTCCTGGAAAAGTAATTGAGAGGACTAAGAGTGAAAGTGTACTGTTTTCTCAAGGGGTTGGTTATACTTGTTAACTTCGTCTGGAGGAACTCAGCTGAAGTGGAAACTGAGTGGACTGTGATCCCAAAAAGCACTGAGGAACACTCAAGACAACAGAGGTTTTATTCTTTCTTAATTGCATTCCCTTTCTGGAAAGCTAGTCTTCCAGGAAAGACTTGTTTCCAAAATTCTCCTAATCAAAATGGTTTTGCTAAGCTGCTCTGTTTTGTTAATCCCCAGGTCTCTTACCCTCCCTATGCTTTCCTTTGCATTTCCCCCACAGAAACGAAAAGGTGGAAGGAAGTAAACACCATATACTCAGTATGACAATGAAGAAGCTATCAATTGATGACTGATTTTCTTTATTCTGGTTGTTCTGTGATGCTTTTTAGAATCATAGAATCATTTAAGTTGGAAAAGACAAATTTAAGATCTTTGAGTCCAACTGTTATCCTAGCACTGACAAGCTCACCACTAAATCAAGTCCCTGAGTGCCACCTCTACGTGTCCTTTAAGTACCTGAAGGGATAGTGGCTCCACTACTTCCCTGGGCAGCCTGTTCCAATGCTTGACAATCCTTTTAGTAAAGAATTTTTTCCTAATATCTAAACCTCCCCTGATGCAACTTGAGGCCATTTCCTCTTGTCCTATGGCTTGTTACTTTTAAGAAGAGACTGACCTCCACCTGACTACACACTCCTTTCAGGTAGTTGTAAAGACCAATAAGGTCTCCCCAGATCCTCCTTTTATCCAGGCCAAACTGATCCAGCTCCCTCAGCTGTTCTTCATGAGACTTTTGCTATGTGCCCTTCCCCAGCTCTGTTGCCCTTCTCTGGACTCACTCCAGCACCTCAACATCTTTCTTGTGGTGAGGGGCCCAGAACTTGAACACGGGACTCGAGGTTCAGCCTTACCAGTGCTGAGTACTGAGGGACAATCACTGCCCTGGCCCTCTGGCCACACTATTGCTGACACAGGCCAGGATGCCACTGGCCTTCCTGGCCACCTGGGCACACCCTGGCTCATGTTCAGCTGCTGTTGACCAGCACCCCCAGGTCCTTTTCCATCAGACAGCTTTCCAGATGTTCATCCCCAAACCTGTAGCATTTCATGTGGTTGCTGTGACCCAAGTGCAGAACCTGTCACCTTGCCAAAACCTCATAAAATTGGCCTCAGCCCATTATATTTATTGGGTATTCCAGAAATACTGCAAGTAGGCCAAGACACATCAGCAGTTGAAATCCTCTTTTGGAGTAGAAATAATACGAATCAGCTCAAACCTGGACACTGTTAAAGTACCTAAAGCCTATGAAGTCCTTGAGCGTTAGTAACATAGCACTTCCTTCTATTTTTGTACCTATCTAAAGTGTTGCCTCAGAAGGGTTGGAGGAATTTCTCTATAATTATTGACTAGGAAAATAAACTCGAAGGCATTGAGTATCTCAAAAGGAAGTGTTGAATGCTTGCAGCTAAAGCACTAATGAATTCTAGGATATGGGAACAGTTTTCAGGACTTTTTGTCTAAGTGGTTTGAAGCATCTATCTATTCAAAAAATCGGAAGAGAAATGGTAGTTTTGCTCAGCAAAACCTTGCTTTTGCTGAGACTGCTGTTTGGTCATTTTCCTGTTTCTTTTGTCTATAACTTTTTCCAGGGCATACTCATTTGTCCTTCTGAAACTGATATGGTATTTGAAAAGGTGTTACCTTTTCATCATAACAGAACGTAAAAGTTCTTATTAAATCGCTGGCAATTTTGTGAAGATCAGCATTGCACATGGTATATTTGGTTGTAGAAGCTGGTGCATATTTTGCTTTGTGCAGCAGCTACTTTTTAGTAGCACATGAATTACAGATCTTTCAAAACTTGCTCCTTTCAATTGTCATCATGATACATACTTGTCATGTGTGCCATTGCATAGTTTTCAGCTATATGCGTATACTTTTCCAAAAGCTTGCTGTACTGTTAAATAAATACTTGATGTAGAGTTCCAGTTAGCTGTCATCTGCAAAGATTGCCAACCAACAGGTGTGGGGAATGATAAGGTAGCTTCTAAGCTTTCTGCTTGTTCAATAATTAAGGCATGGTTAGTGTTTACATATAGTATATGTAAACATATACTCTTGGTTATTTTAAATGGATTGACTTTACTCACAGTGCAGACAGTATGTTACTTTGTGTTGAGTGGCAGCATTTTCTTGATAGTCTCGGTGACAAGAAGCTGAATAGATGTGAACTCCTTTCTGCTCTGGCCTCACAGCTCATTTTTGTCAGGTCAGGGCTACTGTTCATTTATACAGTGTTTTCTGGATCGCTGCTGCATCTGTTATGTATCTGGTGGAAAGCATGTTTGGGGTTTTTTTTGCCTTTTGTTTCAGAATTGCCCACTTGGCATTTAATTCTGTTGGAGTTTTGGGAGATTAGTTGTGTGTGTTACAATATAAAAATTTATAGCTTCCAAGAAACAGTCTGAATTGAATCAGTTCTGCAATACTCTTATCTGATGTACTGTAACCACTTTAGAAAGCTGTGCCTCTGACACCGGAGACATCAAGCTTTCCTCTTCAGCTAAAGATGATCTATCCCAGAGTTTTCTTCTGTAAAATGGTTTCCTGGTTAGAGTATCTTTTTTTTTTTTTTCAATGGGCCATGCTTGCTTAGCATTCCCAGAGGGATCTGACTCTGCTAGGGATTTATCTTCAGCAATTTGAGCAAAAGCTTAAAGCAGAAACAGCATACACACAAGATGAATATTTTAGAGTTCAGAATGTCTACAGATACTTCTGTAACCTGGAGCTGGTGTATCTTATTTTTTCCTTCCTGGAAAATGGTTTTCTGCCTGGTTTCCTAAGGCTACCTTTTATGCCCTCTAGATTTTGTGTGTGTGTGTGTGTGTGTGATTAAAGGAGGAGACAGTGACCCTTTAATTTGTAAAAAAGTTGGCCTAAGTAATAAATATACATAATCCTGAAAACATCTGTAACTACTAGTGACTTCATGGACACTTGTCCAGTTGACTTTTTCCATTTCAAACTTCTAAACACTTTGATGTTTGTTCTTATAATAGAGCAGTTATATGAAAAAAATAAATTGAAAGGTTCTGGTGCAGAACTGAACCCGTCTGTTTTCATTGCATAGTTGTAAATCCTTTATCAGTTTTAGGGAGGTATTTTTAAACAAAGATGGTCTTAATAGGAAGAAATAGATTAAGAAATGAGATGTGGTTTCCTTTTTCATATGTATCTCAAGTTTTTGTGACTTTGAATGAGTAAACCTTTAACTGGCACAGTGCTAAAAGGAAAATATTTATATTTTCTCTTACGAGTGTTTTGAAGCTTAATCTTTGAAATGTCTTGAGATTTTTAGAGCAGGAGGCAATGCATGCAGAATCTTGAGGATAATTTCTGGTGGTTTATGAGAATAATATATAAAGTCTAACTCTAGAGCATTCATAACTTCCTTATGAAATATTAAGATGAAATAGCATGCTACAAATTTTCAGGCACTAGAGACTTTCAGTATTCACAGGCTATTTCTTTTCATTATCCTCACCAAGAAGTACATGGTTTTCCAATTGCATCTTCCATTATGAGACAAAAGATTTCTATGTTAAATTATCCTAAAGCAAGGTACTTATTTATCCATAGTGTGATGAAAGGGAGCAGCTACTTTTTAGTGTTTTAAATGAGTGAACCGTTCATGATTTGAAGACCCACAAGCTCTTTTTAGCAGTCTCTGTATTAACAACTTTGTAATGCTCTGAAAAGCATCAATTTGAGCATGTGCAAATGTTTTGTCTGCTTTGCTGCTGAGAAAATCGAATTTCAAATCATAGAAGGAACAGCATGTTTCCAAGTCAACAATGTGGGGGTTTATACATGGAACTAAATACACACAACGTGGCTATTTGGATGTCAGAGAGGCAACTGGGAGTTGTTCAAATAATATATTAGGTGTAGCAAATAAGTGTCAGTGTGGTGTTGCATAGATATTGGTAGAACTTACCAGACCAGAAGCCAAGGCCTACAGAAATCCCAAATGTATAGAGACAATATGCTACCTGCTTACTTGGCACGGTGGAGCTAAGTTGAAGTGTAAATGAATCTCTACCTAATGTGACATCTGGTAATTTGGGCAACTTTTGCCACCAGGTTCAACCCTTCCAAGTAGAACCATTTGAGAAACATAAATTTTTGTCAAAAAAATGTTTTTAGAGCTGGGCATAGATGTATCAGCTGTCTCAGTTTCAGCTAAGGAAAAAGAGAAAGAAAGGAAGTGTGGCTTCATTTTTGTATTCCATGCTCATGGATACCATGAATAACTGAATAGGCTGGATATCATCTGTCTCATCAGTTAAAGGAGTTTCTTAATTCTATCACTATATAGAACGCCTAAAATAAGGGCATGGGTGCACTTGAGGCACTTTGTTGATGTAGGAAGGTACACACACGTAGTGCTCTGAGGTTGCAATAAATCATAATTGCCTCCCAAGCACAACACAGTTTGCAAAACTGTGTTCTTGACATTGCAAACTTGGCCTTGAGGCTACTACTGACAGGGACAGAAGCTAAAGATGTGATTCGTGGGGGAATAGGATGCGTTGACCTTGTTTGTTTATGTTTCTTTTTTGCTTTAGACCAAACTAATTAATACTTAGTAGCAGACCGGATTAGATGTTTTATTACATCTCTCATAAAAACATACTTGGCCTGGGTGGTATCCCTGCAGTGACACATAAGGGGGATGTAGACATCTATACTGAGTCTTCAGCTTTGAGCTTAGTCTTCAGCTTGGATTCTCTTGGGTTTGCTTGGATTATTCTTTTGGCTGATACAGAAGTTTGTGACCTTTTGCTCACTTAGGCAGAATGACCTAGTAAATGCCATTTATGTAGTTAGGGCTTATTAAAATCAGCACAGATTGAATAGTTAAAGTTTAATAAAAGAAAATGGCTGTTATATGTCCTTATTGGACCAAGCAAAGCATTTGGCTAAGAGTTGCTTTTAAGTCTCTTCCTATGAGCTCAAGTCATTCTCATACTCACTTGACTCCAATCTGTTCTATATAATACTGATTAGCAAGGGGGATACATTGCTCAACTACTGTTTATAATAGATGCACTGTTGTTTGAAGATGTACTTAGAAGTTCTTATCAATTCTCAAGATGGAGACACTTAGGTTGATGAAGTTTTTTAAACCATGAGAACACTTTGTCTATAACAGGAGTTACCAAAATATCTTCTGTTTGTTCAAAACGGGGTTTTTTTAATGTATTCACAGATTTGGTGTTATGCTGTTCTGAAGTTATCTGCTCTCTGAATTGTGCAGCTCCAAACTTTGTATTTTGAATTCAAGCAATAAGTCATGGAGGCAAAACTGCCTTAACCACGATACTACATTTCTAACATTAGATGAGTCTTTTTTTAGAGTTCTAAGGTCTTGTGATCCTACTTGATGATGCATGTAGAGTTGTTGGAAAGATTTTGTTCTTAAACTATTTTGGCAAGAACATCAGCTAAAATAATTAACATGGCTCAGAATAGTATATGAGACCATGGTTGGACAGAGGAGTGTGGTTATCTGCACCACTGGAATCTTGGCTGCTGGGGGATAACAGCATTCATTAGTTTGAGGTGACTTAGAGGTTTTCTTTCCTATCTGGAGTATCTAGTACTGAGTTGTAATTCTTCTAGTGTAAAATGGGTTGGCATTAACCTAAGACTTTTCTGATTGCAGAAAGGCCTAAGTGTCCTTAAAGGTTGAAATAATAAGACCATAGTACACTGCATGGCTGGAGACTTGCTGTGGAAAATATGAATTGCCTGGATGCTTCTTTTCTTTGAGCTGGTTTTAAAAGTAAGAATGGAAGTGCTGTTTGCTCCACTGCTTTTAGAACGACAAGTTTGCTGCCTTCTTCAAGAGCTAGTCAGAAGAGAGGGATTACTTGAATCTAAGTAGCCTAGAATAGAAAGAGGATTTCTAGTCCTATCATATGGTTTCTGCTTTCTGAAGCAGTGCTGAGAAATGCTGTTCACAGCACTGAGCCATAAGTTGAAGTAGGGGGAGAGCTGGGGGAGACCTGCCAATGAAATCCTGCTGAACTGTTCAACATCACATCCTGCCTGAATCTTTATATATTGATTTCATTATTTCAATATTACTCTCTAATATTTATTTTAGGACAAGACCAGAGTTGTATCTCCTATTATTGATGTAATTAATATGGACAACTTCCAGTACGTGGGGGCGTCAGCTGATTTAAAAGGCGGTATGTACCTGTACTGGAATACAGATTTTAAAAAAAGCATCAAGAATCAAAGCTCATAATCACTGCAGTTGTGGAATGGGCAATTAACATACTGTTCTTCCCTTTCATAGATCTAGTTCTAAGTTCTGTAGGTCACTTGTTTCTTGGCTTGGATTTTAATTGGCCTTATTATTCTCTGCTTTAAAACGGTTCATCTTTATTATACTAATTCTTATAAGTTTATGCTGCCTTTTACCAGTATGTAAGTCTCGCTCCAATGTTTGTAGGGTTGTGTAAATGTGTCAGAAGAAGCTTATAGCCAGAGCTTGTAATTCTTTTTTTATATGAGATAGGCTTTATTTGCTCACTAGTTTAGAAGCCCATCAACAATGCAGTGTCTATGAGGTTTTTTTCAAGATGCTGGTTTGCTTAAAAGATTAAACTCTTCTGAATAAGCAGAAAGCTTTGGAACGTGTTTAAAAAAGTAAATGTTTGTTAGTCATGATCTGCAATTGTGAAGAGACTAACATCTGACCATTGAAATTTGTAGTGTTTATATCTTTACCATTAAACAAGTTTGCTATTAAATTGAGTTTAGAAATACTACAGTTTCACTATGTCTAGCTAGTAAATACTCTTGAGAGGAAATAGTAAAAAGGCTTGTGAGGTCCTAAATAAAAACAAATACAAACAATTCCTTCCCTCTGCTTTTCCAGAGAAGGAGAGGGCAACTACATGCTAAAATCCGTCCTTATTACAGGTTTTAAAAACTTCTTTCACTGCTGACAAAAACTTACTACTTAAATTAGCTGTGTTCTACCCACTTATTCTTTTTTCTCTTTTTATTTGTAAATAATTGTTCCCACAATGCTGGAAACTGAACTGTCTGCATAAATATATGAGATGAGCCATGATATAATAATTAGAGTGCTTTTCTCACAGTGTTTCAGCTTTTTCTGAATAGACTTTGAGTGAGCAAGGAAAGAACAGTTTCAAGCCTGTTCTTTCTGGTTCTGGCCTCTTAACTGGCCACCAAGTGTGTTCCAGTAAACTAAAATAAAAGTAATATTTGCACAATGCTGCATATGCTACAAGTTCATCAGTGATCTGGAGGTGAGAGGTCCTATCCTTCTACCTAATGTTTTGAAATGCTACCTGTGGTGTTTATATTCACAGTATACTGATGTGTAGTTCTGTGCTATTGTCTGTGTGCCAGCATTACTGAACCTCAAGGCCTTTACCCAATCTATTCATTAAACCTTCAGCACAGAAACTCCATACTATTATGTGGCTTTTATTGTTGTCTGCAGTGGAGGAGGAATTCTTTCCTTGAAACCTTAGATTGGTTGCTGCTGGGTTCATGCTCTTAAATTCTTCCTAACTGAAGTGGGAAAAGATTGAGAGATTGTTTCTCTTGTTACTGCTCTTCACGCTTTATCTTTGAAACTGTGTCTCCCAATTCATTGGTTTATCTATTTCTTTAGTACTCATTTTCTCTTCTTGTACACAATAGAAATAGATAGGGGTTTTAATTTTTTTAAAGTACTTCTGGATTGAGGATTGAGAAACTCTTATTTTTAAGATGAATAGAAATTTTGCACATACCAGCCTTTCAAGGTATTTAGGGTCAGTTGATATACAAATAATATATTTCTTGTCAGTTCCCAGAGGACAGATTGCCCTGTTGGAGGCACTACAGCATTTGGCATCACGGGATGCTTTCGCTGAGGCCAAGTCTTAACATGGGAACCAAAGTATGCTTTCAGCCTTAGACACAGTGTCTGTGTGGCTGAAGCATGGAGAGCTGAAACAGCTGGGACAGCGTTTGTGCCTGGTCTGTTTTGTAAAGACTTAATCACCCAAGACAAGCAACCTAGCAAATGGTTCCCCTGTTGTTTTTTGGGTGGTTTTTTTTGTTTTTTTGTTGTTTTTTTTTTTTTTTTTAAGTGGACATCTCTGAAATAATTTCCAAGTCTGGCCAGTACTAAATTCAAGTACTTCATGTTATACCCTTTTTTTTTGGGGGGGGGGGGGAGATTTGCAAAGTGTTGGTGCCACCCTGAGAAATACTGTAATTACTTGAATAAACTGTAGTTAAGTGAGGTCTAATAAACTAGAGTATGCCTGTGATGCAGTTTATACTGGATAGAATTTCATACTGGATATGCACTTGTGTTTAAAAATACTCCTTTTACTGAGTTACTGATGCTATCTCATTGAGTGCAGATTCTTCCCAGAGTCTGTGAAAATGGAGACAGAAAACCAGTTTTTAATGGGCAGAGAATTAATACACTTGTTCAGTTTGTGAAAGTGCTGTGTTCCAAAAGAGACCCCTTGTGTTCACTGGTGTTTATGGTAACTCTATCTCTCTGCTTCTGCTGGAGAACAGTAGGGTTTTCAAGTTCTGCCAGATGCAAGTAATTTTGCTGGGTATGTGTGATGAAATGCGACTTTTCAACTGTGCAGAAATATTGGAACTCATTTTATTCTTTGTGCTGGAGGCTTTGCAGTACTGTAAGTTGTAGCCATTTTACTGTTTTGCTACTTGGAGTTTTGGAGTAGTCTTTCATTTTTAAAGTGCAGCACTTCATGAAATGCTCAAACACGGAGAGAAAGAGCTGGCATGCATGGTGGAAAGGAGAACTCTATTGTGTGTGATAAGTATCTTGCGAGCTAGAATGAAAACTGCTTACTTTTCGACTTTCTACATCAGTCATTACTATGCACCTTTGCAGTTGCAGACAGATAGTTTGTGGGACTGTAATTGTTGTCTGTTTACGTCAGCTTTTTTCCCTACTTCCCCACAAACTAATTGCTTTATTGTTATACTGGAGAATGAAAACTATTGACATCTGTGCACCAGAAATCTGGAAATAATTCATTATATGACCTCATAGGATCTAAATGTGTTTGGCAGCAGGCAGACCCTACAAGGCTGCTTTTCTAAGGGCTGAGGACCTTGTGCAGGTTATTTTAGATGTTCATGCTTATGGACATAATGCAGCACAAAAACTGTTTTGAATGTATTTGCTGTAAGATGTTTGTCTCTGTAGCATTGCCTAGAGGAGTTAATTTAGTGGTTGTTAGGCAGGAAGCTGCTGTGGGTAACCTACTGGTCTTGTGTGATCTTAGTGGGCTTCTGTACTTAACTCATGACAGGACCAGACCAGCTGTTGCTGTGTGTACACTCTTACATGTACATGCATAAACATAGTAAGATTTTGGTTCTCCAACGTTTGCCTTAGGTTTAAAAAATGATGCACTTAAAAGCACAGTGGGAAAGTAAGTAGTTAAATGAATGTGAGGAGTATAAGTGGGACCTACATAACTTGTTGTGACCTTCATGAGGAGCTTTTGCTATCAGAGTACCAAGAGTACTGCATAAAGCTTGTGCAAACATAAATATGGGATGGATAACTTATTAAGAGTGGAAATGCAGTTGTACAGGAAAAACTTTTGGGAACATTTGTAATGACTGGAAGATCTCCATATGATGTTCTATGTTGTATAAGGATGCCACTTGTTGACTGGGTTTCTTATTTTGTGTAATAGATGATGACAAGAGAAATCAAAGTTATTTGGTAATTGAGATTACTCTTTTATGGTTGTCCTTTCAACGTCTTTACCTTTCATCTGGACTCCTACTTGTTTGTTTTCTACACAGAAGTTTGTACAGTTTAAATTTTTAATTCCCCGTGTTTTCAGTCAACATTGTTACTACAAGATAAGTGATGACCACAGTCTTTTTAACATCCTACTTTTCTTCTTGAAGGCTTTGACTGGAACCTTGTATTCAAGTGGGATTACATGACACCAGAGCAGAGAAGAGCACGACAAGGAAATCCAGTTGCTCCCATAAAGTATGTCTGTACAATCACTTCTTGAATTGTAGTTTGCAACTCAACAAAGTTAGAAATCATCTTCTCTGAATATGAAAGAGGATCTTTACTATAGGTTTCATCAGTATTGAAATTTCATTCATATTTATGGAGCCTTATGAGAATCTCAGAAATAAATTTTATTTTAAAAACCGTTTAGAACACACTAGTAAATTATTTATCCTTAAGAAAAAGCAGATGTCATTTTGTTTAAAGATGTCATTTTGTTTGGTACGTTTTGAGGCACCAATTTTAATGTTTTATTGCTGGCACAAATTGCCACCCTTTACGTAAGGAACTTGTGAGCCAAATGGAGATTTTGAAGCTGCCTCAGAAAGTGGTCATAGCACTGTACATGCCATAGAGATGAGTGCAGACAACATTTGATATGATACATGCAAAATCAGTTCCATTCAGAAGTGTTGCCAGTTTTTCAAGGAGGTATTAACCTTGATGTGCCAATAATAATTACCTCCCAGTTCATGGTTCTGTAAGTATTTAATTTAATTTTTCTTGTTTGTTTAGGACACCTATGATAGCTGGTGGGCTATTTGTGATGGACAAATCCTATTTTGAAGAACTAGGAAAGTATGACATGATGATGGATGTTTGGGGTGGAGAAAACTTAGGTATGTATATTATTTACCTTCTGATCAGTCTTTAAAGAAAGCAGGTTTCATCAGTGCCTTTACTCTCATGGTTTTCCTGATTTGGTAAAAAGAGAGTTAAGAAGAGTTACAATGTCACACACATTATTGGCAAAATCCAGAATGTTTATTTAAAGAAATAAAACAAGTTAAGAATTATATGCAAAATATGAGAGTGTGAAAGTATTTCTTCATGAAGCAGTGAATATTTTTTGTAATGGAAGCTGGCTAGTAACAAGATTACAGACTGTAGCTAGGCAATTACTTTCAGAAATGCTATCTCGATAAAACTCACAGCCTCATCTAAAGTTATTGATTAAAATATAATAATGTTTAAATGCTGACAATTGAAGGCGTGTTTTTAAGATGTTGCTTAAATTTAATCGTGAAAAGTAGAACGCACTCGCAGGTCTGTGAGTTTAATGTTCTTACATACACCTTAATAAATCAATTAGCTGACTGAAGAATTATCTGTTTCTTAACCTTGGCAATAGTACATTGCCTGGCAAATAAACTTAGTGAGTTTTGTAGTTTTATACCCCTACTGTAGCCCTATGAGACAATGATGGTTGAGAAGACTTTTTTTCTATAATTGCTTATTTTCAGACGTTTAAGTGAGTGGGATTTAGGCAAGAGGGAGGAGGGGCTAGAGAACTTGTTCTTCAGCCATTTCTCCTTTAACCTAGTGGTTTTATCTGGCATCAGTAGGTTTTTGTTTGCTATTTGCATTACAGTATTGAACAAAATTTTTCTCCAGTTAGGACCAGTATACTTGTGTTAAAACAAAAAAGATTTGGAAGGAGCAGAATTCTTCAACTTCTCAAGACTCTCAGTCTGTCATTAGTTTAGTTTTTTTGGCTGTAGATGCATCTCAGACATTCCAAGTAGTGTGCTTTAGGAATGGTTCTAATGATAGAAGCTTCTCTACTGCACGTGCCAGCTACAAAATCCTGAAATACCTCGAACTTGTAAAAACCTGTGAGTATTCTGAGTTACTGAAATCTGCATATGCATGAAGCATATGCTTGGCCCACAAGGGAATGTCTGCTGTATGCAGCACAGTAAGTATGGAGACATGGTAACCAAATGTTTAACACTACTACAACACACTTAAAGGTTAAAAGAGGCATCCCTGCAGTCCTGCCTCTGACCATCCTATGCAGTACTCGAAGAATCCTTTCTGGTATTCTGAACAATTACATTCCATGTTTGTTTTATCACTATTTTGGCTGTATATTGCTAAACTGTATTCCTATAAATACAATAATTTTTCTGTTTTTTAAATGTCCCACAGAGTCATTGGATAAATTTCCTGCATCAGTACTGCTATTCACTCAAAACCACTCTTGCCACTAAGCCCTTAGATATTTTATTAGCTGCAAGGGTGTACTTGGGTAACGGAGTTTTTTCTGAACATTTATCAACCACTTGTATGTTTGATAATTGAGGCCTTAATAGCAGGAAGGGCAAAAGCAACAGCTTCTTACTCAAGGATGCAAAAAGCTTTTGCTGCTGCTCCTGCTGCCTTTTGTTCTGCTTCCTCCATGGGAAGGAGGAGATGGAGACTTAAGGGTTCCTGAAAAGCAGGCAGAAGGCAGGTAATGATTTTTATCTTGCTGCCAGACTAACTGAAGACAAGTAAAACCACATGGCATACAATTTAATTGGCAATAAATGGCACATGCATATGCACCAGATACTGGAAATCTGTGATGTACAGTTTAGAATTCCACATGGACACTTGTCAGGCCTCTTTACTCTCAGGTGTATCTCTAGATTGCTGAAGCAGTGTTACATGCAAATAAACTGCTCAATGGACTTGCTAAATAATTTTCCACATTATATTAATTTTATAAAAGTTAACATTTTTCCTTCAGAGCAGTGTTTATGAGATTTTGTTTGCATGTTAGTATAGTCTCAATTTGACAAATTTCAAGATGGGCCTGCGATATTTTGCCTAATTGGACAAATTCCCATGAAGATAGGCACGTTTTCAGACTGTTGATGAATGTGACTGGTAACACGTGCTTGCTCTGCAAAATGTGGATGAAGGTTAGTTCAGTCTTAAATTCATAAACTCTAATTCTTGACATCTTTATGATGCTTTTTGTTAAGCCTTGGAGAATCCAAGTACACTGGAGAATGGGGTGGAGCATTAGAAGTTTGGAGTCTAATTTGAAAACCTATGCTTTTCTTATTAATTTTGTTAAAATCAGGGAATGAGGAAGACATTCCCTGCCTTCTCTACTGATGACACACTATAATACATAGTACAAATCTGTTAGAGAGGTGTAACATAACCTCATGAAGAATTTTTTACATGCTGCTTATGCCTTTTCAGTTAAAGAACTATGTCCACTGAAATTATTACAATGGTAACATTGCTTCTCCTGCTGTTTGAGTATGACGAAGATGCTTTAAGGGAGTTTCATAGAATAATAGAATGATTTGGGTTGGAAGGGACCTTTGAACATCATCTAGTTCCAACCCCCTGCTGTGAACAGGAACACGTTCCACCAGACCAGGTTGCTCAAAGTGGGGGTGTTTTGAGTTTTAGTTGCTGTATATTCTTTTTTCTTTAAAAATCCATGCAGGCTTTAGAAGCCATATTGGTGCAAATAAGAATTAGTTCTCCCTGTATGCTAGTCTTTTGCTGTCTTTCCCATAGAACTATTTGTCATAATTTTCACTTTTGTTGAACTGCTTCAGAATTTAGGGTGCTGGAAAGTATATGTGAAGCTTGCATTTCTGGGAATTTATGGAGGGAGAATTAATGGCATTAATGTACACAGTAAAGGAAGCTATGAATAATGAAAAAAATTTGACACAAATATTTGCAACTTACTTGTAAAACAAAAATACAATTTCAATGTCTCCATACATTTAATAGATGACAGTGACTTTTTGACTTAAACCTTCAGACGAATCATTTAAAAAAATGAGCTTCAGGCATACTGAAATGACCTTTATTTTTAACCAGAATCTTAGTTAATCTGTTTCAGAGGCTTGTATTTACTAATACTTAAATAAGTCTGATACTATATTTCAAGCATTTAGTCTCCACTTGCTGTGTAATGCAAAAGCCTTTGATCAGATTCTTTGTCTTCTTTCACTAGGCTGTTCTTATGGATTGCAGCATTCTTCATGTTGGGCTAATAACTGTATGAACTTTATAGCAGAACTCCATAAATAATGCTTCAAAGCAGTACAAGGAAGTTATTACTCCTTTGGTTTCATGATCTGAGCAGTACAGGACCAGATTTGAGCTAGATACGGAAAAGCCTAAAGTGTTCAATCCATGTGTAATTTATTCTTGTAGTAACAAAAGCACTTTTGTTTTTAACTCCCTCAATAGAAACAGCAACCAGTCATTTACTGTGATTCTCTTTCTTTCTCATTCTCTAAATAAGAGATGCAATACTGAAGTCAGTGCTCTGAAAAATGTACAGAGAGAATGTCATCTTGACTTTAAAAATTAGTTTTCCCTGTTGTCCCTTTTAAATTCGACTGGAAAATCGAGACACTAAGTTGCTGTCAAGGGCATTATTATGATTCATATTTTGGAGGACGATCTATCTATAAATTGGACTATATTAACTGTCTAATGAATATGCCTAATTGGCCCCTGCGCAGCAGAATTTGTCACTGAAGTAAAACAAATAGGATGTGATCCTTGTGAAAGCAGAGACCATCAAGAAGAAATGCAGTTAACTTGCACTGTCAACAGCTGAAATCACAGCAACTCATTTATTTATGTGTTTATTTTTATTTTTCTGGACAGACCATTTTTATTTTTAAATCTGTGGAAAGACAGTGATTACGAAGAGGCTTGAAACTAAGGCTATCTAGTAACAGCTGTTGGACTAAAGGAGGACTAATCAACATTGAAACGGTGCTACTGGAAGCATCCTTCTTATTTCCCTTAGTTGGAATGAATGAGGAAAAGTTCTGTGTCAGCACTAGGTGACTTCTGCTATCAAAGGTCATAGTTGAGAAAAGTGTGTATTTTTTAGTCCTACCTGTCATCTCTAGCTGGCTCAGATCACTGGATTGGTTTAAAGTGTGCTGTCCATAACTTTCAATTTATGGACATTGTGTCTTTATTTAGACTATCTTCAAGTCAAAATTGATTTGATATAACTCCTTCCATGGCCAATGTTTGGGAGTGTTTGCTTATTTGCTATGAATTAGCAGCTTGAACCTGTTGATTGTTTTATTATGCCTTGATTTTTGTCCACGGTGTTATTCTATCTTCAGCTCAAAAATTCCATTATAAGATAGATCATTACTTAATCTGTTAAGTGTGCATACTGTTGTTTACCCTTAAGATAAAGCATAGTAATAGTACACATACACTTTAATCACTCTGTCAGATTGCAGCGAGGTTTATGGATTTTGGCAATGCTGGCAACTTCATTTAAGAGAAGACATGCAGTTTTGCTTCCAGGTTAATCTGATTATTTCTCATGAGCTTGCAGAATAATAAATACTCAAGTATGCCTTTGTTTGTCTTAGAATTTATCAGAAAACTGCCTTACTGATCTCAGCAATAATCACTGAAAGACTTCTCTGTAAATAGTATGCTACAAAATGAGTGTTTTATGATGTTGGTCTTTCATTTGTGTTTTCATTTCAGAGATCTCATTCAGAGTTTGGCAATGTGGTGGGAGCCTAGAAATCATCCCTTGCAGCAGAGTGGGTCATGTATTCCGCAAACAGCATCCTTACACATTTCCCGGAGGGAGTGGTACTGTCTTTGCAAGGTATTACTGTTAAGTCTTCAGCTAAATAGCAGCATTCCGGATTTCTTCAGATGGTCAGCAGGTGGCAGTAATTTCATTCTAGGGATCTTAGTCTTCAGAAATATTTGCAATATTATCTACCATAGAAAAATACTAATTAAAAATAAATTAGTGACTTTGAGGCAGCTACATAGATTTACAGAAGAACCTCAGAGTTAAAAGAGGGGAAACTTCTAGTGGATACAGACTGTGAATCTGTAAAAGAAGGAAATGCTTAGCTTGGCATTTCATGAATATTGAGCACTTTGTGTTTATTTGGTTTTAAAGAAGGCTTTATTTTCAGAACTGTATCATAAAACTTCATTTTATAGCAACAGTTTCATTATTCACTAAGAGCCAGAATACACTAAGTTATGAATATGCTTTGCTTGCTTTTTGTTAGTACATGATCAGTAACTGAGATGCAAATGATTATGTAGACCAGTTCTGGTATTTGTGCCAGTCTGTTGGCAACTTCATTCTCCTCATATTTGCCTTTCCTGTGCTACGTTTAAAAATGCTTTTTCAGAAACCGCAGTTTTAAGGGCTTAGATTAATATGCCAGTTAATTTTGCTGTTGGCACAATGCACAACAGTTGCTGAAATGCTGAGCTATCTCCTCAGTTTCTCTTATTTAAACTGAGAATAGCAGTGCTGATTTATGTTCGTAGTGTTTTCTAATTAATGGGGTTAAAAGTATTACCTGACTGTATGGTGGACGTTTTGATCAAGGCTGTACCAGCTGTAGCTGAAGAATTGCTGTGGGTTTTTGTTTAGAGAATGCTTGATGCTCAGGAGGCTGAAGAAGTACATGTCTCAGCTAAGGATTCTGTGGGTTAAGAGCTGGAAATACAGTTGTTTCTTTACCCTTGAAGCGATATGGAGCCCAAATTGTTTAACATG